>CP139501.1:89096004-89786458 GCA_021014915.2 Artemisia tridentata subsp. tridentata
TGTTGAGTTCACATAAATTCGAATCTAAGTTTTTGAAAGTAAACAAAATTTTTCAAGATAAAATTAAAAAGACGTAAAACTATTCAACCCCCTTTCTATTTTTCCACAATTGGTATCAAGAGCCACGTCAAACATGATTTTTAAAATAAATTGTTTTTTAAAACTTGAAACGATCTATGGAATCAGAAAAATATTTAGAAGGGCAATCCATGCAAAGACCACCATTATTCGAGAGTGATGGTTTTCTTTATTGGAAAAATAGATTCGAAACTTATGTGAAATCAAAAGATCTTGATCTTTGGCATGTTATTACCTATGGTGATTTTCCTCCTATTCAAAATAATCCTTTAACTAAAATAGATGAAATTGTACCTTTTGAAAAACAAAATGATGATTTGAAAAAGAAACTAGCAAAAAATAATGAGGCTAAAATGGTAATTTATAACGCATTACCACGCAAAGAATATGAACGAATTTTTATGTGTCAAACCGCAAAAGAAATTTGGGATTCTTTATTAATCACTCACCAAGGTGACAACAAAATAGATCTTCTTGTTCAACAATATGAACAATTTACAATTCCTGAAGAGGAATCTATTGATAATGCATTTGCTAAATTTAACACTATCATCACAAGTTTAAAAGCACTTGATGAGACTTTTTCTAGCAAAAATTGTGTAAGGAAATTTCTTAGGGCATTACATCCAAAATAGCGCGCGAAGGTCACGGCTATTGAAGAATCAAAGAACTTGATGACGTTATCGCTTGATGAACTTATCGGCAACTTGAAGGTTCATGAAGAAATTATAAAGAGAGACTCGGAAACAGTCAAGAGCAAGAAAAATCAAATCAAATCTCTTGCACTAAAAGCCAAAAAGGAACTTAGTGATGATGACGATTTAAATGACGATAGTGAAGACAAAGAATATGCAATGGCCGTAAGAGAGTTCAAGAAATTTTTCAAGAGACGAGGAAGACTCACAAGACAACCACGAGATGAAAGTAGATCGCTTCAAAGAAATAGGAATGATAACTACAGGAAAAGAAAGTGCTTTAGATGTGGAAGCCCAAACCATATCATTGGCGAATGTCCAAAGCCACCGGGTTATGATTACCAAAGCGCCTTTGTTAGTGGAACATGGAGCGATAGCGACAAAGACGAAGCGGACAAAGCAAAAGACGAAAAATGTCTCGTAGCTCAAGCTACCGATGAAATATGTTTAGGAATAAATTTGGAGCCCGACGAATGGATTAAGGATAGTGGATGCTCGAAGCACATGCGGGAAATCGCAAGTAATTCTCCTCCTACAAGGCATACAACGGAGGTAATGTTATTTTCGGTTGTGACTTTCGTGGAAAAATCATTGGCAAAGGTACGATCTCTCAAGACTCCCTAACTATTGAAAATGTTGAGCATGTAGATAATTTAACATACAACTTGCTTAGTATAGGACAAATATATGATAATAAGTGTAGGGTTACCTTTACAAATAAAGATAGCGAAATAGTTAAGGACGGAAAGGTCATAGGTAGAGGAATTAGGAAAGGTGGCGTTTATGTCATGAAACTAGGAAATAAACCGGAAGATAAAATATGTCTAGCAACCTTAGATGAAAACTCTACATTGTGGCATAGGAGATTAGGTCACGTAAATATACAACAAATACAATCCCTAGCCTCTAAGGAATTAGTTAGAAATTTGCCAAACCTAAGATATGATCAACACTTTTGCGATGCCTGTAAAATTAGAAAACAAGCACATGCTAGTCACAAAGCTAAGAATATAGTCTCCACTACTAGATGCCTAGAATTATTACACATGGACCTTTTTGGTCCATCCGCAGTGCGGAGTTACGGAGGTAACCGTTATACCTTAGTAATTGTAGATGATTATTCACGATACACGTGGACTAGATTTTTAAGTGATAAAACCGAAGCCTTTAATAAGTTTGAAATATTTAGTAAAATGAGTCAAAACAAATTAGGATGTTCTATAGTATCTATTAGGACGGACCATGGTCGATAATTTGATAACGAAGTGCAGTTCAGAAAATATTGTGATTTAAATGGAATATCTCACAATTTCTCCGCTTCTCGCACTCCACAATCAAATGGGGTAGTAGAAAGAAAGAATCGCTCCTTACAAGAAATGAGTAGAACAATGCTAAATGAACAATCTATCCCACAAAAATTTTGGTGTCACACCGTAGATACATCAACATATATAATAAATAGAGTATCAATTAGGCGAATTTTAGGAAAGCCCCCATATGAGTTATTAAGAGGTAGAAAACCTAATTTAAATTACTTTAGGGTATTCGGGAGCAAATGTTTTGTTCTCAATACAAAAGATTACCTTACTAAGTTTGATCCTAAGTCGTACGAAGGAATTTTTCTAGGGTATTCGCAAAATAGTAAAGCTTATATAATACTTAATAAACACACTATGAAAGTAGAAAAGTCCCTGAATGTAACATTTGATGAAAATCCACCACCACCTAAGACATTGCCCCTGGAAGATGATGACCTAGTGGAAGAAGAAGCTATTGAGGTTAGTAAAACTAAACCCTTAGGTGATGATAATGAAGATACAACACTAGGAGAAAATGAAATTGTAAATGTTAAGGAATCTAAATCACACCCATTAGATAATATAATAGGAAACCTAAATCAAAGAACTCTTAGATCACAAGCTCAAGATAAAAATAACTTCTTCTGTTTCCTCTCAACAATAGAACCTAAAAATATAAATGAGGCATTAAAAGATGAAAGTTGGGTTATGGCTATGCAAGAAGAACTAAATCAATTCAAGACTAATGACGTTTGGGAACTAGTCCCAAATCCCATGAACATGACCATCATAGGAACTAAATGGGTATATAGAAATAAGTTGGATGAAAATGGAATTGTTACTAGGAACAAAGCTAGGTTAGTCGCCCAAGGTTACAATCAACAAGAAGGAATTGATTATGATGAAACTTATGCCCCCGTAGCTTGATTAGAATCTATAAGAATACTCCTTGCCTATGCATGCGCCCTAGACTTTAAGTTATTTCAAATGGACGTGAAAAGTGCATTCCTTAACGGTTTTATCAATGAGGAGGTATACATGGCACAACCTCCAGGATTCATTGACTTCGCAAAACTTGATTAGGTTTATAAACTCAAGAAAGCTTTATATGGACTCAAACAAGCTCCTAAGGCTTGGTATGATCGATTAAAAGCTTTTCTTATTAACCATGATTATTCCATGGGAATGGTAGATAACACTCTTTTCACGAAAAAGAAAAGCCCAAATCTCAACATTGTCCAAATATATGTCAACGACATTATATTTGGATCGACTTGTTAGGATATGTGTGATGAATTCGCCAAAATCATGCATGATGAGTTTGAGATGAGCATGATGGGTGAACTAAATTTCTTTCTAGGATTACAGATAAAACAATTAGAATATGGAATATTTTTTAATCAACCTAAGTACATTAAGGAGATGCTTAAGAAATTTGGATTAGAAGACTCTAAGCCTATGAAAACACCGATGTCTACGGAAGTAAAACTCACAAGAGATGAAGAAGGTGAGTCCGTAGAAAACACTAAGTATAGAGGGATGATAGGTAATTTACTATACCTAACGGAAAGTAGACCGGATATCATGTTTAGTGTCTGCCTTTGTGCTCGCTTTCAAGAGGATCCCAAAACCTCTCACCTAGAAGCGGTTAAGCATATCTTCTGATACATTAAAGGCACTATACACTTAGGATTATGGTATCCTAAGGGATCCGGCATAGAAACCATCGTGTATGCAGATTCGGATCATGCGGGAGACAACGTGGATAGAAAGAGCACTAGTGGTATTTGCACGTTCATGGGATGTTGTCTAACATCTTGGTTTTCGAAGAAGCAAACTGCTCTTGCAATTTCTACTACAGAAGCCGAATACATAAGCGCTGGAAAGGCATGTCAACAAGCACTATGGATGAAACAAGCTCTCATAGATTATGGCATTAGGTTAGATAATGTCCCAATTATGTGCGATAACAAAAGAGCTATAGATTTAAGTAATAATCCCGTTCAACACTCTAGGACTAAACATATAGAAATACGTCACCACTTCTTTCGCAATAACGTTCAAAAAGGAAACATATCTATAGAAAAAGTTGCATCGGAAGATAACATAGCGGACATATTCACTAAACCCCTTAAGAGCGAACTCTTTAACCACTTACGTTTAGGCCTAGGAATGATGGAACAAATTAACTAAATTTTTTCATCAGATGGGCGGACCCCTTAATGTTATAAAGGCGGCCCCCTTAATGTTATAAAGGCGGCCCCCTTAATTATTAAGGGGACCAGCCATCATTAAGAGGACCGGCCATCTGTCGGGCAAATTTTTTTCCTTCCTCACATCTATGTCAAGGAATCTATTTTGCACAAAATTAAAGATTGGGAAACATTTTCCTTTTACATGAACATATTTATATACAAAACCCAATCTATTTTATTCAAATCATTCTCACATCTAGGAAAACACATGAAAACCATTTTCCTTGCATTGTTGAATAATGCTAAAAACACTTTTCTTTCATGCATAAAATCACACTTGAATTGTCAAAATATATAATCTAATATATATCTTTGATATTCATATATTGAGCAAAATCAAATCAAGGAGACTTTGGATTGTTTCTTAGGAAATTTTTGCATTTAGGAGTCGAAACAATCATATATCCACATTTGTTGCATATAGGCACACACTAGAACAAAAATTGCATATCAGATCTCCACTTTTGTTCCATCACCTTCTTGTTAGTTTCTATTTCCTTTATTCTATTACCCCCTTGCCTTATGTGATTAATAGTTTCAATATTCTTGATTGCTAGATATAATTGTTTGCTTATTTGCTTAATTAATATGTCTTGCATGCATAATTATTAATATGTTACATACCTTCTTGCCTCAAAGAGTGGGACTTGCCTAAAACCAAAAGCTCAAAACATAGCCCTCCTTACCTATTCCTGCAGAAGAACCCAATTCTGGAACTCAGAATGATACCAGATGGGCGGCCCCCTTAATAATTAAGGGGACCGGCCCTAATTAAGGGGACCGGCCATCTGCAGGACGGGTTCACAGAATCTTTTTCTGCTTTTTAGCCCATTTCATCCTACTCTTCCCTAAATTCACAAACATATTCTGTCCTGATCACCCCAACAAGTTTATCTATCCTTAATCACATCAATCCTCCACTATAAATAACCCCATTCCTCACCATATTCACTCATCTCATCATGTCTTCTCCCATCAAACCAAAACCAAAAACCTCAAAGCTAGCAAGGATGACCATGAAACCCGGGTGGAAAAGAAAACCTCACCCTCACAACAAGTCCATCACAAATGGTGTGACTAGACAACCAACACCTCTGATTCGAATGGAATCAACACTTATTTTTCATCAAAGATTTACAAAGGAAATATGTAAACCCGAGTCGTTATCCCCAACGAAGGTTTGAATGGAATTCGTGATTCGGTTCGTGATACGTGTCGTGAATAAGGAAAACAAAGAGATTTTTGGTTTTTAAACTAAAATGATGAAATATTAACTAAAAACAATTAAATAAACTAGGAAACAATTAATCTAGGACACACAAGGCCAAAAACGTAAAGGAAAACTGAAAATACGTTTAAACTGGGAAATCCCGAGCCTAAACGTCAAAACGATGAAATATTACATCTACGGGCATCAAACTAATTTTCCTAAGTCCTAAATGATAAAAGAAAATTTTGAAAGAAAGAATTATATTTTTTTGACTTATATTTAATTTAATATGATTTAAAAACTATTTTTTTATTTTTTTATTTTTTTTATTTTTTTATTTTTTATTTTTTTCTTTAAAAGCTTAATAAGCACAATAAAATAAACAACTTTTACAAAAACAACTATTTATGAAAACTTGAAATAAGCACAGAAAGAGCCGATTAAGGTGGCCGCATATAAGAGACTTGATTGAATTTTTTTATTTATTATTATTTTTTTTTTCTTTGAATAAGCACATGGAAATAAGCAATTTTCAAAACTAAAACTTTTTATGAAACCCTCAAATAAGCTGACAAATAAGCAATAGAAAGCTGAGCAGTGGGGAAAAAAAAGGATAAGCTAAGGCTTGGACTAAGTGACTGTTAAAGCTGAGAATGAGCTAAAATGGGAACTGAAAAAGCTAAAGGCACCTAAGGGGATTCTGAATAAACTATAGGAAGCAAGATAAGCACTTGGGGAGAACAAATAAGCACTGAAATCCAAGCAAATAAGCACTAAAGTAACCGAAGTCTAGGGTGTACAGGGCAAAAGGGACTGTTTTCAAGGCATGAAAAAGCTATCTAAAAAAATCTTAAAAATCAAACAAAAATATCAAAAGCTAGATAAGCCAGCTGAGATTATCTATGACAATTTTCAGAACATTTGAACAAGAAATGAAGAAATTAAAAATAAAAAACTCAAGGCTGTTTGGACAATTTTCTCTTCTTTTTTTTTTTTTTTTTGACTTTTTTTTTCTGTTTTTGCAAGAGTTGACTAATCTGAGTTTCTAATGATCTTAAATTACTGAATATGTTGTATTAGGCTATAACAAGACTAAATTAAGCTAACCTAACAACTTTTATAACTATTCTAAAGATTTGGAATCCTAAAATCCTAACAGTTTGCAGAAACCAGGATTATGAGTGATCTTTGACTTTTTAACTAAATGCCTACTGATTTTATGCTTCAATAACTCTAAACTAATCCTATGTGTACTATCTAGACTATATTTATGACTTGCAAAAGTTTTGAAAACAGATAAGCAGCCTAATCCAAACACCACTTTAACATTCTAAAGTGAACTTTTAAAGAAGCAATTGGTGGATTCAAGCCATGAATTCTTCAAACCAGCTTATTATATGATCAAATAGGCTGAAAGGAGCACATAAACACAGATCTAAGCAACAATATACCAATGGATCACAATTATGCTATAATGACAGATATTGAGACTATATGATCAAATATGATGCAAATAACTATGAAATGATAAGATCTAATCAAATAAGCTATAAAATAACTATATTAAGCTAAGTCAAACAGAAAACAATCAATTAACACAGATCTACACTAATATGCAATTCAAATGCAATACAAGGCTTAAATTTAAATTGAGATCTCACTTGCACAACCCTAGCTGAACAAGGGTTTCATTTCACAAAGCTGAGCTTAGATTAAGCTCAGACAACTCTTAGGAATCCTTACTCATAAGCTTGATCAGGTTGACTTTTGTTGACCAAATTTGAATTTTTGAGATTAACTTGAATTGAACTAACATAAGCTTACAAAAAGCTATGACAAGCTTATATAAGCTTATAGCAAGGGTACTGAGGCTTATGAGTGATTTTTAACAAAGCTTGAGCTTAATTCGAATTATAAGAAAATTCAAAATTTTCATTAACTTGAAATTTCATACAATGCTGATTTAATAGAAAACAAATAAGCTTAATAAGACTTGAATTGATACTTAATACTTAAATAACTACTGATTAAACATTAAAACTAAACAATACGATTTTAACTAAAAACTACATGCCATTTTTTGCTTACAACAAGTCCTATTTATACTAAAATGATGCTGGGATCTTCAATATCTTCATCTCTGAACACTTTCCATCCCTTGGATTTACATGGATTAATCTCAGCCCTTGATTTACCATTTTGGTGGGAAATTAAGGTGAGTGGATTTCCTGCTTGGACTTAGCACGTGGGTTCATGTGGGGACATGTGAGGAGGGGGGTTGGAGTGTTTCAGAGGAGAAGAATGGGGAGTGGGTTGATGTCAGGGAGAAGGTGGAAAAATGGTGGTTTCTGGTATTTGCGGGTAGTGGTTTAGGAAGAAGGATTTGCCTGGGTATTAGCTAATAAGGGTGGGTTTGGTTATTTTTAGTTTTAGGTAATTAGGTTTAGGATATTTAGGTTTAGGATAAATGGTGAAAAGTGATTTTTGATGTCGGGTTCGTTTTTCCATACTCATTCCACTGCTCTACCCCGGGGTTGACTTTGACTTTTTTTTCTTCATTAAATGCTCAAATGGTGTCAAGTTGATCCCAAAAATGTCCGTTTTTGCTCTTTTTCCCATCCAAGCTCGGTTTTGTCCGCTTTTGCCTTGTTTTCAATCCTTTTGTACCTGAAACACATAAAAACACAAACCAAGAATATTTGCAACAATATTTGATCTATTTGGGTGTTTTTTGGTCATTTTTGTGTCTTTTATGGGTCTAAAATGATGAGTATTTACACACTCATCAACCTCCATCCACATTCATTACCAACTACTCTCCAAGATCTCAACATCATTCCATTGAACCATTTCACAAACCCTATCATGTTGGCCAAACATCCACATTCATTCCAAACTACACTTCTAAACCTCAAACCAACTTCAATGAAACCTTTGAAAACCCTCGTCACTTTGGTCAAACATCAAACTTTACCTCAAACCACACACCCCAATTTCATCCATTCCCACCAAATGATCAAATCCACATTCCCACAGAAAGGCAAAAGTTTCATGAAGAGATTAACCAAATCCATGATCTTAGTGATCTCCTTGCTATGCACCTTGCACAACGCTATAAGGGACAACCTCCATCCTCACCCCACTCAAATTGCTTACCCCACTCTCTCAACTTGGATCAAGTTACAAACCACACCCACTATTGCCCTTGTTGCATCTTCCTTTAAAAACAAATTCTCCACTTGAGTGAAGATATTTCTTGGATCGAATATCTACTCACCCGTCCTCATCCTATTCCTCCCCTAAAATGATATAATATTGTTAGATCCACTTCGTCCGCTCCATTTCATTCACCATCAAATATCTAAGCCCCACTCACAATCTTTCCGCCCCAAAATAAAATTCCTCACCCTTTTGTGTCGCAAGCAAGTCGAATCGCTCTATTTGGCAATATTAGGACCATTAGTATCTTTTACTTATGTTGTAACCTTTATGTTTTAAGCATATTGTGTGATGTAATGATGATTCATGTGATCATCTTGAATGAATGAATAAGATTAGTTGTTTGTTCTAAATATTTTTTATATGCATATATATGTCTTGTTTTCTTAACTTGTTTTTGCAGCCAAGATTTCCATAGCTCGTCTCCTTGGTGCCCTCAAACGAGGGGGAGGACACATTAAGGGGGAGTTCTCGTCCTGACAAATTTCGTATCTAAAACTTGTCGGCATAACCTTTTTGATTCTACAAAAAGGGGGAGAAGTGAATATAAACTCACTAAATACTTGTCCGAAAATAAATTTTTGGGTTTAATGAGTTTAAGTTTTGTAATCATGAAAAAGGGGGAGATTGTTGATATAAATAATGCCTAAAAACTTTATTAACATCTTTCGATATCTCTACGTTTTGATAATCACAAAATGTAAAATCATTAAACGAAAGATTATGACGTAAACAAGTATTTAGTTGTAAATAGTCACTTCAACAACTCAATCACTTAAGGTATGAATAAACAAATGCTTAATGCATTATATGATCAAAGGAACATTTTTTTAATCACTTGATTTTTTATAAAATGACACAAACATTTTATATCTTTTAGAAAATCATTTTTGGTATTAAATAAAAATGTTTAATCTATTATAAATTTATGAATTCAAATTTTCAACCAAAAATGGCAAAAATTTTCCAGAAAAACCTTCCCCACAAAAAGACAAAACTGGGCAACGTTCGGGTAGGGCGGCCCCCTTAATTTTACTAGGCGGCCCCCTTAATTTTAAGGGGACCGCCCCGCTCCTCCAGCTGTCAGATTTTGCCTATAAATACTGGTTCATCTCTGGACTTTTTTCTCACCTTTTGCACCCCAAACTTTCTGTTCTAAATCTCTTCTTATATCTTTCTAAATCCTTTGATCATATACTCTTAAGCATTGGTTTCTAAGTGATCCAAGCTTCTACCATCCAAGTGCAAAAGAAGAATACTTCTATCCCTCAAGACAAGAAGTATTACAACTTGGTGTACCTCTTCCATCCAAGTTGTTGGTGTATCATAATTGTAAATCATTCTCTCATTTGTATAAGTTGTGTATACTTGTTAGATAGGTGTGAATATAATTGGTTAGGCTAGATTAGTGTGTAAGTAGTGAAGTTGTGAAGAAGTTAAGGTGTGTAAGTAGTGAAGGTATGAAGAAGTAGAAGAGTATATAAGTAGTGCTAGGTTGTGAAGTAGTTGTCAAGCTGTAGTGAAGAAGTTGTGAAGCCGTATTGAAGAAGTCGTGAAGAAGTTGTGATAGAAGTTGTGAGATTGGTTCTAGCTACGATTAGAACTCGACATTTAGCTTTGTGTCGTAAAATTGGTGTAAACTAAAATTGTGTTAGGTTTTCTCCGCCATAAGGGAGCTTGTTGACATAGTGAAGAAAACTCTCGAGTTAGGTGCTCGAGGAGTGGAGTAGGGCAAGGAAGGTGTCCTTGTAGCCGAACCACTATAAATCCTTTGTCTCCCGGTTCGATCTTTCCATCTCTATCTTTCATTTCATTTCATTACTTTACTTGCATTGTTAGTTTAGATTTACTTATATTTGTTTATATTGTTCAAGTGTTGAGTACACATAAATTTGAATCTAAGTTTTTGAAAGTAAACAAAAGTTTTCAAGATAAAATTAAAAAGACGTAAAACTATTCAACCCCCCTTCTAGTTTTCCACACAGGTCTTGATGATGTGAGATACATCAAAGAACCTATCATAGATCTATAAGTGTGTACATTACATTATCTCCATCTAAATCTTTAAGAAGTGGCTTCTCAGAGTCCAATGGTGTGCTTGCCTTTTTTGAATCAGCAAAGTTGAACTTCCTTAGTATCTCAGCAACATATTTATCTTGACTAATAAATATGCCTTCACATGATTGTTTAACTTGCAAACCCAAATAGAATGTAAGTTCCCCCATGGAACTCATCTGAAACTTATCATGCGTAAGCTTCTCAAACTCCAAACACATCTCCTTCCTTGTAGATCCAAAGATGATATCATCCACATACACCTGAACTAGCAAAGGATCCTTCTGTTGCTTCTTGATGAAAAGTGTCTGATCAATCTTGCCTCTTTGAAATCCATTCCTTTTTAAATAGGAAGCCAGTGTTTCATACCAAGCTCTTGGTGCCTGATGTAGGCCATATAGAGCTTTTACAACTTTGTACACTTTGTCTGGATTGTCAGGATCAATGAAACCAGGAGGTTGTGAAACATAAACCTCTTCTTCAATAGTACCATATAAAAAAGCACTCTTGACATCCATTTGATAAACTCTGAAGCCTAAAAATGAAGCATAAGCTAAGAAAAGCCTAATTGCCTCAAGTCTTGCAACTGGAGCAAAAACCTCATCATAGTCTATCCCTTCTTGTTGTGTGTACCCTTGGGCTACTAATCTAGCCTTATTCCTAATCACTATTCTCCTTTTATCCTTTTTATTCTTGAAAACCCATCTAAAACCCATCTAGTGCCAATTACCTTTTCATCCTTAGGTAAATCAACTAGCACCCATACCTTCTGAATCTTGAACTGAAGAAGCTCCTCTTGCATAGCCTCTACCCAGCTTGAATCATCTAGGGCTTTAAGAATGTTCTTTGGTTCATCTTGTGAGAGAAAACATACAAACAAGCAATAGTTTGAAAACTCATGTTGTTTTGAAGCATAAAGGGCATCAAGTAGCCCTTGTTGGTCTGAAGACATCAGTTGTTGTCTTGTCTTCACACCTGATTGTACATCTCCAATCATATTTTCCAGGGAGTGGACTTTATGAATCCTTGTGTGTGGTGTAGAAGGAACTTGATAATCAGGTGGGAGATTGCTCAAATCCACCTCATCTTCTGTTAATTCTACTTCTTCTATTAATTATGTCTCAGCAGCATTATCAACAGCAGAACTATTTTCTTGTTCCTTTGTTCCATCTTCCTTGTGCTCATCTTCAACATCTTCTTTAGCTTTACTAGAAGAAGATTCATCATTTGTTGAAGTTGAATCCACACTTGTACTTGACCATATTGGCATCATCACATAATCTTGATTTGTCTCCTTTTCTAACCTTGCCTCATCTGATGTTTCATCAGCTTTTGAACCTGAAAATTCATTAGTTTCTACAACAATAGGCACATAATTCATTGAATGGGTTAGAGTCTCAAGATCAAATAGCCATTTCGGTCCTTGACCTTCTACATTGGATTTATGCTCTAAAAATTCCACATGCAGGTTTTCCTCTACTTTCTTAGTTCTTATGTTGTATACTCTAAATGCTTTACTATTGAGAGAATATCCAACTAAGAATCCTTCATCTGCTTTACCATCAAATTTTCCTAGATGGTCTAAGGTATTCAGAATTGTCACATGACATCTAAAAGGTCTAAGAAATCCTATTGCAAGAGTTCTACCTCTAAAAAGTTCATATGATGTCTTATTGTGAGGCTTGACAACTAAAACTCTATTCTTGACATAGCAAGCAGTGTTGACTGCTTCAGCCCAAAAAGTGATAGGCAACTTAGAGTCAGCTAACATAGTTTTAGCAGCTTCTATTAGTGTTCTATTTTTCCTTTCAGCAACTCCATTCTGTTGTGGAGTTCTAGCAACACTAAATTATCTCCTAATACCTTTTTCTTTGCAGAAAGCATCTATAACTCTATTCTTAAACTCTGTCCCATTATCACATCTAATGACTTTTACTTTCTTGTCTACTAGGTTTTCTATCTCTGTAATGAATGTCTTAAGAATGCTAGGTGTCTCATCCTTAGAACTTAAAAAGAAAACCTATGTAAATCTACTATAGTCATCATTAATAACTAGACAATATCTCTTAAGCTGCATACTTCTAACATTTGTACGACCAAATAAATCGATATGAAGCATAAACAATGATTGATTGATAGAGTTAAAAATCTTGGGCTTACAAGTGGCTTTGTGTTGTTTGCCTTTAAGACAAGCAATGCATGTTTGATCATTTTCAAATCGTTTTTGAGGTAAACCTCTTACCAAACCATTCTTAACAATCTGATTTATGGTTTTGAAATTAATATCACCAAGCCTTCTATGCCATTTAAGTGAGTCCTCTAATGTAGCTTTTGCAAGTAAACAAGTAAGTGCCTCTTTAGAAACAATGTTCTTCATATCAACACTGTACATATTGCCCTTTCTAGGAATTTTAAGAAGTACTTGACTTTCATTAGGCATCTTAAAATCAGGAGAAAGCACAAGACATTCAGTGTCATAGAAAAGAACTTTGTTCCTTTTTTCACACATTTGTGAGACACTAAAGAGATTATACTTAAGTTCTCTTACAAAGTATACATCTTCAAAGTCTAAATTTCCAGTTTTAATGGTACCTTTACCGAAAATTTTGCCACCAACACCTCCTCCAAAGGTAACATAGCCTCCATCTATTGATTGAAAATCTGAGAGATAAGACTTGTTGCCTGTCATGTGCCTTGAACATCCACTATCTGAGTATCCCTGATCCTCTTGTTTATCAATTGAATGTTCCTGCACAGTAATAAGGAGTATTAGTTTCCTTTGGGGACCCAAGCCATTACTGACTTGGACCTGCCTCTTGCATCAATGAAATTTAATCTCTTGAGAACAGTTGATGCAACATTGGATTTAAGAATCCAACATGCTGAGGCCTTAACATCATATGCCCTGTTTTCCCAAGCAGCAGTATTAACTACTTGCCTAGCAGTATTAACTGCTGGCTTTGCAGTTGTACCCTTAATTTTCGAAACTTGTTTTTGGACCACTGCTTTTGATTGAATGGGTCTTTTAACGGTTGTTGATGCATTTTTGTAAGTTGTTTTTGCACCCTTAGCTGTTGATTTTGGGTAACTAGTCTTAAATGGTCTATCAGCAGGATCTGTGTTTGATCCAGACCTGTTTGAGACTACTTTGGGTTTTGTTCTATTAGTATTAGAGTGAAAGTGAGATTTAGATGTTTGCCTTTTGTAGTTCACTCTATTGTTTTCATACCTAGATACCCATTGGTTGCAGAAAGCTGCAAGATGGTCAAAACTACCACATGTGTAACAAGCTTTGTTATAAAAAGCAAAGTCATCACCTAGTTGATGAGACTTGAGGTTATTCCAACTCCTTTGGTTACCTCTGGGCTTGTTTGTATTTCTATATTGTTCACAATATCTAACTGGTTGCCTAACATATTTTGTGTTAGTTTTAGGCCTAACAGCATTTTGTTTGACTATCTTAGGAACAATTGTTCCTGCTTTCTTAACTACTTCAGGTTTAGACATAACCTGTTCCTCTTTATCATCATCAGATACCCAGTCCTCAACAACTATAGCATCTGATTTCCTAATAGAAGACACCTTGTCTTCTTGAAGTAAAGTTTTACATAAACTCTCACTTAACTTCTTAGGCTCATCAACAACTACATTGGTTTTTGGTTGTACACCATATTGTAACTTTGGTAGTTGAAATTCAGGTAAGCCTGAGTGTTCTAGGTCAATTCCTGGGGGTTTAGGGATACCTCTGTATAGAGGTGGGACACTCTTATATCCTATTCCTGACTTAGCTCTATTGATCACTTGACATTCAATCATGTTAGTAACACCCTTAGAAGCATGATCTAGAGTTTCTACACTTAATTGAATATTATCATTTTTTGCTTTAATCCTATCATAAGCATCTCTTAAAAGCTTAATTTCTGCATCTCTAAAAAATATGTCTTGTCTAAGAAGAGCTTTGTCATCAGAAAAAGCAAGTTCATTTTCTTTGTAGTATAGGATATGCTTTTCTACTGATTCTAAACCACACTTATAATCAATTAGTTTTGATGAGTTTTGCTTAGCTCTTTCTTTTGTTCATCATAATGTTTGATTAAAGTTTGTAATTCTTTAAGAGCAGTACAAGCATTTGAACAAACTTTATGATTTTGTACCTCAGTAGAGAAAGCCATGAGTGCCATCTGTGAAGAATCTTCTTCTTCATCAGCCATGAAACTCCAATCAAAACCTAGCCCATCAATAGCTACCATAGCTTTTGAGTTTGGCTCAGAAATCTCCCTTGTTTTGGATGTGCTTCCAAAACCTTTGTTCTTGCTATCTTGCTGCCTTGGCCTTCTACATTCTCTTGAGAAGTGCCCCATCATGTGGCAGTTATAGCACTCTATCTTTGACTTGTCAAAACCAGCAGTATTAGTGTTGCTGATTAAGAGCTTCTTCCCCGTCCTTTGATAGAACTTCTTGGCTCTCATGCTAAGAATAGAAATTTGACATTTTAGGTCCATTTCCTCCAGATCATCATCATTGATCTCTTGGAGGTCTTCATAAGTGAGCATGGACCCATCATTTCGACTTGTGAGAAATGCACAACAAGTCTTCTCATCCAAAATACCCATGGTACTGCTTGATGAACTAGCATCACCAACACCATCAACAACTTTCACCTCTTCACTTGATTTTGAGGTACTAGGAGTTGACATAAATGCCATGTTCCCAATATTAGAACTAGTACCTCCATTTTTCTTCAAATCTTGCTCCACAATCTTAAAGTTTCTATACAAATCTATCAGTTCCATTGTATCAAGGTCTGGCTTGTTCTTCCAGACAACAACATGTATAGCCCACTCTTCTGGTAAGCTTCTCAGAAATTTTGAGTTTAAATCTTTTTGAGGTATTTCAACACCAAGAATAGCAAGTTGGCTCACAATATTCTGAAGCCTATTAAACATATGGTCAAGAGATTCATTGTTGGTAGAGGAGAAGTTTTCAAACTGCTACTTGAGCAGTGTCTTGTGGGTTTTCTTGGTGGCTTCATTTCCACCATATCTGGCAACAATAGCTTCAAATAATGACTTGGCATCTTTGAACTTGCTGAAGTTTAAAAGGGTATCATTGGGAATGGTCATCATCAGCATGCTTCTTGCCTTTATGTCATTTTTCTTCTTTATTATGTCTTCTACAGATGTTGGGTGTTGTTGCAGAGTTGTCACCACTTTGCCGTCAACAGTTGATGTAGTGGTTGTAGGCTGGTAAGAGTTTCCATCTTCAATGATTTCCCAAAGTGCATAGTCTTGCACTTGGAAATATTGCTCTATCCTCAGCCTCCACATCTCAAACTCATTCTGTTTGAGCATGGGTAGTTTTGCAGCAACATTTGTCTGAATAGATTCAACGTCCATTTCTTCTTCTTTTTCTTCTAAATCAACTATATCAGCCTTGCTCTGATACCAATTGAGTGGAATCGATACACTATAAGGTGGTTAAACCTTTGTGACTTTGTGTATATGATATATTGAGTTAATATGATTAAGTATGCGGAATCTACTTAATCACACTTAGAAGGTTATTTTGGTTATGGAAATGGAATAGTTATGCTTGTTATTTAACAATGAACAATGAAAGCTTATCACCAAACGATTCAATATTATTCAAGATAATACGAGTGATCTTCACTATCACTAGGGTTACAAAACCTTGAATCTTATGTTTCTATGACTTATGATATTGTTGTATTTGTTCTATGTTCTTAACAGTTATGTTTTAAGCACACAATTAGTCACGCACTATCCAGACTATGATCTCCCTTTTATAGTTCAAGAAAGATCTTTACAATATTGTTAAGTCTTGTCGAACAATTGCTAGCTTATCTTATGTGTGTCAGTAACTTAGATACAACATGTATCTATGTACACAACTTGTTACTATCACTTTGTCCAAAGATATTATCTACCGTATATTCTTGACTTTAGTACAAAATATCTTCGTATACTTATCCATCCAGCAAGCAGACTTAACATTCAAAGAGCAGACTTTATTTTGGTACTCACCAGAATTAATCACTAGACTTAACCACCAGACTTAATATTGAAAGACCAGACTTAACCAGCAGACTTAACCAGGTAGCAGACTTAACACTACTGCAACCAGAATTAATCACTTAAGAGAATTTCCCGATACTTAATCTTCAGAATATTTAATTCCCAACATGCTTTTTAGGGTTTTTGAAGTGTATTTTTGAATGTGTATTTCGATGTATATAGGAGTAGATAAGAGATGAAGTAGCTGGTCTTTAGGCCGAGTATATGGGATTCAAATTGACCAATCTCCTTTTCAAAAACCTTAATGTATCTAGACATAAGCATAGGCCTAAAATTGGTGTACAAGATTTTTATTATTTTGGGACCTTATTGTCGTGTGATAGATTGTGTATATAACCATGTATATATTGACTTATATATGCTTATATTTATAGGTTTTTAATATTTTGCAACTCTTAGGTTATAGCTTATATTTATTTAGGTTACAATTGTGTTCCAAGTTCAAGATAGCCATGGATTAAGAATCAACATTTTAGGTTATTATAGTTCTTCCCCTCTAAAAAGGAAAATTCCGTCCTTGAAATTTGAAGTAAGAAAATCAAACGAATACGTACCGAATCACGAAAAGAAATTTGGATAGCTAGCTCGCATTGATTCTTCGGTCTCCCAAGTAGCCTCGCTCTCGAGATGATTCTTCCAAAGAATCTTAACGAATGGAATAGTTTTGGTTCTCATGACTCGATCCTGACGCTCCAAAATAGCCTCAGGCTCCTCAACACAAGACAAATATAACAACCCGAAATTTTCCACGTCAACATTTAATTCTAAACTCTAAGTCATTACTTTGAAATTTACAAGAATACAATTTACGTATAACTTTTTACTTGAATCAACATAAAATTTAGAATACCTTTCAAGTGCACTAGGACTTTAGGCTATATTTAGTCCACAACATTCCAATACCTTGCTCCTACTCCGGTTCGAAATTTTAATCCCTAAGACAATTCCCTTTTTATTTATTTACGATTGTTAAATTAGCAAACGCTTTTCGCTATTTAAATAAACACCCGATATACCCAATACTCCTAACAAATATTTTTAACGCATTTCTATACTTCCTGAATTATTACCAAAGTTCCAAAAATATTTCCTTACGCCTAATGTAATTTCTTTATTCATTATGTTTAATTATGCGTAACTTACGTTAATCACCAAACCGATAACCAATACCTATTTTTAATACCCAATACATATAATATATACACTTTTGTATAAACTTAAGTCTTCTACTCCTTCTCTTTCATATGTGCCGCCCCTCCCTCTTGTTCCATAATAATTATTAGACAATCTTACAATTACAATAAATATTAGACCAAGTGCCATAAAACATGGAGTTGCAAGACCAAGTTTTTGGAGGCTTGACTAACAATTTGTCTCCCCCCTCCTAGCCCCCAATCGGCCAACATCACACACCTAGCCACATGGATATTTTTGACCCACTATTATGATTTTGAAAATCCTCAAGTATATATATACATTCATATCTTTAGTAACTAGCAAGAGAAATATATATATATATATATATATATATATATATATATATATATATCATCACTCACTCTCACATACAATTCGATCCACCAAGGAAGCAAGGGAAAGAAGAAAACTTGTTTTGGTTAATTCAAGTATCATTAGGACACATTTGTAAGGGGTTTAGAAGCATTAGTCTTAGGTTAATCAAGTAAATTACCTCCTCATCATACTAATCATCTTAAGTAAGTTACACTTTACTTCCATAAATTTCACACTCTTTATATCATGATATTAGTCTCAAGTTGCATATACTTGTTTATCACTTTGTATATGTTTGTAAAACCTTATAACCACAATGAGATTATAACTAATGACTATGTCTTGAACATATTTTTTTATCATGAATAAACTAGTTGGTTATGAATCTTGACAAGATGTAAAAATTAAAACATGATATATGAGCTAGTAAGTTAGCTAAACTAGTTTCGGTGAATACTTTATTTATAATGAATTGAACTTTTCATATTGCTAAGTTTATTGTTAAATCACTATTGACATGTTGAGAAATCGGCGGAAGGGCTAGGATTAGTTTGGGAGTTGTTGTTAAGCGGTTTTGGATAACTAGAAGGCTAGGAAACATGTTTTGACACTTTTAGAAGAGAGGCTGTCCCATTCAACCTCACCCAGAAAAATCAGTAACTTGGTAGCAAGATTAGGCTAGAAATATAGAAAATAGACTCTATAACGAAAACGTAGCCGCTTGAATGAGTTAAAACGGACTTATAACGAAGAAGATACATTAGTTTTAAGTTGAGCGACGAAAATGAATTTTCTGAAAATATAGATGCTGATGGGAATTGTCTAGAGGTAAAAACTGATGTTAAAAGTTAACTAGACTAGCCGAGGCACTAAAAACATGTTAGTATACCTAAACACGAACTCGGGGATGTATAAAACTTAAGAATCGAAGCTAAGACGAGGGAGTTATGGCCTAGTGAAAGTTGCGACGAAATATAACTTTTTGACAGCTTATTTTTGCTAATAGAAAGCTGTTAGAATTTTTAATGTGGATTTTGGACACTTTAGAGTCGGATTTAACTAAAATGACGTAAACAAAAATGGTAGAACGTTATGTATACTTGTTAGGCACGTTAGAGGTTTTCGAAAATATTTATTAACAAGACGACTATAGTTTAATCACGTAATAAACTAGTTACGTCCAATAAAAGGGTTACTTTGCTTAACAAATAGACACACTGACGCAACTATATTTTGTCGATAAATATTGCAACAAACATGTACAAGTATTTATTTAGGTTGCGGTTAGAGTTATCGGACCTTTATTCACAGTTCACTGTATTACTAATCGAGATTTGATAACTGAGGTGAGTTTCATAGCCCCACTTTTACTTGTTTTACTATTCAATTTGAAATACTTGGGGTGGGAATACATTGCTTGTTTTTACATATGGACACAAGTGCATAAAATATTTATTGACTGCCTAAGTTGTTGTCGTTTGCCATAAATTCCCCACAATCATGAACCGTTAATTACTTTGTAAGCGCGAATGTTGTGAATAGATCTATTGGGGGTAAACTCCCCCGTCCGGGTTGGTCGCTCCAACTTGTCAAACGGACGCATTTCATTTGATGTCATACAGGTGTTTGGCAAAGCACCTGTTTGGGGTGATAACACGAACTAACTATTAAGGCTTCAGTGTCATGAGCTTAGTGCAACAGTAATATTTTTCATGAACATATTTGGAATACATTGTCTTTGAAATCTTGTGGTACATGCATAACTTGTTGTTTACTTAAACCTATGAACTCACCAGCTTTATGCTGACTCTTTTAGCATGTATTCTCAGGAGTAGATCTTTACTACAGCACAATCTATTGTTGGAGGCGCTTGGCAAGGGCCCAGTCATAGGCTACTTTGATATATTTGGGACCACTTGTTTACTTATATATGCCTTATTTCAGCATCAAACTAAATGTTGTAAACTTATTTACTATGATAATGTAACTAATTTTTCTAAATTGATAAGGTAAATCCGTTCTCTTTACCTTGTGTTGTGATCCAATTTAGTAGCACCACAGCGACATCATCTTCCGCTGCGACCCATTTTTGGGGGTGTTACAAGAAATCTTCTCGAATCTGATCCAATGGGTAAGAAACAACATGAAGCGGATGATAATTGTATCCCCTCAGAAGAGATACATGAAACACATTATGCACATGCGCAAGCTGTGGAGGAAGTGCCAAACGATAAGAAACTTCACCAACTCGGTCTAAAATCTCAAACGGACCTATGAAACGCGGACTAAGTTTCCCATTAATACCAAAACGCTTAACACCACGAAAAGGAGAAACCTTAAGAAAAACATGATCCCCAGGACTAAATTCCAAAGCACGTCGATGACGATCAACATAACTTTTCTGTCGCGATCTAGCTTCCTTGAGCTTTTCTTTAGCAACAGCGACTTTCTCATTAGTCACTTCAATCAATTCGGTACCTTCAATAAGCCGTTCACCAACTTCATTCCAACAGATAGGAGCCCTATACTTTCGTCCGTACAACAGCTTAAAAGGAGCCCCTTTAATACTATCATGCCAACTATTGTTGTAGGTGAACTCAACCAAACACAAATACTCATCCCAATGTCCCGACCATTCAAGAGCACAAGATCTCAACATATCTTCCAAAGTCTGAATAGTGCGTTCCGACTGCCCGTGGGTCTGAGGATGAAAAGCCGTACTAAACTTAAGTTGAGTACCCCAAGCCTTATGCAAACCCTTCCAGAAATGTCAAGTAAACCGAGGATCTCTGTTAGATATAATAGCTGTCGGTGTGCCATGCAAACGAACAATCTCCTGCTGAAAAATTTTGGCCAACTTACTAACCGAATAGTCCTTCCGAATGGGCAGAAAATGAGTGAATTTGGTTAAACGATCAATAACAACCCAAATAGCATCATGCTTCTGGAGAGTACGAGGTAAGCCTGTAACAAAATCCATAGAGATCTGATCCCACTTCCAAGTAGGAATATCTAAAGGCTGCAAAAGACCACTAGCACGCTTATGTTCAATCTTAACCTGCTGACAGGTCATACACTTAGCCGCAAACATAGCCACATCCTGCTTCATAACGTTCCACCAGAAATGTTGCTTCAAATCCCTATACATCTTAGTAGAACCTGGATGAATAGTAAAAGGAGAACTGTGTGCCTCAGATAACACAGCTTCTCAAATAGAAGGATCATTAGGAACACACAAACAATCACCATACCATACAATCCCATCATCGTCAACACGAAACTCCGTCTGCCTTCCTTCTTCCAAATTCTGGATAATAGACAACAACTCACCATCGTCTTTCTGAGCTTCTTTAATACGTAGCATAAGATTAGACTCAACCTTCAAACTAGCCCAGTAACCTCAAACCTGCAATATTTTGCAAACTCTCATACACTCTAAGATTCCCTCACTACACTTCCACCAACTTTAATTCAAATCCCACAACTCTTGCCTATTTAAAGCCTCACCATTGCAAGCATCTCTTGCATATCATCTTCAACCTTCCATTACTCATTCACCACGTCTTCCACACAAGGATCAATAACCCATATCTCCAAGAAACCTAGGATCACCGTTAGACCACAATCCAAACCTCTCATTGTTGATCTCACCAAAGATGATGAAGTCACAACACCACCTTCCCAATGCACTCCTAACTCACCATCTCCACCAAATGCTCCTTCCAAAACATCATCTACTAGAACAGCATCTTCATCATCTCCCTCTTTCAACACCATGCAATCATCCATGGATTACACACTCTCACCTATTACCCTATTAGATTATGCCATGCCAACCCCATCACCAACATACTCACCACCACCTCAATCTCCAATCATGGGCCAACCTATCCAACCTCATCCGGTTGATATACATAGTGCAAATTGCCTATGTTGTCTTCACAACCGCAACCTCATCTTCTCTTTGAGAGATGAGCTACACTTCATGTTCTCCGATGTTGAACATCTCTTGACACCCCCACAACCTCCAATCATGTCACCCTCTCCACCTCCCAATAGCCCACTAAACTAAACATATTGATGTTTAGTTTTCAAAAATAAATGGTTAAGATCCCTTTTGGACTAAAAGCAAATCTTAGGGCCTCTCAAGTCACTAAAGATTTATGTGTGCTCCTTGTAGTTTTTACTTTCTTGTCTTTATGTTGTACTCACACCTTATGTGTGATTATCATTTTCAATTGTTAATGCATAGGCTTAGTTTATGGTTGGATTATCTTAGTTTCTTTATTTTATTTTGTCATGGTTGGATATTTGTCTTGGTTGCTACATGTTAGATATTGTATGTGTGTCATCTAACTTTGTTTTGTAGCAAGAACCATTGCTCGATTCCTTGGTGTCCTCCAAACGAGGGGGAGTATACATCAAGGGGGAGCCTTTGCGATCTTTTTGCTTCGACAAAAAGGAGAAGAAATGGGATATAAACTCATGCTAAAAACTTGTTAAAATTAATCTTTCACTTAAAATGAGTTTATGTTTTTTCATCATCAAAAAGAGGGAGATTGTTGATGCAAATAATGTCCTAAAAACATTATTTATATCTTTCGATAACTCCACGTTTTGATGATAACAAAATGTGAAAACACTTTATGTCAAAATTAACGTAAACAATTTTTTAGTCAAAATATCCCGTTTCTACGTAAATCACTCTAGGTATGAACAAACAAATTTACAAATTGACAAATGATCAAAGAAGTGAATTTGTGTTTCAAACTTCACATTTTTAATGTGACAAACATTTTTTTTCAAAAATATACTTTACAAATTATTTTTGAATTATAAAGAAATGGTTTATTAGAAAAATAAGTTTAAAGATCATAACAGCTATTTTTCCTCCCAAATCAGTTCCAAACTTCCCCAAATAAACTTTCACCACTAAAAACAAAAAATGGAACGTCTTTGTCTGGCACGGTACCACTAAATTTAGGGGTACCATGTGGTATTTAGTGGTACCGTCCCACTATAACGGGCAAAAATTTTTTGCCTATAAATACTAGTCCAATTCACAGTTTTTGGGCATCCTTTTTCACACACAACTTTCTGAGTTTAAAACTCTTATCACATTTTCTCTCCTTTGATCATTTAGTTAGTTTTATTTTGTTTAAAGAGTGATCCTATCATCTAACCAAGTGATCACCTTCATTCCTCTACTAGTGCAAGAGAAGAACACAAAGTATCAAGAAGATACAAGGTGTTGTAGTTATAGTTAGTGCACTTGTAACATTTGTTACACAGTTGTTGTATCCTAGCATACACCAAGTTATTTTTCTTTTGTGTAGTTTGTAAGTGTAGATCATTGTGATCTTGTAGAGATCTTGGAGATCTCTTGTAACTTGTGTGCTTGTGTGTTGATCAAGTGGATCAAGGGTAGATCGTGTGAACTGTGCTTGATTGTGTGATTGAGTAAGGATCGTGTGGATCGTGGTAGATTGGTACTAACTAAGATTAGTACTCGACATTTAGCTTAGTGTTAGAAATTGTGATAAACGACGTTGTACGGTTTTCTCCGCCTGAAGGGAGCTTTGTTGACATAGTGCTTAGAACTCTCGAGTTGGGTACTCGGGGAGTGGAGTAGGGCGAAGTAGAGCTTCGTGACCGAACCACTATAAATCTCGTTGTCTCGGGTTGATCTTTCCATCTCATTTCTTTATATTTATTGTTTATGTTAGATAGTGTAGCTTAGTGTTCATATTGGTGTTGATTGATTTCACAAAATAATCGAATCAAAGTTTTTCACAAGTTTTATAACTAACGAAAAATCGGGAAAACTATTTAACCCCCCCCCCCCCCCTTCTAGTTTTCCACAGTCGGGTTCGGGTATGTTTTTCTTGAGTCTTGCCCAGAATTGACCCGACCCGATTGACCCGAACCCGACCGGGTCGACCCGAATAGCACACCTACTATAAGTCATCCTCTACAACAAACGACACATATCTACCCTTATGTGAGAGAATGAGATGTTTGAGGTATCTGTTGTTAATATATAATGTGTATCATTTAAACGAGACATGTATATATCGAACGAAAACGAATTAAGTAGTGTCATAATATAATCTCACTGTAATGATACGCATAATATAAGTTATTAAAAGTTTACGATAAACACAACTGAAATTATTAAATGTTTGTATGTAAATTAAGAAGAAAAAAAGTTTGATACTCACAAAAAATATAATGGTTAGTTACATTTATAAATAATTATCCTATATTATTTGTGTCTTTTGGGACACATATGTTTAACATAAAAGTGTCATTAATTATCAAGATTATGAACTTTTACCCACACTTTATGATAAATGTCACTAAAAAGTTAAACTTAGTGACACTTATGATAGAAACTAAAGAAAAAAGGTAGCTTATTGTTTGGTCACAATATATCCATCTACACATTAGTTGACACATGGGAGATGTTGGGAATATATGTTATATCTTAGCCTTACTAGACACAACGTGTTTGTGTTCAATTGCGGGCAAACTGAGTAAATCAAGCATGCTCATGGGAGTGACATTGTCGTTTTAGAGCGGCAATTTATCACATCCTTATAGCACCTATCTAACAATATTATTTGAACCTATAACATTTTTTGTTCATAGGCAACTCACATACCACTTGTAAAAATACAACGAGTAGCACTTAATCATTAACAAGTTATAAACTAATTTCCAAAGAGCTTATTCGCGAAACCTGTATGACAATCATTTGTATATATCCAAACACTCCAAGCTAAATACAGTTGCTCCTAGCTTACACAAAATAACATGACATGCAACAATTATCTATAGAATGCAAATTAACAAATGATTATACTAATAAACTCTACTTACCTACGGGTCTTGATATTAGACTATGTAAGTTGGCCTAAAGCTTGAGTGTAGGCTTGAAGACCATTGGGGTTTCTACGAATTATCCTTGTATATATCGTATTAATAAAACATATGACATATGGGGTTTATATCGTTAACATGGTATCTGAGCGGGTTTATCCTCAGACCTAGGTGGCTATGTTGAGTCGCCTCCTCTAGGCCACCCCGTCAAACCCTACCACCGCCGTTATTCCTTTCCATGAAAAAAATGCAAGTTTTTGCCAAAACACTAACTGCGTATTGTTTTGGCCATAACTTTCAAACCGTTTGGAGTTAACTGACACGATTAGCGCCAATCTTCATATTTTTCAATTCTGCACATAACCCAACGTGAATCACCTCCGCCGGCCGCCACGCGCCGTCGAAACCTGAATGCCACAAAAAATCTACGCTTTGCTTTTGCTCTTGTTGTTGCTGCATGATGAAGATTAATCTTCGCTTGTTGTCGGATGTCTTCATCAACAAATTTGTTATTTGCCTTGCTACTGCTTTGATTTGCTTTTGCTGCTGCTTGATATATATATATATATATAAGAATTGCTTTCACTTGTCGTCGGATTTCTTGATCAACAAATCATTTCTTTTATTGCCATATTGTTTTTTCTTCTTCTTAGTTTAGCGTTTTTTAATGTTTATTTAGTTTTATAATCCAATCTGAGATTTCGCGATTTCAGCGCTCGGATTATGGGAGAGTATTAGACGATAAATATGGCTCAAACCCGATTATGGGTTTGGGTCCATAAGTTTTATGTTGTGTGTACTCTATATACAGTTTAGCTAATAATACATCTACGATGTTTTATCAATCTAACAACTATCGGTTTTATCATTATTTATTTATTTATTTATTTATTTTTTGTGTGCAAGGTGAATTATATTCATACTCCAAACTTTGTACAATACAAGGATAAGATAAAAAACTGATATGGACATTACCCAAATCAGCAACAATACAAACACTATACTCATCAGATATCAGATAAGACTAGCAACCTATATCTGATAAAACTAACTCTGCAAATACAGAAACAGAACATAGCAGACAACACAAATTCTTCATAGCTTCATACAGGCTTTGCACTCAGCCTCATTTTATTCACCTTTGATCCACCATACCATTTAACTACATTTACATATCACCCTCCCACCAAGACCATTCAGCCCACATCCACAATGATCAAGGCACGATGAGTGTATGACCTGATTAGGAAGCCATAACCCCTCCAAATCAAGGGCTATACCAAATGTACTACATTTCCGTCTCAAAAAAGGTTTTACCAATCTTAACATCTAATTTCAGTAATTAAAATATGAATAAACATACGAGCGTACGCTCAATTAACTCCACACATGCTTCCAATTTTGACACGATGACATTATAAAAATGTGGACAGTGACAATTTAACAACTATTATATTGGCCACATGACCATTATCGTTCTCTTTTTATGGTGGGATCCATGTGCAGTCAGAGCAAGGAAGTAAGCAAGGTTAGAACATAAATTGATAATCATGATTTAAAAATGTTTCTTTTAATTGATCGTATTTTGACTAAAAACCAAACGTTACAATAAAATCTCTATAAATTAATACTCGATAAATTAATAACATCGATAAAATTAATAATTTGTCAAGTTTCAATTTGGGACCATTACAAATTTGAACAACAATCGATAAAATAATAAGATAATAATTTTTTAAAACCCCAATGTATATATATATTCATCCCAACGAAACTATAAATTAATAACTACTAAAAAAATTTCCATAATTTCTTCAATGCTTTGAACCTCGTAACATTCATTAATTTCTTCAATGAATTGAATTCATAAAATGTTAATTGAAACTTGTTTTTCTAATTTATTTTTCATCTTTAAATATCATACATAAAACTTTTTAAAATTAATAAATTATTAATTTATCGATATAATAATATCTCGCTAAATTAATAAAATATCTCGGTTCCAACATCATTAATTCTCCCGCATGAAAGTTCCATTTCAGGGAAGGACGACGTACTATGATACTTTCTGTTTTATAGAGGTTTTACTGTATATCATATGCTAAAATAACTAGACTAGATAACCCTTTTTTTTAGTAAACTGCAAATTACTCTCTTTTGTTTTCTTGAAAATATTGTAATCCCACCACCATCACCATCTACCATCACACACCCGGCACCGGCACCACCACCCACCCAGCACCACCATCCTCTACCAGCACACAACCACCACCATCGACATTGGCACCACCACCCTCTCCCACCACCACCCTCTACCACCAAGACAAAATGAAAAGTCAAAAAAAGTCAACAAATAGTGAATCATTATTTTCATCTTGAAGGATCGCATCAGAGAAAGTCTCGATCAGCAACCGCAATCCAAAACCATAAATATTCAGAAACAGCCTTAATGACTTCACAAGACGCCACCATTTCCGGTTCAATATGTAGTTAAGATTTACATACCGCTTTTCTTCCAAAAGTTGTTTGTTTGTTTTGATACCTAATAACTCCAAAATCAACAAACTTGATTCGGATTCCCCAATAAAATCCCCAAACCAAATTTTACTTTAAACCCTAACCCACCCACTTCTTTAATCGTCGATAGTAAAATCTTATTCAATTCACGGTTTGATTATCACACAATTATCTGGTACGTTTATTCCTACTTTGTAATAATAATAATTGCGTGATTGATCGCTTAAATTCACACAATTCTGTAACAATTAGCTGTATGATGCGTTATTCATCGGTTTCAAATCGTAACTGATCAGTTTGATTTATGGATACATCAGATCGTAGTTTTATTAATATAGTAACGATCTTGTGATTGATCAGTTAGATATACGCAGCATTTGAATATTTAAAGTGGTTCGGTGATTGATCGGCTTTATTTAGACAATTCTTGGATACCTTCGGTCGTAGTTTGATTAATTGAAATTTGAATGATTGGTATAGTTTATAATAATGAAGGATGGAGATGATAATGATGCTAGCTATCGGAACCGTAACTGGAACAGCGTCGGTTGGAGATAATGTGTCGGTCGAGAGGTTTAGAGAAGTGATGGTAGAGCTGGAACGTGAATAGAAAGCGCTTGAGGAAGTTGAGAAATTGAAATCTGAGTTACAAGTTGGGTTTAACAGGGTGAAAGCATTGGCGCACGATGCGATTAAGAAACGAGACAAGAATTCGCGATAGGAGGACGAGGTTTTGAGTGCGAATGAGAAGTTTTCGGCGGATTTGGTGGAGGTTGTTAAGGAGAAAGATGAGTTGGTGAAGGAGAAAGGTGTTAACTGTTAGCAAGGTGGAATAACTAGATCAATCTTTAAATATTTTTGTCTTGAAGTTGAAATAGTTTGCGGGAAGCGGATATTGATAATTTTGACAACAGTATTCTAAGAAACTGAATTGAATGAATTGTTGCAATTGAAATAAATTGTGACTAGTATTCTCCCATTCAATTTCAGTTGACTTTTTTGACTTATTATTTTGTCTTGGTAGTGGGAAAGGGTGGTGGTGCCAATGTCGATGGTGGTGGTTGTGTGGTGGTAAAGGATGGTGGTGGGAGAGGGTGGTGGTGTTGGGTGTGTAGTGGTAGAGGGTGATAGTGGTGGGATTACAATATTTTCAAGAAAACAAAAGAGAGTAATTGTGAGAAGAAGACAAGGGTAAATAGTCATTTCACATGGCCACTAACGGGAAAATTTAATTATCGTTAGCAAAAACTGCGTATTTGCAACTACAGTGCATCCTCAGGGGTATTCTTCGCAAAAAGTCCAAATGTTAGGTACACAGCTAGCATAATTTCAAAATAAGGGGCATTTCTTGCAAAAATGACAAACGTTAAGGACATAATTTGCAGTCTACCCTTTTTTCTATTGAAAGTTTTAAAAGGTTTAATCCTATTGTGAAAACATGTTTATTTGCAGGGACGTATTGTGTTAATTTCTTATTTTGTAGTTATGGTTGTTTTGCACAAAAGTCAAACACTTGCCTCAAGATGCAATATGAAGAAACACGGAGTACCTCCAATTGCAGTATCTCAAAGTTTCATGAGATGGGGTATAAAAGAAAAAAGACAAGAAGTGAGGCTCATTATGCAACCCAAATCTCATTATGTTCTCTCTAGAATTTTTGTATAGAACGGCTAGTTAGTAGTTAGTAATTCAAGTCGTGCAGTGACATATGTTTTTTCTCGAATAACACACACAAAATACTCATTCAATTTGATCTGTTCGATCTGTTCATTTTTTTGTTATTAAGTTTCGTCATAGCACATTCACTAATTAGGTGAATGATATACACCTGATTAGCAATGGTAGATTTTGGATTTGTAATCTTATACTCTGATTAAGATCAGTTTGTGAGTTTGGTTGAATTAAGATTCAATAAAAGTTGTTTGTGTGTGTTTAAACTTTGTTTTTCTAAAACAAGATTTATGGCCTAGAGATATTGCATGTTGTAAGATGCAAGGTTGTTAGGATCGGGATCCCACCTAAGATCGTTTTCGGTTTCGTAAGATCGGATCGTGATCGTAAGATCCTATGAAAATGTATATATTTTTGTAATAGGGGTGTAGTTTAATACTTCTATATATTACTATATAATATGTTATAGAGGAGAGTCATTTTACATACCAAACTTTTCTTACATAACAAGTGACTCATCCCTCCCATTTATTCTTAATGAAATTAATGATTGAGATTAAAAGTATTCACTACAAAAAAAACAGGCTTGCAGAGACTGAATTTCTAGGGACTGATATATCAGTCACTGATACATAACATCGGTAACTGAAACATCAGTTACTGATACTTTTAAGGACTGACCTTTTATTGACTGATTGCGGCGACTAAAAATCAGTCCTCGATTCAGTGACCCCATATCTGAGACTAAATTTCAGTTACTAATATGCCTGTACGGGAAAAAAATTTTGAGGCAAATTTGTTAGTGACTGAATAAGGGTGACAATTTAGTCCCTAGTACATGTACATCATATCTAAGACTAAATTTCAGTTACAAATATATTTGCGCAATAAAAAATTTTGGCGGAAAATTTGTTAGTGACTGAATTATAATCACAGTTCGGTCCCTAATACATGGAGATCATAGCTAAGACTAAGTTTCAGTTACAAATATGTCTACACAATAAAAAGGTTTGGAGGGAAATTTTATAGTGACTGAATTTTAGTCACATCTGCGTCCCTATTACATGGACATCATACCTAAGACTAAAATTCAGTTACAAATATGTTTGCGCAATAAAAAAAGTTTGGAGGGAAATTTGTTAGTGACTGAATTTGAATCACAACTCAGTCCCTAATACATGGACATCATAGCTAAGACTAAAATGTATAAAAATAGATTAAAACGGACTAAAATATTTAAAAACGGACGAAAACTTATAAAAATGGACGAAAACGTTTAAAATCAGACGAAAACGTATCAAAATGGACGAAAATGTAAAAAACGAATGAAAACGTATAAAAATGGACGTAAACGTAAAAAAAGGGATTAAAACGGATGAAAACGTATAAAAACGTAAAAATATAACAGAGAAAAACTGATGAAAACATAAAAATACGGATGAAATCGTATACAAAAGGACGAAAACGGATGAAAACATACAAAAACGTAAAAAAAACGGACTAAAATGGATGAAAACGTAAAAAAACGTAAAAAAACTGACGAAAGCGTAAAAACGGACAAAAACGTATAAAACGTAAAAAAAAGGGATGAAAATGTATAAATACGGACGAAAACGTAAAAAATGGACGAAAATGTATAAAAACGGACAAAAACAGATAAAAACTGACAAAAACGGACGAAAATGGATTACCGACAGAATATACGGTTCTATATATTGTAATGTACTACACTTGTTTTTAAGACCTACATATATTTGTATCGTTGTTAGTAATTGTAAGTTTGTATATAAACCTATTTACGGATTGCTATTTATGTGTAACACTTAGGGGTTCACGCACGAAACCTCGGTTTATACCCCCGTGACGTGGGAACTCGAGCAGAATTCAAATTTTAGACGTTCATAACATCTTTAGTATTCACCGATGGCTTTCATTTTGAGTGTTGACAATTTAAGACGTGTAATCGGGATAATGACATCAATCAGTTGCTTCATCGAGCGCGACATCCCTTTTAAAGAAACGACTATTACGTTCTTACCATATATAATAAGTCGTGGTGCCTATAGCAATCGTCAATCCACTATACTATACACACCACTTCCATTCAAGATAATAACAAGAAAGTTGCATATAGGCATATAGCCAATCAACGCACTCTACTTTACACACCACGTGGACCATCATATTGCCTTTACGGGTTCTCACACCCCTAAAGGTCTCCTTATAAATACTATACCATTTTCTCGAAATGGATCAAGCTAATCCCAAGCAACATATCCTGCCTTGGGAACTCCACATTCAAGTCTATTATCCTCTAGGGTAATTGACACAAACCAACTGAGTCGACTCATGAGCGTTACCCCAACTCGTGACTCTTGTCACATTTTGGGGTCTTTACTGAACGTGGGAAACCGAACGGTCAACCAACCCAAACCATACGTAATTGTTGAGTTTATCCATATTTACTTTCATCTATCACTAGTACAAAAATGGGTTTTAGTCACTGATGAAGCGAAAAGTGTACCGCTTTTAAGGGGTCATTTAAGCCCTAAATCGTATTTATTTGATCAAATATCGCCCTAAATCGTTCCTTTTGTCATTTTAGGTACTTTTGAGGAGAAATCTGGAAAAGGAGGCATTTTGGACGTTTTTGGAGCATAAAAGTGAAGAAAACGGCAAAGTCTAAAAAAATCAGCTAAAAGTTACCTTTGACGGCGTCACAATTTACCCTGGACGGCGTCATGCCTTGGCAAGAAAAGTTGGACGTGAAATTTACTCATGATAAGCCAGTGAAAATAGCATGTGAATTCTGACGGCGTCACGCTTTAACTTGATCAAGGGCGTCACGGCTTAAATCAAAGAGGGACGGCGTCACGTTCAAGGTTCGACGGCGTCAAGCCTTGATAAGCCAGAATGGATTTTGGAAGAGCTAAAGAGGGACGGCGTCAAGAAGGTCATCCGGGAACCCTAGAAGCGGCGAGGTGACGGCGTCACACTCCATAAGGTGACGCCGTCAGATCCAAAAATCTATATATAGTTTTCTAATTTTTTGTCATTAAGGGGGGAACTTAGTGTGTGGAATTTTGGTAGAAAACCCTAAGACGATTTTAGCTTCTTTTTCAAGGCTTTTTGCCTTGAGATCTTCCATGTTACATTGAAGATAAGTTATCAATTAATCATTCAATATGTCTATGTGTTGTTTGATTTTATCTTATTCTTGTCTTTTGATTAACATGTTAGGCTAAATTTATCTTGTGTTTGCTTAGATCTAATGAAACCTAGCTATTGATTATTGGTTATTAGTGTGTTATTAGTTGTATTGGATGATTGTTTATCTATGTTAGGCTTAAGAAAACTGGCTAACTTCCTATTCGGTAACTTGCTTGAACGTCTTAAGAAACATGAACCAAATGCGTACTAAAGGTTTTTATGGTTGTATTTAATGCACAAGCGAATTCTAGTGATCCCATGTTAGGAGCTTCCTAGCCGGCTCGACATAGGAGTGAAGTAGGAGCTTGTAGAGTTGGGGAAGTAAGTACGCCACCCCACGAATGGTATTAAGGAATACACCCGTCATCCACGCGACTAATACACACTAATTAACCGGTAAAAGATAGTTAGGGAGTAAGGAAATCTAAGTAAACACATTTCTCTACACATAAGTTTCTCACCACATTTTCATTTTTGTTATTTTATTCTATTTGCATCCGTAGTAAATTTGGGTTAGTTGACTAGCAACTAATTCCGCCCACTCTTTCAAAACCGAGATTTTACTTGCTTTCATAAAAAAATATAAAAACATAAAAAGAATCTTCCTCAACCCTTAGACCTATTAGAGTAGTCTTTCATACCTAACGAACACTATTCCCTGTGGAGAACGATCAATCCCCCGTACTTACCACTACACTATACTACATCGGTCAGGTACACTGCCTGGTGGGGTTGTAAGCCTCTTGAGATCCCTCGAGAGGTAAAACCTGTTGTAAGGTTACAAAACCACGCATCAAGTTTTTGGCGCCGCTGCCGGGGAATAGTTATTGTTTAGGTTGAATTTTTTATTTCTATTAGGTCTACTCACTAAATTCCTTTCTAGTGAGATTTTTATTTTATTTTTCTAGGTTTTCTTTAGTCTATCTATTTTCTTCGTGTCTTTGTTCGTAACCATTACCATTCGACATCATGGAAGATGGTAATATCCTTAATCCCATTAACCCACCACCACAACAACCACCACCTCCTAGAGCCCGTACTTTAGGAGAGTATTCCCGTCCTAGCCACCATGGCTATCGAAACACCATTGAGCTCACTCAAGGAGCCAATATCACACCCTTGCGATCCGACACCATCCGGTTGGTGCAAAGCGGATGCGCATTCCATGGACTTCGTTCTGAAGATCCTAATCAACATCTCAAGGACCTTCTTAAAATCGTTGATTCTATAGACCTTGATGTTGCCACTCGAGAGACGACCCGATTGCGTCTCTTCCAATTCTCTCTGCGGGATCAAGCTAGCCAGTGGCTAGAACGTCAACCCGCAGGATCCATTACCTCTTGGGATGATCTCACCACTCGTTTCCTTGCTCAGTTTTTCCCACCGGGAAGAACTACCAAGCTAAGGAATGATATCTTGATGTTCCAACAACGTCAAGGCGAAACTCTATACGAGGCATGGACTCGATTCAAGGACTTACTCCAAAAAGTCCCCCACCATGGCATAGAACTTTGGCTCCAAGTCCAAATCTTCTATGACCATATCAATCTCTCCACGAGGCAAACCATTGACCAATCGGCCGGTGGCAAGCTACGTGATCTAAGTGCGGAACAATCATGGGCTCTCCTAGAGGATCTTGCTCTTTATGACAACGAAAGTTGGAGTGATCCCCGTGATTTGAATAAAACGGTCAAGGCAATATCTTTGCCTTCGAACAATTCAAGCACTTCCGACCGTAGGATCATAGAACTTGAAGACCAAGTCAAGTTTCTCATGAAATCCTACGAGGCTCCTAAACCTCCAAGCCAAGTGAACAAAATCACTTCTTCATGTGAATTATGTAGTGGTCCCCACGACACTCGTGATTGCATGGAACTCCCCGAACAAGCTTTTGTGGACTACGCATCCTCGCGTACCGACGGAGCGGGAGACAAGTGGTACACTTTCAAACCCGAGCCAAACCCTTATGGTGATTCATACAACCCCTCATGGAAAAATCACCCGAACCTTAGGTGGAAACAAAACCAAAACGCACAACAACCCAATTCTTCCAACCCACCTAATCGTTTCCAATCAAGCGGTTCCAACTCGAACCGTACTTTCAACAACAATCCTTCCGGCAATGGTAGTACCAATAACTTTGAAGGATTGATGTCTCAATTTATGGCATCTCAAGAAGCACATTTAGCCAAGTTTGAAGCCGATTTCAAACAAAAACAAAGCGAGATGACCAATAAGATTGACACATTGTTGAAAGCCCTCAATGACCGAGAAATGGGAGCACTCCCTAGCAACACGGTCAAGAACCCGAAACTAAACGTCAACGCTATTTCATCGGTTTCGTCCCCTAGTTCTTGTCCACAATATTATTCGGTCAATTCCATGAGCACGTGTTTCAAACAAACCCAAGTCGTTCCAAATGACCAAGAAGTTATGACATCCAAATTGGTCAACAACATAGTTGAAACACCTCCCACTCAAAACCTTGACGAAGAATTCAAGGAGCTCCACCTTGAAAGTCCGGTTGTTGATGTGTTGGATGAGAAGAAGCTCAAGTTAGGCGAAAAAGGGACCGCCTTCGTTCAAAACAAACTACCTAAGAAGTTAGATGATCCGGGCTTATTTGTTCTACCTTGCAAGATCGGTAATTCGGAGGCTTATGACACATTAGCCGATCTTGGATCAAGCCTTAACCTACTTCCGTTACCTCTCTACACCTCTCTAAAACTAGGAAAACTTGAAGAAACCGAGGTGATAATAGGTTTAGCGGATGGGAGTGTTGCTTACCCGGTTGGAGTAGTTAAGGACGTGTTAGTGCACATTGGAAAACTAACCATTTTAGCCGATTTCCACGTCCTTGATATGGTTAGCGACCCTACATGCCCCTTGTTGATAGGTAGAGGATTTTTGGCGACCGCTAGTGCTATGATTGATTGTAAGGAATCCAAGATAGCGGTAGGAGAAGGAGATACTTGGTCAGTCTATGATGTTAAGAAACATGTCTATGATACTAGTGAGGAACCAACACCACATTGGCTAGAATCAAATAGGAGACCATCTAGATATGGACCTTGGATTGATAGAGACTTCATAGGACCCCAACGCCCATTTTACCTAGAAGAGGACTTTGTTAACCGAACGCATTCGGTAGAGCAACTCTTGGCTAGGGCCACCGAATTGGATCCATTTGAAGATTCTCTAGTTTTTAGAAAGATGATTGATTTCCTAGGAGTTTTGCCAATTAACCTAGGAATGAATAAGTGGATTTGTGAGGAAGATGATCATAAGTGGAATTGGGATAAACCACCCAAAGATGGAGATGGGTCATGGCATATCAAGATGACATTGTATGACCCGGATGGAGAGAAGTTTGAGAAGATATATCGTACTAAGCGGACCAATAGGAAACTTCAATCCAAGCTTAACCCTAAAGACGTCCTCGATGACGAGCTCACTTATATAGGGTAGCGTGACTTTGAGTCTAGCTACAAGACTCGTTAATAAAGAAAAGCGCTTCTTGGGAGGCAACCCAAGCTTTATTTGTTTTATTTGCTTTGTGTGTTTTATTTATTTGTTTGTTTGATTTTATTTGTTTCCGTATGTGTGTTTAATTTTTATCATTATTGATTCATGTTCAAAAGTAAATTGTGAAAATGCTTTATGTTGTTTTTAACTTCGTCTTAACTACATATAAAGGTATTTTGCAAAAGTTAAGTGTAAGGGAAATCTAAATCGGTTGATTAACACAAATGAACATGAATCGTAATAATATTAAATTAGCATACATATTCGTATTTGTTTGAGTCAAATGCTTGTATCGAGTCATAATGATGTTTTGCAGGAATTCCAGGAAGTAAGGTAAAGGTTTTTCCAGAAATTTTCCGGAAACTTAAAATGAAAATTTTTGTCAGGTCATTTCTGACAGCGTCAGGGTTTATAACCTGACGGCGTCAGATTTAATTTTCAGAAATTTTTGAAAGTTTTGTTTTTAAAAAGTTTTTATTAAAATCTCCAACTTATAATCTCTAGGAATCTGCAAAATTATCATTCCACAAGCATTATATCCTTATATATAGATTTATCCCGCCGATGTTATGCAGGTTTTCGTGTTTGTTTTCTCAGGTTTAACAGGTTATTTTGGACAAGGAAATGTTTTGAATCAAGCTTTTGGCGATGCATTAGTCATGGAGCTTCAACATTACCTTGGAGGAAGATCTAACCGTGTAATTTCATTATCCACCGAGCGAATCAGGGGAGTATTTGATTTCATTCTTTTACTTTATGCTTTTACATCTTGTTATTTGAACATTGGGGACAATGTTCATCTTAAGTGTAAGGGGAGGGTAAAAGTACGATTTTAGAGAATACTATTACGCTTGATTTTTGTTTGTTTGATAGTAGATGTGTAATAAAACTGAGAGAAATACCTGTTAGGGCAATTTTAGTGCCAAATTTAAATTTTTTTACAACATATAGGAGTGAAACTTTGATCTTAATGAACGTCTCACGGATAGGAGTTTATATGACTAGTACAAAAAAAAACCGTACCACTAAAAATTTTTCCACCCCCAAATATGTGAGGTTCGCCCCTAGAATTGGTAGGAAAAGCATTTATGCTATGATGTGTGTACCGGTAGCACTTAGATTCTAGAACTTGCGTTAGGACCATTCCAAGGCCACAAGTGAGACTACATTCGTGTAGTTAGATTTACTACATGATAAGAGGCATTAGGATTAACCCATTGTTTTACACCTGTGTTTTTGTTATAATTACTTCGGCTACATTGGTCAAGTAATTCTCCCACACCCTTTGCGTTGTACTCATTTTTAGTACACGATACCCCTAGTACACCCCTCAGAGCCTATCTTTTCGTTTCGACCTTTAAGCATTTTACTTAAAGGAAGAATTTGTTTACACCCCACTTAAATGTACACCCAAATCACCTTAGCCTACCTTGTATGCACTCATTTTTAGTGCATTATTGTGACAACATTTGTTTAAACCCAAGTTAATTATCTAGTTGATTACATGGTTGCTAAGTCGAGTCATATCCTTGTACATATTGTTTTGGGACGATTGGGACTCATGGGTAAAGTACTAGTGTAATAGAGTAATGGGGAAGAACATCATTTATTACCCCCATATGTGCTAAATATTTTAAAAGTACTCCAAGTGTTTTGATTATCTTAATTCGAGTCATTAGATTAGTATTTGTAAAGTTATGTAAAAGTTCAAGTGTAAGGGGGATGCAATGCCCCTATGATGTATTATTTTGGATGGTAGGGCAAAAGTGTATGCAAAAAAAAAAAAAAAAAAAAAAAAAAAAAAAAAAAAAAAAAAAAAAAATCGAAAAATCAAGAAAAATACAAAAAAATGAGAAAAATAAAAAAATAAAAAAACATACGGACTACCATCCCGTTTCATTTTATGTTTATTTTATGTTTTTGTTATTCTATTTTTAGCTTAAGATTGAGTCGAGTCTTGGCTTAGCAACATTGTATAGTACATGTAATTAATCAAGATCTTTAACTCGCCACCAGTAAAATATCCTTTATCCAACCAAACCGTGTTTTCCTTTTCCCTACACCTAACGTTATAACCCATTTAAAAGCCCTCTTTGATAGTTTATCTTTGGTGCTTACGCCTAGTGGAGGAGGTTTTCGATCCTTTCCCAAGCCTATGGTAATCTATTTGCTATGACAGGTAGTGAGAGATATTATCCGTTTTCATTTATGAGATTTATTTTGATGACACTTGAGAGATGTGAGTATCTAAACACTACTTGTGAGGTGCTAGTTTATAATCTCCGTGCTTATTATGATTGAAGTGGAACGATTATTTGTTGTAATTACTTTTATGTTAGCATTAAATGACCCCTAACTTGTATTTTGATTAGAATAAAAGCGCATTTGCTTGAGGACAAGCAAATCTCAAGTGTAAGGGTATTTGATGAAGCGAAAAGTGTACCGCTTTTAAGGGGTCATTTAAGCCCTAAATCGTATTTATTTGATCAAATATCGCCCTAAATCGTTCCTTTTGTCATTTTAGGTACTTTTGAGGAGAAATCTGGAAAAGGAGGCATTTTGGACGTTTTTGGAGCATAAAAGTGAAGAAAACGGCAAAGTCTAAAAAAATCGGCTAAAAGTTACCTTTGACGGCATCACAATTTACCCTGGACGGCGTCATGCCTTGGCAAGAAAAGTTGGACGTAAAATTTACTCATGATAAGCCAGTGAAAATAGCATGTGAATTCTGACGGCGTCACGCTTTAACTTGATCAAGGGCGTCACGGCTTAAATCAAAGAGGGACGGCGTCACGTTCAAGGTTCGACGGCGTCAAGCCTTGATAAGCCAGAATGGATTTTGGAAGAGCTAAAGAGGGACGGCGTCAAGAAGGTCATCCGGGAACCCTAGAAGCGGCGAGGTGACGGCGTCACACTCCATAAGGTGACGCCGTCAGATCCAAAAATCTATATATAGTTTTCTAATTTTTTGTCATTAAGGGGGGAACTTAGTGTGTGGAATTTTGGGAGAAAACCCTAAGACGATTTTAGCTTCTTTTTCAAGGCTTTTTGCCTTGAGATCTTCCATGTTACATTGAAGATAAGTTATCAATTAATCATTCAATATGTCTATGTGTTGTTTGATTTTATCTTATTCTTGTCTTTTGATTAACATGTTAGGCTAAATTTATCTTGTGTTTGCTTAGATCTAATGAAACCTAGCTATTGATTATTGGTTATTAGTGTGTTATTAGTTGTATTGGATGATTGTTTATCTATGTTAGGCTTAAGAAAACTGGCTAACTTCCTATTCGGTAACTTGCTTGAACGTCTTAAGAAACATGAACCAAATGCGTACTAAAGGTTTTTATGGTTGTATTTAATGCACAAGCGAATTCTAGTGATCCCATGTTAGGAGCTTCCTAGCCGGCTCGACATAGGAGTGAAGTAGGAGCTTGTAGAGTTGGGGAAGTAAGTACGCCACCCCACGAATGGTATTAAGGAATACACCCGTCATCCACGCGACTAATACACACTAATTAACCGGTAAAAGATAGTTAGGGAGTAAGGAAATCTAAGTAAACACATTTCTCTACACATAAGTTTCTCACCACATTTTCATTTTTGTTATTTTATTCTATTTGCATCCGTAGTAAATTTGGGTTAGTTGACTAGCAACTAATTCCGCCCACTCTTTCAAAACCGAGATTTTACTTGCTTTCATAAAAAAATATAAAAACATAAAAAGAATCTTCCTCAACCCTTAGACCTATTAGAGTAGTCTTTCATACCTAACGAACACTATTCCCTGTGGAGAACGATCAATCCCCCGTACTTACCACTACACTATACTACATCGGTCAGGTACACTGCCTGGTGGGGTTGTAAGCCTCTTGAGATCCCTCGAGAGGTAAAACCTGTTGTAAGGTTACAAAACCACGCATCAAGTTTTTGGCGCCGCTGCCGGGGAATAGTTATTGTTTAGGTTGAATTTTTTATTTCTATTAGGTCTACTCACTAAATTCCTTTCTAGTGAGATTTTTATTTTATTTTTCTAGGTTTTCTTTAGTCTATCTATTTTCTTCGTGTCTTTGTTCGTAACCATTACCATTCGACATCATGGAAGATGGTAATATCCTTAATCCCATTAACCCACCACCACAACAACCACCACCTCCTAGAGCCCGTACTTTAGGAGAGTATTCCCGTCCTAGCCACCATGGCTATCGAAACACCATTGAGCTCACTCAAGGAGCCAATATCACACCCTTGCGATCCGACACCATCCGGTTGGTGCAAAGCGGATGCGCATTCCATGGACTTCGTTCTGAAGATCCTAATCAACATCTCAAGGACCTTCTTAAAATCGTTGATTCTATAGACCTTGATGTTGCCACTCGAGAGACGACCCGATTGCGTCTCTTCCAATTCTCTCTGCGGGATCAAGCTAGCCAGTGGCTAGAACGTCAACCCGCAGGATCCATTACCTCTTGGGATGATCTCACCACTCGTTTCCTTGCTCAGTTTTTCCCACCGGGAAGAACTACCAAGCTAAGGAATGATATCTTGATGTTCCAACAACGTCAAGGCGAAACTCTATACGAGGCATGGACTCGATTCAAGGACTTACTCCAAAAAGTCCCCCACCATGGCATAGAACTTTGGCTCCAAGTCCAAATCTTCTATGACCATATCAATCTCTCCACGAGGCAAACCATTGACCAATCGGCCGGTGGCAAGCTACGTGATCTAAGTGCGGAACAATCATGGGCTCTCCTAGAGGATCTTGCTCTTTATGACAACGAAAGTTGGAGTGATCCCCGTGATTTGAATAAAACGGTCAAGGCAATATCTTTGCCTTCGAACAATTCAAGCACTTCCGACCGTAGGATCATAGAACTTGAAGACCAAGTCAAGTTTCTCATGAAATCCTACGAGGCTCCTAAACCTCCAAGCCAAGTGAACAAAATCACTTCTTCATGTGAATTATGTAGTGGTCCCCACGACACTCGTGATTGCATGGAACTCCCCGAACAAGCTTTTGTGGACTACGCATCCTCGCGTACCGACGGAGCGGGAGACAAGTGGTACACTTTCAAACCCGAGCCAAACCCTTATGGTGATTCATACAACCCCTCATGGAAAAATCACCCGAACCTTAGGTGGAAACAAAACCAAAACGCACAACAACCCAATTCTTCCAACCCACCTAATCGTTTCCAATCAAGCGGTTCCAACTCGAACCGTACTTTCAACAACAATCCTTCCGGCAATGGTAGTACCAATAACTTTGAAGGATTGATGTCTCAATTTATGGCATCTCAAGAAGCACATTTAGCCAAGTTTGAAGCCGATTTCAAACAAAAACAAAGCGAGATGACCAATAAGATTGACACATTGTTGAAAAGCCCTCAATGACCGAGAAATGGGAGCACTCCCTAGCAACACGGTCAAGAACCCGAAACTAAACGTCAACGCTATTTCATCGGTTTCGTCCCCTAGTTCTTGTCCACAATATTATTCGGTCATTCCATGAGCACGTGTTTCAAACAAACCCAAGTCGTTCCAAATGACCAAGAAGTTATGACATCCAAATTGGTCAACAACATAGTTGAAACACCTCCCACTCAAAACCTTGACGAAGAATTCAAGGAGCTCCACCTTGAAAGTCCGGTTGTTGATGTGTTGGATGAGAAGAAGCTCAAGTTAGGCGAAAAAGGGACCGCCTTCGTTCAAAACAAACTACCTAAGAAGTTAGATGATCCGGGCTTATTTGTTCTACCTTGCAAGATCGGTAATTCGGAGGCTTATGACACATTAGCCGATCTTGGATCAAGCCTTAACCTACTTCCGTTACCTCTCTACACCTCTCTAAAACTAGGAAAACTTGAAGAAACCGAGGTAATAATAGGTTTAGCGGATGGGAGTGTTGCTTACCCGGTTGGAGTAGTTAAGGACGTGTTAGTGCACATTGGAAAACTAACCATTTTAGCCGATTTCCACGTCCTTGATATGGTTAGCGACCCTACATGCCCCTTGTTGATAGGTAGAGGATTTTTGGCGACCGCTAGTGCTATGATTGATTGTAAGGAATCCAAGATAGCGGTAGGAGAAGGAGATACTTGGTCAGTCTATGATGTTAAGAAACATGTCTATGATACTAGTGAGGAACCAACACCACATTGGCTAGAATCAAATAGGAGACCATCTAGATATGGACCTTGGATTGATAGAGACTTCATAGGACCCCAACGCCCATTTTACCTAGAAGAGGACTTTGTTAACCGAACGCATTCGGTAGAGCAACTCTTGGCTAGGGCCACCGAATTGGATCCATTTGAAGATTCTCTAGTTTTTAGAAAGATGATTGATTTCCTAGGAGTTTTGCCAATTAACCTAGGAATGAATAAGTGGATTTGTGAGGAAGATGATCATAAGTGGAATTGGGATAAACCACCCAAAGATGGAGATGGGTCATGGCATATCAAGATGACATTGTATGACCCGGATGGAGAGAAGTTTGAGAAGATATATCGTACTAAGCGGACCAATAGGAAACTTCAATCCAAGCTTAACCCTAAAGACGTCCTCGATGACGAGCTCACTTATATAGGGTAGCGTGACTTTGAGTCTAGCTACAAGACTCGTTAATAAAGAAAAGCGCTTCTTGGGAGGCAACCCAAGCTTTATTTGTTTTATTTGCTTTGTGTGTTTATTTATTTGTTTGTTTGATTTTATTTGTTTCCGTATGTGTGTTTAATTTTTATCATTATTGATTCATGTTCAAAAGTAAATTGTGAAAATGCTTTATGTTGTTTTTAACTTCGTCTTAACTACATATAAAGGTATTTTGCAAAAGTTAAGTGTAAGGGAAATCTAAATCGGTTGATTAACACAAATGAACATGAATCGTAATAATATTAAATTAGCATACATATTCGTATTTGTTTGAGTCAAATGCTTGTATCGAGTCATAATGATGTTTTGCAGGAATTCCAGGAAGTAAGGTAAAGGTTTTTCCAGAAATTTTCCGGAAACTTAAAATGAAAATTTTTGTCAGGTCATTTCTGACAGCGTCAGGGTTTATAACCTGACGGCGTCAGATTTAATTTTCAGAAATTTTTGAAAGTTTTGTTTTTAAAAAGTTTTTATTAAAATCTCCAACTTATAATCTCTAGGAATCTGCAAAATTATCATTCCACAAGCATTATATCCTTATTATATAGATTTATCCCGCCGATGTTATGCAGGTTTTCGTGTTTGTTTTCTCAGGTTTAACAGGTTATTTTGGACAAGGAAATGTTTTGAATCAAGCTTTTGGCGATGCATTAGTCATGGAGCTTCAACATTACCTTGGAGGAAGATCTAACCGTGTAATTTCATTATCCACCGAGCGAATCAGGGGAGTATTTGATTTCATTCTTTTACTTTATGCTTTTACATCTTGTTATTTGATACATTGGGGACAATGTTCATCTTAAGTGTAAGGGGAGGGTAAAAGTACGATTTTAGAGAATACTATTACGCTTGATTTTTGTTTGTTTGATAGTAGATGTGTAATAAAACTGAGAGAAATACCTGTTAGGGCAATTTAGTGCCAAATTTAAATTTTTTTACAACATATGGAGTGAAACTTTGATCTTAATGAACGTCTCACGGATAGGAGTTTATATGACTAGTACAAAAAAAAACCGTACCACTAAAAATTTTTCCACCCCCAAATATGTGAGGTTCGCCCCTAGAATTGGTAGGAAAAGCATTTATGCTATGATGTGTGTACCGGTAGCACTTAGATTCTAGAACTTGCGTTAGGACCATTCCAAGGCCACAAGGAGACTACATTCGTTTAGTTAGATTTACTACATGATAAGAGGCATATAGGATTAACCCATTGTTTTACACCTGTGTTTTTTGTTATAATTACTTCGGCTACATTGGTCAAGTAATTCTCCCACACCCTTTGCGTTGTACTCATTTTTAGTACACGATACCCCTAGTACACCCCTCAGAGCCTATCTTTTCGTTTCGACCTTTAAGCATTTTACTTAAAGGAAGAATTTGTTTACACCCCACTTAAATGTACACCCAAATCACCTTAGCCTACCTTGTATGCACTCATTTTTAGTGCATTATTGTGACAACATTTGTTTAAACCCAAGTTAATTATCTAGTTGATTACATGGTTGCTAAGTCGAGTCATATCCTTGTACATATTGTTTTGGGACGATTGGGACTCATGGGTAAAGTACTAGTGTAATAGAGTAATGGGGAAGAACATCATTTATTACCCCCATATGTGCTAAATATTTTAAAAGTACTCCAAGTGTTTTGATTATCTTAATTCGAGTCATTAGATTAGTATTTGTAAAGTTATGTAAAAGTTCAAGTGTAAGGGGATGCAATGCCCCTATGATGTATTATTTTGGATGGTAGGGCAAAAGTGTATGCAAAAAAAAAAAAAAAAAAAAAAAAAAAAAAAAAAAAAAAAAAAATCGAAAAATCAAGAAAAATACAAAAAATGAGAAAAATAAAAAAATAAAAAAACATACGGACTACCATCCCGTTTCATTTTATGTTTATTTTATGTTTTTGTTATTCTATTTTTAGCTTAAGATTGAGTCGAGTCTTGGCTTAGCAACATTGTATAGTACATGTAATTAATCAAGATCTTTAACTCGCCACCAGTAAAATATCCTTTATCCAACCAAACCGTGTTTTCCTTTTCCCTACACCTAACGTTATAACCCATTTAAAAGCCCTCTTTGATAGTTTATCTTTGGTGCTTACGCCTAGTGGAGGAGGTTTTCGATCCTTTCCCAAGCCTATGGTAATCTATTTGCTATGACAGGTAGTGAGAGATATTATCCGTTTTCATTTATGAGATTTATTTTGATGACACTTGAGAGATGTGAGTATCTAAACACTACTTGTGAGGTGCTAGTTTATAATCTCCGTGCTTATTATGATTGAAGTGGAACGATTATTTGTTGTAATTACTTTTATGTTAGCATTAAATGACCCCTAACTTGTATTTTGATTAGAATAAAAGCGCATTTGCTTGAGGACAAGCAAATCTCAAGTGTAAGGGTATTTGATGAAGCGAAAAGTGTACCGCTTTTAAGGGGTCATTTAAGCCCTAAATCGTATTTATTTGATCAAATATCGCCCTAAATCGTTCCTTTTGTCATTTTAGGTACTTTTGAGGAGAAATCTGGAAAAGGAGGCATTTTGGACGTTTTTGGAGCATAAAAGTGAAGAAAACGGCAAAGTCTAAAAAAATCGGCTAAAAGTTACCTTTGACGGCATCACAATTTACCCTGGACGGCGTCATGCCTTGGCAAGAAAAGTTGGACGTAAAATTTACTCATGATAAGCCAGTGAAAATAGCATGTGAATTCTGACGGCGTCACGCTTTAACTTGATCAAGGGCGTCACGGCTTAAATCAAAGAGGGACGGCGTCACGTTCAAGGTTCGACGGCGTCAAGCCTTGATAAGCCAGAATGGATTTTGGAAGAGCTAAAGAGGGACGGCGTCAAGAAGGTCATCCGGGAACCCTAGAAGCGGCGAGGTGACGGCGTCACACTCCATAAGGTGACGCCGTCAGATCCAAAAATCTATATATAGTTTTCTAATTTTTTGTCATTAAGGGGGGAACTTAGTGTGTGGAATTTTGGGAGAAAACCCTAAGACGATTTTAGCTTCTTTTTCAAGGCTTTTTGCCTTGAGATCTTCCATGTTACATTGAAGATAAGTTATCAATTAAATCATTCAATATGTCTATGTGTTGTTTGATTTTATCTTATTCTTGTCTTTTGATTAACATGTTAGGCTAAATTTATCTTGTGTTTGCTTAGATCTAATGAAACCTAGCTATTGATTATTGGTTATTAGTGTGTTATTAGTTGTATTGGATGATTGTTTATCTATGTTAGGCTTAAGAAAACTGGCTAACTTCCTATTCGGTAACTTGCTTGAACGTCTTAAGAAACATGAACCAAATGCGTACTAAAGGTTTTTATGGTTGTATTTAATGCACAAGCGAATTCTAGTGATCCCATGTTAGGAGCTTCCTAGCCGGCTCGACATAGGAGTGAAGTAGGAGCTTGTAGAGTTGGGGAAGTAAGTACGCCACCCCACGAATGGTATTAAGGAATACACCCGTCATCCACGCGACTAATACACACTAATTAACCGGTAAAAGATAGTTAGGGAGTAAGGAAATCTAAGTAAACACATTTCTCTACACATAAGTTTCTCACCACATTTTCATTTTTGTTATTTTATTCTATTTGCATCCGTAGTAAATTTGGGTTAGTTGACTAGCAACTAATTCCGCCCACTCTTTCAAAACCGAGATTTTACTTGCTTTCATAAAAAAATATAAAAACATAAAAAGAATCTTCCTCAACCCTTAGACCTATTAGAGTAGTCTTTCATACCTAACGAACACTATTCCCTGTGGAGAACGATCAATCCCCCGTACTTACCACTACACTATACTACATCGGTCAGGTACACTGCCTGGTGGGGTTGTAAGCCTCTTGAGATCCCTCGAGAGGTAAAACCTGTTATAAGGTTACAAACCACGCATCAGTCACACATGTTTTTTTTTTAACGACCACACAGTAACTTTTTATGTGACTAAATGTACCAGAATAAAATAAACAGCCACACTTGATCCGACTTGTGTGACCATTTCGGAATTACATATGAGGCTACAGCCACACATTTGAATATTTTCGTGACTAGAGGTATCTGGTATTTTTTTTTTTTTATATTATTTTGTCACTTATAATTTGGGATGTGTGACGGATACAAATAAGTTTGAAACATTAGTCACACTGTATATATACATATGTGACAAATATTTGTCACACAATTGAACAGTGTGACCAAAAGCCATATATAGTCACATGAAGTAAGTGTGAACATGTCCGAGACAGGCCCGGTTTATGATACCGATGGTCTTTCTCAGGTACCTGATCCAAAATGTCTTATACATGAAATTGCTTCACCATCTGCATCTTCATCTACAAATGAAAATTCTGTTCAACATAATTCATCATTCTCATCTCCATCAGATGATCAAATAAACACTGTTGTATCATTTGATGATGATAAAACCGTCGTTTCATTTGATGATCCTATTGACGATGAAAATTATGATCATCTTGAACAAAATGATCCTTTGCCTGATCAAGATCCAAGTGAAATATGCTGACAAATAAACTCAGTGAACAAAATTATTATCAGTCATAACGTAAATTTTAGCGTTGTGAAATGAAAATAGATCCAAGTGAAATATGCTGACAAATAAACTCAGTATTTGTTAGCAATGTACAAGGACTTGTAGCATACATAATTTATTCTACTATCCAAGTACTTAATGAAACACTAATCTATTCCGCCACTGTGTATATCTTTTTGCTCTTTTTTATATATTTACTTCAAATTTCTTTTTTGTTCTAATTAAAATAACTTTACCATTATTGGATGTCACAGGGTATATGGTAAACGAGGGGCAAGGTATATGTTCATAACAAGGACCACGGGCATAACCGATGAAGTGATTTGATTTCATATTTAAAATAGTGTCACTTTTTTTTATGGTGATCAGGTGTTTTTTGAACTGATGTAAGTAACTGCAGATGAAGGTATGGTTCGGTTCAAGTTGCAGAGAATTTTTAGAATATAATGTAAGTAACTACATTTTCCTTTTTTGATGGTGATTAGGTGTTTTTTGAACTGTTAGTGACGGAGAATATCCAGATGTTGAGATTAGTACAAAAGTTACTACTGCTAGTGAAAGTTAGTACTTCTAGTTAATGTAAGCAGAAAGATGGAAGATAACAGAAAGAAACAAGTTAATGTAAGTAGAGGGGGCTCGCTTTCGATAGCCAATCTTGTGCACTCAATGGTAAGACTTTTGCTTGTTCGACAACCAAGTAATGGGAGGTAGGTGTTGGGCTAGTGATGAGGAAAAAAGATTATTGGATGAAAGAAGCAGTTGAATCATCTCAACAAGCTGACTCAACACCTAAACAAAACTCGATTGAGATTAATGAATTGAGAGCAAAGGTTAGTGAACTTGAACCGTATAAACGTAATTATGAGAAATTGGCAAAATTCTTGAGCCAAAAATTTCCAGACTTCGAGAGCACAATAGACTCACCAAATACTGAAGGTGATGGTAACGGTGATGGTAACGATGATCCATTCACCGATAGTGATATATAGGACGTTCAAATTTATTTCTATTGAATTTGGTTTTATTTTTAAACATATTGAATTGTAAACTCTTGTTATTTGGATTGGTGATTATTTAAATATTGTTATTATTATTGTTTATGGTTTGGAGTTTTATATACTATTGTAAGGGGTCATGTATGCATTGTGAATGGGGACTGAATTAAATTGTATTTGCCACTAACTTTTAGTTTATAATAGAAATATAATGGAACGGCGCCATCATATTGGAGACTGATTTGAATGTTATTTTGTATCGATTAACATATATTTTGAAACTAATTTTCAGTCACTAGAAAAACAAATTAAGGACTAATTCATATGTTTTATGACTAACAATCAGTCTTTAAAGCCTTTCATCGGAGACTAATCAGTTTTTAAATCCTATTATTAGAGACAGATTTGGTACGGTAATCTACAAAAAAATGAAACGTATTAGGGACTATAAACAATGTTTATGGACTAATTTTCAGTCCCTAAATCCATGTGTTAGTAACTGATCTAACATAGTATTGGCGACTGACTTTTCAGTCGCCGATAATATGCATTGGGGACTGAAAAAACATGATACCAACCCATAGAAATAAGGACTGACTTTTTTATTTTGGAGACTGATCTCTGGTCCTCGTTGGTTCGATACAACAAGGACTGGATTTCAGTTGATAACGTCACCTTCCGTAACTAAGTTGTTGTAACTGATTAGTGACTAGCAAAATCAGTCCTTGATAGACCATTCGTAATTGATCATGGTGTATCGGAGACTGATTTTTCAGTCTCTGAAAGCCTGTTTTTTTGTAGTGATTTTAATATTCCACATATTTTTATAATTTAAATATCTCATGAACCGTTAATCGTTAGACAAAACAAATTATACCGTCACGGCCAGTATTTAATTATCTATCTATAGACGGGCTCTTTGATACACTTTCGACAAACTTTTTGTTTTTCGTTTTTTTCACCTTTTTTGTCTTTTTTTCATTCTTTTTTCTTCATATCTGAAAATAGCATGAGAAATCACATGTGATTAAACACTAATTTGAATATTCAAATAATATCACATGTGATATTAGTGTTAAATCACATATGATATGTAATATTAGTGTTAAATCACATATGATATTACATATCATATGTGATTTAACACTAATATCACATGTGATATTATTATAATATTCAAATTAGTGTTTAATCCTATGTGATTTTTTCATGCAAATTTCAGTAACGAAATAAAACGTGAAAAACATGAAAAAAAAATTTGTCGAAAGTATATCAAAGTGCCTATCTATAGAAAGATAATTAAATGCTTGTTGTAATGGCATATTTTTTTTCGCTTAACGATTAACGGTTTGAAAGATGGGTTTTTTAAATTGTTGAAATTAATTTCATCCATTAGATTAAATAAATATATAGGGTGGAGATTGATATTTTGGTATGTAAAAAAAGTTTGGTTCTCAAATGCTCTTAAATCTATGTTATAAGATAAACGAATTTAAATGGATGATAAAGAAAAAATTATATGTTCAAGTACCCTAGTAGAAGAACATTAGATATATTGCAATGCATACTTGCACAAAGTTACTACATACGTGCACCTATTTCATGTTTGAATCGCTAGAATGTCTAAAACAAAAAGTAAAACCTTAATCATTATCAATTTACGTCTGTTAGTTTATTTACTAAAAATCTAACAAAGTTACTAATTCATATTTAGTAACTAGTTAACTACTGACATACACAACTAAAAACAATAACAAACTACATGGCCACTAAAATGAGTAAAACAAAAAGTAAATTCTTAGTCAATTATATATTATATATATATACTAGAGTAAATTACACGGATCGTCCCTGTGGTTTGTCCAAAATCACTGGTTTAGTCCCTCGAGTTTCAAAGTTGCGTGTATGGTCCCTCTGACAGCAAAAGAATAACACCCATGGTCCCTCCGTCACATTTTCCGTTAAACAGCCCTCACGTGATAAACACGTGAGGGTAATAACGTCTTTTTGCCTCAACACAGGGTAATAATTCAGTCTTTTTCACTTTGACTTTGACTGATACTTAAATATCAACACCCAGATCCATTCACACACCATTTCACACAAATCAAACCAACACTATCACACAAATCAAACCATCTCTCGAAACCCAGATCCATAACAAACCCAGATCCTTAACAAAAACGACAATCATTCAACTTCAACTTCCACCTAATCACAGATAGTTAAGGATCTGGGATTTTAGATCGAGAGGTGTTTTTGGTGGTTAGTCATGCCGTGATGATGTTTATCTTTTCTTGTATTGATCTTTGAGGTCCATGGCTATTGTTTTACTTTTCTTTTTACTGTTAATGGACCAATAATGTGAGAGGAAACTGATTTTTCTTTGTATTGAACTGGGTTTGTTTAGAAATGAATTAGGTGGTGTTTGGGAGATGAGCATAGGTGAGGTGTAGGTGCTAAAGAAGAACTTGGTGGTGTTGTGGTGATTCGTTGTTCGGTTGTTGGTGGTTATCCTTGACACTTGTTAATCGGTTGTTCGGATATAGCCCAACATATGTAAGGTTTAGTCCCACCTCGATTCTTCAATTGTTTATATGACACAAGGACTCCCAACAACTTTGGCTTCAAGTTGTTGCTATCAAAGGTCTCGAATAGGTTTTTTGAATGATTTTGTCTTCGATTTGTGTGTCTTAAAACGAAATAAAGATTGAATATAACATGTTTGTTATTATTCTTTCTTTAATTTTCGGATATTCAATGAAGCTATGTTTCAACAGAGATCAATGATGGTTAATTAGTTCTTTTCATGAAAGTCTTTTCAGATTTGAATCAAAGAAAGAACACAACTGAGATCTTATTTATTGTTGTTTGGTCAACTTTATTTGACTATATTGTTGTTTGGTCAGCTTTATTTGTAGATGGGTTTGTGGGGATGATGGGTTTGTGGGGAGTGGTTTGATTGAGTTTTACGCGGGGAATGTGAGATGGGGGCTGCGCGTAAGGTGTTTGATGAAATGTTGGTTAAGGATGTCGTGGTGTGGACGAGTTTGATTGATGGGTATGGGAATAATGAGGATGTGGAGAGTGCGAGGATGGTTTTTGATGAGTCTGAAGAATGTGGTGTTGAGTTGGGGCAAAAGGTTGGGTACTCCATTAGATTTGAAGATGTGACCTCCATGTCAACGAGGATTAAGTACATGACGGACGGACTGTTATTGAGGTGAATAAACAAGCTTGCACATCTTGTCGCATTTCTGTACACTAGAATGCTAAAATTTTATAAAACCTTATGCTGCAAGTGTGGTCTGGGTTCACTAGCAACAATGAGAATCTGCAGATCAATTAGAAATAATGTGGATGAAGAGAAGACCATATGATACTTAAAAATCTAAGCTTGCCTGGAATTTGTTTTCTTTCCTTGTTTATGTCTGCCTAAAATGTGGTTTATCCTCCTCAGTTGTAGGCATAATAGGTTTGCTAAAAGATGTACAAAAGAAGAGATCTCAAAGTTCTAATGCATCTAATAATTATCATGTGAAGTCCAACGATGGTGCTTTGGTGAAAGAAGAAATTAATGGTCAAACTAGCAGCTATTTTAAGCAACAGCTAGTTAAAAAGTTGAATCCATTAAAGACTGAATTAAATTTCATGTATAGTCCCTGTGTTGGGGAAAAAGACTGAATTACCCTCACATGTTTATCACGTGAGGGCTGTTTAACGGCAAAATTGACGGACATCCACCTCAGGGACCATGGGTGTTATTCTTTTGCTGTCAGAGGGACCATACATGCAACTTTGAAACTCGAGGGACTAAACCAGTGATTTTGGACAAACCACAGGGACGATCCATGTAATTTACTCTATATACTAAAAGGGGGAAGTTGCTTCCCCCCAAAACAATTTATACATGAGATAAGTACTAATTTAGGATAAAATCTGTGCAACTCTGGAACCTATCTCAGAACGTGACACGTGTACATATTCTGGGGCCCACACCAACTACTAGAATTACTCAACCGCCGGCTACTCAACCGGCGGCTACTCAACCCAACAGCTAAAATTTTTGCATCGTTAGTCCTTTGTTACGTTTTCGTCTGTTTTTTTACGTTTTAGTCTATTTTTTACGTTTTCGTGTGTTTTTTTACGTTTTCGCCCGATTTTTTACGTTTTCGTCCGATTTTTTTCGTTTTCGTCTGATTTTTTACATTTTCATCTGTTTTTTTACGTTTTCGTTTGTTTTTTTATGTTTTCGTCCGACTTTTTACATTTTCGTCTGTCTTTTTATGTTTTCATCCATTTTTATACGTTTTCGTCCACTTTTTTACGTTTTCGTCTGATTTTTTACGTTTTCGTCTGATTTTTTATGTTTTCGTCCGATTTTTTACGTTTTCGTCTTTTTTTTACGTTTTCGTCCGATTTTTTTCGTTTTCGTTCGATTTTTTTTCGTTTTTGTCTATTTTTTTACGTTTTCGTCCGATTTTTTACGTTTTCGTCCAATTTTTTACATTTTCGTCTGTTTTTTTACGTTTTCGTCCATTTTTTTACGTTTTCGTCCAATTTTTTATATTTTCGTCTGTTTTTTTACGTTTTCATCCATTTTTTTATGTTTTCGTCCGATTTTTTATATTTTCGTCTGTTTTTTTACGTTTTCATCCATTTTTTTTACGTTTTCGTTCGCTTTTTTACATAAAAAAACAGACGAAAACGTAAAAAAACAGATGAAAACGTAAAAAATCGGACGAAAACCAAAAAAAACAGACAAAAACGTAAAAAATCGGACGAAAACGTAAAAAACAGACGAAAACGTAAAAAATCGCACAAAAACATAAAAAATCAGACGAAAACGTAAAAAAACATATGAAAACATAAAAAATCGGACGAAAACGTAAAAAAGTGGACGAAAACGTATAAAAATGGATGAAAACATAAAAAGACAGACGAAAATGTAAAAAGTCGGACGAAAACGTAAAAAAACAAATGAAAACGTAAAAAAACAGATGAAAACATATAAATCGGACGAAAACGTAAAAAATCGGACGAAAACGTAAAAAAACAGACGAAAACGTAAAAAAACAGATGAAAACGTAAAAAATCGGACGAAAACGTAAAAAATGGGACGAAAACATAAAAAATCGAACGAAAACATAAAAAAACAGACGAAAACGTAAAAAAGCGGACGAAAACGTAACAAAGGACTAACGATGCAAAAATTTTAGCTATTGGGTTGATTAGCCGCCGGTTGAGTAGCCGGCGGTTGAGTAATTCTAGTAGTTGGTGTGGGCCTCAGAATATGTACACGTGTCACGTTCTGAGATAGGTTGCGGAGTTGCGCAGATGCGCATGACCATTTAGGGAATTTACTCAAAAACTGACCATGGTGGGAACAAAAAAAATATTTTGTCCTAGATTAGTACTTATCTCTTTATACATTACTTGGCTATCTCCTATTGGTTGTAAACAATTGATACAGTTACTTGGCTATCTCCTATTGGTTGCAATACAACTGATACAGAGGTGTTGCCCCTTATTAGTTGTTCAGTACATACCCCTGAAAATTCCAGATCCCTTCGCTCAAAAAATCTCCCCTCCCCACTTCTTCCACCGCCTTAAAACAATTACCATCCTTCAATTCAATTCATCAGATAATCTCACCGCCACTCTCATGAAACCCATAAACAAAACCAAACACCTCTCACAAAAACAATAAAAAAGTTGAAGATCTATTGATGTCATTGGAAATCAACACGATTGTAAGTGTTTTCAGCTCTTAATCTTTGTCTTTTTTTTTTGTGACAGTCAATTTTTCATATTTATAAAGATTGATACTTGAGCTTTTCATTAATTTTTTTCAATTTAGGGATACGAATTTGATGAAATAGATCAAATTTATATGTAATATTGTGTGCCGCTCTTTTCTTATAGGAGATACGATGGGTTCAAGTTTTGGTTAAGTATGGAGAAACACTGACAGAAGGGCCTTTGTCTGTGAATTTGAAAACAATTTTACTGTAAATTTCTTTTTTTTCTTTTTTTTTCCTTTTTTCTTTTTTTTAATTCACAAGATGAGGTTTGTTTTGCAGAAGATGTTGAACGTTAATTAGGAAGTGCGGCTGTGGTTGTGGTTATAGTGAGGAAGTGTAGATCGAAGTTGTGTATACCACGTGTTTGATGTAGTAAGTTTCTCTAACTTCGTAAAAATGGACTTTAGCCTAATTTTTTAGTTGTCCAGTGTCTGCTTGGTTCGTGTTTGAACAACAGTGTGCATACATGACCATTGACTTTAAAAGGGCCGTTATTTGTAGCCATCTTTAACCTTTTGCCGATTATTATTCGCTTTGGTTACGTGGCGGATTCGTACTAGGTAGCCTAGCACCGGGACATCCTCGAAGGATCTTATGAGTATGAAAAAGGCTTAATAAGTTATTCGCTTCGGTTTGGTTTTGTTTTTTTGTACAATACGTATGTGTTGGTTTTAGTGTTTCAATGATTTTATGGACCTAATTGTAGCTAAAAGATTACGCTATAGTTTTTGTAACGGAAACGGAATTTTGGTGTTTAGTATATAGGATAATTAAGTTGCTAATATTCTGTAAATCAATAAGCATTTTGGAATGATCTACCGACTTACATCTTCATCATGTGACATATAGGGTCATTAGGGTGTGTTTACAGGCCCCAGTTACATCTATCTAGGGTTCATTACTTCATTTGAACTATAACTTATTTGGAAGAGCTTAAGCTCTGTCAAAAATATTGCGACATAAATAGGTTGAGGTAACGGCATCATTGGTTCATATCCAAGTTTAGATTTACCTTTATATAATTTTTTTAGTTTTTAGGTTTTTCGTAATTTGGTGTATCGAATTAGTTAATATTTTGTTTTGTCGACTCAGGGGTTACGTACGATTATGAGAAGCGTTTCGGGAAAACGAGAGTCGCGAAAGATTGGCAAACCACACTGATGCGACTCATCTGATGAACTCATCCAAACGCAAGGTCACAATTTCTTAAGGTTAAGTTGTTTTAAATTAGTTATCAGTTATTGTTCCTCAAGTGGTGGGTTACGGTTTGGTTAAAGTGGTGGTGATGAAATGGAAAAAATGGTGGTTGACCTGTGATTCTGAGATGAAAGTGCCTCATGAGGGTCAAGTTTAACAACCTAATCTAATATGTATTTACTGATTAGAACTGTTTATACGTTTATTGTGTTAACTATTTGCGAGTAAAATAAGAAGTTGCAACTGTTGCCTCAAGAAAGTGGTCAGGTTGGTTTATACGTTTATTGTGTTAACTATTTGCGAGTAAAAACGCATCTCCCTTTCGTTCAGTTCTTCGATCCGGTGGGTATCATCTTCGTCTATACCCTCTCGTATGACCATCGTTCGGTGAGTCGGCATGCCGATCTCGGCCGGTATTACTGCCTCGCTGCCGTACGTTAGGCTGAAAGGCGTTTCTCCATTACTTTGTTTTAGCGATGTTCGGCAAGCCCATAAAACGTTTGGCAGCTCATCTACCCATCCGGCTCTCGTTCGACCCAACCGCGTCTTAATTCCCTCTAGTAAACTTTTGTTTGCTCTTTCCACGAGGCCATTCGCCTGTGGATGCGCCACGGCGGTGTTTATCTGTCGGATGTTCAACTTCTCACACCATTGCTTGAAAGGGTTATCGACCAACTGCTTTCCATTATCCGTTACGATTACGCTCGGTAAGCCGAAACGGAAAACTACGTTGTCCCATACAAACTTTATCACGTCCTTACCTGTCACCTTTGCCAGCGGTTTGGCTTCTATCCACTTGGTGAAGTAGTCGATAGCCACTATGATGAACTTTATCCTACCGGCTGATTCTGGTAACGGACCAAGGATGTCCATGCCCCATTGATAGAATGGCCAGGGAGCCATGATTGGTGTGAGTGTTGTCTTTGGGAGTTTCGGAACTGGAGCATGAATTTGACATGAGTCGCACTTCTGAATCTCATTACGAGCATCCCGGTGCATAGTTGGCAAGTAATACCCTTTCCGCATTGCCTTTGCCACAACGGATCTTGGTTTCAAATGCATTCCACATGCCCCCATGTGTATCTCCCGGATCACATAATTCGCCTGTAACGGACCAACACATCGCAACATGGGAACCAAGTAGCCCTTCTTATATAGTATCCCATCCTCCATTGCATATTGGCTGACCTTCATTCTCAACGCCCGAGCGACGTTTGGGTCTTCCGGCCATACTCCCTCTTCGAGGCATCGAATGATGGGAGTCATCCAATTGTCTCCCTCTTCGGCCACTATGTCGTTGACTTCTTTCCCTTCGGTGGATCTTTCTCTTAGCACTTCTACTAATACTTCCTTCGTCAGGTGATCAAATGCTACTGTGGCCAGCTTGCTTAGCACGTCGGCCTTTTGGTTCTGCCCTCTGGGAATGTTCCGGATGGAGAAGTGCTGAAATTTTGCTATACACTCCTTTGCCTTGGCCAAATACTTGATCATGCTTTCGTTGCTTGCTACGTAATCCCCATTTATTTGGTTCGATACAAGCTTGGAGTCCACTCGCACATCAATACTCTTTACGCACATCCCTTCGGCTATCCGGAGCCCTGCCAGCAATGCTTCGTATTCTGCTTCATTATTCGTGCTTTCAAAATCAAGCTGGAGGGCATAAGTGTATTCCGCGCCGTCCGGACTTATCAGAACCAATCCTGCACCGGAACCCTTACTATTGGAAGCTCCATCGGTATATAGCAACCACTGCCCCTCTTTCTCTTTCACCAACTCAGAAACCCGTCCGGTTAGACCTTGGATAGTTGCCTGACAATCAACATTCTCAGCCCTCAACTTCTCTAACTCCGCCGGATCCCGTTCGGCACACTTCTCGTGGGCAGCTGTAAGAGCGTTATACTGATCAAGTAAAGTCTCAAACCGAAGAAGGATATCCGCTTGTGCAACAGCGCCCTTTCCGAGCAGCATCCAGGCACGGCTGCAAGCATCATCATCACTCAAATTCATCAAGTATTGTTCCTCCCGGGGAGTTGCCAAATGTGCCATCATCTCCCGGCAGACGGAGGACCCAGTCAGGCGGGCATCCGTCCTAACGGACCAGTTAGGCTCAAAAATCTCTCCGGAACTAGACTCATCATCACCCATCTCACCCATCTCATCTAAACCTTCCATGTTCTCTATCCTTTTCCCTCGGCCATGAGAAACAAGGGGACTCCCTACAAAAAGAAACAGTGATCAAAACACATGCAAAAAAAAAAAAGGGGAGAGAAAATAAGAAGAAGGATACACAACTCACCATCTTGACCGGACATAAATTGGCTACTTGCCCCTTCCTCCCTCTCAGGATCCTTAGCAGACGAATCCGGAGGGAAGGAGCGGAGTGGATGGGGCGCCGGAACATTACCAGAAGAATCCAAGTCAATGAAGGATACATCAGCAGCAGGTTTATTCTTCTTAACGGGGCGGGACGAAAGGCTCCCACCGGAAGGACGTTTACCAGTACCACTCCCTCCGGCTCCTTTGCCTTTCGTCTTCTCCGCCAGACGGGCGGCAGCTTCATCCTTTCTCCTCTTCGCTTCTAACACCTTTTCATGAGGTACCTCTACGGCCTTCATCGTTGGAGTTTTATCCGGAATGTCAGCATTGGACCGAGCAGGCTCAACCACATGCACCGGTAGAGTTTGTCCCTCTCGGAGCTGATCCCCCTTAACCATACTAGCCCCCTTTCGACGCTCCGGTTTGCGTAGATACTCAGACATTGTTAAAGCTGCAAGCAAACAAGTCAAGAATATATACATCACTCGAAGAAAAAAGAAAAAAATATAATAAATAAATAAATAACAATAATAGATATGGCAACATAAAAAACAAGAAGAGGAGGGCTATACCCTCTCCTTCGGCATCCCTAAGCGCCGCCCGGAAACCGGGATACTCCCAATGAGATGATAATCCAAGAGCGTAATGAAAACCCCTCGGAATTTGGATGAGGTCAATCACATGCTCGGCAAGCCTGTCGGCATCCGCCACTGAAAACTCATTCCTCGGAAACGGGTCCGAAATATCCGAGTAATGATGTCGCCACGGCATGGCGAAAGGAATAGCTCTTCTGTCTATCAGAAAGAATTTCTTCTTCCATCCTTTCAATCCGGTTAAAATCTCATTAAAACAAACTCTCTTTTCCTTCCCTCCTCTCTTCTCGAATGAAAACCACTCACCCTGTTTACTTAATTTGTAAAACGCTCGGAAAAGGGGAGTAGTCGGGGTGATATGTAAACTCCTACAATATACTTCGAACAAAGTGGCCCGATGCAAACCTAGCGGAACCATCTGAGAAATATGCACTTGCCAATGCCTGATAACGTCCAACAAAAATTCCGAGAAAGGCACAGTGATACCGCCTTCGGCGAAATCCTCTAGGTATAATCCTATAGCGTCGGAGGGTATTTGATCTATCGTCATGTCAGGCGGTGGAAGTCTCGGATGAAGATCTTCCGGAATATGATGGTCCATTAGCAACAAGGTCAGATCCATTTCATCCATCTTACTGGTATACTTTCGCATGTCAAACTTTGGAATAAAACTCTCAGCCTCTGGAAAGTCACCCTCCCGGGAGGAAACAGACCGATGGGACATTGCTTAACCGAAGGATGAAGAGTATAGCCGAACAACAAACGATAATAAGACAAGAATAGCGAGGAATGTACCTTTTAACTTGGACGAACGACGAAACGAACAAATGAAAAACGGGAGAAAAAGACGAACGAGTAATGTGTCAGAAGTAAGAAATTAATTACGGTGGTTGAAATGAAGTAAATGCGGCTATTTATAGGCAACAGAGAGAGGGTGCGAAACGTCGCGTTGTGTCAGACGCTAACGTAGCACCTTATTGTCCATACAATTACACATATCCCACGTGTTATGATCTTAAAAACACGGTAAAAACGGCGGCGCTCAATTAAACGAACACATTAATGGCTTTTGGCGTTTTGCACATGAGCAGCGGTAAAGAAGCCCCGTCCGGCTAAACACATCGGTAAGCCGGAAGGAGAAAAAACTAAAGTATCACACTATCGCCACGCGATACTATGATACTGGGGGGGGGGACATGTCGGCGTATATGGCCGACTGGCACTAGCCGAACGACCATACAGGTCGTTCGGATTAATGAGTAATTCCAGAACAAGTCAAAACTCAGAACATGTGATTCCGAAAGGATCTATCCGTTCGGACTTCCATGACCGAATGGACTCCATATCCGAACGACCCGCTTAGGTCGTTCGGACCAACGGTCATCTCCAGATCAGGAAGTCAACTTCGATATTAATAGTATGTGGCAGAACTGCAGTAATTATGTCAGGTCAGGAAAAAGGCCCCAAACAGAGTAAGTTCCAACTGACACCCGAAGCGGTCGTCAGTATATTTGGACACATCCGATGGAGACAAAAAAGGGACTACTATATAAAGGAGCAATTCTACAGTTATGGTAACTCACTTTTTACACACAGTACTTAACTTACAAAACATACTTATTGCCTTACCTTCATATACTTACTCTCACGCCGGAGTTTGGTCCTGGGGTCACACCCGGGGCGAGACTAACGCGTCTACTTTCTTAGCAGCTATCCGAAGGACTTGACGGACTCAAGGCCGAAGGATATTTTGAAGAATCACCTCACCTGCAGAAAAATACTTAAACAATTAACAATGTAATGTTAGTGTTAGATTCATTAAAATTTAAATATTGAACGTGTTATGATTTTACGCTATTAATTAGTTTTAGAAATTAATGGTTTTTGTAGCAACAAGAAATGATACCTTTGGGTCTATTTTTTTATTGTATTAAGAAACCTCATGAAAGCAGGATAGGTTAACATTCTGTGATTGTCTATGTTTATATTGACCCAAACATTTCATCAAAATAAATGATATTGAAAATTTGTACTTTCTGATGAGTATTAAGCAATTATGTTAATTATTTACTTCCAGGTTCCAAGAAAATGCAAATATTTTCCACTAACAGAGTATGCAACAGTTGACAGAGCATTAACCTTATATGACGTTGGAACCAAAAATGAAGCAATAAAGGAAATGGAAGATGTCTCCCTTCCCTTGAATGGCAATCCTGACAATATATGAAGATACATCTCTGCTTTTATTTTCTTTTTTCTTCCCATTTCGTCAATAATCTGACCCACTGAAATTCTGATATCGTATATTAGCAGTTTTAAAAATCCAGTTATAAGATAGGTTGCAGAATGGTTATGTTAGTCGTGTTTGATGACCGTTCATAATGGGGGATCTTTAGTACAGCTCAAAACACTAGGGTAGGGTTGTGTTTAACCCATGACTACTAAATATGCTTTTTCTGAAATGGGCAAGACCGTGTTGAACTACAACCCTTTTGACCAACTCTGTAAAAAGTATTTCAAAAAATATAAGCTTTGTTAAAATTGGATGTACTAATGTCGGCATAAGTTGTTGCCAGCAACTAGCTATGGCTGCTGCAATATTTTTCACCAAATGTGCAGCTTTAGGTAAAGCCATATTCTTTACTTTTGCTTATAAAATTAAGATCTATGTTAGTTTATAATAAAAATTCTACCTGCTTTCTCTTATAAAGTCTAGATCTAAAGAATCGGGTCTGTAACAAACGACTATACTGTGTTGTCGATGTTGCCTACTTAATGTGTTATTCTTTGAAACCAGGAAAATAAGCTAAGGCAAATACCCCTTTCGTAACATGCCATAGACATGTGCCTAGGGTTTCGAAGATTCCAAATATGTCAGTGGTTTATGTTAGGGGATGCTTTTAAATATCCTTCAGCCAATGAGTAAATACATAAGCATACAAGCAGAAAATTGGTGTGTCAAATCCGTGTTGTTAAGGATACTTTTGATACATAAACATGCTGATTTTACAGCCAATGATGTTAGTGAGTTGATTCAACTCGATGTTTCGGGTGTTTGGATACTTAGTTTATGAGCTTATTCGAAATATTATATGACTAAATGTTATATGGTTGTATGCAGGAACAGATAGAGAAAGAGATGGGGATTAAAAAAATATTTCCGTCATCAAGAAACGAAGAATTAGTATGTGAGTTTTTAATTTCCATACATTTTGTTTCGATTCAATTGGCAAGTAGCATCAGACAGTTTTTACCTACTTATTTGTGAACGCTGTTAAGCCAAATATATTCAGCATTTTAAAGCTGTAAAATCAGCATTTAAAAGCTGTATAAGTAGCATATAAACTGTTAAAAACAGCACTTATAAGCTGTTAAAAACAGCACTTAAAAGCTGTTAAAAATAGCATACAAAAGCTGTTAAAAACAACATACAAAGCTGTAAAATGTGCATCCAAACACCCCTTTCTCTGCTGTTAAAAATCAGCACTTAAAAGCTGTTAAAAACAGCATATAAAAGCTGTTAAAAACAGCATACAATGCTATAAAATGTACATCCAAACACCCCTTTCTTTGCTGATAAAAATCAGCACTTACAAGCTGTTAAAAACAGCATATAAAAGCTGATAAAAACAGCATATAAAAGCTGTTAAAAGCAACATACAAAGCTATAAAATGTGCGACCAAAGACCCCTTTCGCTGCTGTTAAAAATCAGCATTTTAAAGCTGTATAAGTAACATATTTCTGAGTTTGTAATAGTATGTGAGTATCTATCTTCTAACCCTGTTAATTTCAGACATGTCAATCTTAGTTTACAAACTTCCATTCACTTTGGTTTATGAGTATTTATTGTCATTGTTTTGTTGCAACTTCAAACCGTTCGGTTGTTAGAAATCTACTTACAAACCAACGTCTACGGAGGTCACCGCACGCAGACCATATAGGAGCAGTCATACACTCTCAGTTGTGGATTTTCATGCTGCCAATGCTGAAGCTATAGATTCTTAATGTGGCGTAAATAATGGTGTGTGTTTTGGATTTCAGGAAATCATTTTTTTACATTATTTAAGTATGCTGCTCTTAACCAGCTGCAAAAGAAATGTTCCGCTGTTCTTCTATTGACATATGATATGGGGACTGAACGTGTACCATCATGAGTTCTTCCTCGCACGTAAAGAGGTACTCGGTTAGCTGCAAACTTTATGAAGGACAAGTTACTCAGCACTCCGATCATCTTTAAGGTAAATTTGTGTCATCATTTGCTTCTTTAAGAGTTTGGTATGGGCGTATGGCTTTTAAGCATAGGATCATCGATTACCACTTTCGAAATGCATGGATAAAATATCAGCTTATTGTGTAAATAGGATAAACATCATTGATGGTGTGGAAGTTTTTGTTGACAGTTTTAATTAATGATTGTTTATCCCATTTACAAAATAAGCTGATATTGACGTAAAAGTTTCTAAATGGATTGTTAGTACACTTATCAGTTTTCTCAGCATATATAATATGATACTTTCCTCGTGTTTTATTGTTATGAAATATAAAAACAGAAGGTAAAGACATTAGTTGTCGCAACTAATCATAAGATCTTCGTTGGTGTATCAGGAAGCGCAAACAGCTATTGAGAAAGCATATGGTGTAGCCAAGTTACTGACAGAATGAACAAGGCGGTGGCAGGAGCCAATAGAGCAAATAATGGCGCTAGGATGGCTTGGTGCAAAACTTCCATCATCTTTCAACCCAACCGCAGGTATGATACATTTACTCGGCCCCTAACTTCTGTTTTACTTTCTTGGGAAAATGATTAAGAGGGTGTTTGGGTCCCTAAGTTATGTTTTGTTGTCTTGGGAAAATGATTAGGGGGGTGTTTGGATTAGGTTATTTTACCGACTTTCGGGCTCATCTGTATTTGGAAAAGGTCACGCCATCACTTTTTTGCATCAAATTTCATTATCCGGACTGATTTCTTTTGATGCTTGGTCATTTAATACAATGTTAGCCATATCTTACATAGATTAGGTTATATTACCGACTTTCGGGCTCATCTGTCCTAATTTTCCTGTCATTAGGCATATTTGTTTTAGGATAGCAATTTCTTTTCTTAAATGGTATAATGACAGTTAGTTTGGTTAGGTGATGGCTCCCAAGGTTTTATTGGTCTGGTGATGGCTCCCAATAAATACATGTACAAAATAAATTTGTCCTAATTTACCTGTACAAAATAAATTTGTTTTCTTACATGGTATATGACAATAGATATTTCTACAAATGCAGTTCAGTTTTCCTTTTACGTAAATCAACTCATACAATAGATACCTGTAAGATAGTATTTTGGCTCGGATTTTGATTAGATACTGAACTGCATTTGTACAGGTATTTGGTACAGAAATGCAGTTCAGTATCTACGGTATTTCGATTACATACTTGACCATAGATACTGTACAAATTCCCTTGACGTTTAACTCATACAATAGATACCTGCATATTCCCTTGACGTTTAACTCATACAATAGATACAAGTTTATGGTACCTGACCATAGATACTGAACTGCATTTGTATCTGACCATAGATACTGAACTGCATATTCCCTTGACGTTTAACTCATACAATAGATACCTGTACTGCATATTCCCTTGGCTCATACAATTGATGGTCAGGTACTATAGATACTGAATATGCTTTTGTATCTGACCATACATACTGAACTGCATATTCCCTTGACTTTTAACTCATCAATTGATGGTCAGTTAAACAACCCAACCGCCGGTACGATGCATTTACTCGGCCCCTAACTTCTGTTTTAACTCATACAATTGATGATCAGTTAAACAACCCAAACATAGATACTGACCATCAATTGAACATAGATACTACATATGCATTTGACCATCAATTGAACATAGATACTACATATGCATTTGTATCTGACCATAGATACTGAGCATCAATTGAACTGAATATGCATTTGTATCTGAACATAGAAACTAACCATCAATTGAACTGCATATTCCCTTGACATTTAACTCATACAATAGATACCTATATGCAGTTCCCTTGATGTTTAATTCATACAATAGATACTGAAGGTAAACATTGATCTTCTCATTTTGTAGGATGCACCCGACGATTCAGAGTTGGATTCTGATACGGTTTCAAGTCATTGTAAGACCCGTGGACTGGAAATAGTGGCACACAACTCCAGCTCAGTGATTAATTGTATAAGAATTTGTAAATAATTGTATAAGAATTTGTATGTACTTGCAAAAGAGTTGCTATGAATACATAGATCCGTTTCACGATGCAAACAGTTTATGCAGCCTTTTGTTCAAAAGGGAAGATCGTGTTAGACGTAGCATCATCGGCGCTTGCCTATTTACTATTACTATCTGGACGAACAACTTAATCAACATTTATATTAATGATTGATTGTATAAGAATTCAGGTCATTGCAAGACCCACAAAATGAAAATAGTGTCACACAACTCCAACTCAATGATTGATTGTATAAGAATTTGTATATGTTTACAAAAGAATGTCTTTCTTAATTATATGTTTCATAGAAATATTACCACAATGCTCTCACAGCAACACGCGGGTCACCCCGCTCATTAAAACTAAAAGTTAATCTACATCTATTAGTTTATTAGCTAAAAATCTGAAAGCAACACACCATACCAAAAAAGAAGTTAGAGTAAAAATTAAAGAACTAAAGAAAAAATTAGAATATAGCAAAGAAGAAATTAGTTATCATATCAAAGAAGAAGTTGACATTTGGTACCGGTACGAGCAAAAGAAGAAGTTAACATTTTTTCTATCTTACTAATGAAGAATGATCAATGGAATGGATATCTGAATGGTCGGATTTGAAGAATTCTTAGACATTTGGGCTTTAAAACATGTGCTTATGCTTAATAAGTTAATATAGCAAAGAAAAGCCAAAAAAAAGGTTAATAATATGATCGGATCATAACCGATCCTACGATTTTAGTCGCGATCATACGATACTGATACGATCTTACTTGAATTACGATCTTGTTATGATTCTGATTGTTTTTTGTGTGTGTGATCGTAGGATCCTGACAACCTTAGTAAGATGTGTTCCAATTAAAAAGGTGTTGACATCAACATGGATTCTAATTGGTGTTTTATTTTTGGTCTTGTATGTTTTATTAACGAGGATGAGTACCCGCGCGTTGCCGCGGGGTGTTTGTATATGTAAGGTAGTCATAAAAAACATAGGTAAAAAGTTATGACATTACGCTCAGGTGTTAGCATGTGTCACAAAATTTTCTGCGCACCCCCACACAGTCAAATTGAGCTGGTGATCAAATATATCACAATAAAAGAAAGTGTGGTATACCATATAGTTTTTTTTTTAAGGAATAAAAAAGAAAAGTAAGATATTGTTTGCATTATCCGAATCGATTGAAGTAAGATATCCATTGTGCATTGTGTAGGTTTGTAATTTGGTTGAGTAAAGCTTATTTTGCGCATCGGGGTTGCACGTTGCAAGATATTTGCAAGATGTTTACCAACAATAATAGAAAGCAATTTTTTTTCTTAATTCGATGTTTGAAAGTAATATATCATAACGCAAAACATAAACGATGATTTTAACAAAATGAGTATAACAGAGATGAACAATAGTGATTCATGAATAGAATTTTTGGTAAAACATAACCCAACAAATTCAGCAAGATTTTTTAGATTACATGCGATCAAAATTGAATAGCTGGGTTTATATCCCACATTTTATCCATTAGTAACTGCAATTTGATGATTGCTATTCAATGGGAGCAGTATTTTTAAATGTTCTTCCTATAAAAACATAATTTTGGCAACTGCAGTTCTTTAAAATCTTTCCATTTCTTGAGAAGAAACTCAACTCCCTCTTTCAGCAATGCCTTCCTATTTTCTATCTGCTTCAAAAATTTTTTTTGTTAGATAAGCTCATAAAACGCAAACATGCTGCATTGCAGTCACAAACATAACTCAATAGCCATTTTACTGATGTGGTTTTACAGCAGCCCTGAACACCCATCTAGACCATGCAAAACCCCTTAGATGATGATAGAAATATGGGATCGACAGATTTATATATCACTCAGCTCAGTTCCAACAGTCAAACCACAACTCGAAATAAACACGATTATAACTATAAAATAATTGTGCTAATTAATCCACCGGAAAGCCCAAGACTATTCTAGTACACCAACTAAGTAAATATAACTTTTTGCATAAATTTTACATATACTTCGGCTTGAGATTTTATACGCAGCAAGCAAATAACAAAGGTCACTGAAATGGTACCTGTTATCGTTTATGGAGGTCGCAAATGTGTAGCTTTACCATATCTTCTCTATAAACTGCCTGCAACAAAGGAAAAATAATCATTCAAAAATTTTTTTTTTTGCTAAATACTCATGTGGCTGGAACTAATTTAGAACACTAATAGTCCAATTACCAGTAGCCCAAAAAATGAAATCATGATGTTATTGATGTACCTTCCTTGCATTTGCGATATATTGGACAAATTCATAATTTATCAGAAACGCAATTCCCAACACCCGTTAACAATATAGTGATCTTCTCCAAAAGCAAAAGATGTTCTATAATATTCTATAGCCAGTAGATGCTCGAATGGCTTAAAGTATACTTTACCTCCATATTTTGGAACTGTCGAATCATGGTAGCTACAAACATCCTGCACCAAATCATTAATCTTTTCCTGTCCATCTTGTCCCTTTTTGCACCTTCATCGGTGTCATTATGAGCATGATCAACAACTTTTATGCTTAGACCAAAGTATCAAAAGCAAAATTGGCAAAAGTTAGAAGTAAACATGTGTAGTAGAAATTATAACTTTGCACAGTAAAGTGAATTATACAAACTACCTAAATCGGGAAGCTTACCAGCAATATCTCTGAAGATGGCAAACACATTATAGTTCTTGACGCGCTGTTTTCTACGATTCAGGGAAAAAGAACAATCAGCTTAAAATTGTTAATATGAGCACTTAATAGATGGTTGGCTAAGGGCTATCTAGAAATGCATAAAATACAAAGTCTTTATTGAAGAACTCAACTCGATGCAAATCAGATTATTACAAATTTGAAAACTTGAATTAAGTTACGTCTATTAGTATTATGTATAATATAATGAGGCTCGGAATCAAGTATTATGTATAATATAATGAGTCTTTACTGAAGAACTCAACCTCTCAAATCATAATTTAGTAGAACATATTATTGAAAAAATAATACTCTATGACTTTCTTATCATATGTTTGGTTCAAGGAACGTAAGCCAACCTGTTCTGATCCACAAAAAGAATCACCAATTCTGACCTATTAGTCAAGCTATCTGACCCCCTAAGTGTCAGTTTGAAAACGAAGCATGAAAATCAGTGTTTAAAAGCTATAAAGAAGCATAACCTGAGAAACGATAATTAACTACAAAGCTGCAACCGACAGTCACCAATCTACAGCGACAACCGAAATTTCACTAATCCTGCGTATGCCAGCAAAAATACATATTCAGCTTACACCATTTTCAAATAAACCATTCTAAGAAATGGTATCTTGATACTCTCAAAAACTATAGTAAATTTTCGAAAAAAACCTTCGACCTAAGCTAAAAATTACCAGGTAAAATACCATTGCAGTCTGTGAGCCCACCTGCACCAAATACCATTGCAGTGTCATTTTAAATTGACCTTCTGCTTATAGGGTATCTTAGTTACCCAAAAAAAAGTAATTAAAAAAGCAAGAGCATGCTTCCAACTGTCTGAAAAATGACTGCACAAATGATGATACATCTGAACCTTTGGTAGCAAAATCCGTCACAAACTGCTGGTATAATTTTTCACCCTTTTGTTAATACCTGTAATAAAAGCAGATTGGAAAGGATCGGTATTACTGAAACCATCATCTATATCTAGTATGCAGTAGTCTAAGCACATAAAAATTATTGACACCGATTGCCTCAAATAGCTGAGCGATTCTATAGCTATTAGGACGCTGGGAATCAGATTCCTTCTTTGCCATTTTCTTAATATCTGTAACAACACGTCACAAAGAATTAATATAACCCAAAATACTGTTTGCATCTTATGGTAACAAAAAAATTTGTTACTACCGATAACTTTTTTGCGTATACATAAATATATTATGAACTGGTTGAGCTATTACACCCCGGTGCAAAGAACAAAAGGCGTATGCAATTGTGACTGAAGCAACACTGAGAGTAGATGCGACATACAGAATACAATTTCCAGTTGGACTAAAGGTACCGTGCCTTTGCTGGTATCGCTACTGCCTGCAACGTATGTGAATTAGTAAAAATAGCGCAAAATATATTTTAAAATAAAAACTATGAAAGAAAGAGTGAACTGACGTGAACATATATTGGTCTAGTATTACTCGTTTTCCGATGCAGCTGCCATAGAACCAACTTGTCGATGCTCGAAATCACCTTTTTGCAGCATACTACCCTGATTGCATCCGTGGGCGTCACCACATTTGTCATACCCTTTTTCGGGCTTGTTTTCAACAGAAAATTAGCGGCTGATTGAGTCTTTAAGGCTGTGACTACTGATCTTGTAACAACCTGTCCATATTTCCATTATCCGCACTCTCAAACCTTCACTTGATGCGTATCAAACGTAAACATAGGAGCTGTAATAAGCCTGAACAAAAAATGACACGACGAAAATAGTTTTTCCACAAATAATGTAGCTACTATTAGCGCAAATAACATAGGCCTAAGACAAAATAAGCATCGAGTGGGGTCAAACCATATACTGAAACAAATACCTTCGCACTTGTTTTCTAACTAATTCCAAGGACGGTGGCGGTCTTAAATGAAGTGTATCCGAACCTTGGAAACTTCTCTGCTGGCTATTAGACTAAACACAAAAAACAAAAACACTGTTTTCACTCTCAATAACCGAAACCACTGTTTTCCTACTTCTTCAGCAGTTCATGCATTCGACTTTCATCCATTTCCACCAATGGCTTTTCATAGGTCATTCCACAACCTACGTATAAAGACACCACCATTTTTTATTTAAACCACAATTTGAATGCAACCAATGCTGGTAATCAATGAATACTAAAAAAAGAACAAATGAACAGAATTTTTTCCCCAAATGAAACCACTTTCTAAAGGCATATTAGGGTCAAGGTAAAAAAAATTTAGCACCATTCCTTAACTAATTATCTGCATAACACACTAAAAGTTATTTTCAATGCCAGACTAACCGCTACGTTTTCTAATGAACCTGGTTTTTTACAATGCCAATCCGAACAGCCTGTTAAGTAATTATCTGCACATAACTAAATTTGAGTCTATTTTCTTTACACTAAAAGCATTTACTTTTAATGACATAAGCATTTCAGAATAAGTAAATCGAAACAGCCCTTTGATTTAAAGCAATTGAGAGTTTCTATTTTGATAAAACTATCATATCTAATTCTGATACTTTTGACCCTGATGAGTAGGTAGGTTTGACATATAATGGTATACAATGAAACTGGGCATTAAGAACAGATACCTCGCTCAAACTTTCTTAGCATGCCTAAGACACTATTGCAGCAGCTCTTCAATATATATATTCTCGACTTTGTGATCTGAGACCAAATAAAGGCAAAAGAGTCATTTGATAGTGAAACATGAAAAACATGGCAAAAGTGTGCATTCTGTGTATATACATAATGACACACACAAGCACACACAGACACATACCTCCTCCATCTCAGGATCGTCCTCCTCTGTTAAACGTAATGCCTGTTTCTCCATAAAGCAGTTTATTGTCATTCAAGACAACTTAAAGAACGACTCACATATAGTATGGAGCAAATAGAAAATGTGTACAAATAAGTGCAGTCACGCGTCTTCGTCAATCTCCTACCCAGAGCATGTAAAAAACACTGCACATCTGATCCTGCAACAGTAAGTTATCGGTCAGTTAATTACCAATAAAAAGGGCCCAGTTTCGCTGGCATTCGCTTACCAAGCTACGTATAAACAGTTTTGCGGTTGGTCACCCTGAATCCCCTCCATTACAGTTGCACCCTCCTTGCATTTTTGTACCCCGTACTCTTGTTCTTCCACTCTGAAAACAAACACAAAAGCTTAAGGACTCTTAATTTGCAAGATCGTTTGGATTGTTAATCACATGACAGTAAAGCACAACCAAGAATCTGTAAATATGTGTACGTCAATAATTTTTTAAAGTAGTTTATTGTCGTTCAAGACAACTTAAAGAATGACTCACATATAGCATGGAGCAAATAGAAACTGTGTACAAATAAGTCCACTAACCTCGATTGATCAGGTCATTCAATTGGTTGTTGATAACAACTGCTTTTGCAAACGGCCGTGATCGTAGTCCTGCATCCACAAAATAGATTGCATCACTATTTGTTCACAAATTTTAAGTGCGCATCATTCAGCCAAAATCTACGTGAAGGAATATGCGCTGTTTTTTTGGGGTGAAAGTTTGGTCCGGTAAACTTTTTTAAAGTATTAGTTTTAATCCCTGTCCCAACCCAACACAGTAACATGAGTACGGGCCAAACGTCACTTTTTTAAGGCATTAGTTTTGATGTGGAGATGTTGTGCACATATTGCACCTAAGACAAACGTCACTTGATGTGCCTGAAACACCAATCGTTGCCTAATATTTAAGCCCAAAGTGACCTACTTCAGAAGGTAAAATGAACCAACCCACTAAACCCACCAACTGAACACCCCCGCTGAACCAACCCACTAAACCAACCCCCTATACCAACTGTAAATACATAAATGCATACCTTTTTATCTGCTATTACATGTATTTTTTATCATGTAAACCAACTGCAGTAGCACAAAGATCGACTGACCATTCTCGATGAATTAGATTCTCATGTATTTTCGGTCTCCACATCCCTATAAGCCAAAAGAAAAACAAACCATTATGTAGTAAGGTATGTTATAATATCAAATAATTGCTGAAATGATTCATAGAAATAACTCGGTGTTTTAAATATTTTAAAAACAGACTTAAGGCGCAATAAGCAGATTACACAAACACTTTTACAAACACGGACCAATAAAGTAGCCGCATCACGGAGCAATAAAGTACCAGCAGACACCACCTGTGACAAACGACCACCAGGAGACTGTTACTATTTTTTTATTGTAAAACAACAACAAAACATTAATCACAAAGTCAGTAAAAAAAACAACTTACTTAAAATGGGGTTGCAATTCCAATGACACAACGAACTTCAAATGAACCTGAAATGAAACCTGCACACAAAATCTAATGACGCAACAAACTTCAATACTCAAATTTCAATATAACGAAAATCTAAAAACACGGCAGATTATGAAACTTAACTACCTCATTAACCAAGAATCAAAAACCAGTCGCTTAATCATTAGCAACAAATTTTTTATTTTTTTATTTTTTTTATAAAAATCTTCAGTTTACTTGAAATTTTATCCCTTTTTAATAAAAAAGAAACAAAACAAAACAAAAAAAAATACAAATAAATATAATAACAAAAATTAATAAAAATACATAATTTACTTAAAAATTGTATAAATAATGATAATCAACAATATTAACCAACCAAATCATGAAAACCCCAAAGTTAACATGAAACCCTAAGTTCGAAATTAAACAAAAAAAATTAAAAGGCAAAAAACTTACATATTATCACACGGTATTTGTAGAAGAACATCGATAATGGGTGGCTGGAATTTGTCATAGATTCATCAAAACCCAAAAAAAATTCAACACATCCGCTAAAAAGGATCTCCAAAAATTGACAATGATTTACCTGCAACTGAAGAAGACTTAGCTTTCTTATCTTCGATTTACCCAAAAAAAATTGTCGATCGAAAACTTTTTTTTTTGGGAATCACCAATAATTTTTTTTGTGTGTGGTTGGCTGTGAATGAACGATTTAATCGAAGATTCAGGAACATAAAATTGTGTGGGTGTGGTGTGTATAGAGAGGGAAAACACTAACGCGGGAAAAAAATATTATTAATGTTACTGTTCATCTTACTGTACACCATCTCACATACCAACTGTAGTTTCATCTCAAGAGTGTGGCAGTAGCAATTTTTTATACCAAACCCGGAAAATCAGTTATAAAAAGAGAGTGTCATTAGCAATGACCCGGTGGACCGGGTTGCAAATGAATAGTGCCGGTCGCGCCATAAATGTATAATAGATATAATAGAAGTTGGAGAAAATAGAAGGAAAAAATTGGTATTTAAACTCGTTTGATATATCACATGTGATGTAACACTAATCTGTAACTTCAAACAGCCAACATGTTGTCGTAAAATGAACATAAATATTTGTATAAAACTATAAAAGATTCACTTTCTTTTGTACTGAATAATAATATTTATGTCCTGTTTACGACAACATGTTTAGTCTTCGAATCTACATGTTAGTGTTATATCTAGGGCTGTAAACGAATTGAGCGTTCAGTGAACATTTCATGAATCGTTCGGTAAAAAGTTCGTTTATTTATTAAATGAACGAACATGAACAATATTTTACGTTCGTTTTGTTAAATGAACGCTCATGACCAAAAGTCGCGTTCATTCATTTATGTTAGTAAATGTCCGATTATGCGTTCGTTAACGTTCGTTTATGTCCATTATTTATTTATGTTCGTATATCATATCTTTTAATAGTATAATTTTAAAATTGGTTTCCTTAAACAAAACAATATATTGTGCATACTTTAATAAAGTTTATATTTGTTTGTCTATGTTCATTTATGTTCGTTTAGTGTCTTAATGAACAAACATAAACGAAGATGAACAACTCATTTTCTTAATAAACGAACATGAACTAGAAAATTCATCCGTTTAAGCGTTCATGTCCGTTTATTAATCCAATTAAAATTAAACGAACGAACATGAACAAGGCTCTGTTGGTGTTCGTCCGGTTCGTTTACAACCCTAGTTATATCACATGTGATATATCAAGCGAGTTTGAATATCGGAAAAAAATTCATATATTTTCTCCAACTTCTATGAATAAACAGTATTGATTTGGAAGTTCAAGAATTATGTGTGATATATGGTTGGAAAGTTAATGATTCGTATATTTAAAGTGCAAAAAATGATAAATCAATTGGAATTCTACACAAATACTTATGCGCATTTTACGACAGCATGTTAAGTGTTCAAATTTACATATTGGTGTCATGTCACATGTGATATATTATGCAAACTCTTGTACCCATAAAAACCCCCCCAAAAAAAAGGTTTGTCGGAAGTATATGAAAGTGTCCCTCTATTTAAGATAATTAAAAGCTTGTCGTAATCGTGTAATTTGTTTCGCCTAACGATTAATGCTTTTTGAGATATTTTATTTTCAAAAAATTGGGTGGAAGTGGATTTTAATTAAAAAAATAAATGGTGATAAGGAATGCAAGTAGCGCTGTAAACGAACTGAACGTACAGTGAACATTTCATGAACCGTTCGGTAAAAAGTTCGTTTATGTTCATTTATTTATTAAATGAACGAACATTAACAATTTTTTTCGTTCGTTTAGTTAAATGAACGAACATGAACAAAATCCGCGTTCGTTCATTTATGTTCGTGAACGTCCGATCATGCGTTCGTTAACGTTCGTTTATGTTCATTTATATATTTATGTTTGTATATTATATATTTTAATTTTATAATTTTAAAATTGGTTTGTTTAAACAAATCAACACTTATAAAATAATATATTGTACATAATTCAATAAAGTTTATGTTTGTTTGTCTATTTTCATTTATGTTCGATCGTTTAGTGTTCGTTTACTGTCTTAATGAATGAACATAAACGAACATAAACAACTCATTTTCTTAATAAATTAACATGAACAAGAAAATTCGTCCGTTTTAGCGTTTGTGTTCGTTTATTTGTCCGGTTAAAATTAAATGAACGAACATGAACAAGGCTCCATTCGTGTTTGTCCGGTTCGTTTACAGCCTTAAATGCAAGAGTAAATGAGTGGCTAAGCTTAATCTCCTAATCTCCATGTTTTTTATGATGTCTAAAATAACTATGTTATCGTTATCTAATCAGATATCGTATCATGTATCATCACTGGGATTCACAGCCATTAATCTATTTATTGCGGTTGCAGTATCCTTCGAAAACCGACAACTCTTCTTTAAATGTTTTTCGTCCCCAAATCTACTTGATCATTTTTTTTGTTGTTGATACCAAATATTTTAGCATCACGGTCTAAACTTTAGACTCTAAGGGCGTGCTTAGTAGAAGGTTTTGAGGGGTAACGAAAAAAGGTGCTTGGTTGAATATAATGCAATAACCCATTACCCAATAGTGGGTAATGGGCCATTACCCAATAAATTGGGGGGGAATGAATTCCTTTCCTTTTCCCTTTCCTTAGCATTATTATTGCCTTTCTCTTTCCCATTACCGAGTTTGAACCAAGTGTTAATACAAATAAACCTTCAAAACGTTTATTTATATTTTAGGATCTTTCAATGTTTTGTCGATAACAAACGTAAAATCATTTTAACAAGATAAATAAATTACGTAATGCTTTGAGCCAATAGTTTACTAACTCATTTCATTAAACAAGTAAACCTTAAAAATATCTAGTTAACAAGTTTACATGAAACCAAAACTATTTTATAAAAATACTTAAGTAACATTTGTTACTTACATTTTATAAAATACATGTTAAGAAAAAGCTTGTAAACAGTTGGACTATCCATGGCTCAAAACCAAGTCCATAAACCATAAACCATGGAGCTTGACCCATAACCCATGACCCATTTCATGACATCCATAATGGGTAAAACCCATGACCCATGACCCAAACTCCATAACCTATAAACCAAAGTCCATGACCCATGACCCAAGATGTCTTTGACATAAGGCATGACATCATCTATCCATGGATCATAACCCATAACCCATAACCCGGTTTGTAAGCCAAAATCCAGACTGGTTTACCCAGTTACCCGGATCCCTCGGTTTACCCTAGCCAGATCCCTCTGGGTAGGGATCTGGTGGAACCATGTGAACAATAGGCAGTTTTTCCTATAAATAGTGAGCCATTTCTCTCTTATCTCTCACCCCTTTTAGAGTTTACTTCTCCCTATACTCTAAACTCTCTAACCTCAGATCCAATGATCTTTCTATGTAGTTTCTCTTTGTGATTCTCTAGGTTCCTTCCATAAGGCGAGATCACAACCTCTCGAAGACGTGTAAGCTCGTGATATGGGTTGCTTTGATTATTCTCTTCTATGATCACAGAAGTGATTCTTGTTCTTTCTTTCTTCTCAAAGGGTGTTGTAGATGTATTGAGTCGCTAGGTGTAAAATGACGTTGGATCCTTTAGTCGAGTTGTATTGGGTGTGTTGGTTTGGTCCGCCGTGCTAAGGACCCGGTATCTAGCCTTGTACCGGATAAAGTGTAGGCGACGAAGGTTTGGTCTACCTTGTGTGAAAGACCCGATATCTAGCTTTGTACTGGATAAAGTGTAAGCGACGTTGTAAAGGTTTCTCTGCCATGTGAAAGGAGTTTCTGTTGTGAAGTGATAACGAACTCTCGTGTAGGTGACTCGGGGAGTGGAGTAGGGCAAGGAAGGTGTCCTTGTAGCCGAACTACTATAAATACTTGTGTTGTGGTTGTGTCTCTCTAACTCTATCTCTTAGTTTATTTTATATGCTTTTAATTCTATCAATATCCGACACTTCAAAACTAGATTGACATAAGTCAATCTATAAATTTAATAAGTGATTTTAATCGGTAAAACTATTCAACCCCCCCCCCCTTCTAGTTTTCTACGATTGGTATCAGAGCTTCGTTACCAAATTTCTTAGAGTATATTGTACTTTAAAAACTTGATACGATCCGTGTATATTTTGAAAACTACAACGAAGGAAAAACCTTTTGTAAAAGTTGACATCTAACTCATTTTTACAAAAATAATAACACTATCTATACTTGGATATTGATAAAGACAGAGCAGCTCGTGGAGGATTTTTACCATCAACTCACTTGGTTTGATTGCTCAGTCTCATTTTGCTCTACAATCAGATCAGACTTTTGTTCAACCACCACATCATTTGGCTTATCCCTCACAATCTTCATCAAACCAACTCGTCCCATATGAAGCATCACCACAATATTCTGATAATCAACTGGTTTCGTATGACAACACTGATTATATGCTTTACTCAAACGTCAACAGTGATGAAGACGATGTTTTCAACTCGTTGAACGAAGGATTTGCTTTGATTGCTAGAGCTTTTAGCAAGTTTTCAAAGAAATCCAACAACCGTCTTAGGTCTTTATCCAACACTCGTAATCAGGCAGTTGTTCATGATGGCAGAGTTGAGATTCAAAACAGATCTTCTGGGAGATATGGTTCAGGTAATTAAATGGGAAACTCAAGTGGGAAGAGGTTTAATTCTGCTGGAAGCAGTAGGAACAACGCTGGTAATACACATAGGAGGGCTGAGATTGTGGACACAGGGAATTCTTTGTAGGTCCACACGAATTATGGATCCAAGTAGCCTTTGTTACTTGTTAGACAACTTGAAAATTGATCTAAGTGAGAAACTCTAACAATGAATTGAATGTTTATGCGGAATCTAAATAATCAACAATGAAGAACACAATAATACTAACTTCGTATATTACTAACTTTTCAATAAATACGCATGTAAAAACTAATGCCTTAGGATTCCTTTTATACACTAAGGAAACCCTAGATACAAAACGTGTAGAAGGATATACGTATCTTCTATTAAGATAACTACGTATCCTTTCCTAACTTATAGCTAACCGACTTTACTATAAATCATAAACAGACTTAACTAATAAAGTCAAACAGACTTAACTATAGAATCTGTCTACCAGACTTAACAATGAATAGGCAGACTTAACTATGACATAAATACAACTAACAGACTTAACTAAGTAACCCAGCAGACTTAAGTCTGTTCTTCATATTAAGTCTTGTCTTGTGATAATTCCCAATAATCCTCCCCTAACTTGATCTTCATGCTTCATGAACTTCAAGTTCCTTCTGAAATAAGCTTCTGGGGATTGAATCTTGAACTCTTGGAATTATCTTGAACTCTTCAAAACATCATATCTGATCTTTTATGCAGCAACATTGATTTTAACAAACTTTTCACCAGCTGATCTTCAATCCAACCATGACTACTTGTACATCAATTCTTTTAAGTTTCAAACTATTCTCATCACTTCCAGGTGTTTTAACTCCTTTGAGAGGTGAATCATTGAAAATTAAAGGATTTGATGTCTCTTTACCAGATAGCCATTAACTACCGGAGTAGCCAATGTTTTGGTGTGTAAGACCATGGTACATTGATAACCATATGATTTTTAGCAAACCATCAGCTATCAAAGGATTTGTTTTGTCTTTACCAAAAGCCATTTGCTTTTGGACTAGCCAATTCTTTGATGAAATTAGACCTCATCTAGGTGAATTGATTACCAATTATGGTTTTCCATAGCCTTTACCACAAGCCGTACTCTTGTGGGCTAGCCAACTCTTCACTATCTCAGATATGGTGAGTTGATTACCATACAATTTTTGGTAAATTGTCACCATTAACGGATTTGAAATATCTTTACCATAGCCGTTTTCTCATGGATTAGCCAGTCCTTATGTAGGTTAGACATGGTGGACTGATAACCATTTGTTGTGTCAGTGCTATACACCTTCACCAAGTGAGAAGTTCCTTTAGTCTCACTTAGCATTTTGAAAATTCTTTCAAACACTTCAAACACCCCAATATGGTTCCTTTAGGGATTGTTCCTTAATCAAATCCAAAAGCTTCTCATATTCCTCATCTTTCTCATCTACAAACAATTTCTTTTCTAACATTTCTTTGCAGACCCTAGGTGGTAAAGGATATTCCACTTCTGCAAGCATGTAAATATGAGCCATCTGCAAAGATAAGCAATGTACCTTACAACTGTGAAAGTATCTCCACCTAATAATCTCTCATTGGTATGGCAGTTTCCAAATCTCATCTGTTCTTGAAGGTGACTCAAACATAACATTTAAATCTCCCCAAAATACCCTTTCAAACTCCTCCTCAGGTCTAGTGTCTCCATGTCTGATATTCACCAATTTGTATAACTCATTGAGATCTTCCCTAGTAACATCATTTAACAGCCCTGGAAAGTTTAAATACACTACATCAGTGTTGTCCTCCCTTATTATCTGATAAGCTGCTCTCAATCCAGTCTTAATGATTTGATATCTGACAATCTTGGCTGGTTGTGCAGAACTCTCAGGAATTGATCCCATGCTGAACTCTTCAGAAGAAGACTCCTCTTCTTCTGATTCTTCTTCCCCTTGCACTTTCTTCTTGGATTTACTTTTTCTTGCTATACTTTTTCTTCTTGTCCACTTTATAATTGGCTTTTTCACATCTTTCTTTTCTTGCACAACATCAGACACTTTCTCAGCCTCAGATTCCTTTTCAATTTCACTCACCTTTTCTATCTTTTCTTCAGACACCTTTTGTCTTTTGAAGCTCCTTCTGATAGAATCCTCATAATCAATAGGCCTGTAATTGTGGTCTCTCTTATATCCTCTGAGGTACATTCCTTCAAGCTCTTCATATGACATTCCCTTCATCTTATCAAAACTGGAATGCTCCATATTCTTCAATTAAATTTTCATATCTGACATCTTTTGTTGCTTAGTGAGCTTCTTTCTAGCACCACTTTTCTTCTGAGTTTGCTTTATCTTTTCCATAAAATCACCTAAGGTTTCTGAATTCCTTCTAGCATTGATAAATTCTGCTAGTTGTTTGGCTCTCTCCTCTGTAGTCAACCCTTTAATAGCTTTGAGCTCCTCCAACTTTGCTCTTAGCTCATCATCATCTTCAATCATTGACATAAAAGGATCATCAACAGACTCCTCTTGCAACCTTCTAGCAAACAATTCATCTTGCCTCTTTTGCTCTTCCTCTTTTTCCATTTCTGCTTGTTCTGCTGCTTGTATCCTAGCAATCTCAGCTAGAGATGCTTCCTCTTCTCTTTCTTGCCTCTTTGACTTCTTAGGCTTAGGAGTTTCAACCAGAATTTGTTTTCCTTCCCTTTGAGCAGACTTAACCTCTTTAGCAGACTCTTCACCAGACTTAACTTGATCAGTATTAACACTACCAGACTTAATATCATCAGCATTATCACCACCAGACTTAATAGCATCACCAGACTTATTTTCAACACTAACAGACTTAACACCCTCAGCAGACTTAACCATTTCTTCATCAGAATCAATCTCATCATCAATTATCAACTTCCTTTTTAGCCTTCTTTTCTTCTTTTCTTGTTGAATTTTGCTCAGAGATTGAGCTAATGTTTCTGCTGCTTCCATTCCTTCAGGACTTATATCTACACCTTCAGTTTGTTTATCCTGAGCTGGAGTCTTAAAATTCTGTTCTTCATCCAAATTCCTCCCCTGTTTGGAAGAATTTTCAGCCTCAACCCCTTCCTCATCAAAATCAAACCCCTTGTCTTTCATAACTTTTTCCAGCTTTTTGACCTTCTTGACCAAAGTGACAATAGCAGACCTCATTGTATTGTTTGCCTTCTCCAATGTAGTGATCCTAGTTACTAGTTATGGAACTAGCTCGAAAAGGGTATCTACAGTCATCTGAGCTGGTTCCTCCTCATGAATAGGAGAGGGTACATGGGTTTGTTGTTAAGGTGAGGGTGTATGAGATGGTGGTTGTGGTGTAGGTGATCTTGGTTGTGGTGTAGGGGATCTTGGTTGTTCCTGGGTTTGCTCCTCATGGGTTGGCTCCACTTGTGCAGCACTAGATGTACCTGCAATGTTAGTTGTACCAGAAAGCATAGCAGGAAAAAGTGGCTTATGAGCCCCAGAAAAACCCCTTTTCATGTTGGCAAATATTTTATCTTTAAAAACCACACATTCATAAGTCTGCATTTTATTATCAGTTTCAAAATTCAAAATCATTTGCAGAAATCGAGGGTACATTAAAAATTTATGTTTGCCGTTGACATATGCTACCATGCTATCAAAAATAAGTTTTGAAAAGTTAAAAGTCTTTCCAAGTGAAAGACAGACCAATGCAGAAGCAATATTGCTTCCAAACTAATCCCATCTACCACTCTTGGGACTTAGGCAATGGAGCAAATGATGAAGCAAAAACTTCCACTGTGGTGAGAAAAAGTTTTTCCAAAAAGTAAAAGTACCTTCAGTGGGATAGCCTATGGTTCTCATACCCTCTAAAAGTTCATCATTGGGCAATATATAATCCCCTGAATCATCATCCAAATGAAGACTACTCCTTATGGATGCTTCAGTGATAAAGAAATCATGTGTATCTATAGTTGCCCTTAACTGTGGTGTCCCATCAACAAGAGTTTCAGAGGTAACAGACCCCCAAAACTGCTTATATAGGGAAGCATAGATTGTAGGATTATGAGTTAAAGCATACCGAATGGAAGAACCTCTCAAGAAATCCATAATCTGCTCAAAACCTTCACTTTTGTTTGGTTTCTTCAAGAAACCAACCTGGTTGTGCTTGTCACAAAACTTTAGAGAAGCCATTGATGATTGGTAAGTGCTGGTTGACTTGTTGACTTAGGGTTTATACAGGCGGTTAAAAACAGAGTGATCTTGGCCGAAAATTAAAATTTTAAAATAAGAAGCAAATAATGGATAAAGATGAAACAGTAATTAAATCTCATCCATATATACTTCGTTTTCCCAAAAAAATATCAACGGTAATATTTAAATAGGAAAATAATTAAATGTACGACCAGACCTAACGGTAAAAAAAGATATTTTTACATTTTAACACTACCAGACTTAAAAATGGTCAACCAGACTTAACCAATGACTCACCAGACTTAACCCAAGGATCAGACAAAGACGCAAAAAAAGCAATTGCAAGGCTTCTGAGCATCACCAATCCATGTTTTTCCTGGAAAAATTAGTACAAAAACCAGGAAAAACACACAATGTAACACCCCCGTTTTTGATATTCGCAACGGAAATATAAGTTGGGGGGGTTACTAAACAGTTCACAGTCATGATAATAGAAAACAACTCGAAAATGAGACGTTTTTGATAAAATTGTTATCATTCATTTATATCAGAGTTACAATATGCAGGTCTCAGCAGGAGATTCTCAAAATACATTTATAAAGTATGTTATTAGTTTGAATGATAACATAGTCCATAGCCAATCCCGTGCCAATCCATGCTTCCGATAACCTGAGAATACATGCTAAAACGTCAACACAATGGTTGAGTGAATTCATAAAGTTTCTTAAATGAAAATAATCCGTTTCAGTTATTCAGAAATTATGTTGGTTCCAGTTATTCAGAAATAAGCCCTTTTCAATATTTCAGAAAATAAGCTCTTTTCATATTTCGGAAAATAAGCCCTTTTTCAGTTATTCGGAAATACTTTGTTCAGTTCAGTTCAAACCATTTAAACACAAGATTAAATAAAATAATTGCAACACATACAATTATTAATAGGGAAAGATATATTTTATTGCACTAAGTCTCATGACACGCAAAACCTTAACAGAACATCAACAGTCATGAACTAATGATGTAATAATTACCCCATAATTAAATGTAGGTAACTTTGCCCCCGGGTAGGAGATAGTCATATCTCTTTATTCATCTCAAATATAATGCTTTGGGTTACGTTACGGTAACACAAAGGGGTTGTCAGCCCGATAGTACTATCCACGATATTCGCGCTCACCCTATGTAGCGGGTGATTAGAGGTTCATGATGGGAGGACTTATATTTCAGGTTAACTTAGCTTAAGGCAATAAAATAAGAATAACGTTGGGAAATTACTTGTGTTTAATATGGGAAGAAGTCCTTTAGTGATTCATAATTCTTGTAAATGCAAACAGCATCTACCAATCTTGCCAATTTAATTCATATCGTATGAAAATAAGGGCTATGAAATTTATATCAATACATGGAAACTTAGAATTGCTTATGAAAGTAAAAACAGATAATTGAGCATGTATCTCCCCCAAAAATAGTTCAAAAACATGTAAAAATAGGGGATATGAACTCACCTGACAATCTGGATGGAAAACAAATGAAAGAAAGTTGATAAACGTCTCCGGACAATGTAACCTGGGTTGTTATGCCAATATTTAGTAATCATTTCTAATGATTATAGTTTATTCCATTTCGTTTTGTTTCTTTGTTTGGTTGATGGTTACATATTTTATTTGAACCAACATGTAGTTTCAAAAGTAAGATTTTATCTGTAAGTTTTGGGTTCGGTTTATTAAGCATATTATGTTAGTATAGAGTCGGGAAAACAATATAGAAAGGATGAAAATAATAATTACGAAAAGTTACGTTTTAATCCCTAAGGTTTGGTCAAATGACAGTTCACACCCTGGACTTTTGGAAAATGATAGTTTCTACCCTCAAGTTTCAAAAATAACAATTTCATCCCTTTTTATTTGTTATTAACAGAAAATACTTTTGAATATATTTATTTACAAAATCAACCTTTGAAACTTTTAATTTAATAAAAATCATACTTATGTTATACATGATTTGGCTGAAACTTTGGACGCGAATATCTTAACGAATACCAAATGATTTTTCGTGTTCTCAGTTTCTATAAAAAGACAGCTAGGTTGACTTTAAACATGTCAAAGATCAAAATTTAATAAATTCGTTTGATGTTCGAAATAGGTTTCAAAAGTCGAGTGATGAAAAAGTTTTAATATAAAACTGGAATTTGGATTTTAAACTAGCGATAGACACATCTTTGGTCTCGAAAATATTTTAAACCACTCGATGGTTTTACACGATTTCTCTTCCTATAAATAGTTCACTATATGAACTGTTATATGCCAAAAACTTAGTATTTATAGAGATCTAATAAGGGTCGAAAGTTTAGTTGGAAATTGGTAGGGTGGTCGACTAGGATAGAAAAATAAATAACTGATAAATGTAATCCTAGTTCTAGCGATATGGGGTGAACTTTAAACTTAAATAACTTTCGACTCATTTGATCTTTTTACGAAACTCTTGCTTCTAATTAAAATTTGATGGTTGGACTCTAGACAAGTCGAATGAAATAAAAACTTATATATCTGGTAATTTATTTTTAACACTCAGCGATTTGAGACAAGATTCAAGACTCAATAACTTGTTGAATTCTAAATCGTTTTCAATGATTTCAGTTTCTAAATTTAGCTCGTTGGATGAACTTTATATATTCTGAAAACCAGAAAATTATAAGGTCATTTGGGTGTCGATTTATAGGACCAAAGTAGGGCTGTGGGGCTGGGTTTTTACTCGATATAAACAGAAAGATACCTGATTAGGGTTTTTAGGTTTTTAATTATTCTTAACTTAGATTCGATGCATGATATGATTATTTTTATGATATCTTAACATGTTTAACATATTAAAGATTTGTTTAGATCAAAGATCAAATAACTAGGGTGCGTTTGGGGTTTGCTGTTCGAACAGATGATAAAAGAAAAGAAACATACTTTGGTTTTTGATTTTGTTTGTTACTAATGATTATGTACTAGTGTTTTTAGATGTTTTTAAGAAATAATAACATAAGTAACTGAATTTAAAATATAGTTGAGAACTTACTTTGCTCGCTAGGGTTTTAAGGAAATGGAAATGGGTTCGACCCTTGTTTACCAGAGAATCTCCTCCTCTTCTGGACTTCCTAAGTGAGTATTGTGGGGTTTGTGATCAAGGTGGAAATGGAACTGAAGTTGGTTTTGGTATGTGTCGATTTTTAGTATGGAATGAAGGTGTGTATGGTAGCTGCTATTTATAAGAGGAAATTTAGGGTTTGTAGGAAGGTGATAAGGAGACATGTTATGCATACAAGGGCTGACAGAAATGGAGAGTTATGCCACATGGATATGTGGAGGAGGAGGGAGAAGGAGAGGGTGATGTGGCCGGTTTTATTGTCATAAGTTACAACTATCAATAGGAAAGGTTCTTGAAGGTTAAGGTGTACAAGTGGAGGGCTTTGTAGGAGAGGGCTTGAAGAAGGCTAGGTTCATTGTATGCTTAATGTGTAAGCTTAGTTGGGTTGTGGTTTTATTCGAACCAGGAAAGGGAAGAGGAGGGGCTAATGGTGCCTTGGTTGGTGGTACAATGGCTTTGGTGTGTTGTAACTAAGGTTTAGGAAAGCTTAACTAATTTAGTTTAGTGCCTTGTTAGTTTAAAAATTACCTAAGAGTTTATATTCACACATATATTTCGGATTTTTAGTGAAATGAAGAAGAAAATGATTTAAGTTTAGGAGTGTTGTAAGATATGCTTAGTAGACTTGTACATTAGTTTAAGATTTAAGAAAAATGTAGTTTTAACATTTATTTAGTTTATAAGAATTATTTGTTGAAATTTGTTATGTTAAAAGATAATTAAATGGAATTTATGGTTTTTGTGCATTAGGCACTTGTACATTGGGCTAAAAGACTTGTAAAAATAATTAAGGAGTTTAGGAAAAATAATTTATAAAAGTTATGCATGTATGGTTTGTATTTTGTGCTTTAAAAATAATATAAATGAGATTTTAATAAAGGTTTTGCAAATAAATGTTTTTATGCATAAATGACTTGTACTATAGCTTATATAACTTGTAGACTTTATATTTTATTAAAATATTCTAGAAATAAATTAGGGTTTGTGAAATGTATACATAAAATAACACTTATGTGAAATTAGGGTTTTACCGGAAATAAAACAGAATTAGGGTTTCTGGTGCTTTAGTAACTTGTACATTAACTCAGATATGTTGTATTTTTATGTTATGAGATTTAGTTGTTCGTATTTGGTGTTGTGGTAAATTTTAGGGTTTTCTAGAAACTCTATACAGATATTGAATATTTTGTTAAGGATTTTATCGTAAAATGGTAAATGGTATTCTGTAATATTTTTATATCGTGATGTTTATAAAATAAACATTAGGTTTGTTAGGCAGGTCTTGTGGGAGCACGTTTATCAATGATGTGATCTACGTCACATAAGATGAGAGATACATTTAAATAAAATAAAAAAAATTTACCTGTGGAAAAAGGATAATAATTCTGTAATGTAAATAGGAAATTTTACGTGTGGTTACAGTATCCCCCTGTTGAAGGGAATCTCGTCCCGAGATTCGGCCTGTGTTGGTTGGTAAGTTGGGAAAAATGATGTATAGGAATAGCTAGGTTCAGATTTCTATCTTATCCAGATAGGGAACGCGATAAAGGAAAATCGTATAACGATTTGAGTTAGAATGAGAATTTAATATGCTTAAAATGCCTCAAGTTAAAAAAATATTACTTAAAATATTATTTCATTCTTTGGCCTGATTTCCGATAACGTCATTTCGCTGATAATCCTTGGTTCTCCGTTTAATACCAAAGGATCAGGTTTTGGTCAGTTTTATTTTTACCGGATGAACTAAATTTGAATGTTTTGCCACCTAGTGCGTTACTATGCAACGGTCAAATTTCTAAAGTGGATGAATAGTGATTTAACGGTCGATTAAACGGTCGAATATCTCCTATAAATACCTCATTTCTAATCCTCATTCTTTCATCACAAAATTTCCTTTCTAAAAACCTCAAATATGCCGCACCTCGTTACATTCTTAGCGATTGTCTACGTGGTCCTTGCGGTTTCCTATTTAGCTTACGTCCCTAATGAAGATCATGCTTTCCTAGTTTGCGCTCTAGCAATCATTATGCTTATTGTAGTCTTTGCTATTGGATTCGACAAGATATGGGGGTAAAGTTTATTTTTCTAAGTATCTTCCGAAATTCTCGTATTTATTCTTACGCCTAATTTTTATTCTTGTAGGATAATCAAGGTCATTCATCCTGTCGTGGCTCTAGCTATTGTGTTGTTGGTGGCTATCCTCATATTCCTGACGGGTCAACCTTTCGAAGAATCTATCCCTTATCTTGTAATCATTGTAACCTTAGTATTTCCGTTCTTAATCATTTCACTATGTATGAACTTTCGAGGTTATGAATAAAATCTTAGGGCTTTTCTATCCATAATGTTATCAAATTCCTATCTTAGAGATGATGGGTAGTAGCTGTAGACTTTTGTTGTATGAAATCAAAATAATGATTTATGAACAATTTGTTTTGTTTCAATATTTTGCTTTTGAATGAAAATTTGTAATAGAAATTCTGAAATATATCTGTCCAACTCGTTACATGATTCTTCCAAAATTATACATAGTTGATCAGGTTATGTATAATTGAGGACCAAATGATGTAATGTTTTGTACAGTTGTCGTGGTATTTATTCAAAAAGTTTTAGATGGTGTTCAACGCTTTATTTTTAAATAATAGCTTCATAAATAATTTTCAAAAGCATTGGAAAATTTTCTATCCACACTACAGTGATGGGTTAAGGTTTCCTAAAGTATCAATGGGATAACCTCAAAATAAATCTTAGAGTTCATCTAAAGTTTTACTAGGCAAAATTTATGAATAAGATAGATATGAAAGCTAAAAGCAGATTTGGGAATATGAAGGAATTATCGCGAAATAGAGATTTCATAGAGTAGAAAGATAGTTTATTTAGATTACGTTCATCGTAGTTAAGGAGTATCTGAAAGGAAAATTACAACTTAGAGGGTTCTAAACCTCAATTTATTTATTACTTCCGAGATATCAAACTTAAAGGTCATACTAGGTCATAGGTATGATCTCTTAATGAGTTCTAGTTTTCTTTCGAATCAGTCTTAGCCTTCCAGTTGGGTTTGTAGTTCGGGCATTGATTCTTATAGTGTCCTTTTCCGTTACATCCATAACAAGTCACGGTTCGTACTTTTGCTCTCTTTGTATTACAGTTTCCGGTCTGATGTCCTATTTCCTTGCATCTTCCACACTTGACATAACAATCTCCAATATGATGTAACTCACATTGTTGACATAGAGGTTGTTTTCCACAATAAACAGCTTTAGGAGTAAGATGATTGTGATAGTGGCAGCGGGGTAGTGAGTAGGGATAGTGGTTTCTATTTCACTATGTTTTCGCTTTTGGTTATTTCGTTCAATTCTCTTTTCTCCTGTTGCCATCTCATTGCTTCCCAAACGAGCTGTCGTAGTCACCTCGAGCACCGCTGCAATGAGGTTGATCACCAATTTCTGAATAACCTCGGGAGTCATTGGTGTAGTATTTTCCATTCTAACGTTCTTCCCGGTATGTCTGGTTAAATATCGTAGATGAATGATTAATTTCTAAGGAATTAACTAATTCTCTTAGATTTTAGCAACTTTCTCTTCATTCATCAAGGTTCTCTTCGAAATTTTATCTTATGGGGTTCTATGGTTATGGTACGTCTGGCTGAGAATAGCGTAATATTAATAACTTGATCAATTGTTTTTACCAAAAACAATTAACACAAGATCCTTTATTAATATTGCATGAAGTAGGTTTAGGGTTTCCTATCGTTATCATAAGGGTAAATCCTCAAATTTCTCTGTTGCTTAATGGGCTCTATGTTTAGTTAACTAGGTAAGTGACACTTATTGGGCTCTAGGTATAGTTTATACGAAACCATTTGTTTATTAAACAAATGATAAAATTTTAAGGAAAGTCATTACTTAAATGCACAGCATTATAGTAAGACATGATGGAAAGGAATTTATTCTCAACAATAATACATACAACAAAAGATATTTGTCATACATTTATTGATTGATTACAAACTCTGAAGATTTCAGATTTATTGGAAAATATAGGAAATACCTAACCAAATACTATTTGGTACAGTAAACACAACGTTGTTACACATGAGTTTGAGATCAGCCACGTTCTTGACGTAAAAGCTTAATTTCATTCTCAAGTTGTAGTTGTGAAATTTCCATTTCCAAGAAACGCTCCTGAAATTCCGTATTCACCTTTATCTGACTGTCCAGCATAGATTCCAGAGTGAAAATCTTCTGACCCTGGCAGATTGCCGTCTCTCTGGCCGCCCATAGGGTTCTCTCAATCTCTGCTACTCTGCCACGTAGTTGACTGTTTTCCCTTCTCGCATGACGAATCCTATAATCTATTCTTTTATACTTATGTTCGTGCGTATTCTTCATTCGTTCAACACTTGCTTCCAAATCGAACACCGTTCTCCTTTCATCATTCGTTCTTCTAAATAGGGTGTCGAAATTACGGTCGTACCACTCGAAACGTAAATGTGGTAACTCCCCCAAATGTTTAGCGTGATTGTCGAGAATACTGGCGTGTTCATAAAGAAGAGTCCACATGGGATCTTTAGGTTCAGGGGAATTAGGCGTAGATATAGCATCTGGGAAATTTAGTATCGGGGTTTCGGGAGTATTAGGTTCTAGAGGATTTGATTCATCAACTTTCTGAATTGTTTCTTGGTGGGAGTTTTGTCCAACATCAAATGTTGTTGGGCAACCAATAAACTTTTCATCAGATGGGGATTTCCTAAGGGAATCGGGATCTGTTTTGTTAAGTTCGGGAGTTTCGGGGAACATGATACTGTAGTAACCCGTAAAAATAAAAATAAGCAATTCTAATATTTGCAAATAAAGCAAATAAAATAGTTATCAGATAGGGGATTATTAATGCCAAATAATCAAAATAAAGGATGCTCTAAATACTGAAACATACCTGGCACGGAAGGCATAGGACTTTATGATGTAAGTTTATTTATTTTTGAAAATGCGGTTTTAGTCCAATGTTTAAAAAAAAACACTTGGTTCTCTATAACCATGAGCTCTGATACCACTCTGTAACACCCCCGTTTTCGATATTCGCAGCGGAAATATAAGTTGGGGGGTTACTAAACAGTTCACAGTCATGATAATAGAAAACGACTCGAAAATGAGACGTTTTTGATAAAATTGTTATCATTCATTTATATCAGAGTTACAATATGCAGGTCCCAGCAGGAGATTCTCAAAATACATTTATAAAGTATGTTATTAGTTTGAATGATAACATAGTCCATAGCCAATCCCGTGCCAATCCATGCTTCCGATAACCTGAGAATACATGCTAAAACGTCAACACAATGGTTGAGTGAATTCATAAAGTTTCTTAAATGAAAATAATCCGTTTCAGTTATTCAGAAATTATGTTGGTTCCAGTTATTCAGAAATAAGCCCTTTTCAATATTTCAGAAAATAAGCTCTTTTCATATTTCGGAAAATAAGCCCTTTTTCAGTTATTCGGAAATACTTCGTTCAGTTCAGTTCAAACCATTTAAACACAAGATTAAATAAAATAATTGCAACACATACAATTATTAATAGGGAAAGATATATTTTATTGCACTAAGTCTCATGACACGCAAAACCTTAACAGAACATCAACAGTCATGAACTAATGATGTAATAATTACCCCATAATTAAATGTAGGTAACTTTGCCCCCGGGTAGGAGATAGTCATATCTCTTTATTCATCTCAAATATAATGCTTTGGGTTACGTTACGGTAACACAAAGGGGTTGTCAGCCCGATAGTACTATCCACGATATTCGCGCTCACCCTATGTAGCGGGTGATTAGAGGTTCATGATGGGAGGACTTATATTTCAGGTTAACTTAGCTTAAGGCAATAAAATAAGAATAACGTTGGGAAATTACTTGTGTTTAATATGGGAAGAAGTCCTTTAGTGATTCATAATTCTTGTAAATGCAAACAACATCTACCAATCTTGCCAATTTAATTCATATCGTATGAAAATAAGGGCTATGAAATTTATATCAATACATGGAAACTTAGAATTGCTTATGAAAGTAAAAACAGATAATTGAGCATGTATCTCCCCCAAAAATAGTTCAAAAACATGTAAAAATAGGGGATATGAACTCACCTGACAATCTGGATGGAAAACAAATGAAAGAAAGTTGATAAACGTCTCCGGACAATGTAACCTGGGTTGTTATGCCAATATTTAGTAATCATTTCTAATGATTATAGTTTATTCCATTTCGTTTTGTTTCTTTGTTTGGTTGATGGTTACATATTTTATTTGAACCAACATGTAGTTTCAAAAGTAAGATTTTATCTGTAAGTTTTGGGTTCGGTTTATTAAGCATATTATTTAGTATAGAGTCGGGAAAACAATATAGAAAGGATGAAAATAATAATTACGAAAAGTTATGTTTTAATCCCTAAGGTTTGGTCAAATGACAGTTCACACCCTGGACTTTTGGAAAATGACATTTTCTACCCTCAAGTTTCAAAAATAACAATTTCATCCCTTTTTATTTGTTATTAACAGAAAATACTCTTGAATATATTTATTTACAAAATCAACCTTTGAAACTTTTAATTTAATAAAAATCATACTTATGTTATACATGATTTGGCTGAAACTTTGGACGCGAATATCTTAACGAATACCAAATGATTTTTCGTGTTCTCAGTTTCTATAAAAAGACAGCTAGGTTGACTTTAAACATGTCAAAGATCAAAATTTAATAAATTCGTTTGATGTTCGAAATAGGTTTCAAAAGTCGAGTGATGAAACAAGTTTTAATATAAAACTGGAATTTGGATTTTAAACTAGCGATAGACACATCTTTGGTCTCGAAAATATTTTAAACCACTCGATGGTTTTACACGATTTCTCTTCCTAAAAATAGTTCACTATATGAACTGTTATATGCCAAAAACTTAGTATTTATAGAGATCTAATAAGGGTCGAAAGTTTAGTTGGAAATTGGTAGGGTGGTCGACTAGGATAGAAAAATAAATAACTGATAAATATAATCCTAGTTCTAGCGATATGGGGTGAACTTTAAACTTAAATAACTTTCGACTCATTTGATCTTTTTACGAAACTCTTGCTTCTAATTAAAATTTGATGGTTGGACTCTAGACACGTTGAAAATCAGATTTTTCCAAACTCGTTTGAGGGTCGAAAATCATGTCCTAAGTAGGGTGACTAGTCGAATGAAATAAAAACTTATATATCTGGTAATTTATTTTTAACACTCAGCGATTTGAGACAAGATTCAAGAATCAATAACTTGTTGAATTCTAAATCGTTTTCAATGATTTCAGTTTCTAAATTTAGCTCGTTGGATGAACTTTATATATTCTGAAAACCAAAAATTTTAAGGTCATTTGGGTGTCGATTTATAGGACCAAAGTAGGGCTGTGGGGCTGGGTTTTTACTCGATATAAACAGAAAGATACCTGATTAGGGTTTTTAGGTTTTTAATTATTCTTAACTTAGATTCGATGCATGATATGATTATTTTTATGATATCTTAACATGTTTAACATATTAAAGATTTGTTTAGATCAAAGATCAAATAACTAGGGTGCGTTTGGGGTTTGCTGTTCGAACAGATGATAAAAGAAAAGAAACATACTTTGGTTTTTGATTTTGTTTGTTACTAATGATTATGTACTAGTGTTTTTAGATGTTTTTAAGAAATAATAACATAAGTAATTGAATTTAAAATATAGTTGAGAACTTACTTTGCTCGCTAGGGTTTTAAGGAAATGAAATGGGTTCGACCCTTGTTTACCAGAGAATCTCCTCCTCTTCTGGACTTCCTAAGTGAGTATTGTGGGGTTTGTGATCAAGGTGGAAATGGAACTGAAGTTGGTTTTGGTATGTGTCGATTTTTAGTATGGAATGAAGGTGTGTATGGTAGCTGCTATTTATAAGAGGAAATTTAGGGTTTGTAGGAAGGTGATAAGGAGACATGTTATGCATACAAGGGCTGACAGAAATGGAGAGTTATGCCACATGGATATGTGGAGGAGGAGGGAGAAGGAGAGGGTGATGTGGCCGGTTTTATTGTCATAAGTTACAACTACCAATAGGAAAGGTTCTTGAAGGTTAAGGTGTACAAGTGGAGGGCTTTGTAGGAGAGGGCTTGAAGAAGGCTAGGTTCATTGTATGCTTAATGTGTAAGCTTAGTTGGGTTGTGGTTTTATTCGAACCAGGAAAGGGAAGAGGAGGGGCGAATGGTGCCTTTGGCTTTGGTGTGTTGTAACTAAGGTTTAGGAAAGCTTAACTAATTTAGTTTAGTGCCTTGTTAGTTTAAAAATTACCTAAGAGTTTATATTCACACATATATTTCGGATTTTTAGTGAAATGAAGAAGAAAATGATTTAAGTTTAGGAGTGTTGTAAGATATGCTTAGTAGACTTGTACATTAGTTTAAGATTTAAGAAAAATGTAGTTTTAACATTTATTTAGTTTATAAGAATTATTTGTTGAAATTTATTATGTTAAAAGATAATTAAATGGAATTTATGGTTTTTGTGCATTAGGCACTTGTACATTGGGCTAAAAGACTTGTAAAAATAATTAAGGAGTTTAGGAAAAATAATTTATAAAAGTTATGCATGTGTGGTTTGTATTTTGTGCTTTAAAAATAATATAAATGAGATTTTAATAAAGGTTTTGCAAATAAATGTTTTTATGCATAAATGACTTGTACTATAGCTTATATAACTTGTAGACTTTATATTTTATAAAAATATTCTAGAAATAAATTAGGGTTTGTGAAATGTATACATAAAATAACACTTATGTGAAATTAGGGTTTTACCGGAAATAAAATAGAATTAGGGTTTCTGGTGCTTTAGTAACTTGTACATTAACTCAGATATGTTGTATTTTTATGTTATGAGATTTAGTTGTTCGTATTTGGTGTTGTGGTAAATTTTAGGGTTTTCTAGAAACTCTATACAGATATTGAATATTTTGTTAAGGATTTTATCGTAAAATGGTAAATGGTATTCTGTAATATTTTTATATCGTGATGTTTATAAAATAAACATTAGGTTTGTTAGGTAGGTCTTGTGGGAGCACGTTTATCAATGATGTGATCTACGTCACATAAGATGAGAGATACATTTAAATAAAAATAAAAAATTTACCCGTGGAAAAAGGATAATAATTCTGTAAAGTAAATAGGAAATTTTACGAGTGGTTACACACAAGCATACAATTTTATAGTCAGAATTAAAAACACTAACTACCAGAATTAACTCTTACTACAAGAATTAACTACTAAGTACTGGTTATTATACAAACTTTACATTTTTCCTCCCCTTAATTCCTGCTCTGGGTTCATCATACCAATATTAACCACTAAGTAATTAAACCTAGGTCCATCAAAGGCTTTGGTTAATAAATCAGCCACATTTAAGTCTGTGTGTATCTTTTCCACTCTAATTAGTTTCTTTTCAAAGCAATCCCTAATGAAGTGATGCCTTATTTCTATATGCTTAGTTTTAGAGTGGTACACAAGGTTCTTAACTATACAGATAGTGCTCTCATTATCTATGTGAATTACAGTATTCATAAAGTTCAAACCATAATCCAACATTTGATTCTGAATCCACAAGACTTGTCCACAGCAATTGGCAGCTGCTACATACTCAGCTTCAGTTGTTGATGTAGCCACAATGGTCTGCTTCTTGCATTGCCAGGAAATCAATCTTCTTCCAAGGAATTGACAACCTCCTGTTGTGGATTTCCTATCAAGACTTGCTCCAGCATAGTCACTATCTGAATAGGCTTCCAGGTCAAAAGATGACTCTTTAGGATACCAAAGGCCCAAATTAGGTTTGCCCTTTAGATACCTAAAGATTCTCTTCACAGCATGAAGATGTGAAGTCTTGGGAGTAATCTAAAAACGAGAACAAACACACATAGCATACATTATATCAGGCCTAGAGGCTGTTAGATACATTAGAGAACCTATCATTGATCTATAGAGGTGCACATCCACATCTTCAGCATCTTCATCCTTTGTCAATGGCACCTTGTTCTCTATGGGAGTGACTGCAGTCTTCACATTGGTAAAGTCAAACTTCTTCAAGATCTCAGCAACATACTTGTCTTAAGAAATGAAGAGTCCATCTTCTTTTTGCTTCACTTGCAGTCCAAGGCAAAATGTGAGCTCACCCATTGAACTCATTTGAAACCTTCCCTTCATTAATGCCTCAAACTCCTCACACCAAGACCTTTTAGTAGAACCAAAAATGATATCATCAACATAAACTTGGACTAGGATGATATCCTTCTTGTTCCTTTTGATGAACAAGGTCTTGTCTATCACACCTCTTTTGTACCCATGCTCTTCAAGGAAGTTGGAGAGTGTTGCATACCAAGCTCTAGGAGCTTGATGGAGACCATACAAAGCATTAATGACTTTGTATACCTTCTTGGGGTGAGCAGGATCAACAAAGCCAGGAGGTTGGTGTACATACACCTCTTCTTCTATAGTGCCATACAGAAAGGCACTCTTGACATCCATCTGATAGACTATGAACCCCATATATGATGCATAGGCTAAAAATAACCTGATAGCCTCAATTCTGGCTACAGGAGCAAAAACCTCATCATAGTTTATTCCCTCCTCCTGTCTGTACCCTTGTGCTACTAATCTTGCCTTGTTCCTAACAACTACTCCTCTTTCATCCCTTTTGTTTCTAAAGACCCACTTTGTGCCTATAACTTTAGCCCCATTAGGTCGATCTACCAGAACCCAAACTCCTCCTGCGTTGCTTCCACCCAACTCTCATCTTCAAGTGCTTCAGAGACCTTGGTGGGTTCCTTTTGAGAAAGGAAACAAGCAAACAGACAATGTTGTTGGTCCTTGTGGTTGACCCTTTGCTGCTTCTTAATAAGGCTGATAAGTGCATGAGATTCAGGAAGCTTTTGCACTTTACTTCTGGTTTGAACAGCTGATTTAGGATCACCAATTATCTGACTTTTAGGATGAATGTTGTGAATTCTGAGTGTTGGAGCTGGACTTACATCCACTTCTATGGGTAAGTTGTTGAAATCAGTGATTACCCCTTCTTCATCATAAGAAGCCCCATCAAAAATTCCTTCACTTGGATTATCAAAGAACTCAAGTTCTGGCATCTCAGAATCATCAAAATCAGCATTTAGAGTAGACTCAGGTTGAGCAGAATTAACAGCATCACTACCAAAATTAACTAAGTTAGTACTGGTAGCAGAATTAATGAACTCACTACTAGAATTAACCAAGTTAGTGCTGGTAGCCATCTTCCCAAGATGTTTGTCAGCCAAAGCATTCATTTCTTTTCTGAATGATGAAATATCTTCTGTAACTTTGGTACACTACAACAAAAGTGGCTTTTTAGGACCCTTTGTGTGGGACGCTATGATAATGGAGTCCTAAAAAACTGTTTAATAGGACATATGAGCATTTAGGGTCCTTTTTAAATATTTGCTACTTAGGCAATGTCCTAAAAAGTTATATAATAGGATGGTCGATGATTTGGGGTCCTATTATCATATACCTTAATAGGACGCTTAAAATATGGATCCTAATAAATTACTTTATAAGACATTTAGTTGTTGGTGTACCATTATGTGATAGTGTAATATGACACTTGATCACTAGATGTCCTATTATCATATACCTTAATAGGACGCTTAAAATATGGATCCTAATAAATTACTTTATAAGACATTTAGTTGTTGGTGTCCCATTATGTGATAGTGTAATACGACACTTGATCACTAGATGTCCTATTATGACATAACCTTAATAGGACGCTTAAAATATGGATCCTAATAAATTACTTTATAAGACATTTAGTTGTTGGTGTCCCATTATGTGATAGTGTAATACGACACTTGATCACTAGATGTCCTATTATGACATAACCTTAATAGGACGCTTAAAATATGCATCCTAATAAATTACTTTATAAGACATTTAGTTGTTGGTGTCCCATTATGTGATAGTGTAATACGACACTTGATCACTAGATGTCCTATTATGACATAACCTAATAAGACATAATAGGACACTTGAGTTTTGAGTCATAAGACATCAGTTAGTTAAAACGCTTATTCACAAAAAGTTTTATTATAGCAAAATTTAATAGGACCTTTGACACGTGGGTATTATAACGTTAACCTTTATAGGACGCTTATGTACAATGGTTTTATTATTGTACACCATAATAGGACATTTCATTTTTGAGTCATATAACATCATTTTTTTAAAACGATTATTTGCAAAAGTTTTATTATAACAAAACTTAATAGGACCCTTAAAGGATGCATATTCATTATGGCTTTATTACAATACACCATAATAGGACACTTGATACATAAGTCATAAAACATTAATTATTTAGAACGCTTATTCGCAAATGTATTATTAAAACATAAGTTAATATGACAGTTGATACTTGGGTACCATAGATTGATACTTGGGTACCATAGATTGATACACCTGTGTCTTTTAACATTAACCTTTATAGTACGCTTATTTGTTGTGGTTTTATTATCATACGCCATAATAGAACACTCCTTATTATGTGATAGTGTAATACGACATTGCATCTGGTGCAAGAACGTATGATGTGCAATACATATGACTTACTTAGGTGTGTACTATAAACTCATACACTTAAAAAATTGGTTTCATACATTTTACACGTTTTCGCCGGTATTTACACGTTTTCGTGTAAGAACGTATGATGTGCAATACATATGACTTACTTAGGTGTGTACTATAAACTCATACACGAAAACGTGTAAATAGCACCCAAAAAAAGCCACTTTTCTTACGGGGGTACTAAAAATACGGATGAAAACGTGTAAAAACGGACGAAAACGTGTAAATACCGGCGAAAACGTGTAAATACGGACGAAAATGTGTAAAAACGGACGAAAACGTGTAAATACGGACGAAAACGTGTAAATACGGACGAAAACGTGTAAATACTGAGAAAAACGTGTAAAAACGGACGAAAACGTGTAAATACGGATGAAAACGTGTAAATACAAATGAAAACGTGTAAAAACGGATGAAAACATGTAAATACGGACGAAAACGTGTAAATACGGATGAAAACGTGTAAATACGGACGAAAACGTGTAAATACTGACGAAAACGTGTAAATCCGGACGAAAACCTGTAAATATGGACGAAAACGTGTAAATACGGACGAAAACGTGTTAAAACGGACGAAAACGTGTAAAAACGGACGAAAATGTGTAAATACTGAGAAAAACGTGTAAAAATGGACGAAAACGTGTAAATACGGACGATAATGTGTAAATACGGATGAAAACGTGTAAATACGGACGAAAACGTGTAAATACGGATGAAAACGTGTAAAAACCGACGAAAACGTGTAAATACATACGAAAACGTGTAAAAAACGGATGAAAACGTGTAAATACGGACGATAACGTGTAAAAACGGACGAAAACGTGTAAATACGGATGAAAACGTGTAAAAACCGACGAAAACGTGTAAATACATACGAAAACGTGTAAAAACGGATGAAAACGTGTAAATACGGACGATAACGTGTAAATACGGATGAAAACTTGTAAAAACGGACGAAAACGTGTAAATACGGACGAAAACGTGTAAATACGGACGAAAACGTGTAAATACATACGAAAACGTGTAAAAACGGATGAAAACGTGTAAATACGGACGATAACGTGTAAATACGGACGAAAACGTGTAAATACTGAGAAAAACGTGTAAAAATGGACGAAAACGTGTAAATACGGATGAAAACGTGTAAATACGGACGAAAACGTGTAAATACGGATGAAAACGTGTAAAAACCGACGAAAACGTGTAAATACATACGAAAACGTGTAAAAACGGATGAAAACGTGTAAATACGGACGATAACGTGTAAATACGGATGAAAACGTGTAAAAACGGACGAAAACGTGTAAATACGGATGAAAACGTGTAAAAACCGACGAAAACGTGTAAATACATACGAAAACGTGTAAAAAACGGATGAAAACGTGTAAATACGGACGATAACGTGTAAATACGGATGAAAACGTGTAAAAACGGACGAAAACGTGTAAATACGGACGAAAACGTGTAAATACATACGAAAACGTGTAAAAACGGATGAAAACGTGTAAATACGGACGATAACGTGTAAATACGGACGAAAACGTGTAAATACTGAGAAAAACGTGTAAAAATGGACGAAAACGTGTAAATACGGACGATAATGTGTAAATACGGATGAAAACGTGTAAAAACGGACGAAAACGTGTAAATACCGGCGAAAACGTGTAAATACGGACGAAAAAGTGTAAAAACGGATGAAAAAATGTAAATACGGACGATAACGTGTAAATACGGATGAAAAAGTGTAAAAACGGACGAAAACGTGTAAATACAGACGAAAACGTGTAAATACGGACGAAAACGTGTAAATACTGAGAAAAACGTGTAAAAACGGACGAAAACGTGTAAATACTGACAAAAACGTGTAAATACGGACGAAAACGTGTAAAAACGGACGAAAACGTGTAAATACGGACGAAAACATGTAAAAACAGACGAAAACGTGTAAATACGGACGAAAACGTGTAAAAAACGGACGAAAACGTGTAAATACGGACGAAAACGTGTAAATACTGACAAAAACGTGTAAAAACGGACGAAAACGTGTAAATACTGACAAAAAATGGTAAAAACGGACGAAAACGTGTAAAAACGAACGAAAACGTGTAAGTACGGACGAAAATGTGTAAAAACGGACGAAAACGTGTAAATACGAACGAAAACGTGTAAATACGGACGAAAACGTGTAAATACTGACAAAAACGTGTAAAAACGGACGAAAACGTGTAAATACGTATGAAAACGTGTAAAAACGGACGAAAACGTGTAAATACGGACGAAAACGTGTAAATACTGACGAAAACGTGTAAATCCGGACGAAAACCTGTAAATATGGACGAAAACGTGTAAATACGGACGAAAACGTGTTAAAACGGACGAAAACGTGTAAAAACGGACGAAAACGTGTAAAAACGGACGAAATAATTTGGTTAAGACCATATGTCAATCCGGTTAATCAATCCGGTGGGTCTGGGGTAGTAAAAGAAGTAACTCCACGTCGTCCTGATCCGGTTAATCAACCTGGTGGATCTGGGGTTACTCCACCTCGTCCTGATCCGGTTAATCAACCTGGTAATGACGAGGAAAAGAATGAGGATGAACAGACGAAGGACTTTGACATGGATAAGGATGATGAGACAAAAAGATGTTTATTGATGAGGAAGAGATCAATAAAGCTGCTGTAGAGCTGGAATTGGAAAAGGAGAGGGAGGAAGAAGAAAGGCTGGCTGAGGAAAAGGAAGACGACCGTCATATTCAAACACCACCAACCACTCCTCCACATTCTCCACCAATTGTCCATGAATCACCTCTAGTGTCTCAACAAGCAAGAAAACAAAGAAGATAACTAGGCTCAAAAGGGATGATCTAATCTCCTAAGCGTCTGAAAGGGTGAAAAAGTCCGCAAAGCTGGAACGTACCAAGAAAGCTAGTGTAACAACCGACAAGTTTCCAAAATTTGTTTCTACGAGCCAAAATAACTATTTTGATATTCCTTAGCTTTTAAAACTCTTTGAACTTGTTTTGGATTGAATAACAATGGATATCTTGTTGAAACTTGAGAGTTATTCATTTATCGAGCCAACATAACCTAAAACACGCGAAACGAATCGAATTTGCCAAATAAATTAATTTCGATAAAGTTATGCATATTTATACTCGTTCTTATCAGAAAAATTATTTCGGGAATAATGAAGCAAGTTTCATAATATTTCGAGTCTGTTTGGTACGTCGATTGGGTGATCCGAACTGTTTATACCTTTGCTTATCTGCTTTTTGTTGCCTCGGTTCAAATTAGATTAGCATGTTAAGGAAGATGCTCATTGATGGAAATGAACAGACTGATAATCATGATGATGATTAGTTTTATTTTGGTTTGTTTGTTATTGGTGCCGGAAGTGGCGGAACGAGGGCGTCGAGGTTTTCGGCTCAGTACGGCGCTAAGGTTGTCTTTCTGATGTTTTTATATTGATACGGTTAAAGACTGTATGGCTATATGATGCAATGGAATCAAGTGTTGGACATATTTTATACGTGTGTATTTTGAGGTATTTTTTGTTTGTGTGATTGTTTGTTGGGCTTAAGAGATTTAATGATGACTTTCATTTGAGATATTTTGTGCATAGGTGGTTAGTGTAGTTGCGATTGTTGTGTTTATAGTGAGGATAGATTGTTTTCCTGGCAGGTTATGTGCTTTTTGAAGCTGTATATGCGCATACAAAAACTAGTGTTCGCAATAACAGTCACTATTTAACAGTGAACAACCTATCACCGAGCTTTTTTGTTGCCACATTAATGGTTTTTCAGATTACGAAAACTGCTTATGATAAGCTGTTTTTTCTGCTTAATAATAAGCAGATAAGCAGAAACTGTCTGGATATCAAAACTGCTTCTCAACTGATTTTTAAGCAGAAAGGCAGACAAAATAAGCAATCCCAAACACCCACTGAGTATAGAAGTGTTTACCAGACAGAATATGTGCTTATTGAAGTTTATACGATGCTTATTTTGCTTGTGGTGAAAAATGAACTCCTAGCATACGTACGGACACCGAAACTAATGTTTGAAACAACATGTGATTTTATAACATCCGCTAGTGTTTGCATGTATGTATCATCATATGCTTTCTCTAAGGTTTTTGAAATTATGAAAGGTTCTGTCTGCCTTGTAACTGGGAAGATAATTCTCAAAAGGGTGTTGGTGTATCCATTTGGTAATTCCTTAAGACTATATTAGACATTTGTTGATAGTTAAATACTTAATCATACTATATAGTGGTCAAAGGTTGTAATTATTATTGTGACATCCCATGATGGAATGGTTGCAATTTTCATGGACGATGGTATATCTTACTGATCTTAATAAAAAAGCTAATGCTAATACTTATAGTCAACGAGCAGGGAAGCCCGCGCGTTGCAGCGAGTTGTTCAGATAGTTGTTTTTTGTTGTACGATGTTTGTTTTACGTTTTGTAGGTTCACGATTATTTTGTATTTTTTTTAGATTTTTTTTTTTAAATAAATTTTTTTAGAAAAATTAATTTTAAAGTTTTTATATTTTTTTTTTGAAAATATTTTTTCAAAAACTTTTTTTTTTATATATTTTTTTTTTCAAATTTTTTTTTTTCGAAATTATTTTCCCTGGAAAAAAAAAGAAAAGCTACAGTAGCGTGAAAATATTTTTTTTGAAAATTAACATTTTTTTTTTTTTTTTTTTTTTTTTTTTTTTTTTAATATATTTTTTTTCAAAACATTATTTTTTCGAAATTATTTTTCATTATTTTTTTTAAATTCAAAAGAAAAAAAATGTACTATTTTTTTAAAAAAAATACACATTAATCTAAACACATTAATCTAAAAAAAGTACAACAATATTGATATTAAGATAATAACTATTTTTAACAAAAGTTATTAGTAACATGTATTCGGAAAAAAAATTAGTAAACAATAATAAAGTTTAGAAGAAACCAGTATAATCTAGAAAACTCGAAACGTATCACATTTGTCAAATATATTGAATTTTTGAAAGTTATGCATATTTATACTCGTTTTTGTTGGAAAAATGATTTTGTGAACGATGGCGCAAGTTTCGTAAATGTTCGAGTCTGTTTGCTATGTCGAATTAGCCCCAGAGTGATTTCGTGAAAAGATTAGCCAAGATTGGCAGAAATACCCCCTCCGCCTCTATTTTACATTTCCCACCCCCATATTTTGTATTTTCATTTTAACCCCTACTCATTTATTTAATATTTAAACTAAAATAATTTTATTTTGTTTCATTTTATAAAAACACACACTCACACCAAAGTCTTTCTCTCTCTATACCTTTGGCTGGATCTTCGTAAATTCCGACGATCACCAGCAGATTCCGGCACCGCCTGCCGGAATATTTTCCGGTGAATAATTTTGTTCGCCGATTCGATAGATCGGCACACTCCCATCATTTCTGGATTGTTTTAGCTCTTGGCTCCCTCCACATCACCGACACGCGCCACCACCGAGACACCACCACACTGAAAAGAAGAAAACATAGGTGTTTAATGGTTTTTTTATTTCCTTTAGTTTTTTTTTTTTTTTTTTTTTTTTTTTTTTTTTTTTTTTCTTTTTTTTTGAGCCTTCTAAAGAGATGTTTGTTGTATTATATTTGCTAAATTAATGTTATACATGATAATGCTGTTAGGATCCTTAGTTCACATGCCGAAATATATAAGAATGAGGCCAAAAAATAAAAATAAATGTTGGAATCATTGTGGCACAACTTTTCTCGTTAAATGTTCTTGTAAGTCGTAACCGATACTTCGTTAAATGTTTTGTATTCTTTAGTAGCGAAACTAATTACGAAATTTGCTTTGCAGGTCGTGTAGTAGCGGAGGTTGACAACAGGTTAACTATTCCTAAGCTGAATCGTACACTGCCCCAAACAAAACATGTCGTAAATTACCGTCTTTCTTTTATCTTTCTTAAACTATATCTGTTATCCTCCGTACTGAATTTATACACCTTGCAGTCATGGTGAAGCTTCAGCAGGAGAGCCCCGAGAAGAGAAGACCAATGTGGTAACATGACGCTACTTTTAAAGCAGCAACAGAGGGTGACCAATATCAAGTTTAAGCATATCATATATACATTCTACTTTTAAGGTAAGTATGAAGTTTACACGACCGTAATGCCGTAATGTCGCTATGTTTTTTCGTTATCTGCTTATTTTTAAGCAGATACAGGACTATTAGGATAAAAACAAAGTGCTTACTTTTTGGAAAAATTCGTGCGTCCCTTTGAAGAACATTAAGGTATGAAAATGTATCAATTATAAGAACTTACATTGATTTTCTTGAGTAAATGTCACAATAGGCATCTGTTAGAGACCTAAAAGGCAATTCAGTAATGTTTAACGGGTTAAAACATGGGTACTATCCAGTGTTGGACTCTTGGGCATGCTTTTTACCAGATTTAAAGAAGAAAATGTGCTTTTATTACTTTAATGATTTTGAAAAATATGGAATCAAGAATTTATTGTCACACACAATTGACTATATATCATTTGAATATCTAGGAATATCCGTACTAATGATTAATCAACATAATGATGTGTTTATAATCAAAGTCACGTGTTGCAGCGTGTAGGTAGGTGGTTAATATTTGACAAGGGGCAGCAGAATATTAGCGTTGACACAGATGACAGGAATAAGAGGATACGGAAATTTAAAGAATCAGCTTGGAAATGCGTTTATTACCTTTCAGCAGAAATCCTAGCCCTGGCTGTTACTTACAATGAACCGTGGTTTACTAACACAAACAATTTTTGGTTAGGACCCGGTGACCAGAGATGGCCTGACCAGAAAATGAAGTAAGCTCTCCTCTTATTTTACATTATCCATATTTAATGTTAAATAAATAACTAATTTTCCTTAATGGTTTTCCTGGTTGAAGTTGAAATGTCTGTATATGTATACAGTATACGTGTGCATTCTATACGTACTACATCTTTGCTCTGATTTTCTGAGAAACTAGGTGATCTGATTTTGGTGTGTCTATGGGCCATCATGTTGCAACTGCCATTCTCATTGCAATGTCTTATATATGCAGGTTTTTTGTGTTTGTGTTTGTTTTTATTTTTTATTTATTTATTATTATTATTATTTTTTAGAAACTAAGGATCAACGTGTTATTTTTTAACTTTTGTATTACCAGCATACCAAAACATAACATCATTCAAATTTAAATAAAAGAAACTATATATACCTGATTATGGTCGTCTGGAATAAGAAATCTGAGTCGCTGTGAGTTGCAGGGGTTAGGGCAGCAGGGTATAGAACTTGGGCTCAAGTTGATTACTAGACTTTAAATTTAGGCAGCATACTTTTTCAATTTTTATTATTATTGGGTTTTTGAAATTTGCCATATAGATTGGGCTTAAATACCGACAACAATAATGGCCCTTTGCCATAATTTTAACTGCATTTGTCTGTCATAGGATCAATGTGTTTGTGCAGCGGTTTTATTTCATACGCGCTGACAAAATTTTTTTGTGGTGTTTTTGCAGGCGCCGTCGGTGTATTGAAGGAGAAAGAGGTTAGCAGAGATGAAGCAAGTTGTGAAAATTGCCAAGTTTGGGTCAGTCATACCGATTTCTGGATCAGATTTTGTGCGTGAGGTATCACTGTCATCTAGGGCCATCTATATATGAATGGATTCGTATGGGTTCTGTACATACCTATTGCACAACAGAAAAAGGACGCAAGTGATGCACTAAGTTGGTTGTTTTTTTTTTATGATTCTCCATAATATGAAAAGTGATCGACTCTGTAAATGATTTCATTGATCTAACATCTTTTTATATGGGTTGCGATCAGGTGGGAGTGTGACATAATCTGTCGTCATCATGACAATGTGCCTGATAATCGTGGTTTTATCTTTCAAGGATGAAGTGGTTACTGGTGTTGAATCAAAGGATTTCTGCATGACAGCCTGCGGTATTCTGTGGTGCTTATTAGTGAACTTTATGTGAAATGTTTATAAGTTTTTGGTGTTGATTGAATGACGTAGCATTTTTTGTGTATAGGTTTATGAATATTGTGTTAGTTTAGCGCTCGGAAATTTTCTACAACGTCGCTGCCCCGCCGCAACGCGGCGGGTCGCTGCCGTCCTCGTTTTAATAACATGGAACTTAATGCTTATACATGGATGTATATTTGTAGGTGGTCCGTGACGATTGAGAAAGGATGCATGATGACCCTGGACTAAGCTTCTTGTTGCTTTAATTCTAGTTTAATGTTACAAGACTTTATGTTGGATAATGTCTATACCTTATTTATGTTTAGTGCTTTTGTTATGACAATTGCTTATTTGAAATACAATTTCGTTTTATTCATTTAATAATTAGTTGATCTTTTATTCATATCGTAATAATAGAGTGTGCATGCTGAAAATAGCGTCCTATCATATGATTTGTCAGGATTTTGAAATTGTCCTATTAAACTTATTAATCATCCTAACAATAAACTTTTAAGGACGCTTAACATTGTAAAAGTGTCCTAATATGTTGTTATTAGGACGTTATTTAGGTTGTTAATAGACATTTTATACGACCAAAAAATTGGTTTCATAATCTTTTTTGAGATATTAGAACCCTTTTCTTGGTGTTAAAGTAACTATAATGGTATATGATAACCGTCCTAAGAATTAACATTAAAGGACGCTTGTATGTGTATCAAAAGATTAAAAGTAGGTTACCACATGTTAGAACATTGGAAAAGTGTCCTAATATGTTTTTATTAGGACGTTATTTGTGTTGTTTATAGACGTAAAATGCGACCATAAAATTGGTATCATAATCTTATTTGAGTTATTAGGACCCTTTTCTTGGTTGCTAAAATAGCTATGATGTTACATCGTAAGCGTCCTAACAATACTTTTAGGACGTTTTTATGTGTTTCAAAAGATTAAAAGTAGGTAATCACATGTTAAAACAATGTAAAAGTGTCCTAATATGGTTTTATTAGGACGCTATTTGTGTTGTTCATAGACATATATTACGACCATAAAATTGGTTTCATAAGGGTTAGGACGCTTTGGACCTATTACAACCGCTCGAGATGAAACGCTTTCATCCTTGGTCCTATTAAATGAAAGGTCCTAAAAAGTACCATTTTATGACGCTTATGGGGGTCCTAAAAAGCCATTTTTCTTGTAGTTTGGTAGGAGAAGCCTCTTTCCTTTTTGCTTGAGGCTTTTTCATAGTCTCCTTCTTCTTTGGAGAAGATTTCTTTGTTCCTTCATCAGCTGCAACATGTTTGACTTCTGTGGTAGGAATCACAATAAGCTCCTCAATTTCCTTGTCTTGCTCAGCAGTGCTTGCATCAGAAGTAACTTGGGTACCTGCATTGTTAGTTACTTCTATGGAACCTGCATCAGGGTTAGCTTGATTCTCCTTAGAGATAGGAATATAGTTCATAGAATCAGTTAAATAGTCAATATCAAACATCCATCTATGACCTAGTCCCTTCACATTGGGTTTTTCCTCAAGAAAATTAACATGAAGATTCTCTTCTACCCTCTCATCAGACTTTCCTTCAAATTTGCCAAGCACACTGAGTGTATCAAGAATGGTAACATGGCACCCAAAAGACCTTATATAGCTAACAACTGGTTTATGGCCAAAAATAAGCTCATAAGGTGTTTTATTTTGAGGCTTGGTCACTCTAACCCTATTGAATATGTAGCAAGCAGTGCTTACTGCTTCAGCCCAAAAGGTTGTGGGTAGGAGTGAGTCTGCTAGCATAGTCCTAGCTGCCTCAATCAGGGTCCTGTTCATTCTCTCAGCAACTCCATTCTGCTGTGGAGTTCTAGCATTGCTATATTGTTGCTTGATTCCTTTATTACCACAAAACTCAATCATGCTCATATTCTTAAATTATGTGCCATTGTCTGTCCTAATGATCTTAACCTTTTTATTAAGTTGGTTTTCTATCTGCCTAATGAAAGTTTGAATTAATGGAGTTGTTTCATCTTTCCTAGACATAAAGAACACCCAACAAAATCTAGTGCAATCATCAGTGATGACAAGGCAGTAGCTAGCATGGTTGATACTTTGTACAGATGTAGGGCCAAACAGATCCATATGTAAGGTATGCAAAGGCTCAGTAACAAACCTACCTAACTTAGCCTTACAAGAAGCCCTATGTTGTTTGCCCTTATTACAAGCTACACAGGTATGGTCATTCTTAAAAACCTTGGAAGGTAAGCCTCTAACTAGGTTATTCTTCACAAGTTTATTTATGTTCTTAAAGTTAACATGACCTAACCTTCTATGCCACAATTTAGATTCATCCAAAGTGGCTTTTGCAAGCAAACAGGCAAAACCTTTTGCAGGATCAGGTTGCTTCATATCAAAGCTGTACATGTTGTATTGTCTTGGGACTTTGAGAAGTATCTGACTTTCATCAGGCATCTTAAAGTCAGAAGTTAACACAAAACATTCAGATTCAGTAAAAAGCACCTTATGCTGCTTATCACAAATTTGTGATATTGAGAAAAGGTTAAACTGCCCTAGTTCTTTTACAAAAGATACATTGTCAAATTCTAAATTGCCTACAACAATCCTTCATTTACCAGTAATTTGACCTTTACTACATCCAAAGGTAACAGAACCTCCTTTGGATTCTTGAAAATCCTTCAGATGATTCTTGTTACCAGACATGTGCCCAGAGCACCCACTATCAAATATTACTCTATCTTCCATATTCTTGAGCGGATGATCCTGCACATAAAGAGAGGAGATTAGTTTCTTTCAAGGACCCAGGCCTCTGCAGGCTTGGGTATGCCTTGTGGATCAACATATTTATAAGTCTTGTATGAGCTTGATCCACTGTTGTTCTTGGATTCATAGGTAAGGGTATTCTTAAATGGATCCCAAGACCAACATGCTGAGGCCTTAACAGCAGACCCCCCATGATCCCTTATAATGGGTCTCCTTACAGGTGAATGTGGTTTAGAAAAATTATTTATTTGATTATTTATATTCACCTGTGGTCTATTTACTGGTTGTCTGGGTCTAACAGCATTAACATACCCAGAATTAACATTTGGCCTACCAGAATTAAAATTTGGTCTAACAGAATTAACTGAAGACCAACCAGAATTAACATTAGACATAACAGTATTAACATTTGACCAACCAGAATTAATATTTGATCTATCAGAATTAAATTGTGCTGGTCTAGGAGAAAATTGGTTAGCATGATTAATTCTGCTTGCACTATTTCAAATTGGTTTAACATTCATATGGCCAGTATTAACACTCTTCTGCTTCCTAAGTTCAGCCTTTCTTTTCATCCTATTCTCATGAAAATCACAGTCTCTAATTAGATGACTTAGACTTCCACACACAAAACATCTTTTAGGACCAAAATTGTAGTTTTTCTTGTACACTCTTCTCATCCTATCAAATTTTGATGACTCTTGACTTTTGACAGACTTCCTAGGAGATTTTATGTGAGTATCACAACTAGGTGTATCTGTATCAAGTTTGGGTGTAGTCACAACTGGTTCACTATATTTGACAAATTCTGACTCAGAAACTATAGGTGATGTAGCAATATAAAAACATATTAAATAAATACACGCAGCGGAAAACATCACCATACAAGGATCCATAGTGCCATATGATCAATCAAATAAAATAAACACATAAGTTATACCTTTGTAGCGTGATCCGGGAGTCACCACCAAAAGCTATAAATCGACTAGAAAGAGAAAACCAAGTGGTCAATGGAGATCACCTCTATGTGTATCCACACTACACGTCACCGTATGCCACTTGATGCTAGTCTTTAACCCGGTAACCAATCAAGCACCCTTGAATGAACAAGATACAATAGTGATTGATGAAAAAACAAAAACCCTAGTTTTGTTTTAGGTTGTTGCCGTGAGGTTAGATAGAAGAGAGGAGGAGTAGTTTTAGGTTAATTGTTATTCAATTATGAGAATATCATTCACCATATATTTGCCTAAAATTAACAAACTAATCCTCATCCTTTTACCCCTCTAGGCCGGCCCCCTATATGGACCAAATGGGCTTCCCATTTGTTTTTCTAGTCCAATGCAATAAGTCTATTACTTATTCATTAGAAGCCCAATAGCGGTTCTTGGTTACTTACGGTTATTTATATATCGTAAATACAATAAATACGACATATAAAATGGCACCTCAGTGTATATGTGTGTGACCCCATAGGCTCACATATGTCTAGCCATATAATTAGTCATTATGACAAGAGCATACTCCAACAGCTCCCACTTGCGACGTCATAATAATCAAGTAATTATACAAGCAATGGTTAGCGTCTTGCAACACGCCAATGCCCCTAGAAATATGTAAGGTTAGTTTCTTAAACGTCTCATTTCAGACGGTTTATATGTCATCTATCCTTTTGTTACAGATACCGTGTTAAATATTAGACATGGATTATAAGTCATTCTAATAGTTCAACTATTATGTTTCTCGTTATAGATATTGAACTAGATTACCAAGTGGATTTAAGATTCATCTTAATCCCAGTTGGGTACGGCCATACAAACATCTGTTCAAATCATCGAGGGGCCCAATAGTATCTAACTCCAAAACAAGTGGAGGAACAAATCCTATTTTGACTACACGTGTCATTCACATGCTTCATATCACTCCTGATAATGGATTTTATAACTACCTTATTCAGGACAGCGTTTAACCATATCAAGGAATGAAATTCCACACATGCAAAACCTGCTTGCATCTCAAGTCTAAGGATAAGAGACAAAACCTCTTGCGAGATTCACTATTGACGACGATCCATGTAGTGAATTCTCGTAGGTTGGGTCAATCCAATGTTCATCACAATGAACAACATGTGAGTGTGGCAAATAAATCACCAACACGCTCACATTTGTCTTAATTTGATGATACTCCCGTATCGTCAACCGACAACGGATAATTTTAGAATAAATAAATTATTCATGGATTAAACATGCAAATATAGAACACAGTCGATATGAATGAAAACGATCATAACCAGTACATCAATTCATTATAAATATAAACTGTTTAACGTTCCAATTATTCAAATACTAAAAATATAGATCTACATGAGACTACTAGCTGGTCTAAGTCCAATGCTCCTAGCATGTTCGACATGTTTGGCACAAGGCATTGGTTTCGTAAAAGGATCAGCTATGTTGTCATCTGTATGAACTTTGAGAAGACGAATATCACCATTTTCGATAACTTCTCGAATGTAGTGAACTTTCCGACGAAAATGTTTGGCACCCTTTTGAACTCCTGGTTCATTGGCTATGATAATGGCACATGTATTGTCACAGTACATATCCATAGGTCGTTCATTGCTGGGGACAACGCCAAGCCCATAAATGAATTTACGTATCCAAATCGCCTCCAATGCAGCTTCAGAAGCAGCTATGTATTCAGCTTCTGTAGAGGACATCGCGATAGTGCTTTGTTTGGCACTCTTCCAGTCAACAGCACCTCCGTTCATGATGAAAACATATCCCGTTTGGGATTTGGTGTCATCACGATCCGTCTCCCAGCCTGCATCAGTGTAACAAGTAACACCGAGCTCACGCTTGACATCACCACCATAGACAAGAAACATATCTTTAGTATTTCGTAAATACTTTAATATGTTCTTAACAGCAGTCCAGTGACATTCTCCTGGATCCTGTTGAAATCAACTCGTTAGGTTCTGAGAGAACGCTACATCAGGTCTAGTGCATCTAACCGTATACATTATGGATCCCACAGCCGAAGCATACGGGATTCCCTTCATCCTCTTCACCTCAGCAGGTGTGGAGGGTCCTTGAGATTTACTCAATACTGTATTTGGTTGCATTGGAAGATTTCCACGTTTGGAATCTTGCATTTTAAATTGCTTTAGGATTTTGTCAATGTATGCACTTTGACATAAGCCGATTAATCATTTTGATCTATCCCGGTAGATCTTGACTCCAAGTATGTATGAGGCTTCTCCTAGATCTTTCATGGAAAAGCAACTTCCAAGCCAGGATTTTACATCTTGTAGCATTGGAATGTTGTTTCCCATAAGTAATATGTCATCGACATATAAGACTAGGAATACGACCATACTTCCACTAGTTTTCATGTATAAACATGGCTCATCAGAATTTTGAGTGAAACCAATTTTCTTGATTTCATCGTCAAATCTCTTATTCCAACTTCTGGATGCTTGCTTTAATCCATAAATGGATCTTTGAAGCTTGCATACTTTAGTTGGATGTTTAGGATTCACGAAGCCCTCGGGTTGCACCATATAAACGTCTTCGTTCAGGTGGCCGTTCAAGAAGGCTGTCTTGACATCCATTTGCCAAATCTCATAGTCATAGTACGCTGCTATGGCTATAAGAATCCTAATTGCTTTAACGTCTGCAACAGGCAAGAAGGTTTCTTCATAGTCAATCCCGTAGGTTTGAGTGAAACCTTTTGCTACCAGACGAGCTTTGTAGGTGTGTACATTTCCATCCATGTCGGTCTTCTTTTTGAAGAGCCACTTGCTCCCAACGGTTTTAGCGTTAGGAGGTAGGTCAACTTCGACCCAGACATCTTGTCTTTCATGGATTTCATCTCCGCATTCATAGCTTCGATCCATTTATCGTGTTCAGGACTCGATAATGCATCTCGATAGTTAGCGGGTTCACCATGATCCCCTAACTCATGTTCCTCAGCATCGACATAGAAACCATATCGCTCAGGTGCTTGAGGTATCCTTGCGGATCTACGAATGGGAGCAACATCTTGATGAGGTTCAACATTTTCATGTTCAATCTCATTTTGATGCTCACTAGTGTTACCAGAAGGTTGTGCATCTTCCTCTTGAATTTCATCAAGGTCTACTTTGCTCCCACTTGCCTCTTGTGAAATGAGACTATTCTCAAGAAACTCAGCATACCGAGCAACAAATATTTTGTTCTCGGGTGGGTAGTAGAAGTAGTAACCCATCGTTTCCTTTGGGTATCCTACAAAGATACATTTGATAGCTCTGGGCTCAAGTTTGTTAGGTGTGTCTCGTTTCACGAGAGCCTCACAACCCCAGACTTTCAAGTAAGACAAATTAGGGACCTTCCCATGCCATATTTCGTATGGTGTCTTGTCTACCTTCTTGGTTGGAACCATATTGAGAATGCGTGCAGCAGACTCTAGAGTATAACCCCAAAAGGACATTGGCAACGTTGTTAGACTCATCATAGATCGAACCATGTTAAGCAAGGTTCGATTTCTCCTTTTAGATACACCATTATGTTGTGGTGTATATGGAGGAGTGAATTATGAGACGATCCCACACCTTTTTAGATGATCTAAAAAATCTTGACTCATATATTCACCTCCTCGATCGGATCGGAGGGCCTTTATGGTCTTGCCGAGTTGATTTTCTACTTCATTTTGAAAGACTTTGGACATTTCAAAGACTTCATGTTTATGTTTAAGCAAGTAAACAAAACCATATCTACTATAATCATCAGTAAAAGTAATGAAGTAGTTAGCTCCTTCCCTAGACGTTATTCTAAATGGGCCACATACATCAGTATGTATGAGTCCAAGTAGATCTTTAGCTCTTTCTCCTACATGGGAGAAAGGCTTTCATGCCATTTTACCAGATATACAAGAGATGCATTTATCAAACGACTCATGGTCAGTTGACTCTAAAAGCCCATCGCGTTGCAGCTTCGTAATGCGTTTCTTGTTTATGTGACAAAGACGTCAATGCCATAGAAAAGTGGAATCTAAGTTACGTTTAGATTTCTTATTGCTAACATTATATATAGAACTAACGTTTGAAACAGAATCATGCATATCAATTTCAAAAATGCCATCAAGAGGAATAACATTAAAATAAAATACATTATCCTTAGAAACTGCAATACCATAATCCGTAAAAGTATGAATAAAACCATCATCTTTCAAACATGAAAGTGAAACAACACCTCTAGTGATAGTAGGTGCAAAATGGCAATTATTTAAAACAATAACTAAACCATTAGGGAGGATGAGATCAAAGCTCCCTATCGCTTCGACAGTTGCACGGTTGCCATTACCAACGTACAGGTTCAAAGCTCCTTGCTTCAACTTTCTGCTTCCCCTAAGCCCCTGCACATTATTACAAATGTGAGTACCACAACCAGTATCATATACCCAGGATTTGTTAGGAAAAGTGTAGAGCTCTATAGTGAAGATACCTGATGTGCTAGCTGCGCTAGCTTTGTTCTTCTTCAACCCTTCTAGGTAGGACGGACAGTTCTACCTCCAATGCCCCTTCACTCCACAATGGTGACAGGGAGAGTCCTTTGCCGGGTGCTCCTTCTTGGCAGGTGGGGGGATCTTTGGTTTGGGGGCGTAAGCAAGCTTACCCTTGCCCTTACCATTTCCCTTGCCATTTGCCTTCGGCTTCTTCTTCTGGATTCGTCCTTCCTTTATAGCTAGGACCATAGGAGCCTTCTTGGGCATTCCTTTCTCTGCAAGTTTCAGCATGTTATGCAGCTCAGGAATGGTTTTGCCCATGCTGTGCATGTTGTAGTTCTGCACAAACTGATCATAATCCTTTGACAGTGAGGTAAGTATCAAGCTCACTCCAAGGATCTGAGGCATGGGGTATCCAAGACGCTCCATTTGGTCAAGGTAGCCCTTCATTTTCATGACGTAGCTACTGACCGATTGGCCCTCCTCCTGCTTGCACACATGAAAAGCTTTGACAGTGTCAAACAATTCTTGCTCAGCTTGCTGCTCGAACATGGTTTTCAGTTCGGTCAGCATGTCAAATGCTGCAAGGTTCTCTAAGTTCTTTTGGAGCTCAGGGATCATGCTTGCAAGCATAAGACAAGCAACCTCTTGCTGCTCATTAACCCTACGAGTGTAGGCGGTACGAACAGTAGTGGAGGCATTAGCAGGGGGTGCTTCAGGTAAAGGTTCTTCCAGATGGTAAAACTTTTGCTCAGCCCTGAGGACAATCCTCAGGTTTCGATACCAGTCCAAAAAGTTATTACCATTCAGTTTTTCTTTTTCAAGAATCGATCTGATGTATGAGTTGTTTATGGTTTGATTAGGAGTTGTCATCCACAAAACAAACAAAGTTCAAATTTTAGTAAGTTTCAATAATTAATCCTTTTTTAAAATTAACTACCCAAGTTTAAGCATATTAAAACAATTAATTTTACGAAAAAGGCTAAGATCCTCATTGAGGTTCCACCATCACATCAGTTGATCTGCTAGCAATGATGGATTCAATAGGTAGGTAACGTCGACCAATTGCATTACATGTGCAACTCTTAGAACTTTATGGGACTCATGGCACTCGTGAACAAGCAACTAGTGTCAAGCTGGCATGTTTAGTCCCATCTTTGCCTCGGGTCAAGGTCTAACCGCTTAACTCGATTAAGTCATCCAATTTGAAAACGTGTGATAATATATCTAGGTCTCACGCATAGAGAATAGTCACCTTGGGTTAAAATTCAACCTAGGTCCCACGCATAGGCAAAAAGTAATTGCAAGTGTCCTCAAAATTGGACGGCACGACTTAAATTTTGACGGGTAAAATATTTTGATGTGGATCAAAAACGTGTACGAAAGAAGCATGCATTCATTCTTCGTAGCACAAGTTAAAAACTTTCTTAAATTAAGTCTAATCATTGTTTTAATTTATGTGTGTCAAGTTGTCCATTTCAAGACTAATATATATCCTAAGTAGATTATTATTTAGTTTGGACAATACAAATAAATAAATAAACAAACAATCTCAACCGGTTTAAGTGTTGTTTATTTAGAAAACAATGATTTTTAAGTTTCAAATCATATTTAAACTTAGTTAAACTAAATCATAAGACTTAGTTCAAAATGGTTTATGTTTAGTTTCAAGTTTTAAGAAAACAATTTCCGTTTTACATGTAGTCACAACATACATAAAAACAACCAAACAAACATACAACCACAATATGCAAAGCCTCAACCGATGAAAATCCTATGCTTGGTCTTGTGAGCCATCACAAGAACCAAGAGTCAAATAGGGACAAATAGCACAACCACACGGAGGGCTCCCACTTGCCCCAAGACAATCATGGGCAAGTAAAGGCCCATAATGCACATGAAACTTTGATTCTGTCAGCCCAGTTTTTCTGTTTTGCAAGGCCCATAACTCTTATAAGACGACCTCCTCATGCTTCGGCCCAGTTGACAAAGTTGTAGCCCTATCTCTTGTGGACCTGCACCAGAAAATTTAGCCAAAAATACCTTACCAATCAACGGGAAATCGCGTTTTCCCATCAGGTGTCCAGCAGCTACTTTTGGTCCAAATTTCTTCATTCTTTTGCCATTTGCTTCCAAGCGTTCGGTTACATGATATATAAAGTAAAGTACATCTAATCTACTTTGTATCTACTGTAATAATGCCCAAACAATGGCAAAACAAAAATGAAATACATTGCAAAAGTGCCGAAACAATGGCAAACCCCAAAACAAGAAAAATAACCAACAATCACAACATCACAATGCACAAGTGGTCTAGGTTTTCATCGGCTTTGCATATTCACATAATAATACATTAAGATTATGATCATTACAAGGTTTTGGCTAACTCCATGGACAAACATTCATGTATTTGCCATGGATAACAAAATAAATAACAAGAATTAAATTGTTAGCCAACGAATCGAAGAAATAATTAACAAGAATTAAAACCCCGAATGGTACGCGTGACAAATGGCCATAGACTCATAACCCACTGATATTAGGACCTTCTTAACACCATTTTACCATAGAAAAATAAGCCTCATGGGCTGATTTGAAATCAGGTTAAAAATCTCTTAAAAAACACGTTCTTAGGCCATTTTACGGGTACCGATCAAGTAAACAATCAACGTATGCATAACAAATGGCCATAGGATCAAAAAGTACAGATCTTAAGACCTTCTTAAGGTCAACATATTCATAATATTTAAGCCCTAGGGGCTGTTTTAAAATGACACTTTTAAATCCATTAAAAAACCACATTTTTAGCCATTTTTACCCATACAAGATGATCATATGACAACATATGATGGCTCTGATACCACTATAGGTGATGTAGCAATATAAAAACATATTAAATAAATACATGCAGCGGAAAACATCACCATACAAGGATCCATAGTGCCATATGATCAATCAAATAAAATAAACACATAAGTTATACCTTTGTAGCGTGATCCGGGAGTCACCACCAAAAGCTATAAATCGACTAGAAAGAGAAAACCAAGTGATCAATGGAGATCACCTCTATGTGTATCCACACTACACGTCACCGTATGCCACTTGATGCTAGTCTTTAACCCGGTAACCAATCAAGCACCTTTGAATGAACAAGATACAAGAGTGATTGATGAAAAAACAAAAACCCTAGTTTTGTTTTAGGTTGTTGCCGTGAGGTTAGATAGGAGCGAGGAGGAGTAGTTTTAGGTTAATTGTTATTCAATTATGAGAATATCATTCACCATATATTTGCCTAAAATTAACAAACTAATCCTCATCCTTTTACCCCTATAGGCCGGCCCCCTATATGGACCAAATGGGCTTCCCATTTGTTTTTCTAGTCCAATGCAATAAGTCCATTACTTATTCATTAGAAGCCCAATAGCGGTTCTTGGTTACTTACGGTTATTTATATATCGTAAATACAATAAATATGACATATAAAATGGCACCTCAGTGTGTATGTGTGTGACCCCATAAGCTCACATATGTCTAGCCATATAATTAGTCATTATGACAAGAGCATACTCCAACAGAAACTTCTTTAGGTTCACTCTCTGATTTTGATTCAGACTGCTCAAAAACATCTCTAATGGATCCTTCACTGTCATTAGTTTGACAGGTAGAGTATTCACTTGATTTGTCATCTGAGTTGCCTGTCTCAGGATATATAGGACCCTTTTTACCATATACAAACAAAGAATCATCAAGGTCTTCCTTTTGTAGAGGAGTGTAATCTCCACTTAATGGAGGTGGCACCCCTTTAAAATCATCAGTTTTAATGAACCTATTGTAAACTGGTTTACCAGCAGAATCATCTTCTCTACATACAAACACTGTTCTAGCCATCTCTTCCTCATAGCTTAAAATTTCCTTATCTGAGTGTATCCCATAACCTAACCCAATCTTACAAGTAGAACTCATACCAGACTCTATTATCCTATCCAAACATTTAGCAGAATGGGTCCATTTGTCTACTCTCTTTTGCAATTCATCCCTTTCTTTCACTGCTTTCATGCCAATTCTTCTATATTTCTTAAGTTTTTCATCCTTTTCATATATTTCATTAGCCTGAAAGGTGAGTTTTTCATTTAAGGAAGCTTGTTGTTTTTGATAGGTGACTATTTGTGCTTCTAAAGTTTTAACAGCCTTAGTATATGCAAGAATTTTTACTTCCTGATCACCTATTTCTTTTAATTATTCATCACACAAAGCTTTAAGATGATTATATGAATCAATGCATATTTTGGAACACAAAGATACCTCATTACTGGAACCAATAGCCATAAGTGCATGGTTTAGCACTTCTTCCTCCGGTGTGTGGTCATCCCAATTCACAGCTCCAGCTTCTAGTGTCAACATGCTCATCTGATTCTTCTCCAGCTTGTCATCATCTTGAGAGTCAGAACCCTTCTTCCTGTTCCCATCAGTAGTCATCTTTTCCTTGCAATCCCTAGCAAAATGACCATGTTTGTGACACCTGAAGCACTCAACAGTCCTCCTATTGTACCCCACTGGTGTCTTTCCATCAAACCTAATGTTCCTCCCAGTCTGCTTGTAAAACTTCTTAACCCTGAGAGCAATCATGGCAATTTGCCATTTGATCTCCATCTCTTCAACTTCAATATCATTGATCTGTTCCAGATCCTCACTCATGAAGTCCTTCTCTTCTGGTTGCTTAGCAAAAAATGAGTAAACTACTTCATCAGCAAAACCTGCAGGAGCATCTCTCTCTCTCATACTGTAGGTCCACGATTTGTATGGATCTCTAATTAGCCTTTGATTACTTAGTGGATGACTTGAATAAATCCAAATCAATCCAAGTGAGAAACTCTTAACAATTTGTTAATGTTAACGCGGAATATTAACAAGAACAATGAAGAACACCAAGTTATCACTAACTTCGTATATATTACTAACTCACACAATTCGTACGTACATACGTATATAATAATGATCCTTAGGGTTCCTTTTATACTTGAAGGAAACCCTAATTACAAAACCGTGTGAAAAGATATCACGAATCTTCTATAAAGATGCCTAACTCATACATATCTTTTCCTAACTTAATACTAACAAACTTTCCTATTTTCACTGACCAGACTTAACTAACAAGTCTACCAGACTTAATACAATTACCAGACTTAACATTTACATTACCAGACTTTACCATGACCAGACTTAATAATGTAACTACCAGACTTAAGTCTGTCTTTACTTGGTCTTCCTCGTACCTTGTCATAATTCCCAACAATCCTCCCCTAACTTGATCTTCATGTTCCATGAACTTCAAGTTCCTTCTGAGTAAGCTTATGAGGATTGGAATTATCTTGATCTTCAAAACACTTGAAATCTGCAAATTTGAGTATTTGTGCAGCAACTTGATCTTCTCAGCATCTGATATGCATTTCACTTGATCTTTCCAGCAACCATGACATTTTGTACATCAATTCATATTAACTTTCATATCTATTCTCATCACTTCCAGGTGTATTAACTCCTGTGAGAGGTGAATCATTGAAAATTAATGGATTTGATGTCTCTTTACCAATAGCCATCACTACTGGAGTAGCCAAATGTTTTGGTGTGTAAGACCATGGTACACTGATAACCATATGATTTTTAGTAAATCATTAACTATCAACAGATTTGTTATGTCTTTACCAAAAGCTGTACCCTTTTGGACTAGCCAATTCTTTGATGGAAAACACCTCATCATGGTGAATTGATTACGATTTATGGTTTTCCACAGCCTTTACCACAAGCCATAACCTTGTGGGCTAGTCAACTCTTCATTAATCTTAGATATGGTGAGTTGAATACCATACAATTTTTGGCAAATTGTTAGCCATAAACGGATTTGAGCTATCTTTACCTGTAGCCGTTTGCTCAGGATTAGCCAGTCCTTGTGTGGGTCAGACAAGGTGGACTGATAACCTTTTGTTGTGTTAGTGCTATGCACCTCCACCAAGTGAGAAGTTCCAATAGTCTCACTTGACAACTTAAAGAAAACATACCTAATCCAGCACTGCAACTAAAACATAAACATTTTTTTTTATCACTAACAGAATTAAAAATAAAACTACAAGACTTAAAAATAACCTAAGTGCTGGTTAGTATACAAACTTTACATTTTGACCCCTTAACACAAACAACCCCTTAAGTCCAACTAGGGGTTCATCATACCAATGCTGACTACCAAATAATTAAACCTAGGGCCATCAAAAGCTTTAGTCAACAAGTCTGCAACATTAAAGTCTGTATGTATTTTCTCCACCCTAATCAATTTCTTTTCAAAGCAATCTCTAATAAAGTGATGCCTGATTTCTATATGCTTAGTCTTAGAGTGGTATACTGGGTTCTTAACAATACAGATAGTGCTTTCATTATCTATGTGGATAACAGTATTCATAAAATTCAAACCATAGTCCAGCAGCTGATTCTGAATCCACAAGACTTGTCCACAGCAATTAGCAGCTGCCACATACTCAGCTTTAGTAGTTGAGTTGGCCACAATTGTTTGCTTCTTGCATTGCCAAGAGATTAACCTGCTTCCAAGGAATTGACAACCTCCTGTTGTGGATTTCCTATCAAGACTTGCACCAGCATAGTCACTATCTGAATAGGCTGTCAGGTCAAATGATGACTCTTTAGGATACCAAAGGCCCAAATTGGGTTTGCCCTTTAGTACCTAAAGATTCTCTTCACAGCATGAAAATGTGAAGTCTTTGGGTGTACCTGAAAACGTGAACAAACACATACTGCATACATAATGTCAGGTCTAGAAGCAGTAAGATACATGAGAGATCCTATCATGGATCTGTAATGATGCACATCCACATCAGCAGCATCTTCATCCTTTGTTAAAGGCACCTTGTTTTCCATGGGAGTGACTGCAGTCTTTACATTTGCAAATTCAAACTTCTTCAAAATCTCTGCAACATATTTGTCTTGAGAAATAAAGATGCCATCAGCTTTTTGCTTCACTTGCAGCCCCAAGAAAAATGTAAGTTCTCCCATTGAGCTCATCTCAAACCTGCCTTTCATTAAGCCTTCAAACTCTACACACCAAGACTTCTTTGTTGATCCAAAAATGATATCATCCACATAAACTTGGACAAGAATGATATCCTTTTGGTCTCTTTTAATGAATAAAGTCTTGTCAATCACACCTCTGATGTATCCATGACCTTCCAGAAATTTGGAGAGAGTAGCATACCAAGCTCTGGGAGCTTGGTGAAGACCATAGAGAGCCTTAATAACCTTGTACACTTGATTTGGATTAGCAGGATCCTCAAAACCAGGAGGTTGGTGTACATACACTTCTTCTTCAATAGTGCCATAGAGAAAGGCACTTTTAACATCCATTTGATATACCTTGAATCCCAGGTATGATGCATAGGCTAAAAATAACCTGATAGCCTCAATCCTGGCTATAGGAGCAAAAACCAAATCATAATCTATGCCTTCCTCCTGTTTGTATCCTTGTGCTACCAATCTTGCTTTGTTCCTTACTACCACTCCTCTTTCATCCCTTTTATTTCTAAAGACCCACTTAGTACCAATGACTTTAGCTCCATAAGGTAGATCTACAAGAACCCAAACCTTCTACAACTTGAACTGCATCAATTCTTCCTGCATGGCTTCTATCCAACTTTCATCATCCAATGCCTCAGCAACTGTGATGGGTTCCTTTTGGGAAAGGAAACAAGCAAATAAGCAGTGTTGCCGGTCCTTATGGTTGACCCTTTGTTGTTTCTTAACAAAACTCACAAGTGCATGAGCATCAGGATGTATTTGCACTTTGCTTCTTGTTTGAACTGAAAACTTAGGATCACCAATGATTTGACTTTTGGGATGATTGGTGTGAACTCTGAGTGTGGGTGTTGGACTTACAGCCACTTCTTTGGGTAAGTTGTTGAAGTCAGTTATGACACCTTCTTCATCATAGGAAGCTCCTTCAAAGATACCTTCATTAGGATTTGTGAACACTTCAAGTTCTGGCATCTCAGAGTCAACACAAACAGCACTTGGATTAGGTTCTGGTTGAGCAGCACTACCAGACTTAAAGTTGGAAGTACTGGTAGTGTTGGGAGTACTGGTATTGTAACACCCCCATTTTCGAGATACGCAGCGGAATATAAGCTTGGGGTGCTACTTCATGGTTCACAGTCATGAGAATAGAAAACGACTCGAAAAGAGACATTTTTAAATAAAAATTGTTATCATTCATTTATTTAATATCAGAGTACATAAGATAGGTCCCAGAGGGAGGTTTCGAAATACATTATAAAAGTTACATTATCCTGTTGAATGATAACAAAGTGGACACCCTTTTATTTTTAAGAAGAAAGTCCACCGCCACTCCGTGCCAATAATCATACTTCTTATTACCTGAGATAAACATGCTTAAAAAGTCAACACAAAGGTTGAATGAATCCATAGCGTTTAAAGTTATAATCGGTTTGAACACAAGCTAAATAAGAGAAATCAGTTATATCATAGTTCGGGAATATTGCACTAAACCTCATGACACGCAATGCGTTAACAGTTTCTAGGTTCCACAAACATAATTAAATGAGAGTGGTCTTGCCCCCAGGTTAAAGATATCAAATATAATGCATCTGTCTAACCGGCTACCATAAAGATATCCATCCGATTAGAACAAATGGGTCGTCAGGCCAATAGATCTATTCACATATTCGCGCTCACCCAGCAGGTGACTAATGGTGCATGATATGAGGGTCTTTCAATAAATACAATCTCAATAATAAGGAACAGTTAGCCTAGTGCAATAACAATCAGGAAAATACTTGTGTTCGGTTTAATAGCATGTATCTCCCCACATATTTGGAAAACATGTAAATAAGAAAAGTGGGACTATAAACTCACCTGAATAGTCTGGATGGAAAACAAAGTTATACAAAGTTGATAAACGTCTCCGGCTTGCAACCTGGGTTGGTTATGTCAAATTTCAGTGATCGTTCCTGAATATATATAAGTTTCCAGTGTTCGTTTTGTAATACTTCGGTTGATGGTTAAATGCTTAATTGAGCCAATATGTAGTTTCAAAAGTAAAATTTTATCTTTATTTCTTATCTGTAAGTTCCGGTTCGGTTTGTTCGTTAAATAGACACTTCGTTCGTTAATTTGTTAAAGATATCTTGCGTTCGTTCGTCATCGAAATAAACGTATTTCTTTAATATTAGATCGGGAAAATAAAAATAGAAATGATGAAAATATTAGTTAAGAAAAGTTATACGTTTAATTCTAAGGTTTAGTCAAATGACAGTTTACACCCTGGACTTTAGAAAATGACAGTTTTTACCCTATAGTTTCAAAAATAACACTTTCACCCCCTTTTTATTGTTATTGATAGAAATGACCCTTGCTATTGAATATTTACAAAATTGACACAATAAAACTCTTATTATTCAAAAATAAAGCGAATGAAAATAACGACTTGGCTAGAGTTTTGAAACTGAATATCTAAGTGTGTAGTCAATCATTTTACGATCTTTCTTTTCCTAAATAAAGCTAGCCAGGTTGTCTTTGAGTATGCTAAGTTTCATAATTTATAAAATCCATTTGATAGTCGAAATATATTTCAAAAGTCGAGAGAGTGAGATAGACTTTTGTTAAAACAGAAAAATGAGTTTATGCCTAGCGATTAAGCAAATTTTTGGTTGTAAATAACTTTTAGCTCGTTTGTTCATTTTTCAAAATTCTTTCTTCTATATTAACTTTGCTAGGTCATCTTTGATGTGTTGAAAAGTTGGAATTTTTAGAGGTCTTATAAAGGTCGAAATCAGTGTCTAAAGTTAGGTATCTGATCGAATAAAACTAAAAATAATTTACTGAAAATCTAAGTTCCCATTTTATCGATAAGGGCATGTTTTTAAGACTCGATATGTTGATGAAAACTAAATCATTTTTCGAAATTCCTTCTCCTATATTTAGCTTGCTAGGTGGTATTTAACATATCCAAAACTCAGAATTTTTAGTTATTATTTAAGGGTCGAAAACTGGGTGAAATGTTGGGCAGTTGAGTCGGCTAAAAACTAAAAACAATAACTGGAAATTTAGTTTCTAAGTCTAGCGATATAGATCAAACTTTGGGCTTATATAACTTTTGACTCGATCGATCTCTTTAACTGATTCTTTCTCCTAAATTTTGTTAGCTGGGTGAACTCTAAACATAGTAAAAATTAGATTTTATGGTGGTCTCCAGGTTGACGATTTGTAGGTTAAAAGTTAGGGAGTTGGGGCGACAGAAACTAAAATAAATAACTGAAATAAAACTTTTTGACTTATAGCGATTTTGGACAATGATTAGGACTCGATAACTTTATGAAATCTTAATCATTTTTCAAAATTCTTTTTCCTAATTTCAGTTGGCCAGGTGAACTTTAAACATACTAAAAACCATATTTTATCAAGATCGTTTAGAGGTCGATATTTAAGTCCAAAGTCAGCCTTGTGAGGCTGTTTTGGTTCGACTGAAACCAGGAAAACATACCCGGTTTGGGTTTTTAATATTTAATGGTTCTTACTAGGTTTTTATGTATGGTATAGTAATATTTGCTATATCTTAACATGTTTTACACGTATTAAATTGTGTTGTTACAAAATTTCAAATACTTTGAGTGTGTTTGTTTACTGTTTGATCAGACAAGATAAGAACAAGAAAACTTATAAAGTTTTGATTATGTTTATTTTTAAATGAACATTAAGTGATGTTTTTAATGATAAATAAAGTATATAAAACTGAATTTAAATTGAGTTAGTAGACTTACTTAAGTTACTGGTTCGGTTAGGGTTTTTGGCTCGAGTTGGTTTCTGGAACACGATTTATTCTCCTCTTCTGTGACTCCTAGGGTTTTTGTTTGGCTCGGAAAATGGTTATTGATCAGTAATGGAATGATATGGGGCTGTGTTTGATGGTTGGTTGAATGGTGTGTGAAGTGAGTAGTAAAATTTGTGTGGTTATTTATAGAAGAGAAAACTAGGGTTAGGGTTTATGAAAATGAAGATGTGTCTTAATGTTGGTGAGGACAAGTGTGAGGAGGGGGAAATGAGATGTGGCCTATTGAGTGGGAGATGATGTGTTCAACTTCTAGTGGTTATATGTGGATGGAGGAGGAGGGTTGGCGTCTAGGGTTTTGGGGTGGTGATGTGGAGTTTCTTCCTCCATACAAGTCACCTTCTTAGTGAGATCATGATGACATGGAGGAGGGGGAAAACTAAGGAAGAGTTACTTAGTGTACGTAATTTAGTTAGGATTTGGTTGATTTTTGAACCAGGTTTTGGAGTAAGGTTCGGATAGAGTTTGGTGATGTTGTACGATGGGTTTTAGGGTGTAGTACTTTAGGTTTAGGGAGAGTAGTGAGGTTGGTTTATGTATTTGGTTAATTAGAAAGGCTGTTTATATTTTATATAAACCGAATTTATATAAGAATGAGAAGAAAATAGCTAGTGCTTATAGGAGTTGTACTATAGGCTTTAACAAGGTTGTACTAGGGTTAGGAAAATATGAAAAAAATATAATTTTAATTATTTCTTAATTTTATATAATTTTTATTAAGCTTTAAATGCTTATAAATGAGTTTTCAAGATTTTATGCATTGGAGAGTTGTACCTTGAGTTCAAGGGGTTGTATATTTATTAAATAACTTAACAAATTATTTTTATAAATTATTGTGTAAAAATATTACAATGTATGCCTTTTAAATAATTTTTATTAAAGTTTATATAAGGTTTTTAGTTATATCTAGTTTTTATGCTTTAAAGACTTGGACTTTAGTTTAGAAGTCTTGTACTTATATATTTTATGAAAATATTAATTAGGGCTAATGAATTTATTACATACAATAATAGTTTGATGAAAATAGGGTTTATTTGGGAGTTATAATGTTATTAGGGTTTTCTGTGCTTTAGTGACTTGTACATTACTTAGATAAATTGTATTTTAGTATTTTTAGGGTTTTGTTATTCATAAATGTTGTTATAGTAGTTTAGGGTTTCATAAAACTCTTATCTATTGATAAACGTTCAATTTTAAACGTACGTTAGCGAAATAACGTAAAGTGATAAGTGGGACCTCATAATGTTTTAGGTCAAAGATGTTTACATAGTTGAATACTAAATCAGTTAAGGTTGAGTTGCAAGCACGGTTATTCGGGATGTGATCTTCGTCACATAAGATAATAGTTACAATCAAGAAAAGAAAAAAATTCTACGTGGAAAAAGGATAAGTATTCTGAGAGATTGTATATTTTAATGAGGGATTTTTCACAGTGGTTACAGTCTCCCACCGTTAAGGGAATCTCGTCCCGAGATTCAGCCTATGTTGGTTGAGGAAATTGGGAAAAGTGAAGTATAGGAATAGTCAGGCCTATATTTCTAACCTAGATAGGGAATTTGAGAATAGGTTGCGATAGGAGTTTGATATGCTTAAAATGCCTCAAGTTAAAAAAAATAATATAATATTATTTTATTTTTATGTCCTATGTTTCCAAAAATATCATTTTACTACTAATCCTTAATTATAGTTTTGACCTAAAAGAGTCGTCTAGGAATTTCCATTCGATACCTAAGGGAACGTAGTTTGGTCAGTCTTTTTCCTTCTGGATGAACTAAATTTAAATGTTTTGCCACCTAATAAATCTAAAGCTGGGAAAAGCACTATGCAACGGTCAGATTCCAAAGTTCGATGAACTGTGCATTTTAACGGTCGAAATAACGGCTATAAACGGCTAGTTTTTCCTCCTATAAATACCTCATTTCTAATCCTCATTCTTTCACCACTAAATTCTCTTCTAAAAACCTCAAAATGCCGCATCTTGTTACACTTATAGCAATTGTTTTCATTGTTGCGGTTGTTACCTACATGGTGTATAATCCGGAAGAAGATCATGAAGGCTTGGGCTTGATCCTATTGTTCGTCATACCGCTTACTATTGTATCCTTTATCGTGGATCAGACATTTGGAAAATAGGTCTTGCGCTAGGTTTATTAGTATAGGTCCTTGTTGTGTTTCCTAGGTAATCCTTATGTAATCCTTGTAATATTAGCACTTCTGTTGCTAACTACGTTTCTATGTACTATCTTCCAGGATTCCTAATAAAATTTAGGTTTGTGAATTCCTATGGTTTTTCTATCCTCGATTTTTTTTTTTTTTTTGTTGAATTCCTATTTTAGAGATAATGAGTAGTAGTAGCGGACTTTTATTGTATTAATTCAAAAGTGATAGGTTATGAAAAGATTTTTGTTTTTGATATTTTTGCTTTTGAATAAAAATTAGTAGAAAGTCTTGAGAAGATAACTGTCCAGTTCATTACATGATTCTTCCTAATTATACATAGTTGATCAGGCTATGTATAATCGAGGATCAAATGATGTGATGTTTTGGCTCAATCATGTGATATTGATTCTTTTTCAAAAAACTTTAGATGGTGTACAACGCGAAATTTTTCAGAAAATAGTATCATAATTTATTTCTCAAAAGAATAAGAAAATTTTAGTCCACACTATAGTAATGGGTTTAGGGTTTTTCCTAAAGTAATAATGGAGTATCCTCAAATTTAAATCTTAGGGTTCGTCTAATGTTTCTATGAGTTAGGAATAATCTATTGTTTCCTCAAATTAATATTTTACCAATTTCCTAAAGGTATACTAGGGTTTGCTAAGTAATGTCTATGAATAGGGTAAGGAGGAATAGAGTAGATAATGTAGCTAAACACAGATTAAGATTATTGCGAAAAAGTTACTGGATGAAAGTAGAAAGATAATTTATTACACTAGGATAGAGATTTAAAAGAAAACATAACTTAGCGAGTTCTAATCCTTAACTTATTTATCTATTACAATCATTTATCTTCTCCATAGATTTCATACTTGAGTTCTCATTCCTAGGCATCAGTCTTGTCCTTCCAATTCGGGTTGAAGTTCGGGCACTGATTCTTGTAATGTCCATTTCCACCACATCCATGGCAAGTCACGATTACATACTGTAGTTTTGTTCTTGTCGTCTTACAGTCTTTGGTCAGATGTTCAATCTTCTAACACCTTGCACACCTAACAATGCATGGACCATAATGGTGCAGCAAGCATTGTGTGCACAATAGCTTTCTTCCAATATAACCATTCCTAAGATTCTGTTGGTGATGGTAACAGGTGGGGATGATGGTTTTGAGTTTTCGCTTTTGGTTATTTTGTTTGAATGTAACTGTTTTCTTTACTCCTAAGGCTCGGGAAATGGTGGGTTTGATTATTCTTTCTGGGCCATTATGAAGAACTGGTTTGCAACCCGTAAAACCTTTAGGGGTATGATTACAAGACACAGTCTTCGTTTCTTCTCCAGTGGCTATCCGGTTGCTACTCAAATGAGCTACTGTAGTCACTTCCAGTACTGCTGCAATGAGGTTGATTACCATCTTTTGGATATCTTCGGGAGTCATTTGCGAAAAATTGGTATTTTTCATGTTGACTTTCTTCTAGCAACATCACAAGAAATATGAAGTTCAGAATTTCAGTAATGACCATGTTAGGATAATTACATATTATTACTAACAAGTGATCATGAAGTTAAATTCCTTTTGAGAATCAATTATTTACGATATGTCTTGGTTAATATCGTAGATAAATGTTTAACTCCTGCTAAGGAACAAACTAATTCATCCGAAATTCAGCAACTTTCTCTTCATTCATCAGGTTTTCTTCCGAAGTTTTCCTAGGGTTTTCTATGTTTATAGTCTAGTCTTAGTAAGTCTTAGTATGTCGGGTTATAACATGATATTAATAGCTTGATTGATTGTTTTACAAAATAATTAATACAAGGTCTTTTATTAATACTGCATGTAGTAGGTCATGGATTTTCTGTCTTTAGTATAAGGGTTTTGTCCTTTGTTGTCGATGGTGGTCCTAGTTTCTGTCTCTTATTATGCTATTAGTGGGTCGGTGATCTAGGTTCGGGAAAAATAGGGAAATATTGCTCATGGATTTTGAGAATGGTTTGGTGAAGTCATTTATTTAATAGAGGGAATACTAAATGGTGAGAGTTTTGATATAAGTGTTCATTACATGTATGCACAGCATCATAGTAAGACACAATAGGATGAATTTGTTTACAACAGTAAATATATAACAAAAGAGGATTGTCATAGATTTATTGATTGATTACAAACTCTGAGAGTTTCAGGCTTATTTAGATAATACAGGAAATACTAACCAAATACTATTTGGTTTACAACAACGATACGAGTGACTTTCAAGATCAGTTACGTTCTTGACGTAAATGCTTAACTTCAGTCTCAAGTTTCAGTTGCGCAATTTCCATTTCCAAGAAGCGTTCCTGAAGTTCCTGGGATATCTTCAATTGATTATCCAGTACAGTTTCCAAAGCGAAAATCTTGTGATCCTGGTTTCTTGCTATTTCACTGGCTATCCAAAGGGTCCTTTCAATGTCTTCCACTCTACCATATAATTGATCCTGTTCTCTTCCTGAACAGCGGATCCTGGATTCTATATTTCTAAATTTATGATTGTAGGCATTTTTCATCCTTTCGACGTTTGCTCCCAACCCAAACACCGTACGTCTCTCAGCATCGGTCTTTCTAAACAGAGTGTCAATATTACGGTCGTACCATTCAAAACGTAATGGTCGTAACTCCTCCAACTGTTTAGTGTGTGCATCGAGAGTGTTGGCTTGTTGGTAAAGAAGGTTCCATATCGATTCAGTAGTGTCTAAACTAGTGTCGGGGAAATTAGATGAAGATATGTCATCTGGGTTATTTGGTATCGGAGATTTTGGAATATCAGGTAGTGGAGAGTTTGGTTTTTCATTTTTCTAGATTGTTTCCGGGTGTATTTTATATCCAGCCTCAGATGCTGTTGGACAACCAATAATTTTTTCATGGGATTTGGTTACTTCCTTAAGTGGAGACGAGTGGTTAGGTGATAATGGAAGTAGGTTTAGGGTAGTTTCGTTGGCCCTGGGTGTTTCGGGAGACATGATACTGTAATAATTTGCAAATAATAATTTATAAGAAATTATTATGAGAAATTAACAATATTAGGGAAAGAAACTAGAGGTGAGATGTAAGATTAAATGTCAAGAGTATGAAGTTTAGTGTAAATGATTCCTAAGTGGATATGGCTCTAAGTATGGTATCATCTTGATGTCCTAGCCTGGACATGAGAGGGATAGATTGGATAGGGGAATCAGGATTCTGTAACCACTCTTATAATATTTCATTATGCAATTTAAATGATTAACAATAGATGATATACAAATAACGTTTCAGTAACGGCGTGGCACGGAGGACTCTGGTTAAGTTTTTGTGAAAGTCGGTTATAGTCCAATGTTTGAAAACATTTGGTTCTCTATAACCATGAGCTCTGATACCAATCTGTAACACCCCCATTTTTGAGATACGCAGCGGAATATAAGCTTGGGGTGCTACTTCATGGTTCACAGTCATGAGAATAGAAAACGAATCGAAAAGAGACGTTTTTAAATAAAAATTGTTATCATTCATTTATTTAATATCAGAGTACATAAGATAGGTCCCAGAGGGAGGTTTCGAAATACATTATAAAAGTTACATTATCCTGTTGAATGATAACAAAGTGGACACCTTTTTATTTTTAAGAAGAAAGTCCACCGCCACTCCGTGCCAATAATCATACTTCTTATTACCTAAGATAAACATGCTTAAAAAGTCAACACAAAGGTTGAGTGAATCCATAGCTTTTAAAGTTATAATCGGTTTGAACACAAGCTAAATAAGAGAAATCAGTTATATCATAATTCGGGAATATTGCACTAAACCTCATGACACGCAATGCGTTAACAGTTTTCAGGTTCCAAAAACATAATTAAATGAGAGTGGTCTTGCCCCCAGGTTAAAGATATCAAATATAATGCATCTGTCTAACCGGCTACCATAAAGATATCCATCCGGTTAGAACAAATGGGTCGTCAGGCCAATAGATCTATTCACATATTCGCGCTCACCCAGCAGGTGACTAATGGTGCATGATATGAGGGTCTTTCAATAAATACAATCTCAATAATAAGGAACAGTTAGCCTAGTGCAATAACAATCAGGAAAATACTTGTGTTCGGTTTAATAGCATGTATCTCCCCACATATTTGGAAAACATGTAAATAAGAAAAGTGGGACTATAAACTCACCTGAATAGTCTGGATGGAAAACAAAGTTATACAAAGTTGATAAACGTCTCCGGCTTGCAACCTGGGTTGGTTATGTCAAATTTCAGTAATCGTTCCTGAATATATATAAGTTTCCAGTGTTCGTTTTGTAATACTTCGGTTGATGGTTAAATGCTTAATTGAGCCAATATGTAGTTTCAAAGTAAAATTTTATCTTTATTTCTTATCTGTAAGTTCCGGTTCGGTTCGTTCGTTAAATAGACACTTCGTTCGTTAATTTGTTAAAGATATCTTGCGTTCGTTCGTCATCGAAATAAACGTATTTCGTTAATATTAGATCGGGAAAATAAAAATAGAAACGATGAAAATATTAGTTAAGAAAAGTTATACGTTTAATTCTAAGGTTTGGTCAAATGACAGTTTACAACCTGGACTTTGGAAAATGACAGTTTTTACCGTTTAGTTTCAAAAATAACACTTTCACCCCTTTTTATTTGTTATTGACAGAAATGACCCTTGCTATTGAATATTTACAAAATTGACACAATAAAACTCTTATTATTCAAAAATAAAGCGCATGAAAATAACGACTTGGCTAGAGTTTTGAAACTGAATATCTAAGTGTGTAGTAAATCATTTTACGAGCTTTCTTTTCCTAAATAAAGCTAGCCAGGTCGTCTTTGAGTATGCTAAGTTTCATAATTTATAAAATCCATTTGATAGTCGAAATATATTTCAAAAGTCGAGTGAGTGAGATAGACTTTTGTTAAAACTGAAAAATGAGTTTATGCCTAGCGATTAAGCAAATTTTTGGTTGTAAATAACTTTTAGCTCGTTTGTTCATTTTTCAAAATTATTTCTTCTATAATAACTTTGCTAGGTCATCTTTGATGTGTCGAAAAGTTGGAATTTTTAGAGGTCTTATAAAGGTCGAAATCAGTGTCTAAAGTTAGGTATCTGATCGAATAAAACTAAAAATAATTTACTGAAAATCTAAGTTCCCATTTTATCGATAAGGGCATTTTTTAAGACTCGATATGTTGATGAAAACTAAATCATTTTTCGAAATTCCTTCTCCTATATTCAGCTTGCTAGGTGGTATTTAACATATCCAAAACTCAGAATTTTTAGTTATTATTTAGGGGTCGAAAACTGGGTGAAATGTTGGGCAGTTGAGTCGGCTAAAAACTAAAAACAATAACTGGAAATTTAGTTTCTAAGTCTAGCGATATAGATCAAACTTTGGGCTTATATAACTTTTGACTCGATCGATCTCTTTAACTGATTCTTTCTCCTAAATTTTGTTAGCTGGGTGAACTCTAAACATAGTAAAAATTAGATTTTATGGTGGTCTCTAGGTTGACGATTTATAGGTTAAAAGTTAAGGAGTTGGGGCGACAGAAACTAAAATAAATAACTGAAATAAAACTTTTTGACTTATAGCGATTTTGGACAATGATTAGGACTCGATAACTTTATGAAATCTTAATCATTTTTCGAAATTCTTTTTCCTAATTTTAGTTGGCCAGGTGAACTTTAAACATACTAAAAACCAGATTTTATCAAGATCGTTTAGGGGTCGATATTTAAGTCCAAAGTCAGCCTTGTGAGGCTGTTTTGGTTCGACTGAAACCAGGAAAACATACCCGGTTTGGGTTTTTAATATTTAATGGTTCTTACTAGGTTTTTATGTATGGTATAGTAACATTTGCTATATCTTAACATGTTTTACACGTATTAAATTGTGTTGTTACAAAATTTCAAATACTTTGAGTGTGTTTGTTTACTGTTTGATCAGACAAGATGAAAACAAGAAAACTTATAAAATTTTGATTATGTTTATTTTTAAATGAACATTAAGTGATGTTTTTAATGATAAATAAAGTATATAAAACTGAATTTAAATTGAGTTAGTAGACTTACTTAAGTTACTGGTTCGGTTAGGGTTTTTGGCTCGAGTTGGTTTCTGGAACACGATTTATTCTCCTCTTCTGTGACTCCTAGGGTTTTTGTTTGGCTCGGAAAATGGTTATTGATCAGTAATGGAATGATATGGGGCTGTGTTTGATGGTTGGTCGAATGGTGTGTGAAGTGAGTAGTAAAATTTGTGTGGTTATTTATAGAAGAGAAAACTAGGGTTAGGGTTTATGAAAATGAAGATGTGTCTTAATGTTGGTGAGGAAAAGTGTGAAGAGGGGGAAATGAGATGTGGCCTATTGAGTGGGAGATGATGTGTTCAACTTCTAGTGGTTATATGTGGATGGAGGAGGAGGGTTGGCATCTAGGGTTTTGGGGTGGTGATGTGGAGTTTCTTCCTCCATACAAGTCACCTTCTTAGTGAGATCATGATGACATGGAGGAGGGGGAAAACTAAGGAAGAGTTACTTAGTGTAGGTAATTTAGTTAGGATTTGGTTGAGTTTCGAACCAGGTTTTGGAGTAAGGTTCGGATAGAGTTTGGTGATGTTGTACGATGTGTTTTAGGGTGTAGTACTTTAGGTTTAGGGAGAGTAGTGAGGTTGGTTTATGTATTTGGTTAATTAGAAAGGTTGTTTATATTTTATATAAACCGAATTTATATAAGAATGAGAAGAAAATAGATAGTGCTTAGAGGAGTTGTACTATAGGCTTTAACAAGGTTGTACTAGGGTTAGGAAAATATGAAAAAATATAATTTTAATTATTTCTTAATTTTATATAATTTTTATATAATTTTTATTAAGCTTTAAATGCTTATAAATGAGTTTCTAAGATTTTATGCATTGGAGAGTTGTACCTTGAGTTCAAGGGGTTGTATATTTATTAAATAACTTAACAAATTATTTTTATAAATTATTGTGTAAAAATATTACAAAGTATGCCTTTTAAATAATTTTTATTAAAGTTTATATAAGGTTTTTAGTTATATCTAGTTTTTATGCTTTAAAGACTTGGACTTTAGTTTAGAAGTCTTGTACTTATATATTTTATGAAAATATTAATTAGGGCTTATGAATTTATTACATACAATAATAGTTTTATGAAATTAGGGTTTATTGGGGAGTTATAATGTTATTAGGGTTTTCTGTGCTTTAGTGACTTGTACATTACTTAGATAAATTGTATTTTAGTATTTTTAGGGTTTTGTTATTCATAAATGTTGTTATAGTAGTTTAGGGTTTCATAAAACTCTTATCTATTAATAAACGTTCAATTTTAAACGTACGTTAGCGAAATAACGTAAAGTGATAAGTGGGACCTCATAATATTTTAGGTCAAAGATGTTTACATAGTTAAATACCAAATCAGTTAAGGTTGAGTTGCAAGCACAGTTATTCGGGATGTGATCTTCGTCACATAAGATAATAGTTACAATCAAGAAAAGAAAAAAATTCTACGTGGAAAAATGATAAGTATTCTGAAAGATTGTTTATTTTAATGAGGGATTTTTCACAGTGGTTACAGGTATCCTGCTTTCCAAGATATTTATCAGCCAAAGCATCCATCTCTTTTCTGAAAGACAATACATCCTCTAAATCATTAATAGAAGTAGCCTCCTTTGCTTTTTCCTGAGACTTGATCACAGGTTCCTTCACTTGTGGAGAAAACTTCTTGTTATCTGCTATAACTGTAGCAGACTTAACTTCTGTGGTAGGAATCAAAATCAGCTCTGCACTTCCATTTTCTTGATCAGTGTTCCCTGCATTTGAAGGATCTTGGGTACCTGCATGGTTAGAAGTTTCTGTGGTACCTGCAACAGTGTTAGCTTGATTCTCCTTGGAGACAGGAATATAGTTCATAGAATCTGTTAAGTAATCAATGTCAAACATCCATCTATGTCCTAATCCCTGCACATTTGGTTTTTCTTCAAGAAAGTTGACATGTAAATTTTCTTCTACTTTCTTAGTCACTAGATTGTAAACCCTAAAGGCCTTACTATTCAGTGAATACCCAACTAGAAAACCTTCATTAGACTTTCCTTCAAACTTCCCTAGAACACTGAGTGTATCAAGAATAGTCACATGACACCCAAATGGCCTTATATGGCTAACAATTGGTTTATGGTCAAACATAAGCTCATAAGGTGTTTTGTTTTGAGGCTTGGTGACTCTAACCCTATTAAAGATATAGTAGGCACAACTAACTGCTTCTGCCCAAAAGGTTGTAGGTAAAAGAGAATTTGCTAGCATAGTCCTAGCTGCCTCAATAAGTGTCCTGTTCATTCTCTCAGCAACTCCATTCTGCTGTGGAGTTCTAGCATTGCTAAATTGCTGTTTTATTCCTCTATTACCACATAACTCTATCATGCTCTTGTTCTTAAATTCAGTGCCATTGTCACTCCTAATGATTTTAACTCTTTTGTTAAGTAGGTTTTCAATATGCCTAATGAAAGTTTGAATCAAAGGTGTGGTTTCATCCTTCCTAGACATAAAGAACACCCAACAATATCTAGTACAATCATTTGTAATGACAAGGCAATAGCAAGCATGATTAATACTATGCACAGATGTAGGGCCAAATAAGTCCATATGTAAGGTGTGTAATGGCTCAGTAATGAATCTCTCTAACTTAGCCTTACAGGATGCCCTATGTTGTTTACCCTTGTTACATGCTACACAGGTTTGGTCATTCTTAAACACTTTTGAAGGCAAACCTCTAACTAGATTATTTTTCACAAGCTTATTAATATTCTTGAAATTCACATGACCTAACCTTCTGTGCCACAACTTAGATTCATCCAAAGTAGCTTTTGCAATCAAACAGGCAGAACCTTTTGCAGGTTCAGATGCTTTCATATCAAAACTGTACATGTTGTGTTGTCTGGGAACTTTAAGAAGGATCTGATGTTCATCAGGCATCTTAAAATCCAGAGTCAATACAAGACATTCAGTCTCAGTAAAAAGCACCTTATGCTGCGTATCACATATTTGTGATATAGAGAAAAGATTGAACTGCCCAAGTTCTTTTACAAAAGATACATTGTCAAATTCTAAATTGCCCACAGTGATTCTTCCTTTTCCAGTAATCTGCCCCTTGCTTCCTCCAAAGGTAACATAACCTCCTTTGAATTCTTGGAAATCCTTCAGATAGCCCTTGTTACCAAACATGTGCCCAAAGCACCCACTATCAAAAATTCCTCTATCTGTCATATAGTTGAGTGGATGATCCTGCACAAAAAGAAGAGAAATTAGTTTCTCTTAGGAACCCAGGCCTGAGTAGGCTTGGGTCCGCCTTGTGGATCAACATATTTGAAAGTCTTATATGAAACTGATCCACTGTTGCTTTGGGATTTATAAGTATATTCATTCTTGAATGGATCCCAAGACCAACATGCTGAGGGCTTAACAGCAGAACCCCCATTACCCTTTACAGCATTTGAAGTTAAAGGTCTTGCTGTATTCTTAGCAATTGGTCTCCTCACAGGTGAATGAGGTTTATAAAATTGATTTCGTTTATTCACCTGTGGTTTTTGGAAAGGTTGTCTGGGTTTCACTTGATGAACATAACCAGAATTTTCATTAGGCCTCACAGAATTAAAGTTTTGCCTACCCAAATTAAAGTTCCTTAAACCAGACTTAATATTTGGTCTACCAGAATTAACATTAAAGTTTGGTCTACTAGTATTAACTTGTTGTCTACCAGAATTAATGTTTGGTCGGGTAGAGTTAACATGTTGGGCTGGTCTAGGGGCATATTGGTTGGCATGATTTATTCTGTTAGCATTATTTGACACTGGTTTATTATTAACATGACCTATATTCACATTCCTTTTAAGCTCAGCCTCTCTTTTCATTCTTTTCTCATGAAAGTCACAATCTCTAATCAAGTGACTTAGACTTCCACAAACAAAACATCTCTTAGGAGTGTAAGTGTAGCTACTCCTAACTTCTCTGTGAACACTATTACTTTTAGGTGACGCATTCATATTAACAGATTCCCTAGGAGTTTTTATGTGGTTGACACAACTAGGTTTAACTATTTGTGATTCAGACTTAGTCACAACTGGTTCACTTTCCTTAACAATCTCAGGTTCAGGACTCTCTTTTACTTCACTTTTTGACTCAGACTTAGAGTGGTCAGAGACATCACCAATGGATCCTTCATTTTCATTAGATTGACAAGTAGAATACTCACTAGTTTTGTCCTCTGAGGTGGTTGACTCAGGTGTTTGAGGACCTCTTTTTCCATACACAAATAGAGAGTCATCTAACTCCTCTTTTTCAAGAGGAGTGTAGTCTCCACTCAATGGATGTGGAACTCCCTTGAAATCATCAGCCTTAACAAATCGATTATATAAAGGCTTATCAGCATAGTCCTCCTCTCTATTCTTAAATATAGCCTTTTTCTCATCCTCCTCATACCCTAAGCCATGTTTCTTACTTAACTTTATTTGAGCATCCCAGCATTTAAACAGATTATAATTTGAATTATTCCACTGGTCTACACTTTTTTGCAAATCATCCTTTTCCTTTTGTATTCTTAGGCCAATTCTTCTATATTTTTTAAGTTTTTCATCTTGCTCATATATTTTATTAGCCTGAAAGAATAGTTTTTCATTTAAATCAGCATGTTGTTTCTGAAGGGTGCCTTTTTGTGCTTCTAATGTTTTTAGAGCACTTTTATAAGCTAAAATTTGTGCTTCTTGGTCACCTATCAGTGTCAACTGCTCATCACACAAAGCCTTAATATGATTATAGGAATCAGTACATAACTTAGAACATAATGGTACCTCATTACTAGAACCAATGGCCATGAGTGCATGACTGGACTCTTCATTCTCCCTTGTGTGCTCATTCCAGTTAATAGCTCCAGCCTCCAATGTCACCATACTCATCTGGTTTCTTTCCAGCTTGTCATCCTCTGCATCACTCTTCCTATACCCATCAGTAGACTTCTTCTCCGGGCAGTCTCTAGAAAAATGTCCATGCTTATGACAATTGTAGCATTCAACTGTCCTCTTAGTGTATCCAACTGGAGACTTGTTGTTGAACTTAATGGACCTCCCATACTGCTTTTGAAACCTTTTTACCCTCAGAGCAATCATGGCAATGTGCCATTTGATGTCCATCTCTTCTACCTCAGCATCATTTATCTGCTCCAAATCTTCACTGATAAAGCTCTCATCTTCTTGTTGATTGGCGAAGAATGAATGAATCACCTCATCTGCAAAGCCTGTAGGAGCAGTTCTTTCCTTTGTAGAAGCTTCATAAACACCAGACTTATCACTGCCAGACTTAACCTTGTAAGTACTGCCTTTGCTTTGAGATACAAAAGCAACATTTGAAGAGCTAGTAGTTGCCTGAGTGGTTTCATTGATGTCCCTATCAAAAATCCTAAGATTGTTGTACAGTTCATCTGGGGTCATTGAGTCAACTTCATCCTTCTTCCTCATAGTCATAGACACATTTACCAATTCTGGTGGTAGAGACCTAAGAAACTTGTGATTGGCATCCTCATTAGATACAGCAGCACCATGTACTTCTAGTTGTGACAGAAGATGTTGAAATCTGTCATAACCCTTTTCTAATCCTTCAGCCTTTAACACACTGAAAGTTTCAAATTGCTGTTTAAGAACAGCCTTCTGCATCTTTTTAGAGTTTGCATTCCCACCAAAATGTTTCTTAATTGCATCCCAAATCTCCTTGGCATCTATCATCCCATGAAACCTTTGTAAATGCTCCTTTGGAATAGCCATAAGCAGCAAGGTTCTAGCATTCTTCTCTTTTTCCACAGCCCGTACCTCCTCAGCAGTCAATGGTGGTAATATTCTGATTTGCCCATCATTACCAACTGAAACCCTTTTCTTAGAATTTCCCTTCTGAATAACCTTCCACACATCACTGTCAATGTACTCCAAGTAATGTTCCATCTCCATGGCCCATATGTCGTACTCTTCTCTCTTCAGTATTGGAAGCTTAATGTTGGATATGGTGGTGGCTGTAGGGATGATTGGTTGTGATTTAGAGGTGCTGGTTTCAGGGTTTTCTTCCTCATGGTTTGAGTTCTCATCCTCACTGTTATGGATTGAAAAGGTTTCAGTGTTGATAGGTTTTTCAATATCAGACATTGTGTAGGGTGAATTGATTGAGAGTTTGTTTGTGGTGTTGTATTCTTCGAACACAGAGTCTCTCTAAAGGCTCTGATACCACTTGTAGGTCCACGATTTGTATGGATCTCTAAGTAGCCTTTTATTACTTAGTGGATGACTTGAATAAATCCAAATCAATCCAAGTGAGAAACTCTTAACAATTTGTTAATGTTAACGCGGAATATTAACAAGAACAATGAAGAACACTAAGTTATCACTAACTTCGTATATATTACTAACTTACACAATTCGTACGTACATACGTATATAATAATGATCCTTAGGGTTCCTTTTATACTTGAAGGAAACCCTAATTACAAAACCATGTGAAAAGATATCACGAATCTTCTATAAAGATACCTAACTCGTACATATCTTTTCCTAACTTAATACTAACAAACTTTCCCATTTTCACTGACCAAACTTAACTAACAAGTCAACCAGACTTAATACAATTACCAGACTTAACATTTACATTACCAGACTTAACCATGACCAGACTTAATAATGTAACTACCAGACTTAAGTTTGTCTTCACTTGGTCTTCCTCGTACCTTGTGATAATTCCTAACACATACTACTTGAAGAAGTTTCATAACCACCAGAATTAAAACCGCCAGACTTAACCTTGTTATTGCTTCCCTTGCTTTGAGAAACAAAGGCAACATTGGTAGAACTTGAAGATGCTTTTGTGTTTCCTTGGATTTCCTGTTCAAAAACCCTAAGATTGTTGTACAGGTCATCAGTTGTCATGGTGTCAATTTCTTCCTTCATTCTCATGGTCATTGTCACACTTGACCATTCTGTTGGTAGTGATCTGAGAAACTTGTGGTTTGCATCTTCTTCAGACACAGCAGCACCATGAACCTCCAATTGTGATAGAAGGTGTTGAAACCTGTCATAACCTTTTTCCAACCCCTCTGAACTGGATACACTGAATGCTTCAAACTGTTATTTAAGAACAGCCTTTTGCATCTTCTTGGAGTTAGCATTCCCTCCAAATCTTTTCTTGATAGCCTCCCAAATTTCCTTGGCATCATTCATGCCATGAAACCTTCTCAAATGCTCCTTGGGAATTGCCATCAGCAGCATAGTCCTGGCCTTTCTCTCCTTTTCTACAACATGTATCTCTTCAGCAGATACTGGTGGTAGCACCCTAACCACTCCATCTTTACCAACCGAAATCCTCTTCTTCGAATTCCCATTATGTATGACCTTCCAGACTTCGTTATCAATATACTCTAGATAGTGCTCCATCTCCATAGCCCAGATGTCATATTCTTCCTTCTTCAGGATTGGGAGTTTTATGTTGGATATGGTTGTTGTTGCAGAGATAGTTTGTTGTGGTTTAGATGTGCCAGCTTCAGATTTTTCATCTTCATGAGTTGATTTCTCATCATCACTGGGATGGTTTGAGAAATCATCAGGCTTCTTCTCAAACTCAGACATTTTGCAGGGTTTATTGGAGTGAATTTGGTTTTATGGTTTTTGTCTTTCTTCAAACTTAGAGTCTCTTTACAGGCTCTGATACCACTTGTAGGTCCACACGAATTATGGATCCAAGTAGCCTTTGTTACTTGTTAGACAACTTGAATAAATCCAAATTGATATAAGTGAGAAACTCTAACAATGAATTGAATGTTTATGCGGAATCTAAACAATCAACAATGAAGAACACAATAATACTAACTTCGTATATTACTAACTTTTCAATAAATACGCATGTAAAAACTAATGCCTTAGGATTCCTTTTATACACTAAGGAAACCCTAGATACAAAATGTGTAGAAGGATATACGTATCTTCTATTAAGATAACTACGTATCCTTTCCTAACTTATAGCTAACCGACTTTACTATAAATCATAAACAGACTTAACTAATAAAGTCAAACAGACTTCACTATAGAATCTGTCTACCAGACTTAACAATGAATAGGCAGACTTAACTATGACATAAATACAACTAACAAACTTAACTAAGTAACCCAGCAGACTTAAGTCTGTTCTTCATATTAAGTCTTGTCTTGTGATAATTCCCAACATTCTGGGATTGCAAATACAATGGTGAAATGTTATAACTGTGGAGGGAAAGGTCACTTGGCCAATGCTTGCCCCAAACCAAGGACCAGAGGGAGTGCATATCACAAGGAAGCTCTTCTTCTTCCTCTTAAAGATGAAGCTGGAGACACTCTTACAGAGAAGGAGCACAACTTCACGGCTAATGCTTACTCCGATGATGACATGGAAGATCTAGAATCCAATGAAGCCGTGATGTTGATGGCTAATACGCAATAGATGCACATGGGTGAAAAAGGCCCGGTTTATGATATCGATGGCTTGTCTCAGGTACCTGACTCTAAATGTCTCATTAATGAAATTGTATCACCCTCTACATCTCCATCAGCTGAAAACCATGTTGGTCAAGAAGACTCATTATTATCCCATCAAAACAATGATCAAATAAACACCGTAGTTACATTTGATGAAGATCAAATTAAACCGTTTGTTTCATTTGATGATCCTCTTGATGATGATAATAATGATCAACTTGAACAAGATGATCTTTTGAATGGTCCAGATCCAGAGCTCATGACCTTGCTTTTGACTACCCAAACACAGTTAGATGCACAGAAATCCCAAATTGATAAGTGCAATGAGATAAATCATAATTTAAAAACAAAAGTTGCATTGTTGACTAAGGATCTTGAGTGCTACAAACTTCAACTTTCAAACTATGAAACTAAAGAAAAACGGGAGAAACGTTTTGAGGTTGCATTCCAACAATCTTATGTTAAAGAAAAAGAGTTAGAACATCAGGTACGTGAATTAACCGTTTCCAAAAATGAATTAATTTCACAAAAGGAACAAGAAAGATTAGATTTTCAAAAACAAGTTGACATTCTACACTCTGAACTTTCCAAAACAAAAACAGAGTTGTCAACTTGTCAAGATAATTTTTTTGAACACAGACAAATATCAAGGAAACGAGTTGATTCCTATCTTGAGGAAATTGTTGAGTTGGAATGCAAACTTAAAGAGTTTCAAAAAGTTGTGTATAAAACTGGTGAATCAGTAACAACCATTCAGAAATTGACAGTAAAACCAAATCCCCAAGGATATGGCTTTGCTATTGGGGATGACAAACCAAGATTTTTACATAAAGCACTCAAGGAAAATCCGAAGTTATATAGTGCAGAACATTTGTTTGATGATTCTTTAATGCGTGTTGTTGTTTATAATAGTGAAGAGGAAATGGAACAAGAGGATGAGAGTCGATCTAAAATGAGTAATGTTCACTTTAATAAACCATTTGATTGCTCTAAAGTACCTCATTTTAGTGATACTTCCGTTCCACAACAAGATAAATCAGAACAAACATGGTCTGTAATAGAAATGAGTGACACTTCTCAAGTTGTCTCTGTGAACACAGTAGCACAAGTCAATGACCCTTTACCAAATCCATGTGTAATTGCACCACTGCCAAAACATGTCGTGTCCTAAGATATTTTAATACATTTATGGCAGACATAAAATTTTTGGAAGACGCAATTGAACGAAATTCAGAGATAAAAGTCTCTACTTTTCTTTCTCCATATGAAAAAGAAAAGAGAGAAGTTTTTCAAAAACAATTTTTGCCACACGTTCAACACCTGTGACTTTGTGCTACACATTGGGAACATGAACTTCAATCAGAGGTAGCATCCATGATGAACATTTTCGAAACAACTGAACATGAATTCCATATATCTGCTGTGAAAAAAAAAAGCTTTGCAAAAAGAAGTAGATCGACTCTTGGAGAATGTTCTATGTTCTGATGTTATATCTGTGATCATGAATTCCATTTATCTGTCGTGTAATGAAATGCTTGTTGATGATCATTCTGTTGACATTGAGATGTTGAGACTTGAGATTGATAATTTGAAACGAGAAAATGAGAGACTACGGAAAGTCAATGATGATGTGGAAAAGAAAATTTCAAAAGAAATTTCCCAACTCAACAAAAAGTTTCAATGGTGTCAACAAAATTTTTCAAAAGATTACAAAATCAAAAAGAATCATTGTCCTTTCAAAAAAGTCAGGCGTCCAAAATTCAAATTCTTGAAAAAGAAAATGCTGTTTTAAAATGTCAAATTGTTGAACAAGAAAAGGACATTGATGAAGTTTGCCAAAACAGAAATGACACTGTTCGATTAAATAGAGAATTGGATTCAAAAATTCAACAACAAAAACGCATCATCATTGAGTTGAAAGAGAAAATCAAAGTACTTGAAAAAAGGAAATTTATACAAAAGAATGTGATTGCACCAGGCATGTATAAAGTAGATGAGACACCTAAGAAAGCATCTTCACAGACCACTAATGTGCATGCTTCGACTTCTACAGGATTAGGCATCCCTCTTAAAGTTAGCAGATCCAAGACCAAAAAGAACAAAAAAAAGACTAGTGTCTGGAAACCTAAGAGCGACTCACCTAAAGATGAAGTAGTAGAAGTTCACACTAGGAATCTAAATAAAAAGCATGTTATGTCTAAAGTAGAATCAAACTTTAAAACGTGTAATTCTAATTATGATGTAACGAATGCTAAGACTATGAATGTTCTGAATGATGTTATTGTTGATGCTTATTGTGTGTTTTGTCATACAAGTATTTTGTCTGGTAATCATAAAAATTGTGTTGCAAAGACCCTTTTGCCACGTAATCAGAAACGAACAAATGGCATTTCCTCTAGGCTCACTGTAACACCCCAACCCAGCAAGGGTAGAAGTATCACATTAATGGCTTCATATCAGATCAAACAAAACATACATTCAAAAGTAATACAAAGTTCTCAAAGGTTACAAGTGAAATACTGAATACACAAGGATACAAAGGAAACAAAAGCTAAATACTAAGTCTGCAAATGCAATCCTTCCAATGACTTCTACTTCAGAATAACTATCAAGGTCTTCTAAGTCCAAAAGTCTCTTCACTCTTACCCAACTTCCAACTAAAACCTGCCGCGGGAAAAGAAACGCGGCTGAGCTTAAAAAGCTCAGTGAACAGATACATATACAACGCAATGATATCGAAACATAAATATAATATGGAGCAATGGGAAATGTCATAAGGTATAAGCAAGCAAAAGAATAGTAAGGGAAGAATAGGATAGTCATCTACCACGAGCCCAAAACTCAAAGTCAAATCTCAAAGTCAACATCTCAAATCATAATCTCACAATCAGAGGGGATACCTCTTAGGCAACCAGATAATATGAGGGGTGTCCTCATGTATCATAATAGTGGAGTAGCTAGCTCCAGCTAAATGTGAAAGGCGTGTATTGCACACAAGCACCAGTCACCTCAAAGTCATACTCAAAGTCATACTCAAAGTCATAGTTAAATCCACTAAACAAACAAATCTAGGATTGCAATCCATACGCCCCAAAACTCAAAGTCAATCTCAAAGTCAAGTAGCCATGGCAGATAATATAAAAGGGACGGTGTGAGAAATCACTCCCCCACACGGGAGTCATGCCAGTGGTGCATCACAGACATGGCCAGGTTACCTTCCTGGCTAGGAAAAACATAAAATGGCTCGGGTATCAAACTAAGAGTCAGGTCTCAAAGTCATAACAAAAGGGTCATATATCAAAAGGTGTATCTCAAAGTCATATCAAAAGTAATATCAAAGGTTCACTCAAAGGGAACATAGCAATGGCTTTGGAAATCTTAACTGAATCATAACTCAAAATCAATGTATAGAATATAAGAACCCTTACTGAAAAAGGGCAGAGTATATGTACCTTATGCGAATCAAACAATCAAAATAAGAAAGCACCGGAAAAAGAGAGTCACTCCTTCTTCACCGAACCTATCCAAATTAAAGATCACTTATCACCAACAAGTTCGATTTATAAGTTTACCTCTTATAGTTAATAAGGTTTCCCATTTATGGTTTCTTTCCATTTTTAGAAAATTTCTATTTTTAGTAACCTGGTATATTTAGTAACGTTCTATTTTTAGAAAGTTTTCCCGAAATGGTAATTTATTACTTTAAGGCTATAATTGATAATTAATAATATTTGAGGGTTAAAATAACAATTATAATAGTTAGGGTTAGTTATGACACTTTTAATCATCTGGGGTTATATATGACAATTACGTAACTTAAAGGAATTATTTAACCAATATAATATTTTAGGGGTTTAATATGACCACCTTTAACAGTTTAAGGTCTAAGGTGTAAATCACATAATCATACTACAAATTCTTATATTTTGCATACCTCAATTCATTAATATTTTAAGCACTTAATCTCTATTCATGGACTTGACTCTACTAGACTTACAAATTAGCTTGACAACTCCTCTATATTTGACACAGAACACAAGTACTCACGCCTCTTGTCAGCCCATGTGACACCATAATCTTCTTCATATCTATTTGCAATTCGTGTATGAACTTAACACAGGAACACTTTACTTGAATTCCCGAACAGTAGACATATACTACTCTACAATCACTCCTATCTAACCTTTATTTTAAAGCCAAAAGGACACTCTTTAACCCACCACATGCACCATCAAAACTACCTATGTTAACACACACAAACCCATGCGAATCTAACCTACTCGACATACATAATACCAGACGTTTTAGGCTGTTTTATATCACTTGTTACACACACACATACCACTTGTATACTAACAGTCCCATGCATATATAGGGTTAAATACCAAGACATATGTAGACACAAACACATAAAATCACGCATAGACAGCTCCTTACTTCCCGTTAATGCATATGCACGTCTCTTTATACTTCTTAGAAAATTCCCAGATTTTAATGTCGACCTTGATACTCACAGTAGGATTCACATGACCAGATTCGTTACATATGTCGTACGTACTCGAAGAGTTTCTAAAACCAAAAAAATGAGGTCGACGCATGCTATACGTTTTCATTATTATGTGACCTTTTAATATTATTAGTTTATTTGTGATTAACTAAACAAAGATTAGTCCCTCATGTCCTACACGTATATAAGTTTCATGTATCGAGAGGGAAACATAAAGGCGATAGGGGTGATACCTCAAAGACGACCCAACGAATGAACTGGGAATACGAGCGCCCAGGACTGACCCTATTCGAACCAACCCTCCTTAAACTGAGCACACCCACGATCAACCTTGTCGAGTTCAAGCCAAAAGCCGCACTAGCACTCCTCGATCCAGCAGCACCCTTCGACTAGACCTCCGAGTAGCAGTCCCCAAAGAGTCCTTTTGTTTTGCTGCCTTTGTGATTCGAACAGGGAAGGAGGGAAAAGAAAAGTAGCAGCGACAATGGTGTGGGTTGTGTTTAGGGTTTTATGTTTGAGAGAATAAGTAACAAATGAATAAAACGTGTGTATGGATCGGTTATAAGACAAACCGTGTGAAGGGGTTTTCCATAACAAGTCACAACAATCTCCTTTGTACCTTCTTTGGTCGATCAGGAATGAAGAAAAGAAAGCATGCAGCAGCCGATTATTGTGTGTGTAGGGTTTGTCTTTTTTCTTAATTCTTTGTTTAGAGAAAAAAGCAAAAGGCAACTACATAAGATAAGGATGCATGATTCGGTTTTAAAGAAAAGGACGTGTGATGGATTTTCAAATAGGGAAGTGGCTGATTTGGTGGGATGTGATTGACAAAGAAAATGTGCACATGATTTGGTAACTTGCTTAAATTGTGGGATTTGTTTTGAGGACAAAATTTAATGCTAGTGTATCTCAAAAATGTTACACAATTCATATAATTGTGAAAGTTCGGTTATGGTTTTATTTTTAGGCGTGTACAAGTTTTTTTAAAATAAATGTCACATAGCTTAATAATTTATAACATAAGCATAGTCTTATTTACTTTAGGTTGTAGGTTCCAAATGTTGTGTACGTTCAAGTAGTAGAATATAAATACTTTAGGTTATACGTAAATATACGTTATTCAAAAGTTCAAAATTGACGGGTATTTTAGGTATTTTACGCGTTCAGAAATTTTGGGTTTTACACTCACTACCGCTGCTAAGTCAATTTTAGGAAAACCGCCAAATGTAGTTTCTAAGACTACCGTCGACAAGAACATAGTTGCTACCAAAACAATCTACTCACCTAGTGCATTTATATAACAACCCGTAAATTTTCAGGCTATTATTTTAATAATGTGACAGGTTACTTCACTTTCACACAGACTGACACCACACGCAGACCAGGAACAGACAAATGTTAATATTAGAAAATAATTAAGGACTTGGAGATAATCTTAAATAATATTTAACGACCCTAAAAATAGACATTCTCGAATTAGAAACGGGCTAGGACGGAACCAGACTTGACACTGTTTAGCAAGACTCGGGTATTAAATTTACTCACCTTACTTTAAAATCTTACCTAAAACTTATACACACTTAAATTAAAAATACTACACCTTGACTACTTATACACTAAATACTTAAAAGCAGAAATCACCCACTACTTAAAATAAATGCTAGTCACCCACTCACTCCAACTCCCAAAAATAAAAAGACTGTAATCCTTTATCCCTTAGTTTGTCCGCCCACTTCATCTCCCCAAAAACCTTCGAACCATCACTTTCCACCATTACCATCTTTCACATCTAATATTGTTTCCTTGTGACCTAGATCCTTTGTCCTCTTCAAGAAATCACATGTCAACCTAGGCTTAAACACCATCGAAGTAGAAATAGCACGTAAAAGGAAAATTTTATTGCTTCCAAATCCGAAAGCTCCCATGGAGCTACTCTCCGAAACCCATTATTTAAACCGCACCTCCAAAGAGATTCGGATCACAAATTCATTTAGATACACAAAGGAATCTGAGAAGTTCTCGAGGAGGTTGTGATTCGAATTGGAGGTAATCGGTGCTAAGCAGTGGGATCATCAGGATTAGAGTTCATTCGAGTTCATCCCTTAAGGAACCATTGTGTAACACCCCCAAATCTGGTTTAGTGGAAGCATACATGTTTGGGTGCTACTAAATTGGTATCACAACACAAAGTATAAAGAATGGTTTTACCTCAACCATTTAAAATAGATTTCATATTCAAAAGTGATTTGTTTACAACATTTCAAAAATAGTGCGGAAATATAAGCCCATAAAAGATTTCAAGTGGTCCCAAATATATCAGAGTCTTCTATGACCATGCCATGCCATGCCAAAAGCCTTCACAACTAGATTATCGCCTTAAACCTGAAAATACATGCTAAAAAGTGTCAACACGAGGTTGGTGAGTTCATAGGTTTATGATAAAGCAATAAAAATACTGTGAGTTTCATAAGAGTTTTGTGATCATTGTGTCGCTCACAATGTCCTGAAAATAGTGTTCACCTTCAAGTAAAGTTTGTGATGTGGACCAAGTGTAGGGTATGCAACCCAAAATAAAATAGTTTATTACGCTAGCTCTAAGTTCATGTAACCGAAGCTATAACAGTGTGCATGCTCTAGAAGCATGTTAAATATCAGTGGCCCAGCAAGTGTGTATCCCAGACACTTGTAGTTTCGACATGGTATACGTTCGTTTGCCTATCCGGTCAACCCGAAAGGGGATGTTACTCCCAATAGATCTATTTATAACATCCGCGCTTCCCAGCAGGAATTGACGGTTCATGAGTTTGGGCAATTTGGGACATAATAGTGCTTAGGCTAATCCGCGTAATAGTTTGATAACAACAGTGTTGGTCCATAAAATAGTTTTGCATGTTTCTCACCCCGATTGTAAAACAAGTTTAAATAGAGTGGGGTTACATATCAGTCAATCACATAATGCCTTCAAATAACCAATTCAAATAATTCAGCTCAACAGTCAGATATTGAGTAAACAGTTTGCAGATTTCAAGTAAACAGTCATTGAGTTTAGTTAAAACGAGCATGTATTCTCCCCCAAGAACAGTTTAAAAACCAGTAAAAGTAGGGGCCATGAACTCACCTTAGCTTGCAGCAACACAAAAATATCACAGTGGACACAACTGACATCAAGAGCAAAACATAACGATATCGAGGGTGTAGGCACAACGGTGCCGGCTCGGCACAACCTAATATATATGTAGTTATTTCAGAATACGTCTCGTAAGGTAAAAGAGTTTTAAAAGACAAGCGTCTTAGTTTTCGTGGATTACTCGTATCAAAGTTTGTAAGAAGTTTAGTGTTAACGTTTCATGTGATGGTAAGATAGCATAGACTCAAGAATACTCACGCAAAATAGAAAATCGACTCTGTTGAGAAAAGTACAGACGAGAGCTTGAGTCGGTAAAGGAATGACAAATGAAGTCAAGGAAAAATGGTGACAAGGAAAATGTCAACAAATAAGTCAATTAATACGTTTTCAGTGTTCGCCCAATAATCCCAATTAGTTCAAAAATACATTCCTGTTTCATTATCAATGACAAGTTGAATTTACAATTCAACAATAAGAGTTTACAATTCGTCACTTGACAAATTTATAATAAAAGTGTTTTTGAAATACAATCTTTGTAAAACCTTGTGGAGGCATATAGTTTCATTAAATAGTTAAGTTCAAGTTAAACGTCTAGTTATATGCATAACTTCAAGAGATTTTATTTTGCCTTCTAGTTGGTTTTTTAAGAAAATGTGAACTTATGAGAAAGCTTTCTATGACTTGTTCGTATATAACCTCCCAAGTTGTGTAGTATTTAATTAAACTACTTTTTCTATATACGGCTTAGGCGGTCGATTTGCTAAATAATCTCGTGTTAGTAATTTGTCCAATGATCCGAGCCATAATCCGTTATATTCTATCCGAGATATATATTTTTAGTCCGTATTCAAGTATCGATCCAAAGAGAAATCGAATCGTTGTCAATATTTTCGCGTTAGACAAGTTTTTCAGTAACCGAAAATATATTAGACGCATGTTATATGTAATTGGCAAAATATGTAACGCATACTTATGGACTTTTAAATCAAACGCACCCTTTAATTTGTTTTGGGCTACGACCCAAGTTATTACAAACCAACGCACGCCATAAGTGGGTTGTTAACCCAATCACCAAGCCCACCCAACACAAACTCAATACTTTCACTACTCAACGCAACAGAGAAAATTTGGCCAACCATAAAACAATGAGAAGTTATCACCAATGCAAGGATATAACTTTTGTAATTAATTCTGATTCACTAAATATTTACATACCAGTTTAAAATCTTGGACAAATGTGTTTCGGTATACGGTTTTAAATCAAGAAAACTTACATTGATAGGACAGGTATATAAGAGTTGCTATTCAAATGTGATTCAGTTTGAAAATATTCATGACATTTTAAAGCCATTAAAATGAAATCAAGAACTCAAATAGCAAAACAAATAAGACTAAGCTGTCTACTGAACATTTATGCTATAACAGGAACATGTCGAATGGGTTGAAAGTAGCAAAGAAAGATCAACACCTATATTTTGTTAACTCCGAATTGAACACAAACACGCCCTTAAGGGCTGCTATGACGGTTTCGAGACGACACCCAAACCCGACACCACTTGTATAGATTCACATAAAATCAAACGCGCCCTTTGTGAATCGAAATGAATAATGATAGTCAAGACAAATAAGTTATACACAAACCCAAGATAGTCTTAACCAAATACGTAATGCTACAATGAGCAGATTCTAATCTTGACCGAATGATATTTAAGCAAGAACGCAATGCAAACCCATACGTGACCGTCTACGGCTTACGACTTGCACTATGTTCGGGTTCCAAAAACACAGCTCAATACCAATATCTAAAGTCAAAAGTGTTTATGCTACACCAACCTAAACTGTGACTAGAACTGGGTCGACCCGACCCGCAAAGCAACCGAAATCAAACAAGTAACAATGGCGAGGAACAGTAGCGTAGAACAAGGACGATACCGAGTTGACTCACCCACTGAGTTGACTCAGTGGGTCGACTCGGTTTAAATAAACAAACAAACACCACTTTAATGATTTGACACTAAACCGAGTCCCACCTGATTTAACACTAAAATGGCGAGACACAGAACCGAATAACACACAACAAGGAAGATCAAAGAGTGACTCACTCACTAAGTTGACTCAGTGAGTCGACTCGGCTTAATTAACAAACAACCACCACTTATATTTATCCAGTTTACCACACGAAACAAGTTTTTCAAACACATTAAATCCACCATTTTCTTTACAGATTACCACACGAAATTCAGTTTAAAATGTTTTGAATTCCATTATTAATCCACGAATTCTTTTATACAACTTGGAGAAATAAAAAATGCAAGTTTTATTAACAGCTAATATCGAAATTTACAAACTAGAGGAAGATTAAGAAAAACCTTTACAAATTACGGATGTCGATTGAAGAGATGATTACAACAAGAGACTCTTGGATATGAATTGATCCGAAACCAAGCAGGAACCCACCACCAAATCTTCGAGCCAAAGTCTTGAGATAAAGTTTTTGTGATGTTCTTGAGAGTGTGTGAACGGAGAAGGGTGGGGGGTGTCCTTGTAGCTCGAATCAATTATAAACTTGAAAAGAAAATGGGTTTGACTCATCTTTTCTTGTTACCAGTCGATCTATAGCCGAAAAGGGTATGCCATCACCCTCATCTCCATCATCACTTGGCTCGATGTGTTGACCTTATAGAACTCGACAAAGAGGGCACAGACGCTCCCTTTGGACTTAAAGAAGAGGATAAAACTTGATCTTGTTTTACTTATGGCGTCACCCTTTGGCTGTTTATGGATCTGAGAAGAAAAGGTTGAGGAGGTGACGATTTTTGTTGATCAGGAAGTCAGAAAGAACAGCAGAGGAGTGGGGATATATTTGTTTTTATATAGTTATATTGTGAGTGGATAGGTTGTATGGATGAAAAGATTTATTTTTAGGTGTGTATTAAGTGTTCCTCGTGTCTCGTTGAATTTCGGTGTGTCAAAAGTAAATGTGATACATCGGTTTGGTAAATCTGAAAATAAAAATATATTTCTGTGAACGTTTTTATAAAAATTGTATAAAAAGAAAGTTGTTGATTTCGGAAATAAAATTTAAGCCATCACTAACGTGGCGTCGGTACGCGTGTGGTGTCGTGTTTTTCAGAAAAACGCGATGATTTCTCGGTTTTGTAAATAAGTTACCAGTAGGTGTCAGGAAGGTTGGAGGGCTACTGTATGCTACGACATGCGAGATAACTTCCCGAAATAGTCAAATAGGCTCAGAAACGCTCAAATAAATTGTCAAATAATACTAAGTTTATTTTTATCATTAAAATAATGGTTGAAAAATTACGGGTGGTTACACATTGTAAGACTTTGTGATAGATTCGAATTTAATTATAATCATTGTATTTTTTTAGGAATAAAATTCTAGGCCGAGTGGATGATTGAGGTTGAGTGTGGATTTATTTATTTCAGATGATTAGATTCCCAGAAACTAATTTTGATACTTAGGAAAATTTTAGTAGAGAAATGATTTGTTGTTGAGTAAGAACATGGATAAACTTGTTGTTGTTGTCGTTAGTAGGTTGATTAAATTAGGCGGGTTAGCTCCATGTTGTATGTATTCGAAAGGGGGTTTTAGGAACCCCAGGAATTATGGATTCGAGCCTAGAAAATGCTATGGCAAGAATAGAAAGACTTTAGTGTTAAGTTGATATAAGAAACTTTGAGTAGTGATAAGCTAGACTTACATTTGAGGTCATTCTTACCCATGTCGAAACATATAAAGATGAACACATAAGTAAACAACTCTAGCTAGTGATTATTAGTAGATGATTAGTGTAACATAGGATTGATTGGTTTATTGGAATTCGAAAGCAAATGTCAGGCAGATTGTGCAATGGCAGTTACTCATTTAGGAGCTTAAGAGTTAAATTCAATTGAGGTTGTTTACTACTCATGTCGACACGTAGGTTAAGCCAAAATCCAAAACCCTTGTGAGCAACTAGACTCCCAAAGCTTTGCTATACCAGGAAAGAACAACATTTTTGATTAAGAAGAGTTCCAGGAAAGTAGTACCAAGAAGTTAACTTAGTGTGATCCTTTGTTTTCCTTTAATGAAACCCCAGGTCGAAAAGCCCACTGACAGAATCTAGATAGGACTAAGGTTTATAGCCTCCTCGACTTGAAGAATTGGTTCTGTGTTCCTTGTGATTTTTACCAAGACATAAGTTCTAGTTCTTTTTTTTGAGGTCAAATAGAATTCACAAGGTGTTCAGCAGACTGTAAGACTTAGTTGTGTTGTTTGTGAGGAATATACCAGTCCAGCAATTCCAAAACAGTCCACTTAGAAGCCCACCTCCAAAAGCCCAACTAGGACCTCCATTTTACTAATAGCAGGCAACCCACGAATGGAGAATTTTTATGGGACGTAATAGGCTTGATATGTGGTAATCCTTTTTACCTTAGCAGCTAGGCGTCATTCGAAACTAGCTATATTGAGACACGACAACGATGCCAAAATTAAACCAAGACTTCTAGAAAATTTAGATGAGTAGTGCTCGACCTAAACCCCAACCAAGATTGAGCACCCTAGGTCCTTGTGATGTCGATTTGAGGGTCAAAATATTCCCAGGAAACACTAAGTCTTCACACTTAGGAAGAATTAAAGTTGTGTAGTGATGATGTGTACCAGACTAAACCAAAACAAATAGAGCCACATAAGAGCCCAAACTTAAGCCCAACTGACAATCCCTAAATGTAGCACAAGGCATGGGCTTGCGAACAGCCATTTGGTCCAATAAATATTAAACCCAACCCAATAGATGCAAAGGTTAATTCGGATAACAGACTTTGAGATTTGTCTCGAACAGTTAAAATGAACACTAGCCGTTACCGAAAATAAAATGGTATTAGCAAAATATATGGACATGTAAAAGGGAAACTTGTATAGCCGTACATATAAAAACTTGAATAGCCGTAATATAAAGCACGACGACGATAATAGACACGTTAGACTTACAAATCATATACAACTTGTGTGTAATAAAAAGGGGCGAGAAACGAGTGAAATTAAGGACACACATTGGAACATAATGAGTACACGTAACTTGGACAAATTAGTTTCATGTTAACGCTAGACAATGACACACATCGGAACATACATAAAAGTTAACACTTACATTGTTATTTTAAAAATCAATTAATCTAGACGTCACTAATAAAAACAACGGATGATATAGCACTCGTAGCATGAACAAAATTTGACAATATATATCGTCCTAAGTTAATAATGATGTGTAAAATGGGTCGTAATGAGTTAGTAAACCTTGTAAATTTTAACTAACCAAGGCCGTCAAAATTTAAAATCATTTAATTAGTGAGTAATAAACGTCACATATATTAAGTCATACTTTTAGAACCAACATAGACACACTAAAATATTGAAGAACTTGAACTAAGACATGATTATTTATCTAGGTTGCGTGTTGGTGTCGTGCACAGTGTTCACTGTTCAGACTATTGAAGGTGAGTATTCAGAACCCCTTTTTACCGTTTTATTGTTTGGGGTGGAATGCATGACTTAAAATTTTTATTTGAACTTATGACATATGTTTTGGTTGAACTCTTTGAAATTGACTTTGACCTTTAAAATATTGTTTGGGCTTATGACTTGTTTTGAACTGTTAACGTGCCGTACGCACTAAAATTTTAGTCTCCCATGTTTACGGAGCAGGCCTGATTTAATTTGTATATAATAGTTGGTATGATGTACCGTTCGTACATTCGCGTTGTTAGTCCCCGATTGGTTTGCCGTTCGCACTCCAATTTAGACGTACCGTTCGTACGGCTCCCTTGTGAGGAGCAGTAGGTAGTATGTATAGCGCTATTAGAAGTCGGCCAGCCTCTCATTCCCCTATTTACGGAATGCATATTATTTATTTTAGGGGCTTTGCCGCATACATTATTATATACTTGTCCTTTAATGTGAACTAAATGAGCATGTGTGTTTGACTATAAGACGTTCAATATTTTTATATAATGATTCTGAAATCATAGGTTACATGTCTTGTATGGGCAAGACATGTAACTGAATGATTTGACATTTGGACTTTTTAAAGACCTTAGACTTTTTTTTGATAAAACCTGTATACTCACCAACTATTTTCATAGTTGACCCGTTTTCTCATGCATTTTAGGTGATCGCTAGTAGGTATTTTTATGAGGACAGTAACATAAAAAAGTCGTCACGTTTTTCATTAAGTTATCAAGAAAGTTTCTTTCAAGAATTTAAACTTATTTTTATTTGCCGATGTCGGCCAAGACAATGTTGTATTAATGTACGGTTTCCTTAAATTTAAATTATGGCATTGTACTATATCTCTTTTGCGATGAATATTGATTTCGTAGCACCCCAGGACCCGAAAGCTTCCGCTATACCACATTTTGGGGGTGTTACAGATTGGTATCAGAGCCTAAGGTTATAGAGAATGCCGGTTTTTCTAAAATAAAAATCGCAACTATAACCAGAATAAAGTTTTTATTAAACACCAAACATCATACGAGCTGACTAGTCCGACCATTGCATCATTTCTCCTCAATTTTGCATAGCCTGATCACCTATGCATAATTTGGGAAAAAACATGCAATGATGGGAGTAGTAGTCTCGGATCATGTTTTGGTTGTGTCCTTGGAGTCTAGTCACCTGAAATTGCATTAGTTGTGTGTGCGTGCATATCATGTTTTAATAGCCCTGTTTATATGCCCTGTTTATGTTACTATACTTTATGTAGATATATGTGCCTTCCCCCTTGCTGTATTACGACCTGATAGACTAAGAACGTCTTTGATTCCGTCACGTCACAATCGCTACGTCTCCAAAGCCGTCATCCGCCATCGTCCAAGTATAACTCAAAGTTTTTGGTCTATTGAAGAATCATGACTACAAGGAAAACCCGCTCAGGAAGCACCAACAATAAAGTCCCAGGAGACAGTGCTGCTGGATTGGTGGATCTTCTAACTCAGATCGCCACACACGTTGGTGCAGGAAAAACCAATGAAGGAGCTGGTACCTCGACCAACGACCATGGACAAAAACGACGGGAGGATCAGCAGGTAAGCCGAGACGAGGACCAGCAGGATAAGCGGCAACGAGTAGCCAGGAATTATGGAGCAACAAACCAGGAGCGCAGAGGATATGCAGGCCCACATCCTAGGTGCACACGATGTAACCGAGACTGCCCGAGGTGCGACAGATGCTGACCGACTGGCCATCTTAGTCGAAATTGCCCAAATAGAAATGGGAACCAAGAGCGAAAGCGGACGTGCTACGAGTGTGGAAGTTCGGTCACCTCCGGAACGCGTGTCCTAAGCTGAATAGGGCACAGAGGCCAGTGCAGAACAACCCAACCCTCACTGTAGCAGTCGAAGGACATGACCCAAACCGTGGAGGCAATATCAGCCCAGCTCAGGGCCGAGTACATCTTCTAGGCAACAAGGAAGCACGTTAGGACCCAGCCATCGTGACGAGTACAATAAAGTTAACGACGATGATTAATAAGAGACCTGGTGTAGGATTTACTTTTGTTCCCTATCAAGTTAATGACGACGACTAATAGGAGGCCTGGTGTAGGATTTACTTTTGTTCCCTATCAAGTTAACGACGACGACTAATATAAGACCTGTCGTCATAAGCCGTAATTGAACGCCTAGCCTTTATTTGTTGATTTGATTTGGCCTAGATGATTCCAAACTTGAGCCGAACCTTCCAGAGGCCTCCATGTAAGATGTAAAAATCTTCCCTTCTAGCAACTTGTTTCCAGCTTGATCTAGTGACAGTTCTTGTTTGATGAGTTGCGAAAATCAAGATGGAATCAAGTTGTTACTCAGACTCATGACAGTTTCCTTTCAAGAAGTTGTGAGAATTAGTGAGAATTCACTAACTAAAGGTCACGTGAGGGCTAAGCTCAAGAATGGAAAAGTTGAACGTCAAATCTAATCACGAGGACGAATGTCAGTATAGAGAACAAACTGATTCTCGAGGACGAGATTCTTTTTAAGGCTGGCAGACTATAACAACCCTTAAACTTTCAGGCCATTATTTTAATAATGTGACAGGTTACTTCACTTTCACATAGACTGACACCACACGCAGACCAGGAACAGACAAAAATTAATATTAGAAAATAATTAAAGACTTGGAGATAATCTTAAATAACATTTAACGACCCTAAAAATAAACATTCTCGAATTAGAAACGGGCTAGGATGGAACCAGACTCGACACTATTTACCGGGACTCGGGTATTAAATTTACTCACATTACTTTAAAATCTTACCTAAAACTTATACACACTTACATTAAAAATACTACACCTTGACTACTTATACACTAAATACTTAAAAGCAGAAATCACCCACTACTTAAAATAAATGCTAGTCACCCACTCACTCCAACTCCCAAAAATAAAAAGACTGCAACCCTTTATCCCTTAGTTTGTCTGACCACTTCATCTCCCCAAAAACCATTGAACCATCACTTTCCACCATTACCATCTTTCACAGCTAATATTGTTTCCTTGTGACCTAGACCCTTTGTCCTCTTCAAGAAATTACATGTCAACCTAGGCTTAAACACCATCGAAGTAGAAATAGCACGTAAAAGGAAAAATTTATTGCTTCCAAATCCGAAAGCTCCCATGGAGCTACTCTCCGAAACCCATTATTTAAACCGCACCTCCAAAGAGATTCGGATCACAAATTCATTTAGATACACAAAGGAATCTGAGAAGTTCTCGAGGAGGTTGTGATTCGAATTGGAGGTAATCGGTGCTAAGCAGTGGGATCATCAGGATTAGAGTTCATTCGAGTTCATCCCTTAAGGAACCATTGTAATACTTTGTGATAGATTCGAATTTAATTATAATCATTGTATTTTTTTTTTAGGAATAAAATTCTAGGCCGAGTGGATGATTGAGGTTGAGTGTGGATTTATTTATTTCGGATGATTAGATTCCCAGAAACTAATTTTGATACTTAGGAAAATTTAAGTAGAGAAATGATTTGTTGTTGAGTAAGAACTTGGATAAACTTGTTGTTGTTGTCGTTAGTAGGTTGATTAAATTAGGCGGGTTAGCTCCATGTTGTATGTATTCGAAAGGGGGTCTTAGGAACCCCAGGAATTATGGATTCGAGCCTAGAAAATGCTATGGCAAGAATAGAAAGACTTTAGTGTTAAGTTGATATAAGAAACTTTGAGTAGTGATAAGCTAGAATTACTTTTGAGGTCATTCTTACCCATGTCGAAACATATAAAGATGAACACATAAGTAAACAACACTAGCTAGTGATTATTAGTAGATGTTTAGTGTAACGTAGGATTGATTGGTTTATAGGAATTCGAAAGAAAATGTCAGGCAGATTGTGCAATGGAAGTTACTCATTTAGGAGCTTAAGAGTTAAATTCAGTTGAGGTTGTTTACTACTCATGTCGACACGTAGGTTGAGCCAAAATCCAAAACCCTTGTGAGCAACTAGACTCCCAAAGCTTTGCTATACCTGGAAAGAACAACATTTTTTATTAAGAAGAGTTCCAGGAAAGTAGTACCAAGAAGTTAACTAAGTGTGATCCCTTGTTTTCCCTTGATGAAACCCCAGGTCGAAAAGCCCACTGACAGAATCTAGATAGGACTAAGGTTTATAGCCTCCTCGACTTGAAGAATTGGTTTTGTGTTCCTCGTGATTTTTACCAAGACATAAGTTCTAGTTCTTTTTTTTGAGGTCAAACAGAATTCACAAGGTGTTCAGCAGACTGTAAGACTTAGTTGTGTTGTTTGTGAGGAATATACCAGGCCAGCAATTCCAAAATAGTTCACTTAGAAGCCCACCTCCAAAAGCCCAACTAGGACCTCCATTTTACTAATAGCAGGCAACCCACGAATGGGGAATTTTTATGGGAAGTAATAGGCTTGAAATGTGGTAATCCTTTTTACCTTAGCAGCTAGGCGTCATTCGAAACAAGCTATATTGAGACACGACAACGATGCCAAAATTAAACCAAGACTTCTAGAAAATTTAGATGAGTAGTGCTCGACCTAAACCCCAACCAAGACTTGAGCACCCTAGGTCCTTGTGATGTCGATTTGAGGGTCAAAATATTCCCAGGAAATCACCAAGTCTTCACACTTAGGAAGAATTAAAGTTGTGTAGTGATGCTGTGTACCAGACTAAACCAAAACAAATAGAGCCACATAAGAGCCCAAACTTAAGCCCAACTGACAATCCCTAAATGTTGCACAAGGCATGGGCTTGCGAACAGCCATTTGGTCAAATAAATATTAAACCCAGCCCAATAGATGCAAAGGTTAATTCGGATAACAGACTTTGAGATTTGTCGCGAACAGTTAAAATGAACACTAGCCGTTACCGAAAATAAAATGGTATTAGCAAAATATATGGACATGTAAAAGGGAAACTTGTATAGCCATACATATAAAAACTTGAATAGCCGTAATATAAAGCACGAAGACGATAATAGACACGTTAGACTTACAAATCGTATACAACTTGTGTGTAATAAAAAGGGGCGAGAAACGAGTGAAATTAAGGACACACATTGGAACATAATGAGTACACGTAACTTGGACAAATTAGTTTCATGTTAAGGCTAGACAATGACACACATCGGAACATACATAAAAGTTAACACTTACATTGTTATTTTAAAAATCAATTAATCTAGACGTCACTAATAAAAACAACGGATGATATAGCACTCGTAGCATGAACAAAATTTGACAATATATATCGTCCTAAGTTAATAATGATGTGTAAAATGGGTCACATATATTAAGTCATACTTTTAGAACCAACATAGACACACTAAAATATTGAAGAACTTGAACTAAGACATGATTATTTATCTAGGTTGCGTGTTGGTGTCGTGCACAGTGTTCACTGTTCAGACTATTGAAGGTGAGTATTCAGAACCCCTTTTTACCGTTTTATTGTTTGGGGTGGAATGCATGACTTAAAAATTTTATTTGAACTTATGACATATGTTTTGACTGAACTCTTTGAAATTTTCTTTGACCTTTAAAATATTGTTTGGGCTTATGACTTGTTTTGAACTGTTAATGTGCCGTACGCACTAAAATTTTAGTCTCCCATGTTTACGGAGCAGGCCTGATTTAATTTGTATATAATAGTTGGTATGATGTACCGTTCGTACATTCGCATTGTTAGTCCCCGATTGGTTTGCCGTTCGCACTCCAATTTAGACGTACCGTTCGTACGGCTCCCTTGTGCGGAGCAGTAGGTAGTATGGATAACGCTATTAGAGGTCGGCCAGCCTCTCATTCCCCTGTTTACGGAATGCATATTATTTATTTTAGGGGCTTTGCCGCATACATTATTATATACTTGTCCTTTAATGTGAACTAAATGAGCATGTGTGTTTGACTATAAGACGTTCAATATTTTTATATAATGATTGTGAAATCATAGGTTACATGTCTTGTATGGGCAAGACATGTAACTGAATGATTTGACATTTGGACTTTTTAAAGACCTTAGACTTTTTTTTGATAAAACCTGTATACTCACCAACTATTTTCATAGTTGACCCGTTTTCTCATGCATTTTAGGTGATCGCTAGTAGGTATTTTTATGAAGACAGTAGCATAAAGAAGTCGTCACGTTTTTCATTAATTTGTCAAGAAAGTTTCTTTCAAGAATTTAAACTTATTTTTATTTGCCGATGTCGGCCAAGACAATGTTGTATTAATGTACGGTTTCCTTAAATTTAAATTATGGCATTGTACTATATCTCTTTTACGATGAATATTGATTTTGTAGCACCCCAGGACCCGAAAGCTTCCGCCATACCACATTTTGGGGGTGTTACAATTTACTAAGAAGAAAGTAGAATCTAGTTGGACTTGGCAACGTTGGCTATAGCATAAACCTAGTTTTACTTGGTTACCAAAGATGCTTAAAAATTGTACTACTAACCCAACAGGTTCCTCCGTTACCGTCTCTCGATCTGCATTGTCTTTTTGTGATGCAGGTGATAGAGATTGTACTTTGGATTGTGGATAGCGGGTGTTCCTGACACATGACAGGCAACCTAAAACTTCTAGTAAACTTTGTCACAAAGTTCATAAGAACTGTCAGATTCAGGAATGATCACTTTGCCGCTATCATGGGCTATGGGGACTATGTCAACGGATACATCGTAATAAGCCGTGTATACTACGTTAAATGCCTTGGACATAACCTTTTCTCTGTAGGGCAGTTTTGTGATGGTGACTTGGAAGTTGCATTTAGGGAGAAAACCTGCTTCGTTCGTGATCTTCAAGGAAACGACCTTATGTCAGGCAAACGCGGAACGAGTCTCTACACCATTTCCATGTTAGACATGAACGCTTCTTCTCAAATATGTTTACTCTCCAAGGCACACTCTACAAAATCATGGCTATGGCATAAACGTTTGTCCCATTTGAATTTCAAGACTGTGACGGAACTTGCTCGTCATAAGTTATTCGACAGTCTTCCAAGATTCCGGTATGCCAAAGATCATCTCTATCCAGCATGTGAACAAGGGAAGAGTACTCGTGCTCATTTTTCTCCAAAAACCGAACACAGTACGGATCATGTACTCCAACTTCTCCATATGGATCTTTGTAGCCCAATGCGTGTTCAGACAATCAATGGGAAGCTATACATATTGGTAATCGTAGATGATTTTTCAAGATGGACTTGGGTCTACTTTCTCCGCACCAAAGATCAAGCTCCTTGTATGATCATCACCTTTCTCACCAAAATTCAGGTTCAGCTTCGCAATACTATTAGGAAAGTCAGAACTGACAATGGAACCGAATTTAAGAATCAAACCCTTCGTGATCTCTTTGAGAAAGTGGGAATTAAACACCAGACATCTATTGCATGCAGCCCAAAACAAAATGGAGTTGTCGAAAGACGAAATAGAACATTAGTGGAAGCTACAAGGACGATGTTGATCAATGCTCAATTACCGGATTATCTCTGGGCTGAAGCTGTCTCAACCGCTTGCTATACTCAGAACCGATGTATGATCACCAAAAGGCACCACAAAACCCCATATGAGCTTGTTCACGAATGAAAACCGAACATAAATTACTTTCATGTATTTGGGGCTCTCTGTTACCCAATGAATGATCGTGATGACCATGGAAAATTGAAAGCCAAAGCTGATATAGGAATCTTTGTTGGATACTATGAGAATTTCAAGGGATTTCGTATCTAGAACCGTCGAACTCGTGAAATTCAAGAGACTATACACACTTATTTTGATGAACTCACGAAGATGGCTTCTGAGCAAAACAGCTTAGGACCCGCTACTAACCGTCTGAACTTCCCTGATCAATTAGCTGCACCCCTCTCTCTCAACCGCAAGGACTTGGAAGATTTTTTTGCTCCGCTGTTTGATGATACTCTCGTTAGTCGTGCTTCAGATGTATCCACCAGTTCCGCTGCACAACCAGTCAATATTCAAGCACCTAATACAGCAGTAACTACAACAACAGCAGTTGCTGAAGATGCACCTCCAACAGAAGCATCATCATCAGTAGGACAAACAACTTCTAATACTACGACTGCAGCTAAAGATCCCCTCCTATCTTCTGAAGTACCCACACCCGCAAATTATGACGGAAATGCTTTCTTTAATCCATTTGCTCCGGCTCCAACCATTCCACATACTGCTGAGTCATCAATGAGCAATTCGGATCCGTCAAATATGAACCTAAATTTTCAACAATACCCATCAACCCACAAGTGGACTAAGGATCACCCTTTAGTGAACGTGATTGGTAATCCAGACAATCCGGTCATGACACGCAAGAGACTCCATACAGATAATGAAACTTGCATTTATGCACTCACCGTTTGTCAAGCAGAAACGAAAAACATTAAAGAAGCTCTAACTTACGACAATTAGATTGAGTCAATGCAAGAAGAACTTGATCAATTCAAGCGTCTCGAAGTTTGGGAACTGGTAGAAAGACAAGATGGAGTATACGTTGTCGGGCTGAAATGGATCTGGAAGAACAAATTAGATACTGATGGCACGGTTATTCGTAACAAATCTCGGTTGGTTGCTAAAGGTTTCAGTCAAGAAGAAGGTATCGACTTTGAGGAATCTTTCGCACCAGTGGCAAGACTTGAAGCCGTTTGCATGTTTCTGGCGTACGCTGCCCACAAGAACATCACCGTTAACCAAATGGACGTGAAGACTGCATTTCTGAATGGCCAACTCCGTGAAGAGGTGTATGTCACACAACCAGAGGGCTTCGTCGACCCAGAACATCCGAATCATGTGTACCGGCTCAAGAAAGCCATCTATGGCCTTAAACAAGCCCCGAGGGCATGGTACGATAAATTGTTTGCATTCCTAATTGCTAATCATTTCACAAAAGGTTCTGTTGATCCAACACTGTTTATACAAAAACATGGGGAGGACATCTTAATAGTTCAAATCTATGTAGATGATATCATTTTTGGTTCAACCCATAAAAAGTACTCAAATTCTTTTGCTAAATTAATGAAACAAAACTTTCAGATGTCCATGATCGGTGAACTTACGTTCTTTTTAGGGCTGCAAGTTCATCAATCACCTCGTGGTATTTTCTTAAATCAGTCCAAATATGCTCTAGAAATTTTGAAGAAACATGGCATGACCAGTTGTGACACCTATAATACCCCTATGTCTGCTTCATCTCCTAAGCTGGATGTTGATTTACATGGGACACCAATTGACCCTACCAAATACCGTAGTATAATTGGGTCACTCATGTATCTAACAGCCAGCAGACCAGATATTGTCTTTGCCACATATCTTTGCTCCCGCTATCAGCCTCGACCTACCGAAAGACACCTCTCTGAGGTTAAAAGAATCCTTCGATACATAAAGAGAACCATTTATTTGGGGATCTGGTATCCGAAGGATTCTGGCTTTGAACTAATTGCCTTTTCAGACGCTGATCGTGCAGGATGCCTTGATACAAGGAAAAGCACATCTGGGGGAGTACAATTTCTAGGTGACAAACTCGTGTCTTGGCAGTCGAAGAAGCAAGATTGTACATCCTTATCATCAACAGAATCTGAATACATAGCCATGTCAGCATGCTGTGCTCAAGTCATCTAGATGAGGTCACAGCTGATGGACTACGGATATGTCTTCAACAAGATTCCAATGTATTGCGACTCCAAGAGTGCCATTGATATCTCGTGCAACACCGTTCAGCATTCAAAGTCCAAGCATATTGCTCTTCGTTACCATTTCATAAAGGAGCACGTGGAATAGGGTACAATTGAACTTTACTTTGTGGGTACAGAATACCAACTGGCGAGTTTATTCACCAAAGCCTTGCCTCATGCAAGATTTGTGGAATTAGTTCATCAGATTGGTATGAGATGTTTGACTCCAGACGATTTAAACAATTTTCTTAAACAAAGTTAAAAGAGTCAAACATCAAAACTATCTTTGTAAATATTTTCTCAAAAACACAAAAAGATTTTTATTTTTCATTAAAAGAAAAATAAATAATAAAAAAATTAAAAATAAAATAAAAATTTACCATCTCTTCAAGTGTGCAAAAGTCAAAACAAATCAAAATATGTTCTCGTAATTTCAAAATTAGTCAATTTTTTTTAAATCACGAACATATTTTAAGGGGGAGAATTTTTTTTTCTAACTTTTGCACATTTCTAATCAAAATCTTCATTTTTCATCAACATGTTCATCAAACCATATTTCTATGATCTCTTGAACTAAACGTTTGTCAAAATTTCAAAAGTATGTCTTAGTTCAAGGGGGAGAAATGAAAATAACTATTACAAACCTCAGGGGCTGTTATTGTTAAACTGTCATAGGTTTACCACTTTAGGACTTAGAGTGAACAGATTAAGGGATTTAGGGACTCAAAGTGTCAAATATTCAAAGTTGAGCCTATATAAGCCAACTCAGTCTTAAAATCATTCACATAAACTCAGAACCTTAACTAATTGCCGCCAAAATTTGATCTCAAACTCAACATATTGATTTTTCTCTAAAACTCAATTGTAAGTGTTATACATGTTCATTTATGCATTCTAATCATTCGTTTGAAATCTTGAAACGTTTCTGTGGCTCAAATTGTTCATACGCGATTTTAGGGTTTTAAGATTCGGATTGCGTATTTTTTATGTGTTAATCCTTAGTCTAATTCAAGTTGTTCTATAGTTTAACACAATGATTTAGAGTGATTTGCAACTGTTTAATTGTAATACATAACATCAATCGATGCAGTTTGAGTTATTTAGGGTTTATGAGGTCGAGTTGTTGGCTGGTAACAAATGATTAAGTGTTTAAGTGTTTTGAGTGGTGGGATATGCTTTTGTGTGTTACTAGATCATGCGCGTAAAGTCTCATAACCTGAATCAAACGTTTGTTCTTAGTCGAAGTTTTACATTTGGCTTAATGAACTGTTGTGAATTATGTGTTGTTTTTTATGAATTTCTGGGTTATAGATTATGATGTGAACATGTTTTAGATGGTATTTGGTCATTGCTTGTTGCCTATAATTGTCATAAATGGAATTTGATAGTTAAGAAGTTCTCCGATCAAGACATGAAATTCTTCGACTTAGCCTCCGAGTAAGGAATTTGATTTTGGTCACTTGGAAATTTTTTAGAAATCATTCGAATAACTGATTCAATCCTGATTATTTGAAGAATTTGATAAAAACTTTTCGAGTAATCAACATCAGTTCTAACTTAGAAAATTTTATAATAAATCCTTCTAGTAAGGATCTGTTCTATATTCTCCGAGTAATGAACATATTCTTTGACTAAGGTTTTTTATTAAAATTTTCCGAGTTAACTCTTATTTCTCCGAGTAAGTTGAGGATTTTATCAAACTCTTCGAGTAACTAAATTTCATCATTTTTTTCGAGTAAGAAGTCTCCGAGTTAGGAGTATATTAAAAGTTTTCGAGTAAGGAATCATTGTAGTCTCCGAGTTAGGACATATATTTTCAAATCTTGGTTCAAATCCTCTGAGTAAGGATTATAATACAAAATCCTCCGAGTAACCCCATAATTCTTCGAGTTAGCTACTTTTTCAGACTTAGAAATTTTTTTAAGTACGGTGCAGTGCAAAATTCAGTGAAATTTAAAATGAGGTTTATTCAGTATGGCTGTTTGTTTGATATGTGCATATTATTCATGATTATGTCTCTCTAAATGATGCATCATATTAGTTAGACTAAGATCATGTAATATGTAACTCACACTAACATATATATGTAATTTCCATTGTGTGTCGTTGTTGGTGTTTATGCTACACAGGTTAATCATGTCTCAAACATCCATTGATAGAAAGGATTTGATCCCAGAAGGAGATGAACGAAAGATTAGTGATTCCAACTCAAGAGTAGACTTGGACACATTACCATGTCGTCCGTCGTGCCAAATAGTAGTGGAGATTCTCAAGAGACACTTCATTAGGCCTGTTCTGACCAAGTCTGCCAGTGTATCAGAAGTTTATCTGAACCAGTTCTGGCACACACTACACATCAGCAGAGACAACAAAACAATGACAGCTACCCTTGATAACACAGTGATCCAGTTTGATGTCAATACTCTTCGTGCCTTACTTGATCTTCCTCCAACAGCTTCTGGCCCTAAAGGCAGATTCCTCAAAGATCCTAAGTTTGAAATCATGGCCTAGACATTAAAACGCATCGGCTATGATGATTTGGGGGATGAACTGACTTCTCATTCAAAGGTGGACAGAAAGCATATTCCTCAACCCTGGTTAACCCTCTACACCATCATCAACCACTGCATTACCGGGAAGGAGACTGGTCTTGAGCACCCCAGACTCGAACATCTGATGTTCTTTTGGGGTATCCTTAACCTTTTCCATATGGATTATGCTCAGTACATTTGGTCAGACATGATCTACCAAGCTCTTCAATTCAGTCAGAAGAAATGATACAAGATACCCTTCCCACGTTTCACAAAACTTCTGATTGAACACTTCATGAAAAAGCAACCAGATATTGACAAACGTCAAACCTCATACCATACAGATGGATCATATACTCTCCAGGGTAAGAATTCACACGACCAATACCACAAAACAAGGTGTGAGAATTCCACCCACGTTGCTATCAGAAGCAGTTATGGCAACTGAAGCTTACTTATGGTACGACAAGGCAGAAAAGGCAGGAAAGGTTGGGATTACAGTAAAGGGCACAGGTGCAACCAGAGGCATAGGTAGAGGAAGAGGTAAAACAGTCATTACAGCCTCCACGAGGACGAAGAAGATCACCCAAGCCTCAAAGAAGAAACTTACACTCAAAGATGAATCTTCTGAGGAAGAAGAAGAAGAAGAAGAGATAAATCTGAGGGAGGAACGAAGGAAAAAGCTTATTACGATCAAGAAGGAACTGTCAAAGGTTGATAAAGGACTTGGCAAGGGCAATGGAAAATCGATCAAAATGCATGACCAATCCTTTGAACCCATTGAACCACCCATGACTAGAGAAGAAGAGATTGAACAACTCAAGAGGGCTACAAAGGAAAATAGGGCTAAATATTTAGCTGATATGGAAAAACTTGAGAGAATGAAGAAAGGCGAAGGATCAGCTTCACATCCTAGGGAAGAAGAGCTATTGTCACAGTCTGAAGTTGATTCTGAAACCACACACACCAAATCTGCAAGTATCTCACCAACTGAATCTGAGGGTGAGTCAGAATCAGATCAATTCGTACACCCATCCTCAGAATCAGAATCCGAATCTGATGACAACAAGGATGAAGATACAGATAAAGGTGAAGACAAGGAGGAAAAAGATGAAGATAATGAAGAAAATGATGATGAAGACAAAGATGAAAAAGATGAATATAAAGAAGAAAATGATAAGGAAGAAGAGGATGAAGATGATGATGACAAAGACAATGAAGATGATGAGGATGATAATAATCAAGATGATGATGATCAAGGTGACAACCGTGTACCTACTCCAATACCTTCATCTGTAGATCAAACTTCTAAGATCATCCCTCCATCACCAGTACGTACACCTCAACAACTCGACAGTAATGAGCTCAAAGCCCTAAAAGAGCAGCTCACAACACTACAAAATCAAGTGACAACTCAACAGAGTGATATCAACGAATTCAAAGGTTATGATATCGAGCGAGCAACAAATCACTACATCAGCAATACTTTACCACAAGAGATCAGTAAGCATCTTTATGAGACACTCCCAAGTCTTCTAAAAGAATACGTCAAAAGAAAGCTGGATAGGATTGTGGCTAACCAACTTCAAACTACACCAATTACAATTCAAACTTTACCATCCAAGCCTTCTGCTGATGATCTCAAAGAAAAGTTGCTCGAGGCTATCATCGATGATCCTGAAGAGGAAGAGCTTCGTCAGGCCTTGATTAACTCAATCAAGAAAGCAGAAAAGAAAGGTGAGGCATGCAAGAAGGACAAGCCCAGCAAACGTCATCGTGATGATCACGACAAGGACGATCAAGCTAAGAAAAGGGAAAAACGCACAAGAAAGGCTGGTCCTTCTACAACACAACCTACCCCCTCTATTCAGCAAACTGGCAACAAGGACTTCGTACCTCAAGAGACGGGAACATTTGATGAAGCCGAACAACATGATGATATCACTCTCGAACAAGCTGAAACTGCTCCTCCCAAAGTTGCGAGTGTTCCTGCACCACCAACTGATGCACCTCTCAAGCCTTCTCCAGAATGGGTCAACCCAGATGCAGCAAAGTATGAATGGTTTGAAGAGATGGTGGATGCGTATCCTGATACTCCAGAGGATGCAACACTTGCTGAAGGTTCTGTTGTGGACTTCACGAAGAGGCTGAAGAAAGTGATGCAGGTTCAGAAATTACAACTATCTGACATCATCAAAGTTCGCAAAGCAGGATTCTCTGAGTTCAAGACAGCAACAACATCACACCTGGAATTCGAGTACAATTTGGAACAAGTTGCAAGGGCACTGTCTGAGAATGTTGACTGGAATGATGCACGCTCTTCTCATCCAACTGATAATTTTCAACTTCATGACTATTCACAACCCCTACCCCTCGTCGGTCATGCTCATAATCCTAAGATACCCAAGGCTTACTTCTTCAACAACGATTTGGAGTATCTGATCTATGGAAACACCAATCCAAAAAAATGATACGCAACTTCCCTCACGAAGTTCTAGGCAGCATCATATGTATTAGAAGGATTTGAAGAAAAGATCAGCGAATTGTTCGTCAACTCAATTGAAGAATACAACAATGAAGTTGTTCCTGGAATCTATCATTGACCTGATATGAGGAAATGGTTTTACAAATGGAAGCTTACTTTCACCTCGAAGACGAAGGTTTATCAGAAGAGTAGGATTCTTTCCATCACAAGTGCTAAAACAGAATCAAAGTATGGGTATAATTTTCTGGCAAAGATCACAGTGAGGTGGCAAGATGACAAAGAATACACGTTCAACGAAGCTGATTATCCCTACTAGAGCATCTTCCTGGTCGTCTCCAATACGGCATCATCAACTCAGTTCTGATCTACATCCGCAATATTATGATCAGAGCAAGTGTTGACTACGTTCATCTTGGGGTGGAAAGCTATCAGAAGAAGTTGAATTTAATCAAGCCAAATATAAGACCTCCTGGGATAGCAGAAAAGAGACTATACACCTTCGGCAATAGACCATTTGGAGTAGTGTTCGTCAGAAAAAGCACATCAAAGTTCATGGGATATCAAGATATTCACAAGTTTAGCGATGAAACTTGGATACAAGTCAAGTCTGAACTCGCTCATATTCTGGAGAACCATAGACAAGGAAGGAAGCAGGGGTGGCTAAGGCACATGACCTGGAGTAGAAATGATGTGAAGCAAGCCATCAAGTTCTAGGCAAGAATTGACCAACGGCTTCAATTTCGGGTGCAGATGAGAAGATTAGAGAGTTACGTGGGTGGACGAGCCAGAATTCCGAATATTCTCACCTTCCGCCGTCCAGAGTAAACAATGGTACCATTTGTCAAATTTTGTCATCATTTCATCATTTGCTATATATGAATATGGTTTGTTCACAAATAACAGTGCACAACCCGTTCTTGTAAAGAAAGGACCCTGTGGTACGCTTCAGTGCCACAATCCTAATATAAGGAGCGAAAGCTTCTTACTTTTGAGTAGAATTAACCAGAATTTTCAACGTTTTTCAAAATTCTACTCAAAAGAACAAGTATTCCCTTGTTAAGGGGGAGTACTTGAAAACAAAATATTTGTTCATAACAACAAAAGTTCTTGAAATTCTTCCCGTAAACCTCAAAAAGCATATTTTAATCCAAAGTTTAACAAAAACAACATGAATATGATATTTTTGAGGGGGAGGATGAATATGTGATTAAAATATGGTAATTCAAAAGTTGAAATCTCGTGTAAGCTTGAATCATAATTGAACCCTCGAGTAGAATGTACCGATTTTGAGAGATTATTCTTTGAATATGGCCGGGACGGGTAATAATTTCAAGCTAGTTTAACTAGTGATATAAACGTGTCTCGCAAAGGTCATATTCATTGAAAATCGATCAATTCAAAAAGTGCTAACTCTACCCGACATGTGCAAATTTAATTTAAACACTTATGAGCACATGTTAAGGGGGAGTATTTCTGAAAAATGCAAAACTCTCAAAGTGTAAACAATATAAGTTACACTCATAAGCACTTTGAGAGATTTTCAAATATTTGTTTTAATGGAAAACAATAGGATTAGTCATGGAGTTATAAGTTGACTAAGGTTAGGAAATCGTCCTATGATCCGCTATAGCCGGAGGGATCTACCCAAGGACAATACCAATAGTTTAGTACTAGAAAAGTCCTAGGTATGATGAAAAAAAAAGGAGTAAAGAAATGAAAGGAGAAAGAAGGGGTTGAAGAATGAAAAAGAAAAGTAAAGAAAAGGGTGAAAAGAAATAGCCCTCCATTTGATCAACCTTAGGGCAGACGCCGGGTTCAATACATATGCTACTGGTTGTTACTACGGTAACACCGGTATTGAAGATTAAGCCGTCATGGACCCAGTGACGCACTGCACTAAACCTTCTAGCCACTCAGGTGTCTCTCAAAAGACACTTATTTCATTTCTCATGGAGAACCCTTCATTATCTATCGACCTCTCACTCCGAGATGTGTTGATATTGAAAAGGAGGCACTCTGCTCCATGCCTTAATCGAGTATAGAGCCATGAGATACATAAAAGATCTCTTAGGAACACTTAGCATTGTTACACTGGTTGTTCAACAAAAGGAACACCAGTTGTAAATTATAAGAGTGTCCTACGCAGGTCTTAGTAATCTGCCGAGATCATTCATGAGAGAATTTACATATTATGATTCTCAGTGATTGAATGGAAATCCTGCCAGGGTCAACATCAAATAGCCCTTACAGCAGGACACTTCGGTAATTCCTTGTGGATTACGCTTAGTGTTCGAGGTGGTTCCAAATGGTCTACAGTCGTTGAGTGATACTTCAGTATACTCCAGCGGCTCACTGAATCGTTGATACTCTTCGGTGTATCTGTGTTAGCTCTTTCAGGGGCATCCGGTTCAGAACGACCTTGGGTAGAATTAGAGAAAGTCTTCACACTATGCTGTTGATGATCTCGAAGTCTGAATCTGTAAGTGTCGGATGATTTATTGCTAACTGTTTACCTGCAGGAAATCATGGAGACCAGGAGTTCCACCACCACCATTCCATCATGCTCATATCTAGATGAAAAGTTCTCACAAAGACTAAGAGATATCAAAAGTTCAAAGAAGTTAAAGAAAAGTCAAAGATCAGGCATGAAAAACTTTCACAAAGTCAAAGATTGAAGCTTATGAAGTGAGAATCACTTGAAGAACAAAAGTCAAAAGACATATGAACATGATGGAAAATACATAAAGACATCGTGATCAAAGAACGTTGGTGGAAGGCAGATCAAGACAATACCATATCACATAACTCAGGAAAAAAAGAACAAAGATACAAAAGACGTCGAAGCCAATGAAGCAAAGATGACGTCAAGCAACCTAGATGACCAATACTTAGGGGGAGATTGTTGGGAACACGGTATTAATTATCAAGTATTGATCATAGTTTGTAATAGATTGCTTAGGCCTTTATGTTAGTTATCAAGGTACGGCCTGTGTAGAAGGCCCATGGGCCATGGCCTTTTATCTATTTTATTTTATTTACTTATGTAGTTAGCCCCCTTCATGTAGAAAAACTATAAATACCCCTTCCATTGAAGGAAAGGGGTGTTGGTTAATGTTCATTTCATTTTCATTATGTCTTATGCTTAACCTTCCACTCTTTCTCTCTCTAACTTTCTCTCTCTAGAATTAAGGTAGCTTGTGTGATAAATCTATGACACAATAGCAACCGTCAAGGGGGAGCAACTAAGAACTTCTTACTCTCCTTATTCCTTTTTACACCTTTTCTTCACTTACTTTTCTTAAAACTTGCATTCGGGTTAGTTTCCTTTCGACGCTCTTTTTGTTTCGACAAAAAGGGGGAGAAAGAGTAAAAACTACAATTCAAAAATTTACGAATTTTATTTTTTACTTAAAATAATTTTATGTTTTGTCATCAACAAAAAAGGGAAGATTGTTAATACAAATAAACCTTCAAAACGTTTACTTATATTTTACGATCTTTCAATGTTTTGAGCCAATAATTTACTAACTCATTTCATTAAACAAGTAAACCTTAAACATATCTAGTTAACAAGTTTACATGAAACCGAAACTATTTTATAAAAACACTTAAGTAACATTTGTTACTTACATTTTATAAAATACATGTTAAGAAAAAGCTTGTAAACACTTGGACTATCCATGGCTCAAAACCAAGTGCATAAACCATAAACCATGGAGCTTGACCCATAACCCATGACCCATTGCATGACATCCATAATGGGTAAAACCCATGACCCATGACCCAAAGTCCATAACCTATAACCCAAAGTCCATGACCCATGACCCAAGATGTCTTTGACATCAGGCATGACATCATCTATCCATGGATCATAACCCATAACCCATAACCCGGTTTGTAACCCAAAATCCGGACTGGTTTACCCAGTTACCCAGATCCCTCGGTTTACACTAGTCGGATCCCTCTGGGAAGGGATCCGGTGGAACCGTGTGAACAGTAGGCAGTTTTGCCTATAAATAGTGAGTCATTTCTCTCTTATCTCTCACCCCTTTTAGAGTTTACTTCACTCTATACTCTAAACTCTCTAACCTCAGATCCAAGGATCTTTCTATGTAGTTTCTCTTTGTGATTCTCTAGGTTCCTTCCATAAGGCGAGATCACAACCTCTCGAAGACGTGCAAGCTCGTGATATGAGTTGCTTTGATTCTTCTCTTCCAAGATCACAGAAGTGATTCTTGTTCTTTCTTTCTTCTCAAAGGGTGTTGTAGATGTGTTGAGTCGATAGGTGTAAAAGGACGTTGGATCCTTTAGTCGAGTTGTATTGGGTGTGTTGGTTTGGTCCACCGTGCTAAAGACCCGGTATCTAGCCTTGTACCGGATAAAGTGTAGGAAAAGTTCCCCATTTTTAACATATAGTATTTACATATACAACCTATATCACTTACAACATATCTCACTATCAAGAGGGATTTTAGTAGTATTTGGGTCATTTTTAGGTATTTCGATTAAAAAAAGTAAGAATTGGGTTGCGCCATATATATGAAAGAGTATACAATAATGAGGACGAAGGTTTGGTCTACCTTGTGTGAAATACCCGGTATCTAGCTTTGTACCGGATAAAGTGTAAGCGACGTTGTGAAGGCTTCTCCGCCATGTGAAAGGAGTTTGTGTTGTGAAGTGATAATGAAATCTCGAGTAGGTGACTCGGGAGTGGAGTAGGGCAAAAAAAGTGTCCTTATAGCCGAACCACTATAAATACTTGTGTTGTGGTTGTGTCTCTCTAACTCTATCTCCTAGTTTAGTTTATATGCTTTTATTTCTATCAATATCCAACACGTCAAAACTAGATTCACATAAGTCGATCTATAAGTTTTAATAAATGATTTTAATCAGTAAAACTATTCAACCCCCCCCCCCCTTCCCCCTTCCCCCTTATAGTTTTCTACACCAAGCACACCCTAAATTATGTTTCCTTCTTTGTGCTTATTTGGTACGTCTTTTCTTGAAGTTTTTTGGTTTAAGCTTATTGCTTTAGAAGAAGCTTCTTCTAATTGAAAGCTTTATTTAAATACGTACAAACGTATTTTAACCAAATAGCTCTTAAAATGAAACGCGCTAAAACAAATAGACTTCTTTTTAATTGATCTTTCCTTTTTTAAACAAAGGCCAATATCGCGCACATGCATGCATCTTTGCCAATTTTTAAAAAATACTACCATGTGGAGGCAAAGAAGTACATATTTGGTGCAATCAGCAATTAATGTTTGATAACTAATTAAATAATTATATATTTCTATAATTTCAAAAAAACAATTCATATAATTTGATCACGTTTTATATTATATGGTCGAGTAGTATATATATAGTTGTATTTGGATCAAAACACATATAGTGTCGGTAAGCAAAGATGGCTAAAGCTTTAAGTGCCAAGACAAATGCGTTCAAGAAAGGTGCATGGAGCGAAGATGAAGACCACAAGTTGCGAGCTTATATCCAGAGATATGGTCACTGGAACTGGGGTTTACTCCCAAAGTTTGCTGGTAAGAGTCATTTAGTTTCCTAAGCTCTTGTATGTATTGTTGCAAATAGATGCGACGTTTTAATTCTTATTAATTGTCCATCGTTTTTTTAGGTTTGTCGAGAAGTGGGAAGAGTTGTAGGTTACGATGGGTGAATTATCTTCGTCCAGACATGAAACATGGAAATTTTACGTTAGAAGAAGACACTATCATTCTTGATATGCATAACAAGCTTGGCAACAAGTAAGTTCCCCGTGCAATATAATATGCGGAAAAGGAATATTTTTCGGGTTGGGCACCACATGCATATATATATTTTTAGACGAAAGTTTTTGTAGTTTCATACTTTATGAAACTAAAAGTAAAAGAAACCAAAAAGTGTGATGGTACATATAATTGCATATAACGTTTTCGTAATCAAAATACATACTCAATTTTCAAAAATGGATGGGGAAGTTGCTAAATGGAACTTTCGTTTTTGTATTCACAGATGGTCCGCAATAGCTAGAAAATTGCCAGGAAGGAGCGATAATGAAATAAAGAATAGATGGAACACGCATTTAATGAAGCGAGCTCATCAAAACCAACATGTGCTAGAAACCAGAGACATTGGAACCATGGATCATAATCAGGCCAACTCTAAAGAAGTTTCGAGTCTAGAACTCCATGAAGACAATGAAAGTTTTTCCGTAGAGGCATCATCTGAATCAACGTCATGTTCTTCGCGCTCTGAAACATCATCATATTGGCTTAGTGGCTCAGATTCCGTAGTTTCAGGTGACGTTGCACCTCCAATTTCTAGTTACGAACTGACTGAAGATTTCTGGACTGAACCATTTTTACCAGATATCACATCATCGCTTGATAGCGAGTTTTCACCATTGCATACCGTTGATGACACCCCATCTTCTTGGCAAGATATGATGATGAGCGATGATTTTTCTTGGTCGATGTTGGATACATATGTAGAACGCAATAGTGAGTTCATAAATAGTTGGGATAGTATCCAATAAAATGTATCATATCGTGTTGAGATTAATAATACGTAGTAATGATATTTAGATTCCTATCAAGCGTTTATGATAAATAATAACTCTATAACTTCACCGATTAAAAAGGCTATGACTTGAAGAAAATTCTAATACCGAAAAATATATGGTTACAAAGGGCATAATCCTTCACTAAGGGGATCTCCAACAATGTCCTCATAAATCATCAAATTTGAAGGATTAAAAAGCATCTTTTAGTTACATTCATCGTGTTCCAAACTTCAACTTCAAACATATTAATATTGAGTTAATTGAAAACATCAGCTACTAGTCTAATAAGAAATCAAAAGATATTAAAAAATAATAACAATACTTTTGGAGGATGAATAGTGAAGATTTTGAGCAATCATCAAAACTTTTCTCAAAATTGAAGCATGGTTAAACACAAATTTTGTTGCTTCATTCTTTAAATATTATAATTTTCGCACCATAGTTGAAGATGGCTTAAAGCTGTCAATATGTGGTTAGTCACTTCCATGACCATAGTCTTTGTGGTCATTAAACTAAAATAAAGACGAAATTTAAAACCATGGATTATAAATTGACTGGACTAGATGCCTAGTGCTGGTGGGCATATTTGCGACAACGTACCCATTTCATTTCCTTAGCACGTTGTCGTAGAAGTCAGGGTGAAAATTACAATTATATTATCAGATTTAACTATAATATTACAATACAATTAGATTAAATAGAAACTACATAGGAAACCTAACCGCTAAACAACCTAAATAAACAGGCCGGGCCTTAAGGCCTATTTAGCTAATATCCCCCCCTTAAACTCAAAATGTTGCAGCGGTAAATATTGAAAGCTTGCCAAACAGAAAATAACTAAAACTAAAAAACAAATGAAAAGCGGAGTGTCTCAGAGTGCAAACTCGGTGCTAGACGGAGTCTCAATCCGACGCCATCCAAAATTTAACAAAGCCACAACAGACAACTTTAAAGCAGACTGACTAAAGTAATTGCAAAACCAAAATCAGAGCAAAGCAACATAATTACGGAGATGAACAAGAGTAGATCAAGGCAAGCAGAGCAGATTCGGACAGACAGATTGAGATTCAGACAAGCAGATGTAGAGCAGGCAAACAGGTGCAGATAGAGCAGATTCAGACAGACATAACCAGACATATGGAGAAACATAGCAGAACCAATGTGGAATTCAGACAGATGCGGAACCAAACAAAACCATATTGAAACCAGACACAAGCAGAGCCAGGTGTAGCCTGTTAGCATTAATAGAAAGTGATGGTCATTCATTACTTATAGAACTTTTTAACGTGTCATAGTTTATATGTTATTGTTCAGTTAATGGGCTCATGGACTTGGATAAACTAGTATACTATTAGTTATGTTTTGTAAGTTTCTTATTAAATGTAAATTCAAGTCCATAATCTAAACAAGGCCCAAGCCTATGGTAAAGCCAATGAGGCGTTTATGTTTCAAGTATAAAAGGCACTCTCCATCTCATTCGGAGAGTGTGCTTCAAGGTGTAAGTGTGTGTTTTCTTAATAAGATTTCTCTCTTTCATCTCTCTACTTTCTCTCTCTAAGTTAACATACATATCTTGTTGTCACCATACCATACGAGCTTAACATATATATAGTGATAAGTTGATTAATATAAGGTCCTACAAGTGCTATCAATCGCCTAACAATAATTTAGGAGTACTTGTGTTTCGTTTTTTGAGTTGAAGCTTTGAAAAGGTTGCGTTTTTCTTATAAAAATGTGAGCTTTTTCCTTTAAAGTTTCGATTTTTTTACGTTTTCTTGGTTAAAATTGTTGCTTTTCTTATAGTTATACTATTTATTAGTGAGTTTTGGCAAAAAATCGCATAAAAAACGTCAAAAACTTGTTTCTTATAGATTTAAAAAGTTTTGGCTATTTATCAAATTTCCTCAAATTTTGATTATAAACGTTAAAGGTCTCAACTTTATTGTTATTTAAGTGTTTTTGAAGGTTTTTGGTCGCAAGAAACTGTTTAGAAGTTTGTCTTTTGTCGTAATATTGAGCTCTAAAAATCTGTCCATTTATCGCAACTGAAGTGTACGGGTTCATTTGTAACACCCCAAAAATGGGGTCCAGCGGAAGCATACATGTCACTTGGGTGCTACTAAATTGGTATCACAACACAAGGTACAAAGAACAGTTTTTCCTCAACCGTTTAAAATAAATTTCATTATCAAAAGCATTAAGTTTACATTATTCAAAAGTAGTGCGGAAATAAGCCCATAAAATAAATAAAGCGGCCCCAATTATTTATCATAGTCGTCTATGACCCATGCCCCTTGCCAAGCGCCTCCAGAAGTAAGCTATCGCTTTAAACCTGAAAATACATGCTAAAACTGTCAACACGAGGTTGGTGAGTTCATAGGTTTGCAGGAAGTTTTATGACCATTGTGTCGCTCACAATGTCATGAAAATAAAGTTTACCTTTAAGTAATATAAATTACACAGAGTTGAAGTTGGTTTGACCGGTTCATTCGGTTATGTGACCAGTTCATTCCGTCATGTTACCAGTTCATTCGGTCATGTTACCAGTTCATTCGGTCATGTATGTACATAGCAGTTGGGCTGGTTCATTCGGTTAAGTATGCATAATCGTTTAAAGTGCTTGTGTCCATGAGTAAGAAGAATCAAGTATGTAACATGTGAACACATAACGCATTCCAGTAAACACCAAATATTTAAGTAAAACAAGTAATGGTTTGAGTAAACAAGTAGCATATTCAAGTAAAGCAAGTATTGTATTTAGATAAAAACAAGCATGTATTCTCCCCCAAAAGTATTTCAAAACAAGAAAGAGTAGGGGCCATAAACTCACCTCAATATGAAGCAACGCAAGAATCACAACTGGCATCAGGTGACAAAACACAATGGTATCAAGAAGTACACGCACAACGGTACGTGATCGGCACAACCTAATATGTATAGTTATCTCAGAATACGTCTCGTAAAGTAAATGAGTTTTCAAAAGACAGGTGTCTTAGTTTTCGTGGATTATTCTTATCAATAATTGCGAAAAGTTTAGTATCAACGTTTCGTGTGGTGGTAAGAAAGCATAGACTCAAAATGTAACTCACGCCAAAGTATAATATATATCCCAATATATTATAAAAGAAAGTAGTAAAAGAAAGGTCAAGACAGTATTGACGAGAACTAAGTCGAGAAGATAATGACAGGAAAAAAAGTCGAGAAAGTAATCACAAAGAATTTTGTCAAGGAAGTAAGTCAATTGGTAAGTTTCGGTATTTACCCCATAATCCCAAATAGTTTGAAAATAATCAATAAAGTTTTAGAAGGGTAATTTAAGTTTTAATAGAAAACTCGAATTAGTACATCACATGGTAAAAGTCCACAAGTCAATAAAACTATGAGTTTTAATTATTGTCGGGTTTCATAAAGATAAACGGGTTTGAAATAAATGTATGAGTTTAGAAAGTTTTACAAATTTCGGCATAACACATCCATTTATACAACTTTCCCAAGTCGTCGTGACTTAAATAAAATCAATTTCCTCAAAGCAATATTTCCGACAAGTTTATAATTAAACACATGTGTTCGTGTTTGTTAATCCAAGCACGATACAATAATAGATTATCTAAATTATTTATTAGTTATCGGGTTTTACAACTCGTTATTAGTTCAATAGGTGTTAATTGAATATTTAGGTCTGTTACGAGTCTAATATATTAAATTCGTCCCGAGTCTAATATGTTACATTCGTCTCTAGTCCAAAATGTTCAATATAAGTCCAATTGTCCAAATAACATCAATACGATATAAGTCCAAGTGATCCAAGTCACAATCCGATATTAAAGTCCGTTAAGTATATGTATTTCCCAGTATTAAGTATCAAGTCCCAATAGAATTCCGAAACGTACCAATGTTCACGAATACTGAATAAAGAAGCCACGTTAGTTCACAAGTTAATAGAAATATAAATATAAGTTTTTAAAATATAAACACGAATATACACTTAACAAATATAAAAGTTTACTTGTTAATTTTGGTGGGCTACGACCCAACTTAAAAACCAAACGCACCCTCATTTTATTTGGTGGCCTTGTTAGTCCATTAAACGAACACACCAAACACACTTTTAAATGTTATTCATGGGCTCAGCCCCTTATCCCAAATCCAAACACAAACACGCCTTAAGTGGCTTAGCCAAATCACCTAACGCACACAAAGACAAACACAATTACCATTTTAACACAAAATTACAAACGCCCCTTTGGGGTTTGTCATAACCGAAGCAGAACACACCCTTTGTGAGTGCTGATCGAACCACAAGCAAAACCAACACACCCTTCTTGGGTTGTGGTTGTAACGGGACACAAAATAAGCGCAAACAACACACCCTCTTAGTTGAAAACAAACCGAACACCCCTGGTTTCTTGATGTTAAACTGAGCCAAAAATTGAACACACCCTACGTTGGTGATGAATTAGCCGAGACTAAGCAAGCATGCAAAACAACCACCCATTTGGTTGTCTCGTTAAATCCAAATATAACCAAACCCAAATCGAAACTAAACATATACCAATTTTACCAGTCCAAATCGAGGCTCAAAGTAAATGATGCGCAAGCACAATCCACCCCGTAACCCTAAACGGGTTTGACCCGTGGTGAAAGGGGTTTGACCCGACCCAAATACAAAACAAACACCACTTAGATTTTACCACCCGAATATTTGATATCAAAAATGTTTAATTCGGTTTTTATTTCGCAAAAACTAATAGATCGAATTGTATCCGATTTTTAATCAATGAAAATAGACAAAAAAATAGGAGGGTGTGTCGACATACCATAAGTGAGACGAGAGAGAACAAGAGATGGAGAGGTGGTGTCGCGACTGTGGTGATAATCGAACCAAACAACCCTAACGCGAACCAATAACCCACGATCTTGATCTCCTTTCGTTAAAAGAAGCGGCAGCAAGAATGGCGGTGTTTGGCCGGAACAGTGGCCGGGATCTGGTTGGGATCTGGCAAGAAAATGGATGACGGCGCCAGATTTATGAGGTGGGAGGTGAGAGTTATAGAAATGAGGTTTTTAGGGTTATGAAGGCCTTATATAGTGTCAAAGAAAAACCCTAAGGGCCAAATCTGCCATACTAAAGTCTAGGGCCGGCGGAGTAATTTCCGCACAGGGACCTTTTCTGTAATTTATGTAATCTTTTGTGATTTAGCGTTTCGGGGTCCACTTAGACTATTTAATGATCGATTCAGGACACGCAAATTACGCCATTGCGTTTAAAATAATTTTTCAATGAAAAATGAGTATTCATACGACTATTTTCTCATAAATAGTATGAAAATCACATTAAAATGTTTGTCGAGTTGCGGTTGTGCCGGTATGCCTTGTGTGCGGTTTTCACGTTTCACGAGATACCTTCTCGTTTTCGATTCAAATAAGTTCGGAAAGGTCCGAAAGTGAAACTTAGGAAATAATAAATATAATTTAGTATTAAAAATCAGTCTAGAAAATTACGGGTGGTTACAGTCTACCCTCCTTAAACAGAAATCTGTCCCGGATTTCAGTTTATGTTATCTGATAAAATGGTGTCTGGGAAGAGATGTTGGTACTCACAACCGATTTGAGTCTTACCAGGTGGTAAAGGCTCCTCTTTGTCTGTGTGAGAGTAATACATAATTCGTTGCTGAAATTTTGCAGTTAGGTAAACTTATGCGACTTTAAAGACTCAAAATTTCAGTAAAAGCAGTCTTTAAACATGGTGTGGATAAGACGATTTCACAAAGGTTACGTTTAACCACTACTTGATATGGAAAAATTTGATGAAGTTTGACTAGAAGATTTTAACGCATAGAAACGAGTAAACAGTTCACATGATGATTGCAGAATAGTTTATAAAACGGTTTGTAAAACAGTTCATAGAGTAACAGGAAATCAGTTTATCATTTGCATGATAGTAACAAAACTGTAGTTTGATTCATAATATCGTAGCAGGACGGCAACCCGGTTTATAAAATCGTTTGTGAAATGACTTGTAAAACAGTTTATAGAACAACTGAAACAATTCATTGTTTACAAATTAGTAGTAAGGTCGAAATTTTGATCTCATGAAGTAGCAGTAAAACCTTTGTAGGGTGACCGCAAAATGGTCTGTAGAATAATCGAAAACAGTTTGTATGGTATTAGCGACACAGTTTATTATCTTATAAGAGGGTAGCGAAGATAATTGGTATTCCCGATGGACGAGTGAAGGATTTGGTGTCTGTTCCAAAGAACGCTGTTCATGTTACTCCTTAAGGTCTTAAGGTTTCTGTTGGGCAAAGAATCTCTGCCAAATGGGAAGTTTAGCAAGTTCAGAGTACGACTCTGAATGAGGATGCTGATTGCTACTAGCAACCAGTTGGTTGGCTCAGTACTATACTTTGTACTTAACACGGAAACTACAATATCGATTCGTTAGAAGGGTTTGAGGTAGAGTTGATTGTAACATAACCAGACTGTGATGAAAAGTATTCCATTCAAGAGTAAAAGTATTGTGATGCCAGTGTGTTGTGATTGCTATCATGTTTGTGCAGATGTGAATGTTCATGTCATGCAATGCTTATGTACACACACAGAAAATTTGCAGTACTCAGAAATCAAATAGAAATCAATCTGGACATAACTCTATTGTAACTTCTCTAATTATCTCAAAATTCACCCCTGAGTCGGACATAGGTGATCAGGCTATGTCCCACTATCCCTGGTGAAATATAGGTGATCAATCTATATTCCACCGAAGTTCAATGAATTTTGAAATACTCAGCTCAGTTACACTAGTAATATGTCCCACACTTTTAAAAATCCGTTTCGAAAGTCCAAGACAAGTATCCACACTCGAGGACGAATGATGTGATTACATAGAGAGAAGGCATAACGCTACGGCTGTTGGAGTATGCTCGTGTCATAATAAATAATTATATGGCTAGACATATGTGAGCCTATGGAGTCACACACTTATACACAGAGACACCATTTAATATATCGTATCTATCGTATTTACGTTATATTTAACCTTCGTAACTCGGGATCAATAACGGGCTACTAATAACTAAGCTAGTTAGATTGGACCAACAAATGGGCAAACCCATTTAGGGCCCCCATATGGCCGGCCATGGTGGGAAACAAGAGGGAAAAGAGCAAGGGGTTAAGTGTAACATTATTTCTTATAACCTCCCATTGATTTGGTCAATAAATGGTTATCAATTACATTAATTACTTACCAACTTTCTCTCCATATTCCTCTACCCAAAAGCCACGAAATAAAACACACCCATATTAGGGTTTTATGTTTTTTGATCTCATCTAACCTTATTCTAGTGTAGTTGAAGGCTAGATCGCGTGTTACTGGGTTTAGACTAGCTTCGGGTGGTGATTGTGGACGTGTAGTATGTTTCTAGCATAGAGGAGATCAACCTTATTGATCTCTTGGGTTTCATATATAATTTGTGTGGTGAGTGTCTCCCGTGTGTCTCCCGAATCACGCTACAAAGGTATATCGTTATGTTGTTTATTTATCGATTGAACATATGGCTATATGGATCCGTTGATAGGTGATCTTCCGTTGCAATTATTTATTTATAATATGTTATTTATATCTATTATCACCTATAGTGGTAGCACGAGCCATCATATGTGCCATATGATTATCGAGTATGCGTAAAAGTGGCTAAATCGAGTGTTTTTTGATGATTTTTGAAACCATCTTTAAAACAGCGCCTAGGGCTCTATTTTTTTTTTATATATCAACGACCCATGAGGAATCTTATGATCTATGATTTTTGATCTCATAGTCATTTTTTACGCATATTTTAATTGGTATACTTGTCTGGTACGTGTAAAATGACCTAAAATGCACTATTTTGATCGATTTATGAAACGATTTCAAATCAGCCCCTATGGCTTAATTTTATGTGGTAAAATGATAATTAGAATGTCCTAATATCAGTGGGTTTGGAACCTAAGGCCATTTGACACGAGTACCAAACGGGGTTTTAATTATTGTTAATTAATTTCTTCATTTCGTTGGCTTAATCTTTAATTCTTGTTATTAATTTTTGTTTCCATGGCAAATACATGCATGTTTGTCCATGGAGTTAGCCAACAACTTGTTTTGATCATAATATTATTGTATTATTATGTGTATATGCAAAGCCGATGAAAACCTAGACCTCTTATGCCTTGTTTCATTGTAAATTGTCGTTAATTTCGTGTTTTGGGGTTTTTTGCCATTGTTTCGGCATTCATGTATGTATTTTAATTTAGTTTTTTGCCATTGTTTGGGCAGTTTACAGTAGATAGAAAGTAGATTAGTTGTATTTTACTTTCCATATCATGTAATCGATGCTTGGTGAAGAATGGCGAAAGAGTTAAAGACATTTATGCCGATAAGGGCTGCTGGAAGAAGCTGCTGTATTTTGGCTTTTCCCGGTGATTGGTAAGGAGTTATTGGCTGCAATTTTTTGTGCAGGTACACAAGACATGGGCCTACAACTTTGTAGTTTGTACCTAAGAGTGGGGAAGACTCCTTCTAGGCGTTTTGGGCCTCCCAATAAAGAAATTCTGGGCGGACAGATTCATTATTTCATGTGCATAATGGGGTTCTACTTGCTCTTGATTGTCTTGGAGCAAGTGGGAGCCCTCCATGTGGTTGTGGGAGCCCTCCGTGTGGTTTTTGTTGATTTGCTACTTATATATGCTTTGATTATATGTAAATTGCAAATTGTTTTCTAAAAACATGAAACACAAACCATTTTTAAACTAAGTCTTATGATTTAGTTTAACTAAGTTTATGAAACATAAAATCATTGTTTTATAAATAACTCTTAAACTCGTTATGTATGTTATTCTTGTTATGTATTGTCCAAACTTTATTATCCACCTAGGATTAATATTAGTCTTGAAAATGGACAACTCGACACACATAAATTAAAACAATGATTAGACTTAAGTTAAGAAAAGTTTTTAACTTGTGCTATGAAGAATGAATGCATGCTTCTATCGTACACCTTTTTTGATTCACATCAAAATATTTTACCCGTCACAAATTTAAGTCATGCCGTCCAATCGCTTGAGAACACTTGCAATTACTTTTTGCCTATACGTGGGACCTAGGTTAAATTGTAACCCAAGGTGACTATTCTCTATGCGTGAGATCTAGATATATTCTCACACATTCTCAAATTGGATGACTTAATCGAGTTAAGCGGTGAAACATTGACCCGAGGCAAAGATGGGACTAAACATGCCTACATGACACTAGTTGTTTGACACTATATGCCATGAGTCCCATAAGGATCTAAGAGTTGTACATATAATGCAATTGGTGATCGTCGCCTACCAATTGAATCTACTATTGCTAGCAGATCAACTGATGTGATAGTAGAAGCACAATATGGATCTTAGCCTTTTCGTAAATTAATAGTTTTAAATTGTAAACATGGGGTAGTTAATTTATAAAAGGATAATTATCGAAAATACTAAAAATGAACTTTGTAATTCAATTAATGAATTAATGCAAACCGTAAACAAAAGTTTGTTCTTTCTTGTTAAAAGGACAAACTAAGTCTTTTTTTTCCTTGTAAAAAAGAGACTTGTTCCAATCCTTTTTCTTTATGAGAAAATGCCATAATAGGAATATTTGAATTGTCCTAATTCTAATCAAACTCAAAGCACACCTACTCTAGAAATCGTGATGTCTTGTAAAAGTCAAAACGGTTAAGTATGTTTGCACATCTTATTCTTTCAAGTTCGTTTATAACCTTAGTTCCGGTTTTGAAGCCTTGAAGAAATATAAGATATTTGGATAACTAAAGAACACGTTTTCTATAGCTACCAAAATAATATGATTTTTAATAATTAGAAGACGGAAATATCAATAAACCGCAAAGTGGTAAAGGAAATTACTAGCATAATTACCTAGCAATTTGTCTTAACCCAATAAACCTACTAAGGTCCTACACACCCTTGTGGTAAAGTAGACCAAATATGAAGGAAATGCATGCCTATTTTCAAGCTAAAATAGCAATGATGGCTAGCCCATCATCTATATGTTAGAACTTGATGCACTTACTTGAATACCTAAGTACATGTTTTCTAGTCCAAGTAACTCACATTAACAATAATGTGTAGATATTCAAAGAAAGGAGGAAAGTATCCAATCGCCACTCACTCTCCACTAGTGACGTAACACTTATAATGTTGTCTAATCCAGTGGGAGCTACGTGATTATATTACTGGTGACGAAACATATGTAATATTGTCTAATCCAGTGGGAGCTGTAACCTTTATTATCTTGCAAGTTGCTCATCTTATTTCCAGATTGTCTTGAAATAATACCTTACTTTCCACATGTGAAGCATCATAGTTTATATAAGAACCATTGCATAAATTTTATAAGATAACTTGTCGCGTTCCTGATGTTGCTTCCTGAAATGTTATCTATAAAATTGTTATGCATGATTCATTATTAAAACGATAAAGTTATACATATCTATATTTTGATTTTGACTAAAAATCATATGTTATCTTAGACATTGTCATATTTCTCATACAAACTAACGAGCATAGTATTGTCTGTATACTCTCATGATGTTGTGCCATGTACAAGTGGGAGAAATATTAATTGTGTGCAAGGTTCAACATATAACAATATGACTAATGGTTTTTCTTGACTGCAAGGTAAGAAACTAAGATTCTACTAGGACTTCTACACATAAAATGTATGTTGCCCTAATTAGAACAAATATCAAGATAACATGAAAAGCCACTTCAACATATTCACTTAATTGTTTAGTAAATATGATTATGTTTTCTTGTAAAGTCATAATCATGAAGTATGAAATTAACTTGAATTTACTATTGAGGCCAAGAGTCGGCGCTCGTAATTACTTTAGTTGAATATGTTTAGGTCTCTTGTAAAGACACAAACATCAATTCCATTAATTGTTGAAAGACTTATAACGTAAAGTAAGACGTTAATTTGGTATGTCTTCTTGTTAAGACATGAACACTTACGACATATAGTAAAATATTAAATGTTTATGTTTTCTAGTCAAAACATGCACATGAAGTAAAGTATGCAGTAGGCTAAAATTACTATTTATGCCATCTGGTTTGACTTGGTTGGCAGATACGTAAGCCAAAAAGTATAAGTTCATCTAATGAGTTGTGTGATAGTCTCACAACATCAGTCCTCATGGAATACCACAACTTTATGGTATGTCCATCTTGGAAAATCAAACTCTATTGATGTTGTTTGATCTTTGATGACTTAAACTGTTTTACCTCCAAAGCTATCAAGGTTAGAAATTTGGATGTGCCATGTGTACACTCAATATGGTTCCAACCCAGAAGGAATTTAAGACACCATTGTATTATGGCATTGGATGAATCTCATTATGTCTTGATTGAAGTTCTGAATTTTGTTAAATACCTAAGAGTAAGTAATTAACAAACTAGAATCAAGAACTAACGATGTATTTTGGATGTCCCACTTGAAAAAAATTTATTATTACTCAAGATGCTGAGTATCTAGAGATTAGTCTCTACTTATAAAAGCAAGTGGGAGCACCTTTAAATCTTGAAGTTATTCAAGAGCAACCTTCTGAGTACACTTGCTAATGTCATACTAAGGTTGAACATGCATATGTTAAACCATAGATTGATATCTCTCATTCATAAATCCGCAAGGATAACTCTTGCACCTGAATGATATAGTTTTTTATATCAATGCTAAGGGATATAAGTTAGAATATCATAGTGAACCTGCTAACTACAGAGATGCATTATCAGATCTTGAATCTGATGAGTAGCTCAAAACCATGAATGTTAAGATGCAGTCCTTGAAAGACAATCACTCATGGAGCTTGATTGATCTCTTACCTAATCAGTTAGACTGTGAGGTTAAAAATGAGTTTCTTAATGAGAAGACTCAAAAGGACAAACTTGTACACACATTTAATGCACACATAATAAAAGGAGTTTACTCATACTCAAAAAATTGACTATGATTAAATCTTCCTACCTACAAACATTAAATGTATAAAGATGATTAATTGTCATACCTGTTTTCAAGTAAATTAAATATGACAATAGGATATCAAAACACTTTTCTTGTTGATTACCTTTGCGAGGACGATGAGTAATCAAAAGGGTTTATGAATCCATATAATCTTTATTATGTATACAAGATAAAAGAGTACATGTGTGGATTAGATCATGCATCTAGGAGCAGAGATCTTAACTTAATTATAAAATCATTAATTTGATTTTGATTAATAAGATTACTCCTAAGTACACTGAGAGCAAGTAGGAGAACTGTATTTATTTTCTTAAATCTCATATGTCATTAACATATTAGAAACAATATTCCATCTAAGCTAGACTTTAATCCTTAGCTTGGAATGAAGTTTCTCTTAAGGGATTTAGAAAATAAGACAGACAACCTTGTTATATATATGTTTATTAGAATAAACATAAGCGGTTATTAAGTCTAAACACAATATGACACGTTATTGAGGGGAGTCTCAATGATCAATCTCACTTGATGAGATTGAACACATGAATGGAAACCTTAAGTTCAACTAAAGGATTCATTATGCAAGTCGTATTATGCATTGGACTATATATATCATTTGCATGAATGCAAGATGAGTTGATAACAACAAATATCTAAGTGAAAGTCATTAGATAATTGTTAAACGAACATTATAATGGACCTACAAAGGACCAAAGATATGTTCAAACATTTACGGATATTTGAGGAGCACTGTTTTGTTTGGATACACCGATGCTTATTTAACTGAGATGATGCTCAACCCTAGTCGTGGTAGGATGTCATCATGAATGATGAAATTGTTGACTAGATGTGCTCGATTGAGAGCATTAATATACATTAAAAGAAAAGAATACTTTACAGTTTGAGAAACTGTTCAGATGACTGTCTAAAGTAGGTGTTTTGCTAGCTTCAAACACCCCATGAAATGTATTGTTGCAATACTCATATTGTACTTAAATGCACACATAAAATGACAATCATCATTCAAGCCTTTCATGAGTTTTGAAACAAGTATTCTCAAAGTTTACTCAGATGACTACTTGTTGTCTTGTACAACATAATTTGATAATGGTGGGAACATCATATTCCGACCTACAAGTAGTCTTGTGCATATCTGTTTTTAGTATTTGGATAATGGAACTGTAAGTAGTCGTATTATATAATGATTTGATATAACTGGTATGATCGTCTTCATTTATACTACTGTGTTCTATATTTGCATGTTTAATCCATGAATAATTTATTTATTCTAAAATTGTCCATTGCTAGTTGACGATACGGGAGTATCATCGAATTAAGGCAAATGTGAGCGTGTTGGTGATATTTATTAAGAATAGATATTAATTGTTGATTCCACCAAACTCACATGTTGTTCATTGTGAAGAACATTGGACTGACCCAACCTACGAGTATTCAGTGCATGGATCGGCGTCAATAGTGAATCTCACAAGTGGTTATGTCTCTTATCCTTAGACTTGAGATGCAAGTAGGTCTTTCATGCATGGAATTTCATTCCTAGAAATGGTTAAACGCTGTCCTGAATAAGGTAGTTATAAAAACCATCTTCAGGAGTGATATAAAGCACATGAATGACACGTGCAGTCAAAATAGGATTTGTTCCTCCACATGTCATGGAGTTAGATACTATTGGGCCCCTCGATGAATTGGACAGATGTTTGTATGGCCGTACCCAAATGAGATTAAGATGAATCTTGATCCATTTGGTAATCTTGTTCAATATCAATATCGAGAAACATAATAGTTGAACTATTAGAATGACATTTGATCCATGTCTAATGTTCAACCTGGTATTTGTAACAAAAGGATGGATGACATATAAACCATTTAAATGAGACGTTTAAGAAACTATTCTCACATATCTCTAGGGGCATTGGCGTGTTGCTAGACGCTAACCTTTGCTTGTATAATTACTTGATTATTATGACGTCGCAAGTGGGAGCTGTTGGAGTATGCTCGTGTCATAATAAATAATTATATGGCTAGACATATATGAGCCCTATGGGGTCACACACTTATACACAGATACACCATATAATATATCGTATCTATCGTATTTACGTTATATTTAACCTTCGTAACTCGGGATCAATAATGGGCTACTAATAACTAAGCTAGTACTTAGTTTATTAGATTGGACCAACAAATGGGAAAACCCATTTAGGGCCCCCATATGGCCGGCCATGGTGGGAAACAAGAGGGAAAATAGCAAGGGGTTAAGTGTAACATTATTTCTTATAACCTCCCATTGATTTGGTCAATAAATGGTTATCAATTACATTAATTACTTACCAACTTTCTCTCCATCTTTCTCTACCCAAAAGACATTGATAGGTGATCTTCCGCTGCAATTATTTATTTATAATATGTTATTTATATCTATCATCACCTATAACGACAAGTACGATACGTATGCATAAGTATATCGAAGATACAAATAGTAAATAGCGAAAATAAATGGATATACTCATCCAATAACAAGGCACACATCTCATCAAATATATTAGCAATCAAAATTACAAATGAGGCATCAACTTGGCAGGCAGGCATGTGGCGGTCATAGGGTTAAGTTTTCGTAAAAGTAGTTATAGTCTAGGTTTTAAAAATACCCAGTTCTCTATAACCTGGCTCTGATACCAATCTGTAACACGCCCAAAATGGGGCCCAGCGGAAGCATACATGTCACTTGGGTGCTATTAAATTGGTATCACAACACAAGGTACAAAGAACGGTTTTTCCTCAACCGTTTAAAATAAATTTCATTATCAAAAGCATTAAGTTTACATTATTCAAAAGTAGTGCGGAAATAAGCCCATAAAATAAATAAAGCGGTCTCAATTATTTATCAGAGTCGTCTATGACCATGCCCCTTGCCAAGCGCCTCCAGAAGTAAGCTATCGCTTTGAACCTGAAAATACATGCTAAAAATGTCAACACGAGGTTGGTGAGTTCATAGGTTTGCATAAATAGCAATTCAGTGTAAAAGAAATGTGAGTTCAATAGGAAGTTTTGTGACCATTGTGTCGCTCACAATGTCATGAAAATAAAGTTTACCTTTAAGTAAATTAGTAATGTGGACCACAAGAGTTAAAGTTGGTTTGACCGGTTCATTCGGTTATGTGACCAGTCATTCGGTCATGTTACCAGTTCATTCGGTCATGTTACCAGTTCATTCGGTCATGTGACCAGTTCATTCGGTCATGTATGTACATAGCAGTTGGGCTGGTTCATTCGATTATAGTTTGGCCAGTTCATTCGGTTAAGTATGCATAATCGTTTAAAGTGCTTGTGTCCATGAGTAAGAAGAATCAAGTATGTAACATGTGAACACATAACACATTCTAGTAAACACCAAATATTTAAGTAAAGCAAGTAATGGTTTGAGTAAACAAGTAGCATATTCAAGTAAAACAAGCATTGTAATTAGATAAAAACAAGCATGTATCCTCCTCCAAACGTATTTCAAAACAAGAAAGAGTAGGGGCCATGAACTCACCTCAATATGAAGCAACGCAAGAATCACAACTAGAATCAGGTGACAAAACAAAAAGGTGTCAAGAAGTACAGGCACAACTGTACGTGATCGGCACAACCTAATATGTATAGTTATCTCAGAATACGTCTCGTAAAGTAAATGAGTTTTCAAAAGACAGGTGTCTAAGTTTTCGTGGATAATTCTTATCAATAATTGTGAAAAGTTTAGTATCAATGTTTCGTGTGGTGGTAAGAAAGCATAGACTCAAAATGTAACTCATGCCAAAGTATAATATATATCCCAATATATTATAAAAGAAAGTAGTAAAAGAAAGGTCGAGACAGTATTGATGAGAACTCAAGTCGAGAAGATAATGACAGGAAAAAAAAGTCGAGAAAGTAATCACAAAGAATTTCATCAAGGAAGTAAGTCAATTGGTAAGTTTTGGTATTTACCCCATAATCCCAAATAGTTTGGAAATAATCAATAAAGTTTTGGAAGGGTAATTTAAGTTTTATTAGAAAACTCGAATTAGTATATCACATGGTAAAATTCCACAAATCAATAAAACTATGAGTTTCGATTATTGTCGGGTTTCATAAAGATAAACGGGTTTGAAATAAAAGTATGAGTTTAGAAAATTTTACAAATTTCGGCATAATGCGTCCATTTATGCAACTTTCCCAAGTCGTCGTGACTTAAATAAAATCAATTTCCTCAAAGCAATATTTCCGACAAGTTTATAATTAAACATATGTGTTTGTGTTTGTTAATCCAAGCACGATACAATAATAGATTATCTAAATTATTTATTAGTTATCGAGTTTTGCAACTCGTTATTAGTTCAATAGGTGTTAATTGAATATTTTGGCCCCTTACGAGTCTAATATATAAAATTCATCCCAAATCTAATATATTACATTCGTCTCTAGTCCAAAATGTTCAATATAAGTCCAATTGTCCAAATAACATCAATACGATATAAGTCCAAGTGATCCAAGTCTCAATCCGATATTAAAGTCCGTTAAGTATATGTATTTCCCAGTAATAAGTATCAAGTCCCAATAGAATTCCGAAACGCACCAATGTTCACGAATACCGAATAAAGAAGCCACGTTATTTCACAAGTTAATAGAAATATAAATATAGGTTTTTAAAATATAAACACGAATATACACTAAACAAATATAAAAGTTTACTTGTTAATTTTGGCGGGCTACGGCCCAGATTAAAAACCAAACGCACCCTCATTTTATTTGGTGGGCTTGTTAGTCCATTAAACGAACACACCAAACACACTTTTAAATGTTATTCATGGGCTCAGCCCCTTATCCCAAATCGAAACACAAACACGCCTTAAATGACTCGGCCAAATCACCTAATGCACACAAACACAAACACAATTACCATTTTAACACAAAATTACAAACACCCCTTTGGTGTTTGTCATAGCTGAAGCAGAACACACCCTTTGTGAGTGCTAATCGAACCACAAGCAAAACCAACACACCCTTCTTGGGTTGTGGTTGTACCGGGACACAAAATAATCGCAAACAACACACCCTCTTGGTTGAAAACAAACCGAACACCCCTGGTGTCTTGATTTTAAGCCGATCCAAAAATTGAACACACCCTACATGAGTGATGAATTAGCCGAGACTAAGAAAGCATGCAAAACAACCACCCGTTTGGTTGTCTCGTTAAATCCAAATATAACCAAACCCAAATCGAAACTAAACATATACCAATTTTACCATTCCAAATCGAGGCTCAAACCAAATGATGTGCAAGCACAATCCACCCCGTGACCCTAAACGGGTTTGACCCGCGGTCAAAGAGGTCTGACCCGACCCAAATACAAAACAAATGTTTGGTCACAAATCTATCACACAAGATTACTAGATCTAGAGAGAGAAAGAATGGAAGGAAATGCTTAAGAATAATGAAATATAATTAACATGAACCAACAACCTCTCCCTTCAAGGGAGGGGGTATTTATAGTAAGAGTACAAGTAATGGGTGTTTCCCTAAATAAAAGAGTAAACAAAAGGCCACGGCCTATGGGTCTTCTACATAGGCCGAACCTAAATAACTAACATAAAGGCCTAAGCAACCTATTACAAAAATATGACCGATACTTGATAATCTATAATGTGTTCCCAACAATCGCCCCCTAAGTATTGGTCATCAAGGTTGCTTGACGTCTTTTTTGCTTCATTGGCTTCGACGTCTTACGTATCTTTTTTCTTTTGTTCTTATGTTATGTGATATGGTAATGTCTTGATCTGCCTTCCACCAACGTTCTTTAATCATGATGTCTTTACGTCGTTTCCACCATGCTCATACTTCTTTCGACTTTTGATCTTCATACTTCAAGTAATTCTCACTTCATCTTTGTCTTTTGAACTTTTGTTATGTCTTAGTCTTTGTGAGAACTTTTCTTCATGATATTTGCTTGAGCATGATGGAAATGGTGGTGGTGGAACTCCTTGGTCTCCATGATTACCTTTAATTTAAACAGTTAGCAACAAATCATCCGGCACTTACAGGTTCGGACTTCGAGATCGTCAACAGCATAGTGTGAAGACTTTCTCTAATCCTTGCCAAGGCCGTTCCTGAACTGGATGCCCCCGAAAGAGCTAACTCAGATACACCGAAGTGTATCAACGATTCAGGTGAGTCGCTGAAGTATACCGAAGTATCACTTCACGACTGTAGACCAATTGGTACCACCTCGAACACTAAGCATAATCCACAAGGGATTACCGAAGTGACCTGCTGTCAAGGCTGTTTGATGTTGACCCTGGCAGGAATTTCCACTCAATCACTGAGAATCACAATTGTGAGTTCCCTCATGAATGTTCTCGGCAGATTACTAAGATCTGCGTAGGACTCTAGTAATTTACAACTGTTGTTCTTATTGTTGAACAACCATTGTAGAAATGTTAAGTGTTCCTATGAGATCTTTTTATGTATCTCGCGGCTCTAGAATCGATTAAGTGCTTATTGGTTTTTAGTTGTCGGAGGCATGGAGCAGAGTACCTCCTTTTCAATATCAACTCATCTCGGAATGAGAGGTCGATAGATAATGAAGGGTTCTCCGTGAGAAATGAAACAATTGTCTTTTGAGAGACACCTGAGTGGCTAGAAGGTTTAGTGTAGTGCGTCACTGGGTCCATGACGGCTTAATCTTCAATACCGGTGTTACCGTAGTAACAACCAGTAGCATATGAATTGAACCCGGTTTCTGCCTTAAGGTTGAACATATGGAGGGCTATTTCTTTTCACCTTTTTCTTTACTTTTCTTTTTAATTCTTCAAACCCTTCTTTCTCCTTTCATTTCTTTTCTCCTTTTTTCCTCATACCTAGGACTTTCAAGTTCTAAACTATTGGTATTGTCCTTGGGTAGATCCCTCTGGCTCTGGTGGATCATAGGACGGTTTCCTAACCTTAGTCACCTTATATCTCCATGACTATCCTATGTTTGCCATAAAACCAATTATTTAAAAAACACTCAAAGTGTTTATGAGTGTAAAACTTATATTGTTTACACTTTGAGAGTTTTGCATTTTACAGAAATACTCCCCCTTAACATGTACTCATAAGTGTTTAAAGTAAATTTGCACATGTCGGGTGGAGTCAGCACTTTTTAGAATTGATTGATTTTAAGTGAATATGACCGTTGCGAGACATGTTTACATCACTAGATAAACTAGCTTGAAATTATTACCAGTCCAGGTCATATTCAAAGAAGAATCTCGCAAAATCGGTACATTCTACTCAGACAAGTCCTTTGCGAGACACGTTTACATCACTGGATAAACCATCTTGAAATTATTACCCGTCCAGGACATGTCTTTTCGATTACTGACATTTGATATTCGTCAATTTGAGGGTATAATCTGAGTCGAGCTCATGCAAGATTTCAACTTTTAGTTACCATATTTTAATCACATACTTATTCTCCCCCTCAAAAATAGCATATTCATGTTGTTTTTGGAAAACTTTTTATTAAAATATGCTTTTTGAGGTTTATGGGAAGAATTTCAACAAGAACTTTCGTGGTTTGAACAAAGATATTTGTTTCAAGTAATCCTCCTTAACAAGGGAATACTTGTTCTTTTGAGCAGAATTTCGAAAAAACTTAGAAAATTCTGGTTAATTCTACTCAAAAGTAAGAAGCTTTCGCTCCTTAGTTTAGGATTGAGGCACCGAAGCGTACCTCAGGGTCCTTTCCTTACAAGAACGGGTTGTGCACTGTTATCTGTGCACAATCCATAGTCATAGATAACTAATTGATGAATGATGACAAAAATTGACAATGATACCATTGGTTTTACTCTGGACGGCGAAAAGTGAGAATATTTGGATCTCTAGCTCGTCCACCCACATAACTCTTCAATCTTCTCATCTGCACCCGATACTTAAGCCAGTGATCAATTCGTGCCAAGAATTTGACCGCTTGCTTCACATCGCTTCTTTTCCAAGTCATGTGCCTCAGCTAACCCTGTTTCCTTCCTTGCGCATGATTTTCCAGAATGTGATCAAATTCAGCCCTAACTTGGATGAAAGTCTCATCGCTAAACTTGTGAATATCCTGATTGTGGAAACCTTGGGGGAGGGGGTGAATACGTTTCCATTGAAAACTTAAAAACTTTATGTATCAAACACCTGATCAAGTGTGACGTATTATAAAAAGTGTCAACAATGATCATGCAACATCTATAGATGGTATAAAGTAAACTACAACACAAACACAATCAAACCATGACACACGCATAATCAACATATTATAATCAACAAACCACACAAGCGTAAATGTAATGCAAATATAAATATAAAGCGATAAAGAATAAAATAAAAGAAAAGAGATAAGTAAGAAGGCGCAAACCTGACACGATGATTTATAGTGGTTCGTTCACGAAGCTCCTCCTCGCCCTACTCTACTCCTCGAGTACCCAACTCGAGAGTAACTTCACTAATCAACAAGCTCCCTTCAGGCGGAGAAAACCGTACAACGTTGCTTATCCTTATTTCCAACACTAAGCTAAATGTCGAGTACTAATCTTAGCTAGTACCAATCTACCACGATCCACACGATCTACCCTTGATTCACTTGATCAATACACAAGCCCACAAGCTACAAGAGATCTCCAAGATCTCAACAAGATCACAATGTGTTGATATAAATAATGCCTAAAAACGTTATTAATATTTTTCGATACCTCTACGTTTTGATAATCACAAAATATAAAATCATTAAATTAAACGAAAGATTATGACATAAACAAGTATTTAGTTGTAAATATCTATTTTAACAACTTAATCACTTAAGGTATGAATAAACAAATGCCTAATGCATTATATGATCAAAGGAACATTTTCTTAATCACTAGATTTTTTATAAAATGTCACAAACATTTTATATCTTTTAGAAAATCATTTTTGGTATTAAGTAAATATATTAAATCCATTATAAATATATGAATTCAAATTTTTAACCAAAAATGGCAAAAATGTTCCAGAAAAACCTTCCCCAGTAAAAGACAAAATTTATAGCCGTTCAGGGAGGGGCGGCCCCCTTAATTATAAGGGCGGTCCCCTTAATATTTAAGGGGGCCGGCCACTAATTAAGGGGACCGCCCACGCTCCTCCAGCTGTAAATTTTTTATATCTTCAAAAACCCTTTGATCATATAATTATAAGCTTTTGTTTCAAGTGATCCAAAGCTTCAACCTCTCAAGTGCAAGAGAAGAATATTTCTATCCTTCAAGACAAGAAGTATTACAACTTGGTGTATCTCTTTCATCCAAGTTGTTGGTGTATCAAAATTGTAAATCATTCATTCATTTGTATAAGTTGTGTATATTTGTTAGATAGGTGTGAGCATAATTGTTTAGGCTAGATTAGTGTGTAAGTAGTGAAGTTGTGAAGAAGTTAAGGTGTGTAAGTAGTGAAGGTGTGAAGAAGTAGAAGAGTATATAAGTAGTGCTAGGTCGTGAAGTAGTTGTGAAGTAGTTGTGAAGCCGTTGTGAAAAAGTTGTGAAGCCGTAGTGAAGAAGTTGTGAAGAAGTCGTGAAGAAGTCGTGAAGTAGGTGTGATTGAAGTTGTGAGATTGGTTCTAGCTACGATTAGAACTCGACATTTAGCTTTGTGTCACACCCCCAAATTCGGGTCCAGCGGAAGCTCACACGTTGCTGGGGTGTAACTCAATTGGTATCACAACACATGTGTAAAGAACGGTTTTTCATCTCAACCATTTATAATAAAATTGTTTAACAAAAGTGTTGAATTTACATTGTTAAAAGTTGTGCGGAAATAGGCCATTTAAAATAAGTAAAATGGTCCCAAATGTTTTTCAGAGTCTTCTATGACCATGCCATGCCCTGCCAAAAGCCTCCAGTAGCGTGCTAATGCTTATACCTGAAAATATATGCTAAAAATGTCAACACGAGGTTGGTGAGTTCATAGAGTTAGTGAAAAATGTAAAGCCTTTGAATGAAAATTTCCCAGCAAAGGCCTTGTAAATCCACCTAGTTCCAAGTCCAGCCCATAACAAGACTTGCAACCTGTGTGTTCACAACCCATTGCCAAATATGATTTGGTTTAAGTGAACGTCAAATGATTTATGAACCACAAAATGTAATGTTACGTGTGACAATGTCTCAATGAAAAATATATAAGTGTGATAATATCGCCATGACAATGTCGTCATCAGATAAATTCTGACAATGACGTCATAATAACAATTCTGACAATGTCGCCATGACAATGCCGCCATATAAATACATCTGACAATGTCGTCATATAAATACATCTGACAATGTCGTCATATAATCAATTCTGACAATGTCGCCATATAAACAATTAGAAATAAAAGACCAGTCACATTTCAAGTAAAACAAACATGGTGTTTTATTGTATAATGAACAGTGTGTTTAAATGTAAAACAAGCATAAAGTTTAAATGTAAAACAAGCATGGAGTTTAATTGTAAAACGAGCATGTATTCTCCCCCAAAACATTTACAGAACAAGTAAAAGGAGGGGCTATGAAACTCACCTGGTGCGATAGCTACAATGATAATAATGAATATGCTGAAATGAGGCTCGGTCTCTAACTGCGACCTAATATAAGGATATGATCTAATGTAAGCAAATGAAATGATGCTACACATGCAAATACGTATGTTATCGATACCACTCGATGATTTCGGAAAATAACGATTTTCGACGAAAAATACATTTTTGACGTCTCGTTAAGTTAAAAACTACTTTTCGTGTAAATATGTTGAAACGGTACTCCACGATCCTTGTTCGGTGTTTTATTGGTTAATATAATGTTTTCGTCGCAATTATAACATTTTCATAACTTGTGAAAATAAGTCCAACTGACCTTGTAAAACTAGTCGCAAAACAATGTACGTTAGGAGTTAGGAATCAAACTCAGTATTTTTGGAAAGCTTGTAACAATATCTACAACTCGTAGAACTGACTTTTTGTCCAGAAAGGTCTAGATCATAAAGATAAGTAGTCATTAAGTTAGCTAGTCGGGCCAAAACTGCCATTTCTGGGCAGTTTTCGGGTAAATTTGGAGGGTCATATCGTACTCAATATATGTTCAATTGACGAACGGCTGGTCAATTTAGAAACTAGGCCAGGTATAATTCATTTTTATTACTGATGCAAATTTTCCAAAACTGACCCGATCAATGAGTAAAGTGGCTCTCGACTTGATCACTTAGAAAGACAGTTTTAACACTTAGAAAATAATCCAATTTTTGTGCTGGAAGTGTACCTTGGTATCGTCGGGTTTAAAACACTTGTATCTTGCTCGTTATAAGCTCGTTTTCTACGTTCTTTATATCCACGAAATCGTAAAAACATAAACTAACATGTTTTCAGTAGCTCGGGTCTCCTAGATCGCGTTTAATGACTCGTTTAGTCCCTTAAAGTTCGGATTACAGCAAACAATTTTCGGAAAAATAGTTTTCTTCGCCTAACTTCGGAAATTCATATTTCCTTCGTTATAAGTCCGTTTTTAGTAATTCAAGCGCCCACGTTTTCGTTTTTGAACATATTTTCTAAATATTTAGGCCAAAATGGCCAAAAAGTTTCTGAGTTTTCCAGAAATTCATTTTTGGGACAGTAGGTATGTTTATATGTTAAAAACACATTTTTCTAGTCCAAAACTTGATCAAACTAATTCCACACAACTCCACAAACACTCTTGATCTACCATACACCTTCTCAAAGGGTCATGGGGTCCTAAACATCACTAAATATAGTGAGATTCATGAGGATGTTAATAAAACCTATAGATCTAGTGTTTGAGGTAGTTTGAAAGAAAAATGGTACCATTAACATAAGTATCTTGCATTATTAACTATAATAACTTGAAAATATATAATCACATGAATCAAATGAAAGTATGAAATGATAAAAATAGTTTCTTGAACTTACTTTGAAGATTGGATGAGTTTGGATGAAAATGGTATACAATCTTGGAGTTTTTATTTCAAAACTCTAACAAGAATGCTAAAATGGACTTGATAAACACTTGTACTAAGAAAAATTATGGGTTCTTCTTGGTCTCTTGTTCTAGCCGTGGGAATGAAGGAGAAAAGAGAGAATATTTTGATCTTGAAATGGCTAGTGAATGTTATGGTATTGATGTTATAGAAATAAAATGTTAAGACAACAAAACATAAACCATTAATGAAGTATGGTTTTGACAAGAAAATGGAAATAAGAAAATGGGGTAGGCGTCCTTTTGGATGAAATTGTGGGCAAGTATAGATATTTTGCTATAATATTGTATGAGTTAGTTGATTTTGAGTATACTTTGGGTGTTATCGGGTACCGAGTTGTCTTGAAATAAATACTAACGAAGTGAAATAAAATACGACGAAGTTGTAAAAATTGTAAAAATATATTCCTGACAAGAATCGGGTGTCAGAATAATCATCGGGTTAAAAATTCGAAAACTGACGGGGTTATAAGCTCCTAACGGAAATTATCGCGATTGATTTAAAAACACCGGGTAAATTAATAATATAATCTCTATATTATTAAAATTAGTATGAAAATATACTAGGATCATTGTCGGGAGTACGGGGAATACTGTTAGTAATAATGACTGAGTGGTAACGTTTAATTAAATAATTGAACATACGTAAATGAAAATAATGCATATCCGTGCATGAACCAAAATACTGATGATGTTTCTGATGATATGCAGACTACTCTAGCCTTTATGAGGTGTCCTAACTGGACAATGCATGAATTCACGGCTAAACCGCTCTGGTTACGTGAATTTTTGAACACTCGTAAACTAGGTTTACGAAATAATGAATGCTGGTCATGAACGGAAATTTTCTCTGGGAATGAATAGTGTCACGTGAATAGTAAAATTTTCAAAAGTTTCTCAAATTCACAAATTGACCTCGAAAACGATGAATAGTAAATAGTGAATAGTAACTTGTGAATAGTAAATTGTCGAGGTTCGGAAAATGGCCTGAAATTATGAGTTGTGACATTCTCCACCCGTTAAAGGAATTCAGTCCCTGAATTCAGTTCATGTTGGTCTCTGGAGTGGATTCGGTGAAGAAATGTGGATGTTTGAGTCGCATTGCGGCGATAAAAGATAAAACATTCATTAGATAGGAATTCGTAATAGTACATGAAGTTCATACGATAGAACTTAAAGTGAAACACAAAAGAAATACAACACTAGAGTGTTTAGGCTTCGGTTTATTTTTTTAAGGCAGGAGTTCGTGGTTCTTGAGCATTGTTGTCGTCCTCAACGTTGTTTGATGTACTGACCATTCCCTGCTCCGTTGGCCTAGGCTCTACCACGAGCTATTCCACCTCGGTTCCCATTCCTTTGGTTTTCTTGTTTTGGACATTCATTCCTGTAATGTCCTAACTCTCCACAGCCAAAACATGTCACTGGAGGTTTCTTATTTCCGACAATGATTGGAAACTGGCATTCCCTAGTCGCATGACCAATCTTCTTACAGTTGCCACATGGATTAAGACAATATCCAGGGTTATGATGATTTTGACACCTATTGCATTTGGGTAGGGTACCCTGGTAACCTTTCTTTCCAGCCAAACCTGCAGCATAGGCCTTAGCGACTTCTTGCCTCTTTGGTTGTAGTTGAGTAGCATTGCGACTTAGATTGTTGTCCCAACTCCTCTTGTTGTTGCTGTCAGCAGTTTCCTTCTTCACTACCTGAACCATAAGCTTCTGAGATATCCTGATAGCCTCGTCCAATGTTTGTGGATCAAAAGAAATTACATTTCCACAGATGTTGTGAGGTAGTCCACCAATGAAATTTTCTAGTAGCTTCTCATTATCTGGAACCATAGTTGGACATAGCACGACCAACTCTTGAAACCTCCTGATATATGCTTCGATGTCATTACCTGTTGTCACCAGTTCATAAAATTCGGTTTCCAACTTTTTCACTTCTGTGCGAGGGCAAAACTTCTTTGTCAACAACCTCTTGAATTCTTCCCATGTGATCTTGTGAGCATTTTCCATTCCCATGGGCTTAACATACGAATTCCACCACGACATGGCCTCATCAACGAGAGTACTAGTAGCAAACTTAACTTTGTCCTCCTCTGGACAATTGCATAAAAGAAATATAGATTCTATCTTCTCAAACCAATGGATCATAGCAGTGGCTCCTTCAGTGCCTTTGAAATTTGGGGGATCACCACTCTTGAAATCCTTGTACGTACATTTACGCCCATTTGTACCATTAGCAAGCCTGGTTGCTTCTGCCGTCTCTGCCTGAGAAGCGGCTTTAGCAGCGGCTGCAGCAGCGCGTGCAGATACGGCCTCTCTTTCAACTACTAGGGCTGCCTTAATACTGTCGGCAACAAGCTTCCTGATCTCGACTGGTGTCATAGTTGGAGTAGTTTTCTTGGGTGGCATGATTCTTTAAAACAAGAAAAGAATAGTGATACGTAATGAGACGTTTCTGAAAAGTAGATGTTCTAAGTGGCTTGTCATAAAATGAAAGCTTGAGGTCGTTACGATTAGTTGGCGTGCTTCTAAGCGGTGGTTCACGAGGTGATGTAGAGGTGGATATTCTTGCAATGATTGAGTACATACATGAATGAAACCTTTAGAAATTGGGTAGAGGATCAATCTGGACATAATTTTATTATAACTATACCCAGTATTGCAAAATTCACCTCTGAGTCGGACATAGGTGGTCAAGCTATGTCCCACTGTCCCGGGTCGAATATAGATGACCAGTCTATATTCCACCAAGGTTCAATGAATTTTGAAATACTCAGCTCAGTTATACTAATACCATGTCCTTCACATTTGAAAAGGCGTTCTGAATGACTAAGGTAAGTGACCAAACTCGAGGTCGAATGATGAAACTATGTCAGGAAAAGGCGTAACGCTAAGATGTGTACGATATGTGAGCATGCTTGTATGAAAGACAATCATAGTAATAAATGAGAATAAGTGGATATAAATGATTTGATAACAAGACACAAATCTCATTAAATATGTCAGCAACAAACCACAAAGGAGGCATCAGCTTGGCAGGCAGGCACGGGGCGGTCATAGGGTTAAGTTTTTGTAAAAGTAGCTATAGTCTAGGTTTTGAAATCACCCAGTTCTCTATAGCCCAGGCTCTGATACCAATCTGTCACACCCCCAAATTCGGGTCCAGCGGAAGCTCACACGTTGCTGGGGTGTAACTCAATTGGTATCACAACACATGTGTAAAGAACGGTTTTTCATCTCAACCATTTATAATAAAATTGTTTAACAAAAGTGTTGAATTTACATTGTTAAAAGTTGTGCGGAAATAGGCCCTTTAAAATAAGTAAAATGGTCCCAAATGTTTTTCAGAGTCTTCTATGACCATGTCATGCCCTGCCAAAAGCCTCCAGTAGCGTGCTAATGCTTATACCTGAAAATACATGCTAAAAATGTCAACACGAGGTTGGTGAGTTCATAGAGTTAGTGAAAAATGTAAAGCCTTTGAATGAAAATTTCCCAGCAAAGGCCTTGTAAATCCACCCAGTTCCAAGTCCCGCCCATAACAAGACTTGCAACCTGTGTGTTCACAACCCATTGCCAAATATGATTTGGTTTAAGTGAACGTCAAATGATTTATGAACCACAAAATGTAATGTTACGTGTGACAATGTCTCAATGAAAAATATATAAGTGTGATAATATCGCCATGACAATGTCGTCATAAGATAAATTCTGACAATGACGTCATAATAACAATTCTGAAAATGTCGCCATGACAATGCCGCCATATAAATACATCTGGCAATGTCGTCATATAAATACATCTGACAATGTCGTCATATAATCAATTCTGACAATGTCGCCATATAAACAATTAGAAATAAAAGACCAGTCACATTTCAAGTAAAACAAACATGGTGTTTTATTGTATAATGAACAGTGTGTTTAAATGTAAAACAAGCATAAAGTTTAAATGTAAAACAAGCATGGAGTTTAATTGTAAAACGAGCATGTATTCTCCCCCAAAACATTTACAGAACAAGTAAAAGGAGGGGCTATGAAACTCACCTGGTGCGATAGCTACAATGATAATAATGAATATGCTGAAATGAGGCTCGGTCTCTAACGCGACCTAATATAAGGATATGATCTAATGTAAGCAAATGAAATGATGCTACACATGCAAATACGTATGTTATCGATACCACTCGATGATTTCGGAAAATAACGATTTTCGACGAAAAATACATTTTTGACGTCTCGTTAAGTTAAAAACTACTTTTCGTGTAAATATGTTGAAACGGTACTCCACGATCCTTGTTCGGTGTTTTATTGGTTAATATAATGTTTTCGTCGCAATTATAACATTTTCATAACTTGTGAAAATATGTCCAACTGACCTTGTAAAACTAGTCGCAAAACAATGTACGTTAGGAGTTAGGAATCAAACTCAGTATTTTTGGAAAGCTTGTAACAATATCTACAACTCGTAGAACTGACTTTTTGTCTAGAAAGGTCTAGATCATAAAGATAAGTAGTCATTAAGTTAGCTAGTCGGGCCAAAACTGCCATTTCTGGGCAGTTTTCGGGTAAATTTGGAGGGTCATATCGTACTCAATATATGTCCAATTGACGAATGGCTGGTCAATTTTGAAACTAGGCCAGGTATACTTCATTTTTATTACTGATGAAAACTTTCCAAAACTGACCCGATCAATGAGTAAAGTGGCTCTCGACTTGATCACTTAGAAAGACAGTTTTAACACTTAGAAAATAATCCAATTTTTGTGCTGGAAGTGTACCTTGGTATCGTCGGGTTTAAAACACTTGTATCTTGCTCGTTATAAGCTTGTTTTCTACGTTCTTTATATCCACGAAATCGTAAAAACATAAACTAACATGTTTTCAGTAGCTTGGGTCTCCTAGATCGCGTTTAACGACTCGTTTAGTCCCTTAAAGTTCGGATTACAGCAAACAATTTTCAGAAAAATAGTTTTCGTCGCCTAACTTCGGAAATTCATATCTCCTTCGTTATAAGTCCGTTTTTAGTGATTCAAGCGCCCACGTTTTCGTTTTTGAACATATTTTCTAAATATTTAGGCCAAAATGGCCCAAAAGTTTCTGAGTTTTCCAGAAATTCATTTTTGGGACAGTAGGTATGTTTATATGTTAAAAACACATTTTTCTAATCCAAAACTTGATCAAACTAATTCCACACAACTCCACAAACACTCTTGATCTACCATACACCTTCTCAAAGGGTCATGGGGTCCTAAACATCACTAAATATAGTGAGATTCATGAGGATGTTAATAAAACCTATAGATCTAGTGTTTGAGGTAGTTTGAAAGAAAAATGGTACCATTAACATAAGTATCTTGCATTATTAACTATAATAACTTGAAAATATATAATCACATGAATCAAATGAAAGTATGAAATGATAAAAATAGTTTCTTGAACTTACTTTGAAGATTAGATGAGTTTGGATGAAAATGGTATACAATCTTGGAGTTTTTATTTCAAAACTCTAACAAGAATGCTAAAATGGACTTGATAAACACTTGTACTAAGAAAAATTATGGGTTCTTCTTGGTCTCTTGTTCTAGCCGTGGGAATGAAGGAGAAAAGAGAGAATATTTTGATCTTGAAATGGCTAGTGAATGTTATGGTATTGATGTTATAGAAATAAAATGTTAAGACAACAAAACATAAACCATTAATGAAGTATGGTTTTGACAAGAAAATGGAAATAAGAAAATGGGGTAGGCGTCCTTTTGGATGAAATTGTGGGCAAGTATAGATATTTTGCTATAATATTGTATGAGTTAGTTGATTTTGAGTATATTTTGGGTGTTATCGGGTACCGAGTTGTCTTAAAATAAATACTAACGAAGTGAAATAAAATACGACGAAGTTGTAAAAATCGTAAAAATATATTCCTGACAAGAATCGGGTGTCAGAATTATCATCGGGTTGAAAATTCGAAAACTGACGGGGTTATAAGCTCCTAACGGAAATTATCGCGATTGATTTAAAAACACCGGGTAAATTAATAATATAATCTCTATATTATTAAAATTAGTATGAAAATATACTAGGATCATTGTCGGGAGTACGGGGTATACTGTTAGTAATAATGACTGAGTGGTAACGTTTAATTAAATAATTGAACATACGTAAATGAAAATAATGCATATCCGTGCATGAACCAAAATACTGATGATGTTTCTGATGATATGCAGAATACTCTAGCCTTTATGAGGTGTCCTAACTGGACAATGCATGAATTCACGGCTAAACCGCTCTGGTTACGTGAATTTTTGAACACTCGTAAACTAGGTTTACGAAATAATGAATGCTGGTCATGAACGGAAATTTTCTCCGGGAATGAATAGTGTCATGTGAATAGTAAAATTTTCGAAAGTTTCTCAAATTCACAAATTGACCTCGAAAATGATGAATAGTGAAAAGTGAATAGTGATCGGTGAATAGTAAATAGTTACTAGTAACTCGTGAATAGTAAATTGTCGAGGTTCAGAAAATGGCCTGAAATTACGAGTTGTGACACTTTGTGTCGTAAAATTGGTGTAAGCGAAAGTTGTGTAAGGTTTTCTCCGCCATAAGGGAGCTTGTTGACATAGTGAAGAAAACTCTCGAGTTAGATGCTCGAGGAGTGGAGTAGGGCAAGGAAGGTGTCCTTGTAGCCGAACCACTATAAATCCTTTGTCTCGCGGTTCGATCTTTCCATCTCTATCTTTCATTTCATTTCATTACTTTACTTGCATTGTTAATTTAGATTTACTTATATTTGTTCATATTGTTCAAGAGTTGAGTTCACATAAATTTGAATCTAAGTTTTTAAAAGTAAACAAAGTTTTTATAATAATTTAAAAAGACGTAAAACTATTCAACCCCCCCCCCTTCTAGTTTTCCACAATTGGTATCAAGAGCCACGTCAAACAAGATTTTTAAAATATATTGTATTTTAAAACTTGAATCGATCTATGGAATCGAAAAAATATTTAAAAGGGCAATCTATGCAAAGACCACCGCTATTTGAAAGTGATGGTTTTCTTTATTGGAAAAATATATTCGAAACTTATGTGAAATCAAAAGATCTTGATCTTTGGCATGTTATTACCTTTGGTGATTTTCCCCCTATTCAAAATAATCCCGAAACTAAAAATGATGAAGTAGTATCTTTTGAAAAACAAAGTGATGATTTAAAAAGAAAGCTTGCTAAAAATAATGAGGCAAAAATGGTTATTTATAATGCGTTACCACGTAAAGAATACGAAAGGATCTTTATGTGTGAAACCGCAAAAGAAATTTGGAACTCCTTACTAATAACTCACCAAGGTAATAGTCAAGTCAAAGATAATAAAATAGATCTTCTTGTTCAACAATATGAACAATTTACGATTCCGGAAGAGGAATCAGTAGATAATGCTTTTTCTAGGTTTAACACTATCATCACAAGTTTAAAAGCACTTGATGAGAGTTTTTCTAGTAAGAATTTTGTTAGAAAATTTCTTAGGGCTCTTCATCCAAAATGGCGGGCTAAAGTTACGGCGATTGAAGAATCGAAGAACTTGTCAACTCTTCAACTTGACGAGTTGATCGGCAACTTGAAAGTCTACGAAGCAATAATAAAGAAAGACTCCGAGATAGTCAAAGGAAAAAGAGAGCAAAGCAAGTCAATTGCATTGAAAGCTAGGAAGGAATCTAGTGACGAGGATAGCTCAACCTCCGAAAGTTATGACGAAGAATATGCCATGGCCGTAAGAGACTTCAAGAAATTCTTCAAAAGACGAGGAAGATTTGTTAGGCAACCACATGATGAAAGAAAGGCATTCCAAAGAAACAAAGATGACAAAAGTAGCAAGAGCGAAAGGAAGTGCTTCAAATGCGGTGATCCAAATCATCTCATCGGAAAATGTCCAATGTTGTCAAGGGATCAAAATCAAAAGGCGTTCGTTGGAGGAGCATGGAGTGATAGCGATGAAGATGAGAAAGAAATAACAAAGGATGAAAAATGTCTTATAGCCAAGGCAACCAATGAGGTACTTTCCGAAACCGAATACTTTAGTGACAAAAATCAATCATTAGACGAAAAAGACCTAGATAATGAATATAATAGGTTATGCAAATTAGGTCAAAAAGTCATGGCTAAAAATAAATCACTAAAACATATTAATAATCGATTAGAAAATGAAGTACTCGAATTAAAAATTAAACTACAACATTTAGAAAAAGGAAAAGAAGTTTTTATAGAATGTAAAACATGTCTAGAGGTCAAAAATGAAAACGAAAAACTTAAAGATGAAATTTCCAAACTTGACAAGTTTAAAAATAGTAGTAACTCACTTAAGAAAATAATAAGTGTTCAAGGAACTTCGGGAGATAAAACCGGTCTAGGATTCAACTCAAATAATGTTTCAACTAGTGAAAATAAAAATGTAAAGTTTGAATGTCAATCTAGTAAACAAAAACCATTAGAGTCAAAACCTAAGTATATACTTATAAAAGATAGAAAAATACCTATTGCGAGTGATGAGGAAGTAAAAAGTTTTTATAAACCATCATTAAAAGCCGAAACCGATTTTCTAAACCGAAATTAAGATCTAAAACTCCACCTCCAAATAGACCAAATAATCCTCATCCTCGGTCTAAAACCCCTCAACCTAGAAGAAATCAAGGTAGACAAAACTTTCCTAATAATAATAATCACCCAATGTGGAATTATTCACTTCAATCAAGTTTCAACCCTTGGGGAATACTTTCACCATACATGCAAATGCAAACCATGTTTGGTTCAAACAATTTTGGACAAATGAGACAATGGGGACCAAGTGGCTAAATCGTCACTCATTGAATAATTCGGAAACTCATCTATGATTGGCTTCTATAAGTCAATATAACACCTTGAAGTATTTGAAAAAAATCTACTGAAGACTAAAAGGTACGTTTTTTTTAAGCTCATTGTTATAATATATGCTTAGATTAATGACTAGTTATTTCATGCCTATTTAGCTCATAATTCCTAGTTATATATACACACATAATAGCTTATATGAATCTACTTATAACCTAGAATCACTTGTTCTTTTCCCTTTGGCCCTCTTAAGCTATAACGTTTAAAATGGAAATATTCTATCTCCACTATTAGAAAACTCATGGTGATAAAGTGAAATGAGTTAAGTGGATTAATCATTAACATAGAAGTAAGATTAGATTTCTCGCGTTAGAAAGCTATGGATGAAACAAGCTCTCGTAGACTATGGCATCATGTTAGATAAGTGTGCGACAACAAAGGAGCTATAGATGTTAGGTTATACCCCATTCAACACTCTCGCATCAAACATATAGAATTTCGTCATCACTTCCTTATGACCATAGGATATGTAGAAAAGGGTAGCATGTGACAATAGCCTTAACCAATTCCCTTGAGCATGAGATCTTTAACTACCATTTTTTAAAATCTAGGATTAATAGTATTTGTTGTCAAAAATCTAGTATCTTTAAAAATATACAGAAAATTCACATTTTGGAAAAATGATTTTTTATATGGCTATTTCACTTTTCTATTAACATGTTTTACTATCTCATTTTTCTTCTTAATCTATGTCCATAATTCTGTTTCGATCAAAGTCAAAGATTGGGAATTTTTTTCTTACCCATTCTTCATAAACACATTTTGAATTAAAACTCAATATATTTTATTCAAATAACTTTCACATCTACATAAAAACTCACTTTCAAACATTGTTGAATAATGCTAAAAACATTTCTTTAAATCATGCATGGTGATCTCATATTTGTTATCTATATTTATGTACATGAGATTTATAAGTGAACTAAGTCAAATCAAGCGGACCATGGTTTGTCTATTAAGATTTTGTTTGTAACAAGTCTAGAAGTCCATGCTATCTTAAGTTCCCATTTATTGCACATAGGCACACATTAGGATCCATCAAATAGTTCATTAATCTTCCCACTTACATATAATTAAAAAAATACTTGGTGTAGTTTATTGTTTCCTAGTCCATATATATTACTTGCTTGATGAGTATGTTTACATGCTAGATGAAATTACTTGTTTGCTTAATCTCTTTAATTAACATGTTTTGCATAAATATCTATTACATGCTTAATTGCCTCAAAGAGTTGGACTTGCTTGAAACTAAACCCAAAAACACAACCCTTTCTACAATTTTCTGCCAAAAACCCATTTCCAGTAACCTGGAGACCTCATGATGGGCGGCCCCCTTAAATCATAAGGCGGCCCCCTTAATATTTAAAGGGACCGGCCATCTGATGGTCGGGGTTTACTGAAACTTTTCTGCTTTTTAGCATATTTCATCCTACACTTCCCAAAATTCACAAACATATCTTATTCCAATCTATCCAACAAATTTTATCCATTCCTTTAGCCCATTTCATCCTACACTTCCCAAAATTCACAAACATATCTTATTCCAATCCATTCAACAAATTTTATCCATTCCTTAATCCCATCAATCCTACACTATAAACACTCCCATTCCTCATAATCTTCCATCATCTCATCATGCCATCTCCTATCAAACCAAAACCAAAATCCTCAAGGTTAGCAATGATGACCGAAAAACCCGTTTGGAGAAGAAAACCAAACCCCCGAAACAAGTCCATCTCAACAAATGATGTGGCTAAACAACCAAATCCTCCACCTACATTTGTTCCCAATTATACTCCCAATCCTCAAGCTCATTCCAACGAATCCTTTCACAAACCTCATCATAATAACCAACCATCCATTTTTTCTCACAAAAATACATCATCATCTCACCCAAATAATTCTTATGATGAACATGCTCAATCTCGAAATAACAATCCTAATTTCATCACCAACACCTCACATCATATTTCACCTACCAATGCACCATCCAAAACACCCTCCACTTATGAAATATCCTTTTCTTCCGTGCCTTCATCTTCATCCATTAATGATTACCCAAACTTAAAAATGTCTCTATCACCAAAAGTATCACCACCACTTCCTACCAACTCACATGCTTCTTCTATGTTGGATATCCAAACATCCATCCCAAATAACACTTGAAGTTCATTGAAGAACTTAAAGAAGCCCATGAGCTTTGTGCTCTTCTTGCCTTACACCTTGCTCAACTCAAGATTGGATCAACTCCCTTCTAGCCCTCCTTCATCACAAAATAACCTCAACCTCCACATTCGTTCCAAACTACACATCTCAACCTCAAACTAATCTCAATGAAACCCTTCAAAACCCTCATCATATTGGTCAAACATCCTAGTTTACTTCCAACTACACACTTAAATTTCATCCACTTCCACCAAATGATCAAATCCACATTCTCACGGAAAAGGAAAGGTTCCGTGAAGATATAAACCAAATCCATGACCTTTGTGATCTCCTTGCTATACACCTCGCACAACACAACAAGGGCCAACCTCGATCCTCCATCCTCACTCTACTCAAATTGCTTACCTCACCCCCACAACTTGAATCAAGTTGATAATGATGTCAACTATTGTCCTTGTCGTATCATTGTCCAAAAACAAATCATTGCCTTAAATGAACATTTCACTTGGATTAAGTATCTTATCACTAGATCTCATCCAACACCTCCACTCCAAACTCTAGCACAACACCTCCACTAGCACAACACACTAACCCTCAATCAACCTACTCCGCTCCAAACTCTCTACCTCCAAACTCTCCACCTCCAGAAATATACCTCTATTAATCCAACATTCTTACCCTCACTCAACCAATTCCATCCCAAACACTCTACCATCAACCATCTAAGCATATTATATGCTTATGTTTCTTATTTTCCAAGCTTTCGTGTCGCAAGCAAGTCCGAAAGCTCTATGTGGAAAACTAGAAGGGGGGGTTGAATAGTTTTACGTCTTTTTAATTTTATTATGAAAACCTTTGTTTATTTTTAAAACACTTAGATTCAAGTTTGTATGAAAAATAAAACTTGAACCTTATTATTAGTTATATATGTATTCTTTTAAATTGATTGTAAAAGTTTTGGTTTCTTGAATGGATTTTCAAATTGATCTTTATGTGAAGTTGACCTCTAATTAATACTAGCAATTATATAAGCCTATGTGTATGAAAGTAATGACGATGCAAGTAAAGAAATAAATAAGGTATGGAAAGATCTAACCGAGACACGAGAGATTTATAGTGGTTCGGCTACAAGGACACCTTCCTTGCCCTACTCCACTCCCCGAGCACACCTTGCTCGAGAGTTTTCTTCACAACTTCAATAAGCTCCCTTATGGCGGAGAAAACCTTACACGACTTTGGCTTACACGGGTTTAACGACACAAAGCTAAATGTCGAGTTCTAATCGTAGCTAGAACCAATCTCACAACTTCACAACACAACTTGTACACAACTTATTCACGACGACTTCACGACTTCAACACAACGGCTTCACGACTTCTACACAACGGCTTCACGACTTTTACACGACGACTTCACAACTCCTAAGCTACGGCTTCACGACCACGACTTCACACCTTCTAAGCTACGGCTTCACGACTACGACTTCACAACTTCTAAGCTACGGCTTCATGACCAAGACTTCACAACTTCAACACGACCGCTTTCACAACTCCTATGCTACGGCTTCACGACTTCAACACTAGGACTTCACGACTAGGACTTCACAACTTCTAAGCTATGGCTTCACAACTTCTACATGACGACTTCATAACTTCTAAGCAACGGTTTCACGACTTCTACATGATGACTTCACAACTTCTAAGCAACGGCTTCACGACTTCTGCACCACGGCTTCACAACTTCTACACTACGGCTTTACAACTTCTACATGACTTCTTTACACCACAACAACTTATACACCTTCTTCACTACTTACACACTATATATATCTAGTCACTTATGTTCACCCACACCTTATACACAAATGAATGAATGATATACAAGGTATACAAAACAAACAACTTGAATAACAAGATGCTACTAAGTTGTAATACTTCTAGTTATAATTGATAGAAGTATTCTTCTTTTGCACTTGGATGGTGGAAGATTGGATCACTTGGAAACCAATGCTTAAGATTACATGATCAAAGGTTTTTTGAAGATATGAAATGAGATCTATAACAGAAAATTTTAGTGCAAAAGGGTGAGTAAAAATCCAGGGGAAGGCTGGTATTTATAGGGAAAAATCTGGACAGCTTGAGCCTACTGGAGCGGGGGCGGTCCCCTTAAATAGGGGGCGGTCCCCTTAATTATTAAGGGGGCCGCCTAGTAAAATTAAGGGGGCCGCCCCTACTGAACGTTGGCCAATTTTGTCCTTTTGTGGGGAAGGTTTTTCTAGAACATTTTAACTGATTTTGGTTAAAAATTTGAATTCATATTTTTATAAAAGATTAAACATTTTTATTTAATACCAAAAATGTTTTTCAAAAATATATAAAATGTTTTTGATGTTTTATAAAAAATCTAGTTATTAAGAAAATGTTCCTTTGATCATATAATGCATTAAGCACTTGTTTATTCATACCTTAAGTGATTAAGTTGTAGAAATGAATATTTACAACTAAATACTTGTTTATTTGATAAGTTTATATTTTAATGAGTTTACATTTTGTGATCATCAAAACATAGAGATATGAATAAATATTGATAATGTTTTTAGGCATTATTTATGTCAACAATCTCCCCCTTTTTGATGATTACAAAACCTAAACTCATTAAATCCAAAAAGTTATTTTTGGACAAGTATTTAGTGAGTTTATATTCACTTCTCCCCCTTTTTGTAGCTTCAAAAAGGTTGAGCCGACAAGTTTTAGAGACAAAATTTATCAGAACGAGAACTCCCCCTTGATGTGTGCTCCCCCTCGTTTGAGGGCACCAAGGAATCGATATATGGAATACTTGCAAGAAAAATATTAGAAGCACAAGCATATATATAGCAAAAATAAGCATGCATATAAAGACATTCATTAAATGTTGTGTATCAATACACAACCATCCAAGATTATATTCAATCCTACATTAGCTAGTAAGTAATGCAATCTACATAATCGTTCTAGGAGTACATGATCTTCCATGGGGCTTGCACACAAAATGGTTTGAAAATTTATTTTTGATTAAGCATTGCATATGCTCAATTTGGTGAGAATGAAGGTGGTGGTGGTGTAGTGGGTGAAAATGGTGGAGGTTGGTTGTTAAGCATGTGTTCAAGGGATGAAAACATGTAGTGTATCTCATCTCTAAGACCAAAGATGATGGTTCGGTTGTGGATGTGGTGGTATTGGTGATGATGAGAAATGAGCATCAAGAGGTGTTATTGGTGATATGGAAATGACAAGTTGGGTGAATGGAGGTTCTTGAGTAGGAGGTGGAGTTGATGCTCTTGATGGTGGTGATGAAAGGTGTGAGTTGATGTAGTTATTGATGGATGAAGTGGAAGATATGGATGAAGATGTTGTGTCATGAGTGAAGGGTGTTTTTGATGGTGTATTTGGTGCACTTGGGGATTAACATTGAGGTGGTGGTGATGGAGTTTTGGTGTCTTAGAGATGATTTTGGTGATAGCATGGTGAATGAAAATGGGTGTATGATAAAGGTGATGGTTGATTTAGGTAAGGTTTGGGCTAGATAAAAGGGGTCGCAAGATGCAAAAGAAAACAGTAAATTTTACTGCCCAGATGGCCGGTCCCCTTAATTGTAGGCCAGCCCCCTTAAAATTAAAGGGACCGCCTAGGGAATTAAGGGGGCCGCCCATCTGGTGTTTTCCCAGGCGACCAAATTTGAAAATTTCCAGAAAAGGGTCATTTTTAGGGTGTTTTTGCAGCAAGCTCCATTTGAATCATGTACATCAAGAATGATTAAATAGTGACATAAACATGTTAATTACGCATGCATACATTTAAAACATATTACGGAATAAGCATGCTATTAATCATCAAGCATGTATATATATCATGATATCAAGTATACAAGCAATAAGCATAACAATCATATATTAAAGACAAGAAATAAAGCATTCACTAGTTGAAAATAATTATGTTAAAAACATAATTATTGATACAACACATATTTTGCTTATAGCATGCAATAAGTAAAAAATTTTAAATTGCCTAAGAGATCCATTGGACTTGCTTGAGACATGAAAATTTGGATTATTTTGGATGGATGATGGTAAAGAGGGGGTAAAAAATGTTGGATTAATGGGGTTGTAAGTTTGGGTGTATGGATGTTGGAGAGAGTGTTGATAGAGGAATTGGAGGTGGAGAGCTTGGACTTGACCATGTTGAATAAGGGTTTTGATGTTGTTCAAGTGGTGGTGTTGGATTAGATCTAGTGAGAAGATACTCAATCCAAGTGAGACGCTCATTTAAGGTGATGGTTTGATTTTGGAGAAAGATGCAACAAGGACTATTGTTGACATGTTTCTCAATTTGACTCAAGTGATGTGGTGATGATGGTAATGATGGTGAGATGGATGGTGATGATGTAATGATGGTTTGATTTTGGAGAAAGATGCAACAAGGACAATTGTTGACATGTTTCTCAATTTGACTCAATTGATGTGGTGATGATGGTAATGATGGTGATATGGATGGTGATGGGTTTAAGTTGCTTTGATCAAGGTGCAAAGCAAGGAGAGCATTAAGCTCATGGGCTTCCTTGAGTTCTTCAATGAACTTCAAGTGTTGAGTGGAAGGTGATGATGATGGAGAGTGGTTGTTATTTGGTGGAAGTGGTGGTGACACTTTTGGTGGTGGAGACATTTGTGAACTTGGGTAATTATGAGTGAATGAAGGTGGACATATGGATGATTGGTTATGTGTGTGAAAGGGTTCATTAGGATGAGGTTTAGGTGTTGGTTGAGTTTGAACAACATCATTTGTTGGGTTATGGCAAATGTCAAGCTTCCTCCTCCAAAAGAGTATTTATGGTGTAGTGATGATGTGATTGTGGAAGGTAAATTTTGGAGGGTGGTTTGTGACAAAATGTGTTTGTGAATTTTGGGAAGTATAGGATAAAATGGGCTTAAAAATAGAAAAAGGGAGCAGCACCTTCGACCATCAGATGGCCGGTCCCCTTAAAGATTAAGGGGGCCGCCCATCTGCTGATTTCCAGGTTACTGGAAATGGGTTTTTGGCAGAAAATTGTTGAAAGGGTTGTGTTTTTGGGTTTAGTTTCAAGCAAGTCCAACTTCTTTTGAGGCAATTTAGGATTTAATAACTTATGTATGCTAAGCATATTCATTAGACATTATTATCTAGCATGCAAACAACTCATTTAGCATGTAACATATATATGTTAGACAAGAAAACACTACATAGCACCAAGTAATTCATAGAATCATATTTAGGAAGATTAATAAGCTAGTTAAATAATCCTAATGAATATCTATGTGCATGGGAATGTAGAGTTGTGATAGCATGGACTTCTAGACTTGTACCAAGTGAGGTCTTAGTGAATAAATTATGGTTATTTTCAAATTTAGTTCACTTATAAATGTCACATACATAAATATAGATGACAGATATGAGATCACCATGCATGATTTAAAGAAATGTTTTTGGCATTATTCAACAATGTTTGAAAGTGGGTTTTTATGTAGATGTGAAAAATATTTTAATGAAATAGTTTTGGTTTTATTTCAAAATGTTTTTATGAGGAAAGAAAACATATTTTTCCAATCTTTGGTTTTGATAAACACGTAATTATGGACACAAGTTTGGAAGAAATGTAGGATGGTGAAACATGTAAAATAGAAATGTGTCATAATCTTTTGAAAAATAATTTTTGCAAAATGTGAAGTTTTTGCAAATTTAAAAATAAGTCCCATTAATTATAGGTTTAAAAAAAATAATGGTTTATAAAAGATCTCATGCTCAAGTCTATTGTCACATGCTACCTCTTTCTACATATCCTATGACATTTACGCATGTATTATGACTAAATACAAAAATACATCATGTCAGAGTAGTTAGAGGAAAAACAAAAGCTATTATAATGACAATGCATTCAACTAAACAAATAATTACGAAGACATGCAGTCAAATCACATAGGAGCAAGTAAACATCTAGAAATTTTATATATGCAGGATGACATACATCTAGGAATGAAAAGCTCTAGTGAAAAGCAAAGTTCATAACAGTAAACTATCGTTAGGTATATTTAGGAAGAATAATGTATTCAAGTTGGAGAATGAGTATGAGACTATTACTAGTGGTGCTCAATTCAGGCTAAACACGACCGTTTTTACGGGTTACACACACCCAACTTCTCACATAGAAGCAATTCAACCGTTAGGTCAAATTGAGTTTCTAGTCAACAGATTCTCCAGTAGTCATTCTCTTTTTAGAAGAAATTAAGTTCCTAAATTTACCTATCGAAGAGTACCAAATATGAAGATTGCTTGGTTTACTAGTACTTAGGGGGGCTAACTAAAGGGTTTCTAGTTCATTAAGCAACAGAACGAATATAACTAAAGTATAAAGGCAAAGCAACCTATCAGACTAAGCGTATCCTAAGGCATTAATAAGATTATATGCATGAAGTAATTACTTATGAAATTTAAAAAGAGAACTTACCTCACGTCCTAGCTTTTCTTCGTAATGTCTCAGATGATGATCGACGTGTGAATGATAGGTGAGTCGGATGATGATCTTCTACTTTGTCTGTGTCACTCCATGATCTTGGATTGAGTTCACTTTAGAGTTGATTCATGTAGTCTTCGTCGTTAACACCTTCATTAACAACATTTGAACTAGTAGCACATGTATCTATTTTATCTAAATGTTTATCTATTAAATTTTCTAAGATAACTAATTCATGTACAAGATCAAAATCCTCATCTTTGGCTTGACATTTTTCTTGATGAAAGTTTAAGAGATTTTTCCAAATATCATTTGCCGTTTTACAGAAAGATATTCTTTCATAATTATTTTAGCTTCATTATTTTTGTTATTCTTTGTTTTTAAATAATCATTTTGAGTTTCAAAATCCGTTTTTGTTTGACTTTCAAAATCCGTTTTGTTGGTTGAAAATCACCAATCGAAATGACATGCCAAAGATCTAGATCAATTGATTTCACATAAGTTTCAAATTTATTTTTCTATTCAAGAAAAGTATAGTTTTCAAATAGTGGTGGTTTTAGCAAAGATTCCCCTTCTAGATATTTTTCGAATTCCATAGATCGATTCAAGTTTTAAAATACAGTATATTTTAAAGATCTTGATTAACCTGGCTTTGATACCAATTGTGGAAAAATAGAAGGGGGGGTTGAATAGTTTTACACCTTTTTAATTTTATTATGAAAACCTTTGTTTATTTTTAAAACACTTAGATTCAAGTTTGTATGAAAAATAAAACTTGAACCTTATTATTAGTTATATATGTATTCTTTTAAATTGATTGTAAAAGTTTTGGTTTCTTGAATGGATTTTCAAATTGATCTTTATGTGAAGTTGACCTCTAATTAATACTATCAATTATATAAGCCTATGTGTAGGAAAGTAATGACGATGCAAGTAAAGAAATAAATAAGGTATGGAAAGATCTAACCGAGACACGAGAGATTTATAGTGGTTCGGCTACAAGGACACCTTCCTTGCCCTACTCCACTCCCCGAGCACACCTTGCTCGAGAGTTTTCTTCACAACTTCAATAAGCTCCCTTATGGCAGAGAAAACCTTACACGACTTTGGCTTACACGGGTTTAACGACACAAACCTAAATGTCGAGTTCTAATCGTAGCTAGAACCAATCTCACAACTTCACAACACAACTTGTACACAACTTATTCACGACGACTTCACGACTTCAACACAACGGCTTCACGACTTCTACACAACGGCTTCGCGACTTTTACACGACGACTTCACAACTCCTAATCTACGGCTTCACGACCACGACTTCACACCTTCTAAGCTACGGCTTCACGACTACGACTTCACAACTTCTAAGCTACAGCTTCACGACCAAGACTTCACAACTTCAACACGACCGCTTCACAACTCCTATGCTACGGCTTCACGACTTCAACACTAGGACTTCACGACTAGGACTTCACAACTTCTAAGCTATGGCTTCACAACTTCTACATGACGACTTCATAACTTCTAAGCAACGGCTTCACGACTTCTACATGATGACTTCACAACTTCTAAGCAACGGCTTCACGAATTCTGCACCACGGCTTCACAACTTCTACACTACGGCCTTACAACTTCTACATGACTTCTTTACACCACAACAACTTATACACCTTCTTCAATACTTACACACTATACATATCTAGTCACTTATGTTCACCCACACCTTATACACAAATGAATGAATGATATACAAGGTATACAAAACAAACAACTTGAATAACAAGATGCTACTAAGTTGCAATACTTCTAGTTATAATTGATAGAAGTATTCTTCTTTTGCACTTGGATGGTGGAAGATTGGATCACTTGGAAACCAATGCTTAAGATTACATGATCAAAGGTTTTTTGAAGATATGAAATGAGATCTATAACAGAAAGTTTTAGTGCAAAAGGGTGAGTAAAAATCCAGGGGAAGGCTGGTATTTATAGGGAAAAATCTGGACAGCTGGAGCCTACTGGAGCGGGGGCGGTCCCCTTAATTATTAAGGGGGCCGCCTAGTAAAATTAAGGGGGCCGCCCCTACTGAACGTTGGCCAATTTTGTCCTTTTGTGGGGAAGGTTTTTCTGGAACATTTTAACTGATTTTGGTTAAAAATTTGAATTCATATTTTTATAAAAGATTAAACATTTTTATTTAATACCAAAAATGTTTTTCAAAAATATATAAAATGTTTTTGATGTTTTATAAAAAATCTAGTTATTAAGAAAATGTTCCTTTGATCATATAATGCATTAAGCACTTGTTTATTCATACCTTAAGTGATTAAGTTGTAGAAATGAATATTTACAACTAAATACTTGTTTATTTGATAAGTTTATGTTTTAATGAGTTTACATTTTGTGATCATCAAAACATAGAGATATGAATAAATATTGATAATATTTTTAGGCATTATTTATGTCAACACTCTCTTTGGCAATTTAGGACCTTTTTCTTGTTATATGTTTCAAGCATACTAAATGTCGTTGCAATGATTATGTGTTTCACATAATCACTTTAAATTAATGAATGTCTTGCTATGTGTTCTTAATATTTGTTTGCCATGATTGTTGTTTGCCATGATTGTTGTTTTTATATTCCATATTTTGCTATGTATGCTTTTACTTCTAATATTTTTCATGCAAGATTTCCATAGCTCGACTCCTTGGTGCCCTCGAACGAGGGGGAGCACACATCAAGGGGGAGCTCTATTCCCGTCAAACTTCATTCTTGAAACTTGTCGGCATAACCTTTTAGATACTAAAAAAAGGGGGAGAAGTAGAGATACACTCACTAAATACTTGTCTAAAAATTAATTTTTTAATTTAATGAGTTTAGATTTTGTAATCATTAAAAAGGGAGAGATTGTTGATATAAATAATGCCTAAAAATGTTATTAATATTTTTCGATACCTCTACGTTTTAATAATCACAAAATGTAAAATCATTAAGCGAAAGATTATGACATAAACAAGTATTTAGTTGTAAATATCTATTTTAACAACTTAATCACTTAAGGTATGAATAAACAAATGCCTAATGCATTATATGATCAAAGGAACATTTTCTTAATCACTAGATTTTTTATAAAATGTCACAAACATTTTATATCTTTTAGAAAATCATTTTTGGTATTAAGTAAATATATTAAATCCATTATAAATATATGAATTCAAATTTTTAACCAAAAATGGCAAAAATGTTCCAGAAAAACCTTCCCCAGTAAAAGAATAAATTTATAGCCGTTCAGGGAGGGGCGGCCCCCTTAATTATAAGGGCGGTCCCCTTAATATTTAAGGGGGCCGGCCACTAATTAAGGGGACCGCCCACGCTCCTCCAGCTGTAAATTTTGCCTATAAATACTGGTTCATTCCTGGCATTTTTCCTCACCTTTTGCACTAAAAACTTTCTGATTTAGATCTCATTTCATATCTTCAAAAACCCTTTGATCATATAATTATAAGCTTTTGTTTCAAGTGATCCAAAGCTTCAACCTCTCAAGTGCAAGAGAAGAATACTTCTATCCTTCAAGACAAGAAGTATTACAACTTGGTGTATCTCTTCCATCCAAGTTGTTGGTGTATCAAAATTGTATAAGTTGTGTATATTTGTTAGATAGGTGTGAGCATAATTGTTTAGGCTAGATTAGTGTGTAAGTAGTGAAGTTGTGAAGAAGTTAAGGTGTGTAAGTAGTGAAGGTGTGAAGAAGTAGAAGAGTATATAAGTAGTGCTAGGTCGTGAAGTAGTTGTGAAGCCGTTGTGAAGTAGTTGTGAAGCCGTTGTGAAAAAGTTGTGAAGCCGTAGTGAAGAAGTTGTGAAGAAGTCGAAAAGAAGTCGTGAAGAAGTTGTGATTGAAGTTGTGAGATTGGTTCTAGCTACGATTAGAACTCGACATTTAGCTTTTTGTCGTAAAATTGGTGTAAGCGAAAGTTGTGTAAGGTTTTCTCCGCCATAAGGGAGCTTGTTGACATAGTGAAGAAAACTCTCGAGTTAGGTGCTCGAGGAGTAGAGTAGGGCAAGGAAGGTGTCCTTGTAGCCGAACCATTATAAATCCTTTGTCTCGCGGTTCGATCTTTCCATCTCTATTTTTCATTTCATTCCATTACTTTACTTGCATTGTTAATTTAGATTTACTTATATTTGTTCATATTGTTCAAGAGTTGAGTTCACATAAATTCGAATCTAAGTTTTTAAAAGTAAACAAAGTTTTTATAATAAATTAAAAAGACGTAAAACTATTCAAACCCCCCTTCTAGTTTTTCACACAATGATCTACTCCCACTTGTCTCGATCTACCCTTGATCCACTTAATCAATACACAAGCCCACAAGCTACAAGAGATCTCCAAGATCACAATGATCTACTCTCAAAAGAAAAATGAACTTGATGTATGCAAGGATACAACAAGTATGTAACAAGTGTTACAAGTGCACTAACTATAACTACAACACTTTGTATCTTTGTGATACTATGTGTTCTTCTCTTGCACTAGTAAAGGAATGAAGGTGATCTCTTGGTTGCATGAAATGATCACTCTTAAACAAACTAAGACTCTCTAAATGATCAAAGAAAGTGATCTAAAGAAGAAGAGATTAGACCAGAGAAAACTGACTGTAAAAATCAAGTTGGTAGTGTAAAATGGTCCACTATTTATAAGCAAAGAAAAAACTAGCCGTTATGTACGGACGGTACCACTAATTGTCACACGGTACCACTAAATTTAGTGGTACCGTGCCAGACAAAAATCTCCTCTTTTTGTCTTTAGTGGTGAAAGTTTATTTGGGGAAGTTTGCTGCTGATTTGGGGGGGGGGGGAATAGCTGTTGGGACTTTTAAACTTATTTTTTAAAATAAAACATTTCTTTTTAATTCAAAAATAATTTGTAAAATGTATTTTTGAAGAAATGTTTTGTCACATTAAAAATGTGAAGTTTGGAACAAAAAATTTATTTCTTTGATCATCCATCAAGTTTAAATTTGTTTGTTCATACCTTGAGTGATTTACGTCGGGATGAAAATCTACGATTCTGTTGAAGCATACTTGAGACGTCGAGAGATGTTGATGTAAGTATGCATTGATGATTTGTGTTTACAAGTAACTTGCACATTTTACATTATGCATTACAAGTTACATGTTTGTCATTATTAAAACCGAAGAAACCGTTTAGTTTAAATATCGTAGTATTTGCACTAACAATCTCCCCTTTTTTTATGATGACAAATATGTAAACCGTAACACATAGTAAAATATAAAAGTTACCTGTTTACACTCCCTTCTCCCCCTTTTGTCGAAGCAAAAAGGTGGTTGCCTCGAGCTCTTCCTTGAATTCACTCCCGACTCCCCCTTATTACACTACTATCATTTCTTCCCAAAAAGGCGAGCTTGCATCATCCCAGTGAAGTCTTCTATCACCACTATTAGAAAGACTCCGTGCTATGTATTGAAATACTCCCGAGCTCCCCCTAGCTCATTGCACCCATATGGTGATTGAATCCCCTTGTTTATTTACCTTAGTATCTAACGGATCCATGGATCAAATTCTTACCAAGGCTTTTCCTACATCAAGGGTTAGCTTCGTGCAACATAATATATAAAAGAATAGGAGCAACATTATAGGGATAGAATACACATAGCAAGACATGCAAGGGTTAAACTATTTTAAAATGTGAGTGTCACAACCCAAAATTGTGCCAAAAGGATAAACACCAAAAAGAAAGCCCAAGAAAGTTGAGCGACACAAAAAGATGAATGCATATTGCAATTCAAAGAAACTTGAGTGTCACAACCCAACCGACAAACTAAGGTGTAATTGTTCAATCAATCACACTAACAAGAACGAGATTCGTTCGTTGACTGACACACAAAATGACTTCTTCCAAGTTGTCATTGGGAAAGCAAGTTCTAACAAACCTTTTGAACAACATAATCATCTACCTAAGATGATTGGTGTTTAGGATAGTTTGTTGATAAGACATACTCTAAATGATTACTATTATGACAAGTCATGCCATAAAGTAGACTCGATAGAAGTTATACCAAAAAAAAATGAAAATGTGAACGATATCTATCCCTATAATGTTTAGATTAATATTTCAAAATAGAAAAAGAAAATGTGCATGTGATCCTAACAGGATTGTGGGTGGATATCTCTAACGGGGTTGAGGTACTAAAGTTCTAGATTTCTAGTTTGGATGATCCTAGTTGTGTGTTAGAGATAATTTGGTGCATGAAGGGTTTCGTGTGATTGTGAGGATTGAAGGTTATTGAACTAACTATCACTATCCAAAGTGAGGAATAGTTGTAAGGTTTGAGTGTAAGGATCAATGGGTTAAAGCTTCTTAGACTAACTATCACTGTCAAGAGTGAAGTGTAGCTAAAAGGTTTGAGTGGGATTGATATAAGGGTTAAAGGTTTTGAAACTAAATATCATTGTCAAGAGTGAAGTTTAGTTATAAGGGTTGAGTGTGATGATTAATGATATTAATGTGAGGTTTGATGATGAGATGCAAGATAAGCTTGCAATGGTGAGGCCTTATATAGGCAACAGTTGTGGGATTCAGATTAAAGTTGGTGATAGTGTCCTATAGTGTAGTGAGGGAATCTTAGGGTGTATGTGAGTTTGCAAAATTTTGCAGGTTTGAGGTTAGGGATGTAGGGATCTAGAGGAAACAGTGAAAATTTGTCAAACAAGGGCATGGTACCACTAAATACCAGACGGTACCGTTAACTTTAACGGTACCGTGGCCTATTTAACGGTACCTGATGAAGCGAAAAGTGTACCGCTTTTAAGGGGTCATTTAAGCCCTAAATCGTATTTATTTGATCAAATATTGCCCTAAATCGTTCCTTTTGTCATTTTAGGTACTTTTGAGAAGAAATCTGGAAAAGGAAGCATTTTGGACGTTTTTGGAGCATAAAAGTGAAGAAAACAACAAAGTCTCAAAAACCGGCTGAAAAGTACCTTGGACGGCGTCAGGATTTGTTCTTGACGGCGTCATGGCTTGGCAAGAAAAAGGTGGATGTGAAAATTACTCATGATAAGCCAAAGAAATTTGCATGGGAATTCTGACGGCGTCACCCTTTGGAGTGATCAAGGTCGTCACGACTTAATTTAAAGAGGGACGGCGTCACGCCTAATTCTGACGGCGTCAAGCCTTGATAAGCCAGAATGGATTTTGGAGAGCTAAAGAGAGACGGCGTCAAGAAGGCCATCCGGGAACCCTAAAAGCGGCGAGGTGACGGCGTCACACTCCATAACGTGACGCCGTCAGATCTGAAAGTCTATATATAGTTTTGCAATTTTTTGTCATTAGTGTGGAACTTATTGTGGAACTTTGTGTGTGAAAACCCTAAGACGATTTTAGCAGCTTTCAAGGCTTTTTGCCTTGAGATCTTCCATGTTACATTGAAGATAAGTTATCAATTAATCATTCAATATGTCTATGTGTTGTTTGATTCTATCTTGTTCTTGTCTTTTGTTTAACATGCTAGGCTAGGTTTTCTTTGTGTTTGCTTAGATCTAATGAAACCTAGCTATTGATTATTGGTTATTAGTGTGTTATTAGTTGTATTGGATGATTGTTTATCTATGTTAGGCTTAAGAAAACTGGCTAACTTCCTATTCGGTAACTTGCTTGAACGTCTTAAGAAACATGAACCAATGCGTACTAAAGGTTTTTATGGTTGTATTTAATGCACAAGCGACTTCTAGTGATCCCATGTTAGGAGCTTCCTAGCCGGCTCGACATAGGAGTGAAGTAGGAGCTTGTAGAGTTGGGGAAGTACGTACGCCACCCCACGATTGGTATTAAGGAATACACCCGTCATCCACGCAATTAATACACACTAATCAACCCGTAAAAGATAGTTAGGGAGTAAGGAAATCTAAGTAAACACATTTTTCTCCACATAAATTTCACCACCTTTTCATTTTCAGTTATTTTATTTTATTTGCATTCGTAGTTAGTTGGGTTAGTTGACTAGCAACTAATTCCGCCCACTCTTTCAAACCCGAGATTTTACTTGGTTTCATAAAATTATAAAAACATAAAAAAGAATCTTCTCTCACCCTTAGACCTATTAGAGTAGTTTTTCATACCTAACGAACACTATTCCCTGTGGAGAACGATCAATCCCCCGTACTTACCACTACACTATACTACATCGGTCAGGTACACTGCCTGGTGGGGTTGTAAGCCTTTTGAGATCCCTCGAGAGGTAAAACCTGTTGTAAGGTTGCAAAACCACGCATCAGTACCGTGACCTGGAAGTCACGAATTTTCCTGTGCAGCCTAGTTCTGGGCAGCTAAAGGGAAGTTTTCTAGGGAATAAGAACCACATTTTTGTGTTCTTGAGAGTGTTTGTTGAAAGACTATATGAGTGTTTTTTCGCTCCCCCTTAATCGATGACCATCTGGAAAAGACGTGTAAAAAAAATAAAGAGGAAAAACAAACGTTAACGGAAGCGATGAGCTTAGTAATGTCATGACAAGTGGTGGATAGCATACAATAAACTTCACCTTTGAAGTCACGTAGCTCTTCTCAATCATTATGAATATTCATAGAATATTCATATGATGAGGCATGTGATTACGTGGAAATGTGCTAAAGGTTAAGAAGATAGAATCTTCAAGGTTGTGGAGTTAGTGAGAAGGTTCTAGTGGGGTTTTCTTTGATAGAGGAAACTATGTTGATGAAGAGGGGTTATCTCAACTTATCCTAGCGGTTATTCGCTTGAAGTGTGTAGAAGATGAGTGGGATGCGGAAGCATTGGTAGTGTAGAACGATGGTTGAAAAGTGTAGATAAGTTGAGAAGATAATAGATATGGAAGTAACCAAACATATGGTGTGTTCAGTACCATGCGGGAGTGAAAGGGGAAAAAGCTAAGGAATCAGAAGATAGATAGAATCTATTTTGATAGGAGACGGTTCTGGTTCAAGACTACATCGAGTGGGTTTCGATAGTGTTTTTGAAACAGTGAAAATTGAAAGAAAAATAAGCTGTCTCAGCAGACAACGGTCCGACGGTACCGTTAAATTTAGCGGTATCTTCCCCTATTTAAGGGTACCGTGACCTGCTGAGGTCAGTTTTGACCAAGAATTAGATTTTTGACAAAGAAATTTCACATATGTTGTGATTTTTCTGGACCTTGGATTAAAGGAATTTATACCAAATAAATTCTTTTATGAATGAATCCAACGGGATTCGATGAACGTTGATCGAGAACGAGAGATGACATTTAATTGCATTTTGCAAATTAAATATACTTTAAATATTTCGGATTAAATATTTAAGTTGTCATTAGAATTTAAGAGGATTTTACGAATAAATCTCGTTGATTTAGTGAGACTTTTCGACACGAGGAGAGAATTTATACCTAATAAATTCTTTTTACGAGATGAACGGTACTAGACGAGAAGAGATGACTTTCATATTTCCAAGGAAATACATAGGTAGTCATTAGAGCGATGTGAAGGATGACTTAGTATTTTTAGTGAAATATTTAAAAAGTCATGAGACGAGACACAAGATATGACTTCAATATTTCCAGTGAAATATTCAAGTAGTCATAAGAGGGATGTGAAGGATAACTTAATATTTCCAGTGAAATATTTAAAAAGTCATGAGACGAGACATAAGAAATGACTTCAATATTTTTAGTGAAATATTCAAGTAGTCATAAGAGGGATGTGAAGGATGACTTAAAATTTCTAGTGAAATATTTAAAAAGTCATGAGATGAGACATGAGAGATGACTTCAATATTTCCAGTGAAATATTCAAATAGTCATAAGAGGGATGTGAGGGATGACTTAATATTTCCAGTGAAATATTTAAAAAGTCACGAGACGAGATGTAAGAGATGACTTCAATATTTCCAGTGAAATATTTAAGTAGTCATGAGAGGGATTTAAAGGACGCATTTGAACACATGGGAATTGTGAAATTCACGGAATGTGTTCCATCATTCCTAGACCTAGACGAAAATGGTTAGAGGATTCTCGTTTGAGAGGTTTGGTTGATTTACGAATTTCGATGTGCTTCGCACGCGAGTGTTTCACGGGGTTTTGAAAGGCGTAAAGCAAGGCCTATGGTGCTGATTCGCAGCAGGGTTTGGGATCTTAAGAAGTGTGTAATCACACGAGGATGAAAGGAACTACTAATCACTTATATAGTAACTCATGAGTCCTTTGTCACCCGAGGTTGATGTTAGATTTTAGCTTTTGGATGAGCGTTTTAACATATGTTGTTAAAAGGCTTCAATATGATGTTTCGGATATGACATTTAACAATTGCGATCGCAAGTTAAACTTACTTGAATATTTCTGATGAAATATTTAAGTTGTCAAACCTACTCCGAGTTCTACTGGGTTCGTATCTAACCTCCGCATGACAAAGGGTGTATTACTTGGAAGAAACCGAAATGATGACCAAGAAATTAGGACAATTTCGCGACTATTCTAACTTATAGGCTTTGAAACTAGTGTATGACTATATGACGTCTAAGAGTTCATAGTGATAGGCATACCTAATTTATTATGTGTTAAAAGGACATAGTGTGGGTGCAAAATTTACAAGCAAATCATGTAAAATGCACATAAGGAATAAATGCAAACATCATGCGAAACATGATAATCATTTAGCATTTAAGATCATGAATACATTCAATCATATCTTACGAGAACATGTTATCATTTTGAGACACATATGTGGGATGCAAGTAATCTAGGTTCGCTAAGGAGGATCCTAATTACTACTTGTTCTAAATGAAATCCTAACGGGAGATAAAGTTCACCAATGTAAACTATCTTTAGACAAATGTAGGAATGAAAAATTTTCAAGTTAGAGAATGAGTGTGAGACTATCACTAGTGGTGCTCAATTCAGGCTAAACACGACCATTTTTACGGGTTATACCACGAACCCAACTTATCTCCTGGAAGCAATTTAACCATTAGGTCAAATTGAATTTCTAGTGCGATAGGTTCTCCAGTAGTCATTCTCATGTTAAAAAAATTCAAATTCCTATATTACCCTATCGAAGTATAGCAAATATGATATTAGCTTATTTCGCTAATACATGGCCTAATATGACTCAACTAACCATATTATGAAAGACGGTTAAGAAGATGGCATGTCTTACACAACTACTAACAAAGGCAAGCAAAATGTTTTAATATCATGTTTGAGATTTAAAGGTTATTTGGTGGAGATGGTGCATTTTATGATCTCTTGGATAACACCTTTGTTTGTTGAGTTGTTGCATGTTATTTTAACATGATTTGGTTTCCTAGAACCAAGAGATGCTCTAATGTGATACAATGTAGAATCTACTACATAGAGAGTGTTTCAAGAATTCTCCTTTGCATATCTTGAGAAAAGAATCTTGTAGAGGTTATTTACCTCAATAGATCTTGTGAGTATTATATTTGAAATGAAACATATTGTATATTTCAACAAATATGCTTTTCTAAGAGGAAACTTATCACTCTTACGAATGCTTAGTAAAACAAGTATTTTAGTGTATGACCAATTTTACTTGTTTATGCAATGACACATGTTGTATTGGGTTATTATTCAACTCTAATATCCTATATTTGTTAACAAGATGAAGTGTATTCACTTGTAACATAACCATTCATGTTACAAAGAAAATAAGATGTATAGGATATAAGTTATCCTTTGTCAATCATTTGATAAGAGAAATACATGTGATATTCTCAAGATTGATGACTTACATAATAGTTAATAACATATTATGTGTGACACTTTTACTAGACATGTGATTTTGAGTGTTGAGTCATTCATGAGCAAAGTTTACATATGTTGTTTGTTTGCTCGTGTTTGGTTTTTCGGAAATGACACGTTTACTAATTGCATTGCAATGTAAATTACTTGTATATTTCGGATGAAACATCCAAGTTGTCAATCCTACTTAGTTGTGTATTTATGCATCTTTTAAACATATTAGTTTAATGTTTGGAACACAACCATTGGACAAGAAGACTCAATATGGCATCTTCAACACAAGTGTGAGTTATGATCCGATGCATATTATTTTCGTCTTGAGAGGAAGTCATTATTTTCATAACAACCGAGTGTGATTGAGTATGTAGATTGAAGATAATATATTTCGTTATATTTTGATGTTATCTTGAAGCTAGGCAACTAATGACTCCAATTTCATGTCCATACTTGAAAACTTGTCAATTAGATTCGATGATGATATCAATCATAATTTGAATAATGAATTGATATGTACTCGAAATCTTTCTTGACCCTCACGATCACTCCTTTTAAAAAGAAAATAAAAATTTAGGGAATGTGTTCTATTTATTCTAATACTAGTTGTATGTGTGAGGTTAATGACATATTAAGTTACTACTTCGATATTGTCATTTATTTTTATTTGCGTAAAAATATTTATATTATTAAGTATAATATTCTTAGTTTTTCGACACCTCATTAGTATAAAAATAATTATCTTAACCATTTTTATACAACATACGTAAAATACTAAATGTTTAAAACATTTTGTGTGTGTGTTAGATCAATGCAAGTTTAATACATTTTCTTTTACTTAAATATTAATGTATTAATATGATCTTTTATCTTGTTTAGACAACCCATGGACAAGCAAGACAAAACATGTAATGTTTTAGAGATCATGTTCCGGATTTAATGAAAGTGTTAAGTATTTTGAGGTGATATACTTTTTACACTTAAACCTTTGGAAAAATAATTGTGTAAGACAATATCTTTCGACACACATGGTCAACCAACTTTGTTTCTATTCCTAAGAAGGTTACTAAAACATTTTGAAAACTTGCAAGATGTCGAAAACACATATGCAAGAAAAGTGGTCTATGCCTATATGCAATGCAAAATCAATTACGCAACTTAGTGCAAGAAGTCTAGTCTAAGTCCTATTGATGCATAAACTGAAAAGCTAATAATTAACACATAGCAACAAGGCATGTAAAATGCTTGTGATTATAGATATAATTAGCTCAACTAAAGATAACAATAAGCACACAAAAATATTAACTAACAATACTAAGATACAAAGAAAAACAAATGGTCATTTAGCATAACACACAAAAATACCTATCGTCATTTTGTGTATTAAGTATAACAATGTACACTTAGCTTGATTTTATTTGAAAATGAATTAATTTCCACCCCATTTCAAAATTTGATCAAGTTCAACACTTTGAAAATATGAATACATCTACCGCTAGCGCTTGGACTTGGAAGCAAGCTAAAGCTACCTTGAATCAAATCAATCAATGAATGAAAAAAAACTGCTTACCGAGAAATAGAAAGGAAGGACAAGTTGGTTTGAGGACCCGTTGGTCAAAGAAAAGGGGGTCCTGATTCCGGGACGGAGCCGCATGACGCGAGAGTCTCACGTACGGTTCCTTTGAGAAGGGTGTGATACCACCACCTATCAGGCCCGACGAGCGGTCCACGGAGCTGCATCCTTACTCACCTGGTCCATGCACAGCTCTCTCCAGGAGGTTGGCCGCCTATGCTAGATATTCCCATTTCAAATAAGATCCTGGGCTCGATCCGGTTTAGTATCAAGGTGATTCTTCTCTTTGTAATTTGACAAAAACTTTGTGCAATCGACATGACCGGAAAAGACTCTCTATTACGAATCATAGACTCTCATAAATTTTACTTTACAATCATTTTCTAAAAGTATTTTTAAATGAAAGTAGACTTAATTACGTTTAAAACGATAGGTAGCACGACTCCTACGGACTTACGGTTGATTTTATACGAATTTTTGAAAATTACCCAATTCTGAAAAACAGACGAAGGTACCGTTAAATTTAGAGGTACCGTCCGTATTTAATGGTACCGTACGTTATATTTAACGGTACCATGACATGTTATTACAGTTTTGAACAAAACCAATTTTCTTATCACAAACAAGTATTTGATACACCGAACATATAAAATATATATTAAGTAACATTTTCAAGTTTAGGACTAAAAAAAATATTTACGAAAATATATTTACTATAAAACAAGGAGTTGTCCCAAACGCTCCTTTCAAAATGGCATAACTTTACGACTCGTTCTAAAGACATGACCGGACACTTACAAACTCGATTCTTTTATTGGTTTAAGAAAACCTTCAAGCTAGTATGACAAAGTATAATTAACAACAAAACTTGTAAGTATTAAGCAAGTAAATACTTTTCATATTAAATCCCCCTTCATGGGTAATTTGATACATGGATCGTACTCAATTTTGAAAACTATTTGTTTTAAAATTTTAAGCGATGTGGCTCTGGTACCAATTGTGTAAACCATAGAGGGGGGGGGGTGAATACGTTTCCATTGAAAACTTAAAAAAATTTTGTATCAAACACCCGATCAAGTGTGACGTAATATGAAAAGTGTCAACAATGATCATACAACATCTATAGATGGTATAAAGTAAACTACAACGCAAACATAATTAAACCATGACACACGCATAATCAACATATTATAAGCAACAAACCACACAAGCATAAACGCAATGCAAATATAAATATAAAGCGATAAAGAATAAAATAAAAGTAAAGAGATAAGTAAGAAGGCGCAAACCGAACACGATGATTTATAGTGGTTCGGTCACGAAGCTCCTCTTCGCCCTACTCTACTCCCCGAGAACCCAACTCGAGAGTTACTTCACTAATCAACAAGCTCCCTTCAGGCGGAGAAAACCGTACAACGTCGCTTATCCTTATTTCCGACACTAAGCTAAATGTCGAGTACTAATCTTAGCTAGTACCAATCTACCACGATCCATACGATCTACTCACGATCTACCCGATCTACCCTTGATCCACTTGATCAATACACAAGCCCACAAGCTACAAGAGATCTCCAAGATCTCAACAAGATCACAATGATCTACTCCCACTTGACTCGATCTACCCTTGATCAACTTAATCAATACACAAGCCCACAAGCTACAAGAGATCTCCAAGATCTCAACAAGATCACAATGATCTACTCTCACAAACTCTCAAAAGAAAAATGAACTTGATGTATGCAAGATACAACAAGTATGTAACAAGTGTTACAAGTGCACTAACTATAACTACAACACTTTGTATCTTTGTGATACTATGTGTTCTTCTCTTGCACTAGTAGAGGAATGAAGGTGATCTCTTGGTTGGATGAAAGGATCACTCTTAAACAAACTAAGACTCTCTAAATGATCAAATAAAGTGATCTAAAGAAGAAGAGATTAGACCAGAGAAAACTGACTGGAAAAATCAAGTTGGAAGTGTAAAATGGTCCACTATTTATAGGCAAAGAAAAAACTAGCCGTTATGTATGGACGGTACCACTAATTGTCACACGGTACCACTAAATTTAGTGGTACCGTGCCAGACAAAAATGCTCCTCTTTTTGTCTTTAGTGGTGAAAGTTTATTTGGGGAAGTTTGCAGCTGATTTGGGGGGGAAAATAGCTGTTGGGACTTTTAAACTTATTTTTCAAAATAAAACATTTCTTTTTAATTCAAAAATAATTTGTAAAATGTATTTTTGAAGAAATGTTTTTGTCACATTAAAAATGTGAAGTTTAGAACAAAAAATTTATTTCTTTGATCATCTATCAAGTTTAAATTTGTTTGTTCATACCTTGAGTGATTTAGGTCAGGATGAAAATCTACGATTCTGTTGAAGCATACTTGAGACGTCGAGAGATGTTGATGTAAGTATGCATTGATGATTTGTGTTTACAAGTAACTTGCACATTTTACGTTATACATTACAAGTTACATGTTTGTCATTATTAAAACCGAATAAACCGTTTAGTTTAAATATCGTAATATTTACACTAACACTGATAGCCCATGAACTTTGGTCGTCCAGATCTCACGTACACCACCCCAAATGGTTTATTATTGAAGGAGTATGGCTTCATTTCTGCTATACCCGGAGGTCAAAGATCAGGCTTGATTAGATTCAACTACTTTTGGTAGCTTTTAACCCCAAGAGAAACGTCTTCGACTCTTGTTTTGATCACAATACTTTGGTTGTAAATCAGAATAGAGTTGATGATGTCGTATTGGAGACTACCAGAAAGATGCTCAAGTTTCCCTTGAATCTTGAGTAGGTGCATATCTTCAATGTCGTTTAGATTCAGATAAGGGTAGTCGGCTTCGTTGAATGTGTACTCCTAGTCGTCTTTCCTTCTCACTGTGATCTTGGCCAAAAAATTATACCCATACTTCGACTCTGTCTCAGCACTCTTAATGGAAAGAATCCTACTTTTGTGGAAACCTTATGCTTCGAGGTAAAAGTAAGCTTCCATTTGTAGTACCATTTTCTCATGTCAGGCCAGTGGAAGATTCCCAGAACAGCTTCATCATTGTATTCTTCAATCGAGTTGATTAACAAGTCCCCGATATGTTCTTCTAAACCTTCTTGCACATATGTGGTTGCCTTGAACTTTGTAAGGGAGGTAGCATAACATTTTTCTGTATTCGTATTCCCATAAATCAGATACTCTAAGTCATTGTTGAAGAAGTAGGCTTTGGGTATCTTGGGATTATGGGCATGACCGATCAGAGGTAAGGGTTGTGAGTAGTCACGGAATTGGAAGGTGTCGGTTTCATGAGAAGATCTTGCATCATCCCAGTTAACGTTCTCTGATAAAGCCCATGCAACTTGTTCCAGATTATACTCGAATTCCAATTATGAAGTTGTTGCAGTCTTGAATTGGGAGAAGCCTGCTTTGCGGATTTTCACTATATCAGACAGTTGTAGCTTCTGAACCTTCATTACTTTCTTCAGTTTCTTAGTGAAATCTACAACCGAGCCTTCTACAGGTGCTTCATCTTTTGGAATGTCTGGGTAAGCATCCACCATCTCTTCAAACCACTCGAATTTTGCAGCATCAGGGTTAACCCATTCAGGAGCTCGTTTGAGAGGAGCATCAGCAGGTGGTGCAGGAACAGTTGCAGCCTTTTATAGAAAAATTTCTGCTTTAGCTTGATCAATGGTAACATCATCATGATCTACAGCTTCATCAATGGTTACCGTCTCTTGAGGCACAAGTTCTTCGTCGCCCGTTTGCTGAACAAGAGAGGAATGCATTGTTGTAATAGGTCCAGCCATTCTTGTACATTTTTCGCTTCTCTTTGCTTGGTTGTCCTCGTCATGATCATCACGATGATGTTTGCTACGCTTGGCCTTCTTGCATGACTCACCTTTCTTTTCAGCTTTCCTTATTGATGCGATTAAAGCTTTGCGAATATCTTCCTCTTCCGGGTCATTGATGACAGCCTCTAGCAATTGCCCTTTGAGATCAGCAATGGAAGGCTTGGATGGTTTTGTTTGGATTATAAGTGGTGTGGTTTGAATATGATGTGCCACAATCCCATCAAGTTTTCTTTTGACGTATTCTTTCAGAAGAGTTGGAAGCGTCTCCTGAAGATGTCTACTGATCTCTTGTGGTAAATTATTGTTGATGTAGTGTTCCGTTGCTAGCTGGATATCATAAGATTTGAACTCGTTGATTTCACTTTGATGTGCCGTCACTTGAGTTTGTAACGCGCTGAGCTGTTCTTTGAGGGCTTGGAGTTCATTGTTATCTGGTTGTTGAGGTTTAGGTAATGGTGATGGAGGATTAGTTTTAGAGGTTTGATCCACAGATGATGGAATAGCCGCTGGAGTAGGTATACGATCGTCGTCTTGATTATCATCATCTTGATCATCTTCATCCTCATCACTTTCATTGTCTTTATCATCATCACTTTCATCTCCTTTATCTTTATCATCTTCTTCATCTTTATCATCTTCTCCATCCTTATCATCACTTTCACTTTGATCTTCATCAGTTTTGTTATCATCTGATTCTGAGGGTGTGTGAATAAGTTGTTCAGATTCTTCTGATTCACCCTTAGATTCACTTGGGGAGGTACTCAATGATTTAGACATTGTGGCTTCAGAATCATCTTCGGACTGAGACAAGACATCTTCTTCCCTAACTTGAGATGCTGATCCTTCACCTCTCTTCCTTTTCTCCAGTCTCTCAATATCAGCCAAATATTTTGCCTTGTTTTCCTATAAGGCTCTCTGGAGTTGTGCAATCTCTTCTTCTTGGGTTTTTGGTGGTTGAAGGGTGTCATCAGGTTTATCTCAAATCTTGATTGATTTTCCCTTGCCTTTACCCAATCCTTCATCATGCATTTCCTTCTTGATTTGTATAAGTCTTTTCCTCCTATCTTCCCTGAGGCTTTGTCCCTCTTCTTCTTCTTCTTCCTCAGTAGATTCGTCCCTGAGTATTGGTTTCCTCTTTGTGGCTCGGGTGACTTTCTTTGTTCTAGTAGATCCAGCTTTAATCCCTCTGCCTCTTCCTTTTGTTCCAGTAGTACCCTTTACTGTTATACTGACTGTACATGCCTTCTCCGCTTCGTCATACCTTACATACGCCTCAGTTGCCCTCACAGCTTCCGTTAATAACTTGTCCGAAATTCTAAGGCCTTGTGTTGTAGTGTTGGTGGTATGAATCCTTACTCTGGAAAGAACATGGTCCATTTGTACCGTGTGGGCCTTTTCAGTTGGACGTCTATCAATTGATCGTTCTTTTTCCATGAAATGTGCGATTAGAAGTTTGGTGAAGCGTGGGAAGGGAACCTTGTAGCCCTTATTCTGTGCAAACTGACGGGCTTGATAAATCATATCCGTCCATATGTACTTTGCGTAGTCCATATGATGTAGGTTGATGACACCCCAGAAGAATAGTAGATGTTCTAATCTGGGGTGTTCATGACCCGTTTCTTTTCCTGTTATGCAGTGGCTTAAGATTGTATACATGGTTAACCAGGGTTGAGGAATGTGTTTTCTATCTACTTTAGAATGTGAGGAGAGTTCTGCAGACGAATCGTCATAGCCCAGATGTTTCAATGACTTGACTACACGTTCGAAAGGAGGATCTTCATGAAACTTTGTCTGTTTTTCGAATACTATTGGAGGAAGCTCAAGAATGCAGCAAAGAACATCAACATCGAACTGGATCCTCCTTGTATCAAGGGTGATTGCCATTGTCTTGTTATCTCAACTGATGAACAATGTGTGCCAGAACTGGTTGAGGTAGACCTCTGGTACTGTAGCAGACTTAGTCAGAACATGCCTGCAGAAATGTTTCTTCAGAATCTCCACCATGACTTGGCAGGTAGGATGGCATGGCAGTTTCTCCAAGTCAACTCTGGAGTTAGATTCTCCAATCTTCCTTTCATCACCTTCTGGGATCAATTCATTTCTTGTCATGGATGTTTGACACATAATGAACCTGTGTAGTACAAACACCAACAAAGAAGCACAATGGAAAGTGTATATTCGTGTTAGTGTAAGTCACTTATTACATGATCTATGCCTAACTGATATGATGCACCATATAGTGAAACATGTAAGATGATCATGAATAACATAAGCACATTAAGCAACCAAACAACCATATAGGAGCAAATACTCTTTTTCACCTTAATCACAATTCTACACTTAGAAAAATTTACTAAGTCTGAAAAATCAGGGTTACTCGAAGAATCATAGGTTACTCGAAGAAAGTGCGAAACTTTCCTTACTCGAAGGATTTGAAAAAGTTTTGAAAATATCAGCCCTATCTTGGAGAATGCCATTTTCCTTACTCGGAAACTTTAAAACCCTCCTAACTCAGAAACAATTGGATAGAATCCTAACTTGAAGAAATTGTACCATTACTCAAAGATTCTGATAAAACTTTTCTTACTCGAAGAATGAAGACTTACTCGAAGAGTTTAATAAAAGTTCTTAGTTGAAGGATATTTCCTTACTCGAAGAGTAAAGGAAATAACCTTACTCGAAGAAATTTTTTTAAACTTTTCGAAGTTGTAGTAATATTGCTTACTCGAAATAATTTTACAAAATGTTTCTAAGTAGAATGGTTTTAGCCTGTTACTCGAAAGATTCCACAAAACTTTTCTAAGTAATCAACATTACTCTCCTTACTCGGAGATCTTCATCCTTAATTGAAGACTTGCATACTTACTCGAAGACATTCTTAATTTATAAAATTCTATGTTATTTAGTTTCAAACATCAAGTAAACACCATATATCTTCCAAAACATGTTCTGATCAAGTTCACACACCCAGAAATCCATACAAACACATACATTAATCACCACAGTTGATTATTCCACATGCAATCTTCGACTAAGATTTTGTTGTTTGATTCAGGTTATAAAACTTAAAGCGCATTATCTAAGGACATATATAAGCACAACAAGCTTCTTAAAACACTCATACACCTCACCAATAAACACCAGCCAACTTATCGAACTTATGAACCCTAGATTACTCGAAATGTACCTACTGATGTTATCTAATTCAATTAAGCAGTTGTAAAACACTCATAGGCATTATGTTAAGCTATATAACTAACTTAATTAGATTATATCCTAACATACAAGAAATGCCCAAACCGAACTCTTAAACCCTAATTCATCGAACAAGTAATTTAGCTACAGAAAGGTTACAAGAATTCGAGCGAGTGATAACAATGCATAATTAAATGTATGTAACACTTACAATCGAGTTTTTAGAGCAAATCAAAAACTTGGATATAAGAAAGGAATTTTGGCGGTAATTTGCTAAGGTTCTGAGTATTATTTGTTTTAATAACAGAGTTGGTTACTTATATAGGGAAAAGTTTGGAGATTTGACACTTTTGGTCCCTTAACCCGTTTTTCTGTTCACACAAAGTCGTTATGTGATAACCTTTTGACAGTTGACAAATCCAGTCCTTGAGGTTTATTGTTGTTTCAACCTTGGTCCAAATGGTTTTATTCTTAAGTAATTTTCATTTCTCCCCCTTGAACTAACACAAAAATTTTAAAATTTTATCAAACTTTTAGTTCAAGAGATCACGAAAACGTTGTATGATGAAGATTTTGATAAGAGTGTGCAAAAATGATAAAAATTCTCCCCCTCAAAATATGTTCGTGATTAAAATTGATTAATTTTGAAATTACAAGAACATATTTTGATTCGTTTTGAATTTTGCACACTTATAACAATGGTTTTTTTTAAGAATAATAATTTTTTTTTTTTTTTTTTTTTTTTTTTTTTTTTTTTTTTTTTTTTTTAAGAATAATAAAAAAATTAGAAAATCTTTTTGTATTTTTTGATAAAATATGTACAAAGATAGTTTTGGTGTTTAACTTTCTTAATTATGTTTTAAGAAAGTTGTTTAAATCCTCTTGAGTCAAACACCTCATACCAATTTGGTGAACTAATTTCACAAATCTTGCATGAGGCAAGGCTTTGGTGAATAAATCCGCCAATTGGTATTCTGTACCTACAAAATAAAGTTCAATAGTACCCTGTTCCACATGCTCCTTGATGAAATGGTATCGAAGTGCGATATGCTTGGACTTCGAATGTTGAACGGTATTGCAAGAAATGGCAATGGCACTCTTGGAGTCGCAGTACATAGGAATATTGTTGAAGACGTAACCGTAGTCCATCAGTTGTGATCGCATCAAGATGATTTGAGCACAACATGCTGACATGGCTACATATTCAGATTCTATGGACGATAATGATGTACAATCTTGCTTCTTTGACTGCCAAGATCAGATCCCCAAATGAATGGTTCCCTTTATGTATCAAAGGATTCTTTTAACCTCAGAGAGGTGTCTTTCAGTAGGTCGAGACTGATAGCGGGAGCAAATATATGTTGCAAATACAATATCTGGGCGGCTGGCTGTTAGATACATGAGTGACCCAATCATACTTCGGTATTTGGTAGGGTCAATTGGTGTCCCATGTAAATCAGCATCCAACTTTGGAGATGATGCAGACATAGGAGTATTATATGTGTCACAACTTGTCATGCCATGTTTCTTTAATATCTCTAGAGCATATTTGGACTAGTTTAGAAAAATTACCACGGGGGGATTGATGAACTTGAAGTCCTAAGAAGAACGTAAGTTCACCCATCATGGACATCTCAAAATTTTGTTTCATTAGTTTAGCAAAAGCATTTGAGTACTTTTTATGTGTTGAACCAAAATGATATCATCAACATAAATATGAACAATTAAGATGTCTTCCCCGTGTTTTTGTATAAACAGTGTAGGATCAACAGATCCTTTGGTAAAGTGATTAGCAATGAGAAATGCGGACAGTTTATTGTACCATGCCCTCGGGGCTTGTTTAAGGCCATAGAGGGCTTTCTTGAGCTTGTACACATGGTTTAGATGTTCTGGATCGATGAATCCCTCTGGTTGTGTGACGTACACTTCTTCACGGAGTTGTCCATTCAGGAATGCAGTCTTCACATCCATTTGATAAACGGTGATATTCTTGTGGGCAGCATACGCCAGAAACATGCGAACAGCTTCAAGTCTAGCCACTGGTGCAAAGGATTCTTAAAAGTCGATACCTTCTTCTTTGACTAAAACCTTTGGCAACCAGACGAGATTTGTTACAAATAACTGTTCCATCAGCATCCAGTTTGTTTTTACAGATCCATTTTAGTCCGACAACGTAGACTTCATCAGGTCTTTCTACCAGTTCCCAAACTTCAAGATGTTTGAATAGATCAAGTTCTTCTTGCATTGATTCAATCCAGTTGTCATAAGTTAAGGCTTCTTTAATATTCTTTGGTTCTGCTTGACAGACGGTAAGTGCATAAATGCAAGTTTCACCATCTGTGTGGAGTCTTTTTCGTGTCATGACTGGATTGTCTGGATTACCAATTACGTTCACTAAAGGATGATCTCTTTTCCATTTGTGGGTAGAAGGGTAGTGTTGAAAATTGTTGTGCATATTTGACGGATCCAAGTTGCTTGTTGACGACTCAGCAATATCTGGAATGGTTGGAGCCGGAGCAAATGGATTGAAGAGTGCATTTCCTTCATAATTTGCGGGTGTGGGTACTTCTTGAGGTAGGGGATCTTCAGCTGCGTTCTTAGTATTGGAAGCGGTTTGTTCTACTATTGATGGTGATTCTGTTGGAGGTGCATTTGCAACAGCAATTGTTGTTGTAGTAGTTGGTGTATCAGGTACTGGAATATGGACAGGTTGTGTAGCGGAACTGGTAGATACATCTGGTGCACGACTAACAATAGAATCATCGAACAGTGGAGCAAACAATGTTTCCAAATCCTTACGGTTGAGAGAGAGTGGTGCAGCTGATTGATCAGGAAAGTTGAGACGGTTAGTAGCGGGTCCAAAGCTGTTTTGTTCAGAAGCTATATCTGTGAGCTCATCAAAATTAGCGTGTACTGTATCTTGAATTTCTCGAGTGCAACGGTTCCAGATACGAAATCCTTTAGAATTCTCACAGTATCCAACAAAAATTCCAATGTCAGCTTTGGCTTTTAGTTTTCCAAGGTCATCACGATCATTATTTGGGTAAAAGAGGGCCCCAAATACATGAAAGTAATTTATGTTTGGTTTACGGTCATGAACAAGCTTATATGGAGTCTTATGATGCCTTTTGGTGATCATACAACGATTTTGTGTGTAAAAAGCAGTGGATACAGCTTAAGCCCATAGGTAATCAGGTAATTGAGTGTTGATCAACATCGTCCTTGCAGCTTCCACTAACGTCCTTTTGCGTCTTTCGACAACCCCATTCTGTTCTGGGCTGCGTGCAATAGATGTCTGGTGTTCAATTCCCACTTTCTCAAAGTAATCACGAAGGGTTTGATTCTTGAATTCGGTTCCATTATCTGTTCTGACTTTTCTAACTGTATAGCGGAGCTGAACCTGAATTTTGGTGAGAAAGGTGATGATCATAGAAGGAGCTTGATCTTTGGTTCGTAGGAAGTAGACCCAAGTCCATCTGGAAAAATCATCGACGATTACCAATATGTAGCATTTCCCGTTGATTGTTTGAACATGCATTGGTCCACATAGATCCATATGGAGAAGTTGAAGAACATGGTCAGTACTGTGCTCGGTTTTAGAAGGAAAATGAGCACGAGTACTTTTCCCTTGTTCACATGCTGGACAAAGGTGATCTATACCGAAACCTTGGAAGTTCGTCGACTAGTTTATGACGAGCAAGTTCCGTCATGGTCTTGAAATTCAAATGAGACAGTTTTTTATGCCATAGACAGGATTTTGTAGAGTGTGCTTTGGATAGTAAGCATATGGGAGAAGAAGCGGTCATGTCAGACATAGAAATGGTGTAGAGACTAGTTCCACGTTTGCCCGTCATGAGATCGTTTCCTTGTAAATTACGAACGAAGCAGGTTTTCTCCCTAAATGCAACTTCCAAATCACCGTCACAAAATTGTCCTACTGAGAAAAGATTGTGTCCAAGGCCTTCAACGTAATATACATGGCTAATCTCGATGTTGCCATTGACATAGTCCCCATAGCCCATGATAGCGGCAAAGTGATCATTCCCGAATCTGACAGTTCCTATGAACTTTGCAACAAAGTTTACTAGAAGTTTGAGATTGGCTGTCATATGTCGGGAACATCCGCTATCAACAATCCGGAGGACGATTTGAATCACCTGCATCACATGAAGATAACGCAGATGGAGAGTTGGTAACGGTGGAACCCGTTGGGTTAGTAGCACAGTTATTAAGCACTTTAGGTAACCAAGTAAAACTAGGTTTCCTCTGTAGCCAGCTTCGCCATGTCCAACTAGATTCAGCTTTCTTCTTAGTGAATGCACTAGGTGATTGGATTGTTTTAGGAGCAAATATGGTTTTGTCTACGGCATTCTTAGAAACTACACTTGGTGGTTTTTCTAATATTGACTTAGAGGCAGTAGTGGGCCTAGAGGAAACGCCATATGTATGTTTCTGATTACGAGACAAAAGAGACTTTGCAATACACTTTTTATGATCACCAGATAACATGCTATTTAATCAAAACACACAAGAAGCATCAACATTTAAAACATTCATAATATTCAAAGCATTCAAAGTATTAGCATTTGTTACATCACGATTAGAAATACAAGTTTTTAAGTTGGATTCTACATCTGACACAACATGCTGTTTATTTAAACTCCTAAGGTGGTCTTTTACTTCTTTGTCTTTTAGTGTGTCGCTCTTACGTTGCCAGATACTAGTCTTCTTTTTGTTTCTTTTGGGCTCGGATCTGCTAATGTTATGAGGGGTGACTATTCCTGTAGAAGTCAAAGTATGCACATTAGTAGTCTGAGGGGATGCTTTCCTAAGTGTTTTATCCACTTTATACATGCCAGGTGCAATCACATTTGTGTGGACAAATTTCCCTTTTTCAAGTAATTTAATTTTTTCTTTCAGTTCAATGATGATGTGATTCTTTTGTTGAATTTTAGAATCCAATTCTCGATTTAAGCGACCAATGTCATTCCGATTCTGACAAGCTTCATCAATGTCCTTTTCATGTTCAAAAAGTTGACGTTTTAAAAAAGCATTTTCCTTTTCAAGAGATTGAATTTTGCAAGCGTGACTGTTTTGAAAGGACAATGTTTCTGTTTGATTTTGTAATTTTAATTCAAAATTCAAACTTTGAGTTTGACAACATTGCAACTTTTGATTGAGTTGAAAATTTTCTTTTGAATGTTTATTTTTTACATCATCATTGACTTTGCTTAATCTCTCATTTTCTCTTTGCAGATTCTCAACTTCAAATCTCAATATTTCAATATCAACAGAATGATCATCAACAAGCATTTCATTGCAAGACACATAAATGGAATTAATGAACACAGATATAACATCAGAACATAGAACATTTTCCAAGAGTCGATCTGCTTCTTTTTGCAAAACTTTGTTTTTACATTTTTGTTTTGAGATCGCTTTTTCAGTTGCATCGAAAATATTCATCATGGATTCTACCTCTGATTGAAGTTCCTGTTCCCAATGTGTAGCACAAAGACGCAAGTGTTGAACGTGTGGCAATAATTTTTTTTGAAAAATTTCTCTCTTTTCTTTTTCATATGGAGAAAGAAAAGTAGAGACTTTTATTTCAGAATTCCGTTCAATTGCTTGTTCCAAAAAAATTATGTCTTCCATAAATGTATTAAAATATCTAAGGACAAGACATTGTTTTGGCAATGGTGCAATTACACCCGAATTTGGTAAAGGACCATTGACTTGTGCTACTGTGTTCACAAGACCAACTTCATAAGATTCATTCATTTGCATTAAAAACCATGACTGTTCTGTTTTATCTTGTTGAGGAACGAAGGTGTCACTAATATGAGGTACTTTTGAGTAATCAAATGGTTTATTAAATTTGACATTGCTCATTTTAGATTGACTCTCTTCGTCCTGTTCCATTTCTTCTTCACAATTATAAACAACAACACGCATAATAGAGTCATCAAAAAGATGTTCTACACTATATAACTTCGGATTTTCCTTGAGTGCTTTATGAAAAAAACATGGTTTGTCATCCCCAATAGCAAAGCCATATCCTTGGGGATTTTGCTTTAGAGTAAATTTATGAATTATTGTTACTGACTCACCAGTTTTGTTAGGAACAAATATTATTTCAAGTCTTTGTCATCACACGTTAAATATGTTGCTCAATATAAATGGATTCTATGTTTGTAATTAGAGGTCCGGTCCATAAGGAGTCCATGGGCCGGCCACTTAGCTAAAATACTTCTAGAAACATTCATGTAAGTGTCGCCCTAATCTTCGCCTATAAATAGAAGGTTAGGGAGCTCATATTTCTTGTTGGTTTTCATTCTTATGCGTAAGCTATGTCCGAATGTTAAGTGAATGTGAATCATCCATCTTTCTTTCTTCTTAAATCTCTTCTCTATCGATCTCTCTTCTCTCGTATTTACTTTACTTATTGCTAATCTCTTTCGTAGCTTATAAAGTAGTTGTTATCGTGGTTATATAGTTGAGTAGATTGTGTTTTTACGTTAATTACTAGGACCTATAAGTGGTATCATTCGCCTAAGGATAGTTATCGTGTGTGTTTAAGAGTAGATTAAATTTTCATTACGTTTGGTTTTTGTCATTTACGTTTGAATTTTTGCGTTTTTTGTTCAAAGTTGAGTTGAAAACAAGTGTTCTAAACGTTGCTAATTGTAGATCTTCACCAAATCTTAGTTTTTCACCTTCAAAGTTGCAAAAATCTTAGTATTTACGTAGCTTTTTTCGTTAAAATCCATAATTATCGACTAATCATCATCATTAAAAGTCCTAGACGAAATTCGAAAAAAGTCGGTGGAAAGGGGGTTTTTCGAAATTGGTGAAAAGAGGGTTTTTCGGAATTGGTGAAAAGAGGGTTTTTCGGAATTGGCGATCAGAGGGTTTCTCTCAATTGGATAAGAAAAGGGTTTCTCGCAAATCAAAAGAATTTTCGGAATTGGTACTCGGTATTTTCCATGCTTGTATAAGTTTGTGAAAATACTTCGACTTGGCATTTATTCTCATCTCTTGTATAAGATTTCAGAAAGTGATCGAAATTGTAATTTTGATAATCTTTCGAAATTGCTTGATCTTTCGCAATTCTGATTAACTTATCGAAATTGCTCTTTCATATTGCAATTCAGATAACTTATCGCAATTGCTAAGTTCTATCGCAAATTAGATAGTTTATCGCAATTTTCAATTCTCTTTCGCAAAATGTTGAAGTTTTTCGGAATTCTCAGTTCTTTCGCAATTGGACGTTTCTCTCACAATTGGACGTTTCTTTCGAAATTCACAGAATTTTTCACAATTAGCAGTGTCAACAGTGTTTTTCGCAATTGGAGTGAACAGTAAAATTTCTTCGACATTGGACAAAAATCTCAATTAACCAAAACTAAACCTCATAACTCATAACACACATTTTAATTATCTTAACGATCAACAAAAACACAAGAATGTCTCAACCACCACATTACAATTACTACTTCAATCAGCAACAGCAATATCCACAGCAACCATATCATCAACAACAACAACAATTTCATCCTCAATATCAACAACAACATGCTTTTGTGCAACAACATCAGTTTTTCCCTCAACAATCAGTACCTCAGCAACAAATCCTTCCACAAACTCAAATGCAGATGCAAAACTACCAACCTTCATCAAGAGAACCTCATTGGTTTACAAAAATGTGTGAAGCTATCAGTAGTCAGCAATCCAGGCATGAAGCAGGATCATTTGAAACTCCACCAATGCTGACTCCTGGAAACTATGTGCAATGGTCTAGCCGGTTTCTTCGATTTGTTGAACTAAGGAAACCTCATGGTCAATATCTCAAAAAGGTCATAATGGAAGGACCCTATCCACTTCCTTCAACATTGGTTCCGGGTGATCCAACTGCTATACCTCCACGGGATGACACTACAACTCCCATTCCAGTATCTCAATATTCCACTAAACAAACTCTTTAGCAAGAAGCCAATGAGATGACCATGGCTTACATATTCCAGGGAATTCCTAACCCAATCTTCAGGAGTATTGATGCTCAGAAAACAGCCAAGGACATGTGGGAGCATGTACATCTTCTTATGGAAGGCACATAATTGAACCAAGAGGATTTGGAATCGAAACTTTACATGGAATACACTAACTTCATGATTGAACCTGGGGAATCTTTGGAATCATACTATCACCGCTTCACCAATATCATCAATGATCTGGAACGTCACAACATTCCTCTACCAATGATTGCTATCAATTCAAAGTTTCTCGGTTGTCTTGGACCAGACTGGCAGAAATATGTAACATTTGTCAGACAAGCCAAAAAGATCAATCAAGTAACCTATGGTCTGTTGTATGATTATCTCAAGCAACATCAATCTGAGGTAGACAAGGACATTGCAGCAAGAGGAGGTTACTCACCAGCACCAACTCCAAACTCTCTTGCTCTGATAGCTCAGTCACACTTTCCACCCTCAAATCAAGAATTTGTTCCAACACCGTCTCAACCAAGTTTCCAACCACAACCAAACAATCAGATTGTTCCTTATGAAGCACCATCTCAAAATTCTGATCACCAACTGGTCCCATACAACAATACCGACTCCATGTTCTATTCCAATGCTGATTATGATGAAGAAGTTGATGTGTTCAACTCTCTTAATGAAGGATTTGCATTAATTGCAAGAGCATTCAACAAGTTCTCTAACAAGTCAAACAACCGTCTTCGTTCTTCATCAAACACCAGGAACCAAGTAGTCGTAAATGATGGTCGAGTTGAGATTCAGAATCGGTCTTCTGGTAGATTTGGGTCTGGAAGCATGGGAAATTATGGTACAAGGTTTAACTCAGGTGGACAGAGGTTCAACACAGCTAGGGGCAGTGGAAATAATCTTGGGAATGCACAAAGGGGAATTCAGAATGTTGGCACTAACAGAAGAGGAATTGCAAACACGTCAATCACTTGCTACAATTGTGGAGGTAGTGGTCATATGGAAAATGCTTGCCCTAAACCAAGAACTTTGGGCAGTACATATCATAAGGAAGCTCTTCTCCTCGCACTCAAAGATGAAAAGGCCGATGGATCTATGACTGGGAAAGAACAAAGTTTCATGGCCAATGCTGAATCTGATGATGAGATGGAAGATTTGGAAGCAAATGCTACATTGATGCTCATGGCCAACATGCAGGAAATTAATGTAAACGAGACAGGCCCGGTATATGATACCGATGGCTTATCTCAGGCACTTGAATCAGAATGCCTTATTCATGAGATTGCTTCACCATCTGCATGTTCATCTTCAGAAGAAAATCTTGTTCAAAATGATTCATCATTCCTATCTCAAGAAGATGATCAAATAAACACTGTTGTTTAATTCGATGATGATAACACCAATGTTTCATTTGATAATTCTATTGATGATGATAATCATGATCATCTTGAACAACATGATCTTATGCCTGATCAAGATCCAGAGATTATGACCTTATTGCTGACCACCCAATCACAATTGAATGCACAAAAGTCACAGATTGACAAATGCAATGAGATTAACCATAACTTAAAAGCCAAAATTGCAATGTTAACAAAGGACAATGAGTGCTATAAAATACAACTTTCAAGTTATGAAAAACAAGCACAACGTGAGAAAGGCTTTGAGGTTGCATTCCAAAAGACATACGTTCAGGTCAAGGATTTAGAGTATCAAGTTCGTGAGCTAACTGTTTCCAAAGCTGATTTGCTTTCCCAAAAAGAAAAGGAGCAATTTGAATTCAAAAAACAAATTGACACTTTAAATTCTAAGTTGTTAAAAACTCAATCAGAGCGTTCAACATCTCAGATGGATCTTCTTGAAGAAAAGCAAGCCACTAGGAAATGAGTTGACTCATATCTTGAGGAGATTGTGGACTTGGAATCCAAGCTCAAAGAATTTCAGAATGTTGTATATAAAACGGGTAATTCAGTGACACAAATTCAAAAACTAACTGTGAAACCGAGTCCTAAAGGATTTGGATTTGCAATTGGCTGTGACCAACCACGTTTTTTACAAAAAGCACTCAAAGATAATCCTAAGTTATACAATGCAGAATTTCTGTTTGATGATACTTTTCAACGTATTGTTGTGTTTAGTAATGATGAAGAAATTGAATATCTTGAACATAATATTGAGAGTCAATCAAAGTCAGACAAAGATTTTTCAAGAGTTCCATATGATTATTCAGCAAGACCTCACATCAGTAAATCTTTTGTTCCTCCAAAGGACAAACCAGAACAAACACTATCTATAACTGAAAAAAATCCCTCTTCTGAAGTTGCTCCTGTTACCACTCCTGTTACACAAATCGATGGTCCAAAAGCTACTGTAGATCCACAAATGCCTCAACAATGTCGAATTCTTTGATATTTTAAGACATTTATGGATGACGTTAAACTTTTAGAACAAGTGATAGAATTTAATTCTGAAATCAAAATCTTTTCTTTATTTTCTCCTGCTGAGAAAGAAAAGAGAAATTTTTTTCAGAAACAATTCTTACCACATGTTAAACACCTGAGACTTTGTGCAACAATGTGGGTGTAATACCTGAAATTCAGATAACATGTAAAAGACCAAAATGCCCCTACTGCTTTAATTATTTAATTAAATCATGTATAAAGTGACAAATAAATTCTAAACTTCTAGTAATGAACCATATATGACATAAAATAATTTTAAGACACTCCTTTAACATTTGTACATGTTCCAAAAAAAAAATTAATGTGACACAATAAAAGTTATATATACCGAAAATGTATATATGTGTATTTATTTAATTAATTAATTTGATTTAAACAAGCATAAAGAATAAGATAAGCACAAAGTAAACTAGGAAAGGATCAATCAATAAAAATTCTGATTTGGTCAATAACAAACCGATTCTATAGCCCTATATCCCCCCCCCCCCTAATCGGCCAAATCATTCTATATATTTTTCCTTCCCATTGTTTTTCTTTTTTTTTCCTTACCGAGAATCCAAAAACAACCATAATAATTCACCATTTGTACATCCGAATTTCTGGAACCCTTGGGATAATTTTCTGGTGTTCTTTAGCATTAAAGGAAGCCAAGAAAAATAAGTTTGAGGTCGTGCTTTGCTTGATTCGAACGTGGGGTACTTTTCTTTGTCGCATAACACATCCGAGAGGTATAAATCCCAAATAATTATTCTGATCATCCTAAAATTCGTTTATCATTTTTCTCATGTTACTTATATCGTATATGATCTGTGAAAAATGGCTCTAAGGTCGTGGAGTGGCTGGTGTAATCGTGGTGATTTTTCTTGTCGAATTATCCATCCGAGTGAAGTAAATTTCGTGCGCCTAATCCACACGTCCATAAATCGATTTGGTATTTTTATAAGGTCCTTTACATCATATAAGGTCTATATAAAATGCTCAATTTGAATCATGCATGATCTATAAATCGTTTGTGAATTAAAACCCCAAAAACGTAATAAAACTCTAAATAATTCATACGAATTTTCTGGGCATGAAACCTATTTTATGTGAACTCTGTATGATCAATATAACTCTGTAAAAATTTCCATTCGAATTGTTGAAGCGTATATAAGTCGTGGTTAATTATTTGTATAACCGGATTTTGGGAAAACTATAAAACGAATAAAAACCTAAACGAAATACCTAGGGTTAGGGTTTGTGGAACAAGATCTGAACATTAATTGTGTTTTAAGGTTTAATCATGATGGGTTAATGATTAGTTTTGATTAGGGTTTGGTTTTGCAAATTAAAAAGTATATACGATTGAGTTTTTAAACTAGAAGGGTATGTTTTGCCAACTTTGAAACTTGTGGGCTATTTTTTATAATCTTATTTAGGTCTGGGATAATGTGTAAAAATTATAACATGGGGTCCTTATGTGTAAAATTTGCAAGATATGGATTTAATTGTAAATATGGTGTTCGAATTGGAATTAATTAAAATAGAGGGACTAAAAGTGTAAATTCTGGAACTTGATGGGTCTGATTCGTACCACATATAATTCAGATAGTATATTCTGTAAATTTGGAAAATAAAATGCTTGAGGTGTATATATAAACATGATAGGGATTTAATTTATGAATTATGTAAATGTAAGGTTTGTTTTGTAATTAATGAAACTAGAGGGGTATTACTTGTAAATTATGAAACCTAAGGGATTTAAAATGTCATTCTAAATAATATGAGTATTAAATCAGTAACTTGAAGTATTTTCCCTTTTACCTTTGAAATTGATGAAATTACAATTAAAACCCTAAACTATGTAAACTTGTCAAAATTAACCCTAGACTTTTGTAACTTGATAAAATGTACCTAAACTCCATAATAAACCTTAAATAAGAACTTAACCTAATCTGGGATATTAACATCTTACTAAATTTGGAAAGTTACTTAAAATAGAAAGTTATTAAAATGAAAAGGTAAACTAAAAGTAATTATCTGAATTAGAATCCTTCGTAATTCCGTCTTCTACTTCTTTAGGTGTGAAGAAGGAGAAGCCCTGATTTTTGCTTCATGTTTGCTTTCTTGTCTTTCTGCTGTGCTAATAAGGTACATATATTCTGCCTTTTTTTTCAGTAAGGGTTTTCATTCCCTTTTCTTTCAGTTTTTTCATTTTCCTTATTAGGATTCCCTATACCGTTGCTATGTTCCCTCCTGTTTTTGAACTTTTGATGTGATCTTGTTTGAACCTTTTGCCATGTACCCTTAAGAGATGACTTTTGATTATTTGATAGTACACCTGACCTTTGATTTACAGTTTGATATCCGAGCCAATCACTAGGCATGAGGGTTTCATGTCCATGTCATTGATGCACCTCTGACATGACTTTAGGGCAGGAGAGTGATGACCTGCTCCGTCCCTTATTTATTATCTGCTATGGCCATTATGATTATGATTATTGATTTGTCAGCGGGGGCGTATGGGTACATCCTAGATTTGACCTATTATCTGTATATGTTATATGTTTATGGTTATTATATCTGGTGACTGATTGTGTGTGCGATACACGTCTTTCACTTTGTCTGAGAGCTGATCACTCTACACAGGTTTGTTTTATTATATTGGTATGCTATGGTATTATCGGTCATCTAGGCTCTGATGGATTGCTGTGTTTCCTGTTTTCATTAAATCTTTTCATTATTCATTTTCTTTTCTTTGTTCTTGTTCCATTTCTTATTCCTTTCCTTTTGATTTTGTATCAGTATGATTTGTATTCCTGAATTGTTTTGTGTACTGCTACCTGCTACTGCTTTGTTTATCTATATATCTGTTCACTGAGCTTTTGAAGCTCAGCCGCATTTCTTTTCCTGCGGCAGGTACTTAAGCTAGGAGCTGGGTTTTTAGCTTTGGGATGAGAGCGATCTATTTTGGAGTTTGACCTTAGTCACTTAGCTTTACCATTTGAACTCCTATTTATTTTGTTATGCCATTGTTTAGGCATTTGAAGATTGGATTTTGTACTTTAGATATTTTGTCTTACATTTTTATTTAAGTGATGTTGACTTATCTTGGATTTAATGTTAAGACTTTTGATGTTTTTATTATTGAATGTTCTGTGACTTCTGATATGCCACCATTGTTGTGATATCTTTACCCTTGTCGGGTTGGGGTGTTACAATTTATGCTATCAGAGAACAGGCATTCAAAGAAACCTTAGAGCTTAGGCTATCGACCTGTGAGGATTGGGTAGACATTAGGTTTCCTTTCGCGCACTCTTTTCCTGTCCTGCTCTGCCATGTTTTCTTTCCTGCTCTATCACCTTCTGTTTGATCTTTCTAACCTTTTGAAAATCCTGTAGATGGTTGTTACTCGTCATGGTGACTATTCTGAAGGGGAGGAGCAAATCCCTAATTTGGTGGAGTTAGTGGCTAATGCTATAGCCAATCTGCTACCAGGGTTAATGCCAACGAGGTGATCACTCGGATGATCAACGATTTTCGTAATGGAGCGGGTCCCTCTGGTGGTGCTGGTGGTTCGGGTGGTGCTGGTGGTTCTGGTGGTGGGGGCCGACCCACTACCATTAATGGTTGGCTTGAGAGTTTCAATAAACTCAAGCCGTTGTCTTTCAGTACTGTTTCTACTCCTCACGCTGCAGAGGACTGGATTACTCACATGGAGAAGCTGTTTGAGGTACTGGGTTGTGAGGACGAGTTTAAGACTCGTCTGGCTGCGTTTAAGCTTGAGGGTAATATGCTTAACTGGTGGAAGGCGCACAAGGAAGCTAAGGGAGGTGACACTTATGTTCTTGGTTGTACTTGGGCTGATTTTCGTGCTACGTTCTATAATCAGTACTTCCCTGTGTCTGAGCAGCAGAGATTTATTCGGGAGTACAACACTATTTCCCAGCTAGATTCTGAGAATGCAGGGGAATTTCTGGAGCAATTCCAGAGATTGGTTAGCTTTGTGGGTCCGGTTGCTGGGGATGCTGAGCATCAGGCTAGGCATTATAAGTGGGCACTGAAGAGTTGGGTTTTAGATCATCTTCTTAATCAGGAGTTCGCTGATCCGTCAGCATGTTGCGATGCAGCTCGCAACATCGAGATTTTTCATGAGAAGGTGGGTTACAAGCGAAACCGTGATGGCGACAGGATTCAGCAGCAGAGTCAGAATCGGGACAACAAGGGGTTTTCTGGTAAGGGCTTTGAACAGCGGGGCTAGTCAGATCGTGGTCGTGATTATCAGGGTCAGCCAGGTAGGAGCTATGATCAGCGGAGACCAGATTTTAGGGGTCAGGATTCTGGTTCGATTTCTAGGTAGGGTGATGAGCGCCAGGGGCGCAATAATGGTCAGAAGCAGTGGAAGGATCAGCCTTCTAAGGGTTATCAACAGCAGTCTCGTGGTTCTGGATCGAGTTCTCAGAAGGGTTCATCTGGGAACTTACCTCCACCTCCTATCTGTACTACTTGTGGGAAAAGTCATCCAGGAGAGTGTCGTAGAGCATCTGGTGCGTGTTTCCGATGTGGGTCTTCTGAACATTGGGTGAAGGACTGCCCAAAGCAGAATCCTGCATCTGCCGGGAAATATCTTCTTCCTCCTCCTCCTCCACCTCCGAATACTGGGCGTGTGTTTTCTACTACCCGGGATCAGGCGGCTAAGGCTACAGGTACCATTACCGGCTTTTTGTATATTGGTGATTTTACTATTTTCGCGTTATTTGACACTGGAGCAACCCATTCTATCATATCTATGAAATTGGCTAAGAAACTGAACATACCTTCAACACCACTAAATAACCCAATTGCTATATCTACCCCCATGAAAAACCATATTCTTATCAACCATGAATATTTGATGATCGGATTCGTCCGGCAAATTTACTTCCTCTAGACATGATTTTTGCAAATTTCAAGGACGAAATTTTTTTGTTAGTGGGGAAGAAGTTGTAATACCTGAAATTCAGATAACATGTAAAAGACCAAAATGCCCCTACTGCTTTAATTATTTAATTAAATCATGTATAAAGTGACAAATAAATTCTAAACTTCTAGTAATGAACCATATATGACATAAAATAATTTTAAGACACTCATTTAACATTTGTACATGTTCCAAAAAAAAATTAATGTGACACAATAAAAGTTATATATACCGAAAATGTATATATGTGTATTTATTTAATTAATTAATTTGATTTAAACAAGCATAAAGAATAAGTTAAGCACAAAGTAAACTAGGAACGGATCAATCAATAAAAATTCTGATTTGGTCAATAACAAACCGATTCTATAGCCCTATATCCCCCCCCCTAATCGGCCAAATCATTCTATATATTTTTCCTTCCCATTGTTTTCCTTTTTTTTTTCTTGACCGAGAATCCAAAAACAACCATAATAATTCACCATTTGTTCATCCGAATTTCTGGAACCCTTGGGATAATTTTCTGGTGTTCTTTAGCATTAAAGGAAGCCAAGAAAAATAAGTTTGAGGTCGTGCTATGCTTGATTCGAACGTGGGGTACTTTTCTTTGTCGCATAACACATCCGAGAGGTATAAATCCCAAATAATTATTCTGATCATCCTAAAATTCGTTTATCATTTTTATCATGTTACTTATATCGTATATGATCTGTGAAAAATGGCTCTAAGGTCGTGGAGTGGCTGGTTTAATCGTGGTGATTTTTCTTGTCGAATTATCCATTCGAGTGAAGTATATTTTGTGCGCCTAATCCACAAGTCCATAAATCGATTTGGTATTTTTCTCAGGTCCTTTACATCATATAAGGTCTATATAAAATGCTCAATTCGAATCATGCATGATCTATAAATCGTTTGTGAATTAAAACCCCAAAAACGTAATAAAACTCTAAATAATTCATACGAATTTTCTGGGAATGAAACCTATTTTATGTGAACTCTATATGATCTATATAACTCTGGAAAAATGTCCATTCGAATTGTTGAAGCGCATATAAGTCGTGGTTAATTATTTGTATAACCGGATTTTGGGAAAACTATAAAACGAATAAAAACCTAAATGAAATACCTAGGGTTAGGGTTTGTGGAACAAGATCTGAACATTAATTGTGTTTTAAGGTTTAATCATGATGGGTTAATGATTAGTTTTGATTAGGGTTTGGTTTTGCAAATTAAAAAGTATATACGATTGAGTTTTTAAACTAGAAGGGTATGTTTTGCCAACTTTGAAACTTGTGGGCTATTTTTTATAATCTTATTTAGGTCTGGGATAATGTGTAAAAATTATAACATGGGGTCCTTATGTGTAAAATTTGCAAGATATGGATTTAATTGTAAATATGGTGTTCGAATTGGAATTAATTAAAATAGAGGGACTAAAAGTGTAAATTCTGGAACTTGATGGGTCTGATTCGTACCACATATAATTCTGAGAGTATATTCTGTAAATTTGGAAAATAAAATGCTTGAGGTGTATATATAAACATGATAGGGATTTAATTTATGAGTTATGTAAATGTAAGGTTTGTTTTGTAATTAATGAAACTAGAGGGGTATTACTTGTAAATTATGAAACCTAAGGGATTTAAAATGTCATTCTATATAATATGAGTATTAAATCAGTAACTTGAAGTATTTTCCCTTTATACCTTTGAAATTGATGAAATTACAATTAAAACCCTAAACTATGTAAACTTGTCAAAATTAACCCTAGACTTTTGTAACTTGATAAAATGTACCTAAACTCGATAATAAACCTTAAATAAAAACTTAATCTAATCTGGGATATTAACATCTTACTAAATCTGGAAAGTTACTTAAAATATAAAGTTATTAAAATGAAAAGGTAAACTAAAAGTAATTATCTGAATTAGAATCCTTCGTAATTCCGTCTTCTACTTCTTTAGGTGTGAAGAAGGAGAAGCCCTGATTTCTGCTTCGTGTTTGCTTTCTTATCTTTCTGCTGTGCTAATAAGGTACAGATATTCTGCCTTTTTTTTTCAGTAAGGGTTTTCATTCCCTTTTCTTTCAGTTTTTTCATTTTCCTTATTAGGATTCCCTATACCATTGCTATGTTCCCTCCTGTTTGTGAACTTTTGATGTGATCTTGTTTGAACCTTTTGCCATGTACCCTTAAGAGATCACTTTTGATTATTTGATAGTAGGCCTGACCTTTGATCTACAGTTTGATATCCGAGCCAATCACTAGGCATGAGGGTTTCATGTCCATGTCATTGACGCACCTCTGACATGACTCTAGGGCAGGAGAGTGATGACCTGTTCCGTCCCTTATTTATTATCTGCTATGGCCATTATGATTATGATTATTGATTTGTCTGCGGGGGCGTATGGGTGCATCCTAGATTTGACCTGTTATCTGTATATGTTATATGTTTATGGTTATTATATCTGGTGACTGATTGTGTGTGCGATACATGTCTTTCACTTTGTCTGAGAGCTGATTACTCTACACAGGTTTGTTTTACTATATTGGTATGCTATGGTATTATCGGTCATCTGGGCTCTGATGGATTGATGTGTTTCATGTTTTCCTTAAATCTTATTCATTATTCATTTTCTTTTCTTTGTTCTTGTTCCATTTCTTATTCCTTTCCTTTTGATTTTGTATCAGTATGATTTGTATTCCTGAATTGTTTTGTGTACTGCTACCTGCTACTGCTTTGTTTATCTATATATCTGTTCACTGAGCTTTTGAAGCTCAGCCGCATTTCTTTTCCTGCGGCAGGTACTTAAGCTAGGAGCTGGGTTTTTAGCTTTGGGATGAGAGCGATCTATTTTGGAGTTTGACCTTAGTCACTTAGCTTTACCATTTGAACTCCTATTTATTTTGTTATGCCATTGTTTAGGCATTTGAAGATTGGATTTTGTACTTTAGATATTTTGTCTTGCATTTTGATTTAAGTCATGTTGACTTATCTTGGATTTAATGTTAAGACTTTTGATGTTTTTATTATTGAATGTTCTGTGACTTCTGATATGCCACCATTGTTGTGATATCTTTACCCTTGTCGGGTTGGGGTGTTACAGTGGGAACAGGAACTACAGACTGAAGTTGGATCAATGATGAGTATTTTTAAAGCTAAAGATGAAAAAATTGCAAAACAAAAGTGTCAAAAGAAAGCTTTAGAATAGGAGGTTGATCGACTCTTGGAACGTGTTTTGTGTGATGATGTGATTTCAGTGATTATGAATTCTATTTTTGAATCTTGTCATGCCTTGCTTGTGGATGATCATGCTGTGAATGTTGAAATGTTGCAAATTGAGATTGATAATTTGGTAAAAGAGAATGAGAGTCTTAGGCAGATCAACTTTGATGTGGAAAATAAGTGTGAAAATGAAGTTTTCAAACTTAACAAAAGACTGGAATGGTGTCAAAATCAAAGTGTTAAGTTTGAGTTAAAGTACAAAAATCTAAAAGAATCTTTGTCATTCCAAAACAGTCATGCTTCAGAAAGTCACAGAATAAAAATGAAATTGATGTCTTGCGACATAAACTATTTGAATATGAGAAAGACATAGATGAAGTTTCTCAAAACAGAAATGACACTGTCCGGTTAAACAGAATTTTGGATTCAAAAAATCAAGAACTCCAACACATCATTGTTGATTTGAAAAAGAAACTCAGAGTTTTAGAAAAAGGAAAAGCTGTAATTGACCCAGGAATGTACTCAGTAGACAAGCCAACTAAGCAAGCATCAAATCAAACCACTAATGTGAACACTTCCACTTCCGCAGGACTAGGAAACAACTCTAAGGATAGCAGATCAAGATATACCAAGAGACAAAGGAAGTTTAGTATCTGGCGCCTTAAGAGTGGACTATCTAAGACTGAAGAAGTAGTAGTTAATGTTAGCAGTTTGAATAAAAAGCACGATATGTCAGAAGTAGAATCACACTTGTCTAAGTCTAGTTCTATAGATGATGTAATGAATGCTAAATCGTTGAATGTTATGAATGATATTATGATTGATGCGAGTTGTGTATTTTGTCATGCTAGTATATTATCTGGAAATCATGAGAAATGTGTTGCTAAAACTCTGTTGAATCGCAAAAAGAAACGATTTAGTGGCATTTCCTCTAGGATCACTACTGCTGCCAAGTCCATATTAGGAAAACCACCACTAGTAGTTTCTGAAGAATCTGTTGACAAACCCATAGCTGCATCTAGAACAAACAAACCACCAAGTGCATTTATTAGGAGAATCGCTGAGACTAGTTGGACGTGGCAGCGTTGGTTACAAAATACACATAGCTTTAAATGGGTACCAAAAATGATTAACTCATGTGTTACTAACCAAATGGATTCCACCGTTACCAAACTTGCCTCTGTATCAACTTCTGGTGATGCAGGTGATCCAAATTGTTCTATGGATTGTTGATAGCGGCTGTTCCCGACATATGACCGGCAATCTCAAGCTTCTTGTAAACTTTGTTGCGAAGTTCATTGGAACGGTCAGATTCGGGAATGATCACTTCGCTGCTATTATGGGTTATGGAGACTATGTAAATGGGAACATCAAAATTAGCAGGGTTTATTACATTGAAGGCCTAGGTCACAATCTCTTCTCAGTAGGACAATTTTGTGATGGTGATTTGGAGGTGGCATTCAGAGAGAAAACTTGTTTTATTCGGGATCTTCAAGGAAATGATCTGATGAAAGGAAAATGTGGCACCAGTCTATATACCATTTCTTTTGAAGGCATGACAGCTTCCTCTCCCATATGCTTACTTTCAAAGGCACATCCCGCAAAGGCCTGGCTATGGCACAAAGGAATGTCTCATTTGAACTTCAAGACGATGACCGATCTTGCTAGAAAAAGTTGGTTGACGGTCTTCCCAAATTCCGATATGCCAAAGATCACTTGTGTCCTGCTTGCGAACAAGGAAAGAGTCATCGTGCCCACTTTCCTCCAAAAGTAGATCACAGCACAGATCATGTCCTACAACTGCTTCATATGGATTTGTGTGGTCCTATGCGTGTTCAAACCATCAACGGGAAACGGTACATCTTGGTAATAGTTGATGATTACTCGAGGTGGACTTGGGTCTACTTTCTTCGTACCAAAGACCAAGCCCCTTCAATGATCATTACTTTTCTCACGAAGATTCAAGTTCAGGTTCGTAACACCGTCAGAATCATCAGAACAGACAATCGTACTGAATTCAAGAATCAAACTCTTCGAGAGTTCACTGAGAAAAATGGTATTGTTCATCAAACGTCAATTGCTCGCACCCCTGAACAAAATGGAGTAGTCAAAAGACGCAACCGTACGTTAGTGGAGGCAGCAAGAACTATGTTGATTAATGCCCAATTACCAGACTACCTATGGGCTGAAGCTGTCTGAACTGCTTGTTATACCCAGAACCGATGCATGATCACCAAACGCCATGAAAAAACACCATATGAGCTTATTCATGGTCGAAAACCAAATATCAATTACTTTCATGTCTTTGGAGCTCTCTGTTATCCAAAGAATGATCGTGATGATCTTGGTAAACTGAAAGCCAAAGCAGACATAGGAGTATTTGTTGGCTATTGTGAGAATTCGAAAGGATTCAGAATTTGGAATCGCCGTACTCGGGAAATTCAAGAGACAATCCATGCTAATTTTGATGAGCTCACAGAAATGGCTTCTGAGCAAAACAGCTTAGAACCCGCACACAACCGTCTCAACTTTCCTGAATCTTCAGCTGAACCATTACCGTCAACAGAAAGGATATAGAAGATTTGTTTTCTCCTCTGTTCGATGACTCTCTAGTTAATCGTGCCTCCACTGTATCCACCAATTCCGCTGCTCAAACCGTAAACAATCAAGCACCTGATACACCAGCAACTACTTCCACAGCAGTTGCTGACGAAGTACCTCAACCAGAACCATCATCGTCAGTAGATCAAACACCTTCCACTTCTACACCCACAGCTGAAGATTCCCCCCACAACTCTGTTGAAGTACCCACACCATCAGGTTATGACGGAGATGCATTCTTTAATCCATTTGCACCTGCACCAACCTTTCCTGATATTGTAGAATCTTCTACACGCAATTTGGATCCGTCAAACCTGCACCATAATTATCAACACTATCCATCCACTCATAAATGGACAAAGGACCATCCCTTAGTAAACATCATTGGTAATCCAGAAAACCCAGTCATGACAAGACAAAGACTTCATACAGACGGTGAAACCTGCATTTATGCACTCACCGTTTGTCAAGCCGAACCCAAAAACATTAAGGAAGCCCTTACCTATGACAACTGGATTGAATCCATGCAAGAGGAATTGGAACAATTCAAGCGGTTAGAAATTTGGGAACTGGTAGAGAGACCAGATGGGGTTTATGTCGTTGGATTGAAGTGGATCTGGAAAAACAAGTTAGATGCAGATGGTACTGTGATTCGTAACAAGTCCCGCCTGGTCGCAAAAGGATTCAGCCAAGAAGAAGGAATCGACTTCGAAGAATCATTTGCTCCAGTTGCAAGGCTCGAGGCTGTTCGCATGTTTCTAGCTTACGCGGCTCACAAGAACATAACTGTTTACCAAATGGATGTGAAGACTGCATTTCTCAACGGCCAACTCCGGGAAGAGGTGTATGTTTCTCAACCAGAAGGCTTCGTGGATCAAGAACATCCAAATCACGTATATCGGCTAAAGAAAGCCCTTTACGGCCTTAAACAAGCCCCAAGGGCCTGGTACGACAAGTTATCTGCTTTCTTACTTGCAAACCATTTTACTAAAGGAACTGTGGACCCGACTTTGTTTATACAAAAACACGGGGAGGACATTCTCATCGTACAAATTTATGTAGATGATATTATTTTTGGATCAACTCATAAAAAGTACTCATATGCTTTCGCAAAACTAATGAAAAATAACTTTGAGATGTCCATGATGGGTGAACTGAAGTTCTTATTAGGACTGCAAGTTCATCAATCACCCCGTGGTATATTCCTTAGTCAGTCCAAGTATGCTCAGGAAATCCTGAAAAAGCATGGTATGACCAGCTGTGACACCTATAACACCCCTATGTCTTCCTCATCCCCGAAGCTAGATGCTGACATACATGGGACACCCATTGATCCTACAAAGTATCGTAGTATGATTGGAACGATCATGTATCTCACAGCTAGCAGACCGGATGTTGTATTTGCCACGTACCTTTGCTCCCGATATTTGCCATGTATCTCACAACTGAGCGGCATTTGTCAGCCGTTAAAAGAATCCTTAGATACATAAAGGGAACCATTAATTTGGGGATCTGGTATCCAAAGGATTCTGGATTTGAACTTGTTGCATTTTCAGACGCTGACCATGCAGGGTGCTTAGACACACGCAAAAGTACATCAGGGGGAGTACAATTTTTGGGTGACAAGCTCGTCTCTTGGCAATCAAAGAAGCAAGACTGCACATCACTGTCATCTACAGAATCAGAATACGTCGCCATGTCAGCATGCTGCGCTCAAGTCATCTGGATGCGATCTCAGCTGATGGACTATGGATACGTCTTCAACAAGATTCCTATGTACTTTGATTCCAAGAGTGCCATCGCTATTTCCTGCAACACGGTCCAACATTCCAAGTCCAAGCATATTGCTCTACGCTATCATTTCATCAAGGAACATGTGGAAATGGGTACTGTTGAATTAAATTTTGTGGGTACTGAACACCAGTTGGCAGACTTGTTCACCAAAGCCTTGCCCCATGCAAGATTTGTAGAACTCGTTCACCAAATTGGTATGAGATGTTTGACTCCAGAAGACTTGAACAATTTTCTTACTCAAAATTAAACGGAGTCATACATCAAACTATCTTTGTAAATAATTATTGAAAAAACACAAAAAGATTTTCTATCTTTCTTTCAAAAAAAAAATGCAAGTACAAGCCTTATAAACACTTTGTTCATTTTTTCTTAACTGTCATTAATTATTTTCAAACAAGTGTTGAGGGGGAGAGACTAATTTTTCAAAATTTGTACTTGCATCGTTTCTTCACCGGTGATTGCTTCGAACAAGTGTGGTGATAATCTAGGATTAAGTGTTATGTGCCAAATTTGCCAAGTAGAATACTTTATGTTAGAATGGTGCTATGGTAGGTCGATAAGTGCAAAAGTAACAAAACATGAGGACTAGATGTGCAAAATTAGAAAAGAAAATTACAAGAGTGTTAAAAGTTGGTGTGTATTAACTGCGACCCATTTAATTTACTGACATACACATTCAATTCATACAACCACCTCATCAACGGCCCTAATTGATCCGACCAATCCGTTCAAGATCCGTCAAATCTGTGAGTGCTCGAATGCTTAACATGTGAATGTGAACAACGGTTCTTAAGGATTTCATGATCCAACGGTTGATTTTGTCTGTAATAATTATTTTATATTTAGGGTTTTGCGAAAATTATGCATAATCTATTTTGTGTGTTTATGATAATTTTTGTTGATGAATATTGGTTAATATGAACCCATAATCGTAATGCCTAACATGAATTAGACCCAGAAACTCGAATTGTGAATGTTCTTGATTTAGGGCTTTAGCGTACGAATTGGGGAAAATCAATTGCATGTGTTTCAGTGTAATTAATATGTTGCAATGTTGTTGTTATACCTCGAATTGAATACTTGTAGCCTTGGATTAAACCCAGATACATCAAATTTGCTTAATTGATTTTGAGGGTTTATGAAGAACATGAAAGCACTTTCAGGTTGATTCTTAGGATTGTGTGGTTAAAAGTTGTTATAACTTGGTCAAAATGCTTAGAAACTTCATAGGATTCCACTGAAACATGCGTGATAACATAATCTCAAGTGAATGTGAAATGCGAAAAATCTGCTGAGTCATACGTCTTCAAAGGGTATCGAAATTTCTTGTATAAGAAGTCTTCGAAATAGAAAAGTTTTCGCAATTGGAAAATGTTTTCGCAATTGGAAAATTTTTCGCAATTGGAAAAGTTTTCGCAATTGTAAAAGTTTTTCGCAATTGTAAAAAGTTTTCGCAATTGTCAAAAGTTTTTCACAATTGTCAAATGTTTTCGCAATTGTCAAATGTTTTCGCAATTGTCAAAAGTTTTCGCAATTGACAAAAGTTTTCGCAATTGTCAAAAGTTTTCGCAATTGTCAAAATTTTCGCAATTGTCAAAAGCTTTCGCAATTGTAAATTTTTCCGAAATTATGTTCCAACTTGTGTCATAAATTTGAAATATCATGCTAAGTTAAGGATCTCATGTGAATCATTAAGTTTAAACTAATGCTAACCCACATGTATCCTGCAAATTGGTGTCAAATGATGTTTCAGATTTTTCACAATGTCTGCACCAGCACAACAACCACTACCCATGATCACTAAAGAAGAACTGTTTCCTCAAGGGTTCAAGGCTAAGTATGGAAACATCAAATGTGCTGAGCCAAGTTGCCAAATAGCTATTGAAATTCTCAAAAGACATAAATGAAACAGCATCTTGGAGAATTCAGATAATGTCCCAGAATTGTACATTCATCAAATGTGGAGTACCATTGACCTCGATGACTACAACAGATATTTCACATGCACTCTGGACAGAAAACAAGTCAAAGTCACACCTATACACCTACGCAAAGCCTTATCTCTACCAGATCCACCTGAAACATCAAACAAATTTTGGCCTGCACCATCAGAACAAGATATCCTCAAGTTTCTTCTCAACATTGGTTATGATGAAAATCCCAATCTTCCACTCACAACAATTTCAAGCATCAATGCTAAATCAATTCCACAACCGTGGAGAGCCATTTACTACATTTTGGTTCGCTCGGTTTCAGGAAGAGATAGCGGACATGAGCACCCAAGACTTTCACATGTTCAACTCTTCTGGGGAATAGTTAACAAGAAAAAACTTGACTATGCTGCTCTCATATGGGAAGATCTTGTGTTTCAAATAAGAGCCTATAAGAAACTAGTAACAAGAATTCCATTCGTCTGCTACACAAAGATGCTGATCAGCTTTCTCATTGACAAGAACTCCGACATCTCTCCTCGACCTGAAGACATGGAACTTCATGTGATAAGGATGGATAAGCCTATCAAGTCAGTCTATTTTCCTAAAGATAGTACTCACAATCAAGGGTCAAGACTACCGGAAGAATTGTTGACCGAGTAAATCAAGGAGACAAAAGCCTTCAGAGACTATGAATATGCATACAGCAAAGGCCAGGTCAGGTTCTCTAAGCATCGTGAAGGAACGGGTTCTACAAAAACTCGTTCTAAAAGCAGTAGGACTGGGAGTGCCTCTAGTGCCTCAAAACAACCAAGAAAACCACACCCCAGAACCCTCAAAAGACGAGTGAAAGCTGATCCAAAGTCAAAAGTTGAAGAAGTTGGCATTCATGATGAAGAAGAAACTGAATCAGATGAGTCAGAATCAGAAGAAGAAGTGACTGTCCATATGGATGATGCAACAGCTAACTTTCAAACTGAAATCGACACACTTAATGCAAAGAAAATTAGCATGAAAACACTTAAAGAAGATGAGCAAAGAAGGGCTAATCTAAAAGTTAAAGTAATGAGGGAGATGGAAGAGAAAAAGGGAGCTGGAGGGTCCGGAACCGTCCAAGAAGTAGCCTCAACCCATACTGATCCGGTTAATCAACCCGGAGGGTCTAAAGCTGCTACCACCACAGCTCAGTCCAATACGGTTAATCAACCCGAGAGGGCTGAGTCTGATATTTCTCCACAACCAAGCTCGGTTAATCAACCCGACTTGGAAAAACAAGCACAGTCAGAGCAGGAGAAAGAAAAGGTCTTTACAGATGAAGAAATACCTGATGACATGTTTGACAGTGACAAGGAGAAAGAACCACAACATGATGATACTATGGATTGGAACAACTCTGAGGAAGAACGGGAAATCATTGGGGATAAAACTACAGAAGCTGCCAAACAGCTTGAAGCAGAGCATGAGGCAGACTTAAAGAAAAAGGAGGAGGATGAAAGAAAGAAAAATGAAGAAGATGAAAAGGTAGAAAAGGAGGCCGATAACTACATTCATTCACCATCAAACACTCCACCTCATCTTGCTATGGTTGTTTATGTACCACAACAGGAGCCACAATCAGAGACTCTGATTCCTCCAGTTTCATCTCCTAAACCCACAACACCTCCAAAGTCACCTCCTAGAACTCCAACACCTCCACCGTCACCTCACAAAGAATTAACACCTCCCAACTCACAATCATCAATTCCTTCACTCACTGCATCGTCTTCAAAGTCACCATCACCATCAAAAGGAAAGCAGACATTTCAAAAACAATCAAAAAGGTCATAAAAAGTAAGAATGTAAGAAAGATTGCTCGTGTCAAAAGGGTCAAAGTCATCTCTCCAGCTGCAAAGAAGTTAAAGAAGGCAGCCAAACTTGCCCAAGAAAAGAAAGACAGATACCTAAGTGACCAACTGAATGAGATGAAAACCTTGGTCAAGGATCTGTCAGGTCAAGTTGATGAGTTGAATAAAACAAAGAAGTTAATGGATGAGTTTCTGAGTGACGATGTCAATGAACGTTTTCTCAAGGCGACTCGGGGCAATACAAAGCACTATGTCAAGCAATTCATGCCTGAAGTTCGAGAAAACCTTAAGGAACACATCGACAAATATCTCGAAGAAAAGCTTCAAAACATAGCTGCATCAACACCTCATCAGAAACACATCTATGATTACTCTGTTAAAGAACTTCAGCTGGCCCTTCTCACCAAACTCACCGCACAAACCACCTTAACCGACACAGAAATGGCTCTCATTTTGGCCATTCAGGATAATGTGGAATCATGCAAGGTCGCAGCTGATCAGGGAAAACGTACTTGTGAGGATGATGACGAAGACCAAGACCAAGATAACACAGCAAAAAGACACAAGATTGGAAGCGGATCTGGAATTCACATCAACGAGCCAACCGGAACAACAACTTCTTCTCAACCTCCAAAGGCTCAAGAATCTGGTCCAACTGCTGATGAGCATCAATTTGAGCATTTCACCACAGAAAATGTGGAATTTCAACCGCAAGATGATCAACCATAATCACCACCTAAGTCCCCTCCAAAGTCAAAGCCATCAAGCAGCAAGAAATCTTCCAAATAATTCAATGTAGTCTCATGGCTTGATAATGATGATGATATCCAAGGCAATGACTGGTTCGATCAACTTGCTAGTGCTCAAATCAAAGAGGATGAAGTTTCTAAGGTTGAAGACAGTACTTTTGCAGTCACACAGCAAATTAAAAGTACTCTGAGTATCAAAAAGATGACCAAACAAGAACTTCACCGAATAAAGAATGATGCTTTCAATCTCCTCAATGACAAATCTCAGAGTGCTGCTGAACTGGAGTATCATCTTGAAAACATTGCCCGAGCAATGTCAAGTGATTTTGACTGGACTAATCCAGACATAATCAGGGTTGATAGCAGAGACAGCAAGAACCGTCCTTACATCACAGATTATACCAAGCCACTTCCCGTGATACGCAAACATCACATCTCAGAAATCCCTTTCCAATTCTTTTTCAACAAAGACCTTGAACTTCTCAAGCATGGAGCATCAAGCAAATTAAAATATGCAACGTCAATCACCTTCACTCCAGCAGCTCATTACACACAACCAGCCATCGAGGAAGCTGCTTTGCACCAACAACTATTTGTCAAACACCAAGTGAACTATGATCGTGATGCTGAACTTGGAATCTATCACTGGTATGACAAAAGGAAGACATGGTACAGGTATAAACTTTCCGACAAGTCCCATGAAAAGGTATACAGTGACCTCAGGATTATGGCAGTGGTTAGTGTCCGAGGATCAAAGAAGTACTGTCTTTAAACTCTACTGAGATCACTGTCCGACGACATGACAACAAACTTTACTCGTTCTCCGAGGCAGACTTCCCAGATCTACATCTCAATGATATTGAAGATATGTACCTTATGAAAGTACAGGGAAAGCTCCAACATCTCTCTACCGATCTTCAATATGCTTTCAGTAAGGCTATCTACCATTTCATTCGGAGAACGATCATCAAAGAACGAGTAGAGGATCTTTAGCTGGGAGTGAAAAGTTATCAAGTCAAGTTGAATCTCGTTGAGCCTGTCCTACATCTTGACAACAACCATGATCCTCAATACACAATGAAAAGACACCCACTCTTTGGTTTTGTCTACAGAAGTACAACAGGATTCAATCGCTTCATGTCATTCAATGAGGTTCACAAATTCTGTGATGACACACTAAAGAACCTTCGTGATGGGTTAGTTCATAGAGTTCGTGATCAAGAATTGGGAAAGACAAAGAGATGGAATAATGATGAACTGAGGCAAGTGAAGCAGTTTTTCTGGAAGATTGACAAGAGATTGGTTCGTAGAGATCAGATACGACGATTGGAGAGCTATGTTGGCGGTGGTCCACCCTTTCCAATCAGAATCTTTCAAAGGCCAGATCCAGTCTTCACAATATTCATCAATGGAGCTTGATGTAAGAATTTGATTTCATTATTCATTATTCTTATATTTTCTTACATTATGACTGTGACATTATGGCTTGTGCACACATAACAGTGCACAACCCGTTCCTGTAAAGAAAGGACCCTGAGGTACGTTTCAGTGCCTCAATCCTAATCAAAGGAGCGAAAGCTTCTTTCTTATGGGTAGAATGAAACCTGAATGTTTTCTAAGTTTTTCCAACATTCTGCTCATAAGGACAAGTATTCCCTTGTCAAGGGGGAGTATTTGAAACCTAATCTTTGTTCAAAACAAAAGTTCTTGAAATTCTTCCCTAAAACTCAAAAACAGTATATTTTAATCATAAAGTTTTTTTCAAAAATATCATGAGTATGCTATTTTTGAGGGGGAGAATAAGTGATGATTAAAATATGGTGTCTCAAATGCTGGAATCTCACAAGTGCTCAAACTCAGAATTGACCCTCGAATTGACGATAGGAAAAGTCAGTAGTCGAAAGGACATGTCCCGGACGGGTAATAATTTCAAGCCAGTTTATCTAGTGATGTAAACGTGTCTCGCAATGGAAATGTCTTAGTAGAATGTACCGATTTCGAGCAATTTTCCTTGAATATGATCTGGACGGGTAATAATTTCAAGCCAGTTCATCTGGTGATGTAAGCGTGTCTCGTGATGATCATGCTCATTGAAAATCAATCAATTCAAAAGTGCCACCTCTTCCCGGCATGTGCAAATTTACTTTAACTATATATGGGCACATGTTAAGGGGGAGCATTTCAGAAAACGCAAAAATCTCATGGTGTCAATAAAATGTTTTTACAATGATCGACACTTTGAGAGATTTTCAATGGTTTGGTTTATGGCATCATTAGGATAATCAAGGAGTTATAAGGTGACTAAGGTTTAGGAAAAACCGTCCTATCATCCGCTAGAGCTGGAGGGATCTACCCAAGGATAATTCCCATAGTTTAGAACTAGAAAGTCCTAGGTATGATACAAAAAAGGAGAAATGGAATGAATGGAGAAAGAAGGGGTTGAAGAATTAAAAAGAAAAGCAAAGAAAAGGGTGAAAAGAAATAGCCCTCCATTTGTTCAACCTTAGGGCAGACACCGGGTTCAATTCATAATCTACTGGATGACTGAGCATCACCGGTATTGAAGACAAAAGACGTCATGGACCCAGTGACGCACTGCACTAAACCTTCTAAGCCACTCAGGTGTCTCTCAAAAGACACTTGTTTCATTCTCACGGAAAACCCTTCATCATATATCGACCTCTCACTACGAGATGTGTTGATATTGAAAAGGAGGCACTATGCTCCACGCCTCCGACGACCAAATATGCACTTGAATTGAGTCTAGAGCCTTGAGATGCATTAAAGATCTCTTAGGAACACTTAGTATTACACTGTTGTTCTACATCATGGGCAGCAGGTGTAAAATTAAGAAGAGTCCTTCGCAGATCTTAGCAATCTGCCAAGAACATTCTTGTGAGAATTCACAATTGTGATTCTCAGTGATAGAATGGAAATCCTGCCAGGATAACATCAAACAACCCTGACAGCAGGTCACTTCGGTAACTCCTTGTGGGTTACGCTTAGTGTTTGCTCCAAATGGTCTACAGTCGTGGGGTGATCTCCAGTGACTCACTGAATCATGGGTGCACTTCGGTGTGTCCATGTAAGCCCTTTCGGGGGTATCCGGTTCAGAACGGCCTGGGCAAGGATGAGAGAAAGTCTTCACACTATGCTGTTGAAGATCTCAAAGTCTAAGCCTGTAAGTGCCGGTTGGTTCGTGTTGCTGCTGCTGCTGCAGAGGATCATGAAGACCTGGAGCTCAAACATCAGGATTCCATCGTGTTCATATCCTGAAGATGTATTCTCAGAAAGACTCAGAAACAGCAAAAGTTCAAAGATATTAAAGTAAAGTCAAAAGTTCAAGCTCTACAACCTTTCAGAATTCAAAAGATTGAAAAGTGAGAACCAGTTGATGAACAAAAGTCAAAGATATATGAGCATGGTGGAAAAGACGAGAAGACGTTGGAGACTGACAAATCAAGACAATACCATATCATATCATATCACATTTCAAGACAAGAACAAAAGAACAAAGATTAAGAAGACGTCTGAAGCCCAAGAAGCAAAGACGACGTCGAGCAACCAAGATGACCAAGACTTAGGGGGAGATTGTTAGGAACACGTTTCAAATATTATTTCAATTCTTTGTCATCACACGTTAAATATGTTGCTCAATATAAATGGATTATATGTTTGTAATTAGAGGTCCGGTCCATAAGGAGTCCATGGGCCGGCCACTTAGCTAAAATACTTCTAGAAACATTCATGTAAGGGTTGCCCTAATATTCGCCTATAAATAGAAGGTTAGGGAGCTCATATTTCTTGTTGGTTTTCATTCTTATGCGTAAGCTATGTCTGAATGTTAAGTGAATGTGAATCATCCATCTTTCTTTCTTCTTAAATCTCTTCTCTATCGATCTCTCTTCTCTCGTATTTACTTTACTTATTGTTAATCTCTTTAGTAGCTTATAGAGTAGTTGTTATTGTGGTTATCTAGTTGAGTAGATTTTGTTTTTACGTTAATTACTAGGACCTATAAGTTTTATACACAACATTTTGAAAATCTTTTAGTTTACATTCCAACTCAATGATTTCCTCAAGATAGGAATCAATCCGTTTCCTTGATACTTGTTTGTGTTCAGAAAAATTATCTTGACAAGTTGACAACTCTGTTTTTGTTTTTGAAAGTTCAGAGTGTAGGTAGTCAACTTGTTGTTTAAAATCTAATCTTTCTTGTTCCATTTGTGAAATCAAGTCATTTTTGGAAATAGTTAATTCACGTATCTGATGTTCTAACTCTTGTTCTTTCACATAAGATTGTTAGAATGCAACTTCAAAACTTTTTTCCCGTTTTTCTTTTGTTTCATAGTTTGAAAGTTGAAGTTTATAGCACTCAAGATCCTTAGTCAATAATGCAACTTTTGTTTTTAAATTTCTATTAATCTCATTGCATTTATCAATTTGGGATTTTTGTGAGTCCAATTGGGTTTAGGTGGTCAAGAGCAAGGTCATGAGCTCTGGATCTGGACCAAGCAAAAGATCATCTTGTTCAAGTTGATAATTATTATCATCATCAAGAAGATCATCAAATGTAACAACCGGGTTAATTTGATCTTCATCAAATGTAACTACTGTGTTCATTTGGTCATCGACTTGAGGAGATAAGAATGAGTCATCTTGAACAACATGCTCTTCGGCTGATGCAGATGCAGATGGGGATACTATTTCATGAATGAGACATGTTGAATCAGGTACCTGAGACAAGCCATCAGTATCATATACCGGGCCTGTTTCACTCATGTGCATCTCTTGCATATTTGCCATCAACATCACGGCTGCATTGGCTTCCAAGTCTTCCATATCATCGTCAAAGTATGCATTAGAAATGAAGTTGTGTTCCTTTGCAGTAAGAGTGCCCCCGGCTTCATCCTTAAGAGCAAGAAGTAGAGCTTCCTTGTGGTATGCACTGCCTCTTGTCCTCGGTTTGGGGCATGCACTTGCCAAATGACCTTTCCCTCCTTAGTTGTAACATTTAACCATTGTGTTTGCAATCCCTTGATTCCCTGTATCAACAATCTCAGCCCTTCTTTGTATAGTACCAGCGTTGTTCCTACTGTTTTCTGCTGTATTAAACCTTTGTCCAGTTCCCGAGTTTCCCGTGTAACCACCCGATCCATTTCTTCCATAAGTTCTATTCTGAATCTCAACTCTTCCATCGTGGACAACAGCTTGATTACGAGTGTTGGATGAAGTACGAAGACGGTTGTTGGATTTGTTGGAAAACTTGCTGAAAGCTCGATCAATTAACGCAAATCCTTCATTCAATGAATTGAAAGCATCATCTTCATCACTGTTGGCATTGGAGTAAAACATAGTATTTGTGTTGTCATACGGAACCAGTTGATTATCAGTAGATTGCGGTGATGAGTCATATGGAACGAGTTGATTTGATGAGGTTTGTGAGGGATAAGCAGAATGATGTTGTGGTTGGACAAAAGCATGATTTGATTGTGGAGCAAAATGAGACTGAGCTATCAAAGCTAGTGAGTTGGGAGTTGTTGACGGTGAATAACTACCACGAGCAGCTCTATCTTTATCAACCTCTGACTGATGATGTTTCAAATAATCATACAACAACCCATATGAGGCGTTGTGTAGATTCTTTCCTTGATGAAAAAAGGTAACATACTTCTGCCAATCAGGACCAAGACAACTGAGGAACTTTGTGTTTACTGAAATCCTGGGTAGAATAATGTTGTGCCTGTCCAAGTTGTTTATGATGTTGGTGAACCGATGGTAATAAGACTCTAATGATTTTCCTGCTTCAATCATGAACATGGTGTATTCCAGATAGAGTTTTGATTCCATATCCTCTTGGTTCAATTCAGTGCCTTCTATGAGAAGATGAACGTGTTCCCACATGTCCTTGGCAGTCTTTTGTGCATCAATACTTCTGAAGATTGGATTAGGAATTCCTTGGAGGATGTAAGACATTGCTAGTTCATTGGCTTTTTTATGAAGTACCTGTTCTGCTATAAGCTGAGCATCAGGAATAGGGGTGACAATTGCTTCACTTGGAGGAATGGCATTTGGATCTCCAGGAACCATTGTTGTAGGCACTTGAAATGGTCCTTCAATGATGGCCTTTTTCATGTATTTCCCATGCGGTTTCTTGAGTTCAATGAACCGTAAAAATCGACTTGCCCATTGCATGTAATTACCCGGGGTGAGCATAGGAGGTGTGTCTAAGGATCCAGCCTCGTGTCTTGATTGTTGACTACTAATTGCTTCACACATCTAATCAAACCAGTGTGGTTGTTTAGCTGGAAGTGGGTAGGACTGCATCGGTTGTTGTTGATATGGTTGTTGTTGAGGGAATTGTTGTTGTGGGAGAAATTGATGTTGTTGTATGAAGATCTGTTGTTGCGGATACTGTGGTTGTTGAGGATACGGTTGTTGCTGACGATACTGCTGTTGTTGATTGTAGAAGTAATTGTAGTTCGGTGGTTGAGATATCCTGAAGAAGTAACTTGTGGATGATGGATCATTTAGGATAACAAAGGTTGTTGTTGTAGTTTAGATCTCAAAGTAGAAGATTTGAAGAAAAACTCCTTAGTAGAAGAATTAAAGTTCTAACTCGAAGAAAGTGTCCTATCTCGAAGCTTCCTTACTCGAAAGATGGTAACTAGAGGAAATCACTTCTTACAAGATGCCTTTGCTCCTCAAAGGGTTCAGTTCCAATACTTTCAAAGTTACTTACTCGAAAAGTGGTTACTCAAAGAACTTGCTTGCTCGATAAAAGTTTACTGGAAAGATCCTTGCTCGAAGAATAAGGTTTCACCAAGTATATAATCCCTTAGTAGAAGGATCATATATGAAGAAGTTCTTATTTCCTAACTCAGAAAGTATACACAGAACTTAAGATTAATCTTCTTACTCGAAGAGTGTTGCTCGAAAGTTCTTCTTACTCGAAGACTAACCTTACTTGAAAGATTCAATTCTAACTCGAATTGTTAGTGGAAGGATCAAGGCTTACTAGAAAGCTAAGTTGAAGAATTCTTCTAACTCGAAGATCTTCAACCTACTAGCTCGAAGAAGTGAAGCTTACTTGAAGAATTAACTCCTTAGTCGGAGAAATGCAACTCCTTACTCGGAGAAAACGGTGCTTACTCGAAGGACAGAGAGTAAAAATTCTCCAAATTTCTACCAAATTTAATCTAAAACAACCTAATCTATCCCTTGGCGATTGATACCACTTGTTAGGTCACAAATCTATCACACAAGATTACTAGATCTAGAGAGAGAAAGTTAGAGAGAGAAAGAATGGAAGGACATGCTTAAGAATAATGAAATGTAATTAACATGAACCAACAACCTCTCCCTTCAAGGGAAAGGGTATTTATAGTAAGAGTACAAGTAATGGGTGTTGCCCTAAATAAAAGAATAAACAAAAGGCCACGGCCCATAGGCCTTCTACATAGGCCGAACCTAAATAACTAACATAAAGGCCTAAGCAACCTATTACAAAAATATGACCGATACTTGATAATCTATAATGTGTTCCCAACAACAAACACCACTTAGATTTTTACCACACGAATATTTGATATCAAAAATGTTTAATCCGGTTTTTATTTCGCAAAAACTAATAGATCGAATTGTATCCGGTTTTAATCAAAGAAAATAGACAAAAAAATAGGTGGGTTTGTCGACATACCATAAGTGAGACGAGAGAGAACAAGAGATGGAGAGGTGGTGGCGCGGCTGCGGTGATACTAGAACCAAAAAACCCTAACGCGAACCAATAACCCACGATCTTGATCTCCTTTTGCTAAAAGAAGCGGCGGCAAGAATGGCGGTGGTTGGCCGGAACAGTGGCCGGGATCTGGTCGGGATCTGGCCGAAAAATGGATGACGGTGCCGGATTTATGAGGTGGGAGGTGAGAGTTACAGAAATGAGGTTTTTAGGGTTATGAAGGCCTTATATAGTGTCAAAGAAAAACCCTAGGGGCCAAATATGCCAATACTAAAGTCTAGGGGCGGCGGAGTAATTTCTGCACAGGGACCTTTTCTGTAATTTATGTAATCTTTTGTGATTTAGCGTTTTGGGGTCCACTTAGACTAGTTAACGATCGATTCAGTACACGCAAATTACGCCATTGCGTTTAAAATAATTTTTCCATGAAAAACGAGTATTCATACGACTATTTTCTCGTAAATAGTATGAAAATCACATTAAAATGTTTGTCGAGTTGCGGTTGTGTCGGTACGCCTTGTGTGCGGTTTTCACGTTTCATGAGATACCTTCTCGTTTTCGATTCAAATAAGTTCGGAAAGGTCCAAAAGTGAATCTTAGGAAATAATAAATATAATTTAGTATTAAAAATCAGTCTAGAAAGTTACGGGTGGTTACATCATCGCAATTGCAATTTAAGGGTTCATCGTAATTGCAGCTTAAGGGTTCATCGCAATTACAGCTTAATGGTTCATCGCATTTGGTTATTGAAATTCATCAAGGACAAGTTTACTTCATGATCCAATGATTAATCAGTATTCCTTTGCTTGTATAAGTTTGTGGAATACTTCAACTAAGGAAAAATCTTCTAATTTGCACAAATTAGATAGATATTATCGCAATTGCCCAAGGGTCTATCGAAACTGCTATTGAAATTGTGACTATCGAAATTGCCTCAGGGTTTATCGAAATTGCTATCGAAATTGTGGTTATCGAAATTCCAAGGGTCTATCGAAACTGCCAAGGATTTTTCGGAATTGCTATTATCGCAATTGTACTTATCGTAATAGGACTTGTCTAAGTAGAGTGTACCGTCTCGAGAGATTCTCTTTGAACTTGACCAGGACGGGTAATAATTTCAAGCTAGTCTAACTAGTGATGTAAGCGTGTCTCGAATCGGTCTTGTTCACTGAAATTCGATCAATTCAAAAGTGCGAACTCTACCCAACATGTGCAACTTTATCTAAAAAACTTATGAGCACATGTGAAGGGGGAGCATTCCTGAAAATTCAAACTCTCAAAAGTGTTAACAAAAATGTGTTTTATAATCATAAACACTTTGAGAGATTTTCACAAAAGGTTTTATGGCATGTGATCAATGAATCTAGGATAATCATGGAGTAATAAGGTGATTATGGTTAGGTTTATGTCCTATGATCCGCCAGAACCGGAGGGATATACCCAAGGACAATTCCAATAGATTAGAATTAGAAGTCCTTAGGTATGATTAGAAAAAAAGGAGTAAAGTGATGAAAGAAGAAAGAATGGGTTTAAGAATTAAAAAGAAAAGTTTGTGAAAAGGGTGAAAAGAAATAGCCCTCCAATAAACTTAGGGCAGAAACCGGGTCAATAAATCTGCTATCGGTTATCACTAAGATGACACCGGTATTGAAGACAAGACGTCATGGACCCAGTGACGCGTTGCACAACCCCTACTAGCCACTCAGGTATATCTTAAAAGATATTTGTTTCATTTCTCACGGAGAACCTTGCATAATCTATCGACCTCTCACTCCGAGATGTGTTGATATTGAAAAGGAGGCCCTCTGCTCCATGCCTCCGATGACTAAAACCAAAACGCACGTAATCGAGTCTAGAGCCATGAGATTCATTAAAAGATCTCTTAGGATACACTTTCCAAAACATACACTTGTGTTCGCCAAAAAGAACACAAGTTGTAAGAGTCTTATATGAGATCTACGGATCTTGCCTTATCTATCGTGATGGTTACTTGTTTTAAATGATCTACAGTCGTGGAGTGATACTTCGGTATACTTCAGCAGCTCACCTAAATTGTGGGTATACTTCGGTATATCTGTTGTAAGCCTTCTTAAGGGTATCCAATTCAGGAGCAGCCTCTGTAAGGATTAGAGAGGGTTTTCACACTATGCTGTTAATTCACTCAAAATCTGAGCCTGTAAGTGCTGAAAATCCCGCCAAGGAGATTCCTTTCACGAATCAAGTCCTTAAGATGTGGGTCGTTATGTGGATTTATCCAATGTAATGATAACTGTTCCTAACGGGATTCGGACGGCTGATGTGCCCGACCAAGGTGAATGGAATCAAGACATTCATCAGTAAAATAATCGTAGTGGTCTATTCTCTAAGAAAAGTCCACGATGATCGATTGGTGATTTCAACTAACATTTTTATGCAGGTACTGATGAAAGTCCCCTTGGAGAAAGACCGTACACCATCATTTCATACATCAACATATTCACCTCCACATACTCATACTTATGAAGTTCATCCTCAACAAGCTCAAGTGAAGAACGTTCAAGACAAGAAGATCAAGTTAAAGACAATGAGTTACGTCAAAGTCAAAAGAGCTAATCAAGAAGTCAAGAACAAGTTCATGAATCAAGTGAGGAAGACATAAGTATGAAATTCAAAGTCTTTACAAGAAGTATGAGTATGTTGGAGAAGACGACACGCCAAACCATTAAAGATGTTGATCAAAGGCAAGAACGATTAAAAGTCAGTAATCAAATATCACAAAGCATGAAGGAACGAAGAATCAAGACTATTCTATGACGACACACAAAGTTCAAGACCAAGACCTAATCACGTGGAGCATCTTTTGAATGACCACCCCTTAGGGGGAGATTGTTAGCATTAATAGAAAGTGATGGTCATTCATTACTTATAGAACTTTGTAACGTGTCATAGTTTATGTTATTGTTCAGTTAATGGGCTCATGGACTTGGATAAACTAGTATACTATTAGTTATGTTTTGTAAGTTTCTTATTAAATGTAAATCCAAGTCCATAATCTAAACAAGGCCCAAGCCCATGGTAAAGCCCATGAGGCGTTTATGTTTCAAGTATAAAAGGCACTCTCCATCTCATTTGGAGAGTGTGCTTCAATGTGTAAGTGTGTGTTTTCTTAATAAGATTTCTCTCTTATGTCTCTCTACTTTCTCTCTCTAAGTTAACATACATATCTTGTTGTCACCATACCATACGAGCTTAACATATATATATATAGTGATAAGGTTATTTAATATAAGGTCCTAAATAGCCAATTGCAGAACCAGAGAGAAACCATAGCAAAATCAGGCGAAACCAACAAATACAGATGCAGAATCCACACAAGTTGAGATGCAACACATAACTAATCAAAACATAGTCAGATTAATTAAAACTATAGCATCACCATCACCATTGCAAAACCAAGTGAAATCATAGCAGAACCACATGCAAAACCAGACAGATGCAGTGCAGAACCATAACATAATCAAACAAAACCATATGCGAAAAACCAAGCGATATAATAAAATGCATGGGGCTACGAAAACCATCACCAACCGAATATGCAAGCCTCCAATTTTATTATTTTATCATTACTCTATATATAATGGAGCGTCGAGTTTTGCTACAGTCGTTGTAGCAGTGTAGGGCTCGCTTTTGGGTTGTGGGCTCCCGCTTTTCCCCTTTCGTTTGTTCCCTCGCTTCTTTTAGCCTTTTCCCGAACGCTAACAAATGATAGAATGCGCTAGAGATTTATACGTGTCTCTTCCCTGTGGTTTTCTCGGTAGCTGTGCAGATCTTCTTCGTAAACTTTCATCGGCTGCTGCTGCGCTTTAACTTTACCGGAGGGCGATACGTTTGTGGTTTGTGTATTTGCTTCTTATGATCTACGTATTGAGGTCTTATTTATTTATTTATTTGATTATTTTTTTATTCTTCAGTTTTGGAGATCTTGAAGACTGTTGTTGCGCCGAATCAGAAGATATTAGGTTTGTGTATTCATATGTTTGTTTTATTTTTTTGTTTGCACTTTGTGTATAGTCATTCGTAGTGATTTGTAGTCAGCTGTGTCATTTGCGATTAAGTGGTTGTAGTGATTTGTGTCATTTGTAGTATGTTGTACTTTGTGTGTAGTGATTTCGGGTGATTTGTAATCATCTGTGTGATCTACGATTTGTGTGATTTGTGATGAGTAGCTGTGAGAAACAGTAATCGCCTTATCTGTATAAGTAATTGTAATGATTTATGTGATTTGTCATTTGTGTAATTTGTCATAAGAGTAAAACCCTAAGAAATCAGAATAAAACTGTGCCCCATAACTAAAAATATAGTTATTTGTTAAGTATGAGGAGTAAGACTAAAGGTGTCCGTAGAAATAGTTGTAGTCAATCATTAGAAGGAAACGGGTCTGTTAGCTGTGATCTTGGTGAAGGGTTGGTCCCTGGTGGTGTTATAGATGTGCCCGCTGATTTAGATGCTAACAACGGTGGCGGGTTTCTTATGATTGATACGCCTACTTCGGTTTGTGAAAGTATAATGATTCCTGCATGTGACGTTGCCAAATTCATGTGTGTTCACGATTCCTTATGTTGTAACGATCCCTTGGAACATGATTCGGTTACTATTAACGCTGTTCCTGGTGTGTCTATAAAATCTTCGAATGGTATATCGATTAATGAACTTCGTGAGGACTGTGTTCGTGCCTTTCCGCTCTCTACAAGTACCGACAGAAAAGGGGAACAAAATATGGATGACATACCACTGTCAGCAGCAACTGGTACTGTATCTTTTTTTATTGTTGTTTGTTTATATTTGTATTTTGTTCGTACCTATAATTTTTTCCCCGCATCTCTTATTTGTAGGTCCATGTCATGTTGGTATGCTTGTTTCAATGCATTTGGGAACTACCAGCTCTTCTGGTAATGTTCTGTATCTTTTATTTTTCAGTTTCCTTTTTCATCGTTTGTCTATGTTTACTTACGTCGCATTTTTTTCATACGAGATATGCCAACAGATATACGACCGCATTCGGATTCTAATACTGGTAGTGGCTTCCTAACGGTTGATATGCCAAATTCGTTTTGCGAGAGTATAATGATTCCTCCGTGTGACGTTGCTGAATTCATGGATAGTGACAATTCTTTGTCTTATACCAACAACAATGTTCTTTCCACAATTCCTAGCAGATGTTCCAATGGTATATCAATTAATGAGCGCCATGAAGGTTATCGATGTAGTGTCTCAGATCGAACGGATGTTGCTGGAAAAGGGAAACAGAAGGTAGATGATGTATCATTGTCGGCAACAACCGGTGCTGTATATTTTCTTATTGTCATTTGTATATGTCTGTATTTTATTGGTTTTTACACCCTTTTTAACGCTTCTGTTTTCGCTTTCTGTGTCTAACTTTCACCGTTGGTTTTCGCAGTTGAATCTGAACCTGCTCCTGCTACATCTTCTAGCTATAATGCACACTTTCAAAATACGCCCTCTACTCCTGCTACCACTTCTCAAACAGTTACAAATCCTGTATCGAGTGCTAGGCGAGCAGTGAGAATACAAAGAACTGGTATTAACCGCCAACGCACAGGTAGTATTAATTATGTTTTCTTGCTATATGGGACTTTTATCTGTAGGTAACGTTTGTTGCTCTTTTCGCAATTGAATCTGACCCTGCTCCTACTGCATCTTCTAACTATAATGCACACTTTCAAAATCCGTCCTCTACTCCTGCTACCATTTCTCAAACGGTTACAAATCCTATATCGAGTGCTAGGCGAGCAGCGAGAACACAAAGAACTGGTATTAACCGCCAACGCACAGGTACTATTAATTATGTTTTCTTGCTATATGGGACATTGTTTCTGTTTCTTTTATTCCTTTTAACCTTCATTTATATATATATATAAAATATATATATATATATATATATATATTATATATATATATATATATATATATATAATATATATATATATATATATATAAATTTAATGCCTTTACAGGACCACCAGATACATATGTCTCTTTAGGGGCATTTAACAGAATCTGTCGTCATTGCAAGGCACTTTTTTGGTTTGAAGAAAGGATCAAACATGGAAGCCGTGCATCCCCTAGCTATCATAGATGTTGCATTGGTGGTCAAGTAGTTTTGCGTCGTCAATCCGAATACCCTGCATATATCAAGCAATTGTTCACAGACCGCCATTTCATGGAGAATGTCAGAGCTTATAACTCAATGTTTGCTATGACTTCGTTAGGAGCTCAAACCGATGAATCAGTAAACAGAGGCCGTGGCCCGTATGTCTTCAAAGTATCGGGACAGATTTATCATTGGATAGGTTCTCTTTGTCCGGCTGAGGAAACTGACCCGCGTTTCTTGCAGTTATACATCTTTGATACACAAAATGAAATACAGAATCGTTTGACCCATTTTGAAGATGGTGGTCAAAATTTAAGGCCAGAAATTGTTAATGGGTTAATTCAGGTTCTATGAGCACAATGAGTTGGTTCGTTTATTTAGGACAGCAAGAAACCTGCTGATCGCTGAAGACATTCCTGACTTCAAGATACGGTTATTTGCAGTCAAGGGTTCGCGACAGCATGAGTTGCCTTCTGGCGATTCTATTGGAGCTATTGTTTATGAAGGAGGTCCTGATACAGGGACTGAGTTTGATATCGTTATTCAGCAACGTTCCAGCCAACCGCAAAGAGTTAGCAAATTGCATCCTTGCTATATGTCATTCCAGTTTCCTCTACTTTTCGTTTTCGGAGAAGATGGATTCCACATTGGCCTACGTTTATGGAACCCGGATACTCAAACAGTGGAAGAAACCAAAAAGATGTCAATGAAGATGTACTACGCATATCAATTGCATGATCGCTTTGAAGAATATAGTCTGCTGACACGATCCGGAAGGCTCTTTCAACAATATGTAGTCACAGCTTATTGTAGTGTGGAGCAATATCGATTAGATTACATTCGGGAACACCAAAACGATATCAGAAACGATTACCTTTCAGGGGTGTATGATGCAATTGCACGCGGTGATCGGAATGGTTCAGTTGTAGGAATGCGAACAATCCTTCCTGTATCATTCGTTGGTGGCCCACGGTATATGTACAGCCACTATCTTGATGCACTCGCAATTTGCCGGGTTTATGGAAACCCATCTTTCTTCATCACATTTACATGCAATGTTAAATGGCCAGAAATTACAGAATATATGGAACAGTTTCCAGACGTTAATGTTGCTGATAGGCCAGATGTTGTCGACCGAGTTTTCGAGCAGAAAATTCATCTTCTGATTGCGTATCTGCGTGACGGAAGACCATTTGGACCAGTTGCAGCGAGTAAGTTTCAGTTTTTATTAATATGTACCTATACATAAACCCTTTACATTATATCTGATTCAATTTTTATGTTTAACTTTTCAGTTTTGTACACCGTTGAATTTCAAAAGCATGGCCTACCACATTGTCATTTGTTGTTGTGGATAAAAGAAGCTTCAAGAGTACATTCACATGCAGATATCGACCGATATATATCGGCTGAATTACCTGGTAGACACGTTGACCCAGAAGGTTATCGAATAGTTACCGAGTTTATGATGCATGGTCCATGTGGCATCGCAAATAGATCAGCGCCATATATGAAGGGAACTGATTCATGTACAAAAGGGTTTCCTAAACCATATGCTGATGCTACTTCTATTGACAAAAATGGCTATGTACATTATCGCAGGCGTCCTTGGGGAGACATTACTACCGTCCAAAACGTTGAGTTGGATAATAGCTATGTCGTGCCATATAATATGATGCTTCTTACCAGGTTTTATGCACACATCAATGTAGAATATTGTGAATGGACAACGTTGATTAAGTATTTATTCAAGTATATTTCAAAAGGCACAGACCGAGTAGTCACGCAGATAACAAGATCCACTAGAAACACGCCTTCAACAAGCCAGCCACCTGCAATTAGAATTGATGAGATAAACAATTATCTAGATGCGAGATACATTGGTCCACACGAGGCCTGTTGGCGATTGCTAGGATTCGATATTCACTACAGAGATCCGGCTGTGCAAATACTGGCTGTTCATCTTGAAAATATGCAGCGTGTAACTTTCAAATGAAAATTACGCTCTGTTCAATGAAAATCCAAGTAACAAGAAAACCACCCTAACACAGTGGTTAGACTTTAATGCTCGGTCTACACTTGGTCACCATCTGACGTATCTAGACTTTCCTTCTGAATTTGTTTGGAATCATGCTCAAAAGTTTTGGTCGCCTAGACGAAACCTTAACAAGCCTTCAATTGGTAGGTTAGCATACATACATCCTAGCGCTGGTGATTTGTATTACCAAAGGCTTTTACTTTGCCACCAGAAGGGCTGTGCATCGTTCTCTGCTATACGTACAGTTGAAGGCCGCCTTTATCCAACTAATATATCAGCGTGTGAAGCAATGGGTTTATTAGCAGATGACGGAGAATGGTCGCTTGCTCTTTTAGAAGCAGCCTTAACAGCTACAGCAGCAGAAATACGGCAACTGTTCTCTCAAATTCTTATCTTTTGTGATGTTACTAATCCAGTCTCTCTTTGTAATAAGCACTGGAGGCTTATGAGTGATGATATACCTACAATCTTATCACATCTGTTCCAGATGCCCCAAATTAGCTTGACTGATGAAGAGCTGCAAAATGGGGTTCTCTACGACCTGGAACCTATTCTTAGGTCTCATGGGAAATCGGTTACAGATTTTGGTATCCACCTGCCTGCATGGCACCTGCTACAGATTCTGCGAAACAGAACAGTTATGGAAGAGCGAAGCTATGATACAGAAGCTATGACCGTTGAAAGAGATTGTTTGGTACCAAATCTCAATACTCAGCAACGGCAACTGTTTGATGCTATTCTCGAAGGCGTCAGAGATAACAGACAAAAGCTAATTTTCGTATATGGTTACGGTGGCACTGGAAAGACTTTTGTATGGAAGAGCATAATCTACGCCCTACGAGCAGAGCGAAAGATAGTTCTTGCAGTGGCTTCTTCCGGGATTGCTTCACTGTTGTTACCATCAGGCCGCACTGCTCATTTAAGGTTTAAGTTGCCACTAGATGTAACGAACGAGTCTATGTGCACTATAAAAAAACATACTCAGCTGGCTGACTTACTGATACAAACAGATCTGATAATTTGGGACGAGGCGCCTATGAATGATCGTAAATGTTTTGAGGCCCTTGACCGGACCTTGCGAGATCTGTTAGATACACCAACAACTGTTTTTGGCAATAAGTCAGTCATCCTCGGTGGAGATTTCAGACAAACTTTACCGGTAAAGAAAAAAGGTACAAAACAGCAAATTATTTCCTCATGTATCACTGAATCATATCTGTGGAAACATTTCAGAGTTCATCTGTTGACTGAAAATATGCGGCTGAAAACAACAGAGACGCCTTCCCATCAATTGCTTGCAACTGCAGCATTTTCTGAATGGTTAGTCAACATAGGGAATGGTGTTATTGGTGAACCAGATCAATCAGATCCCCAAGATACCTCATGGATACATATACCCGATATGTATTGTATTACAGATAGTGATGACGCAAGGATGCAACTTATACGATTCATATATCCTGACGCCATTCTTCAATCACCAACTGCCGAATCCTTGCAAGAAAGAGCAATTGTTTGTCCAAAAAATGAAACTGCTGACGCTATTAACTCAGATATCCTGCAAATGTTATGTGCTCCCAATCATGTATATACAAGTAACGATGAAGCTATACCACGCGGAAATGACGAAGGAGCCACAGAATTACTATATCCAGCAGAGTACCTTAACACGCTATCATTCACAGGAATTCCGCCACATAAGCTCGAACTCAAAATAGGCGCCCCTGTTATGTTGCTAAGGAACTTGAATTTGACTGGAGGTCTTTGTAATGGGACACGCATGATCGTAACACAGATGCTTGCTAAGGTAATCGAAGTCAGAATTGTTACCGGTACTCGCATACTACAAAAAGTATTTCTTCCTCGAATTCTGCTGTTCAACAGAGACGAGCATCTGCCATTTATATTCAAAAGAAAGCAGTTCCCGGTAAAAGTATGCTACGCAATGACCATCAACAAAAGCCAAGGCCAGTCACTGAACAAGATCGGTGTGTACTTACCAGAACCCATTTTTGGTCATGGCCAGTTATACGTTGCACTTTCAAGAGCCACATCTCCTGACGGGCTAAAAATCCTCATCAAAGATCAGCTTAACAGACCACCGAATACGACAAAAAATATCGTCTACAGGGACTTTTTAGAAACCATTATCAGAACCCAGGTCTTATTCATAACAAACACATTGCACATATTCTTTCACATTTCTGTGTTAGTATTTATGCATATGACCCAACCACAGATACAGCAAACAGAATATATTATTCTAATACTTAGAGATTGTATAGGGCTGAACCAAACACTAATTTTCTCTGGAAGAAATATAGGATCAGTTATATTTTTAGATGTTTTCTTTGCTTAGCCTATTACTGATTAGCAGATTACTGGTACCATGTAACGTCTATTATGTTGCTATATTTTTTACATGTAACGTCTATTATGTTGCTATATTTGTTAGCTATATTTTTACAGGTTTTCTCCCTTATTACTGAATCACAAATAACTGAACATTGAACCCAGCTAGGATCCAATAAACATATTTTGGTTCCTAATCCTAATGCACAGGTGACTAAACCCATATAGGATCAGTTATACTTTTAGATGTTTTCTTTGCTTAGCCTATTACTGATTAGCAGATATCTTTCTTAGCTATATTCTTACAAATTTTCTCCCTTATTACTGAATCACAGGCGACTGAACCCATATAGGGTCTCATATCTTATTTTAACCCTTGCGAAGTGTATCTATGTCATTTATATTTTTACAGATTTTGTTACCTGCTGTCAAAACACCAGTTCAGTAAACCCATATAGGGTGACGCGCATTCTACCACCATGCTTATACTAACAAAAAATCAGACACAGACTTTGCTACTTCTGATTTGGCAATTATATGTGTGGTCCTATAGAAAGGAAAATAGGCCATGCCTACAGAGACTTCTTTTACGTGCACTTAACAACGCACAGATCAGTTAACCCACATAGTGTCTAATAAACAGATTCTCTCAAATCTGATTCCCTTACCTTTCTGATGGAGCCGATACACACGATAATATATTGCTAAACCACAGGTAAGTAAACCCATATAGGGTCAGTTCTGTTTTTACAGACTGAACTCATCTGTCATCTAATATTTTACTATGTTTCTTACCTATATTTTTACAGATTTTGTATCCTGTTACTAAATCGCAGGTGACTAAACCTATATACAATCTAATATCTTATTTTAACCCTTGCGGATTATATCTATGTTAGTTATATTGTGACAGATTTTGTTACCTACTGTCAAAAGGCTACCTCAATGAACCCATATAGGGTCGCACACATTCCAACGCCAGGTGACTAAACCTATATACAATCTAATCTCTTATTTTAACCCTTGCGGATTATATCTATGTTAGTTATATTGTGACAGATTTTGTTACGTACTGTCAAAAGGCTAGCTCAATGAACCCATATAGGGTCACACACATTCCAACGCCATGCTTATACTGATGAGAAATCGGACACAGATTTGGCTACATCTGATTTGGCAGTTACATGTACGGTCCTATAGACAAGAGAATAGGCCCACCCTTTTATAATGTTCTAAGAATGGATACCTTCAGAGACATCTTTCGCATGTACTTTACGGAGACCACAACCATATATTTCTTCCCATGTAATACCGATACATTTTTCGAACCAAGGTAAAGCTGTACTAGACTGACTCCTGCTAACACCAACTCTCATATGTTGGTTGCTTGGATACAGTTTATTGGCTATGCATTTTTGCTAACAACTACCTTTTCTTACCTATTACACCTATTTATATATGATCTCATCTATCACTGCATCATTATGATACAGGAAAATGTCGCATGATACTTCACTGCCAACAATAGCAAGGTCTGAAGGAAAAAGGCCAGCAACAGATCTTGAAATTGTTGGACTTGGTAATCTGAAACCATCAGACATAGCAAAAGCAATATGCGTACGAGTATATCGCAAATGGACAGTTACAGATACCAGAGGAATAAAACAGCCAACTTTGAGCGTTATATTACTTGATCAGCAGGTTATGTTAATCTGCATCACGCCTTTTAATACACATTAAATTTCCCATTCTTAATATTTGTGTTTTTCTTTCATATTATAGGGTGGCGCCATACAGGCAAATGCAGAAGGCCACGAAAAAACAAGATTTGATAACATCCTTCAAATCAATGGTGCATACACAATCACCGGATTCGGTCTTCTAGACACCAAAAAATGGATGCAGACATTACCTAATCGCTTCACTTTGATATTAGGGAGGGTCACCGATGTTCAGCCCTATGCTGGAACCAGCTTTCCACTACATCATTTCAACTTTGCCACATACACCCAGTTACTTCAGCGTGCAGACAAAAACACTGTAATACTAACAGGTACAGATTAATATTAGTAGCAATCACACAATAAAAAATAGTATAACTGCACATTATGTCACTACAGATTACATAGCATGTGTCCTTTCTGTTGGTGATATCCGTGAACCAAAGCCACCCAACACAAAACAAATTGTCTGGAGAGACATCATACTTCGTAACCTAGAGTAAGTTAATCATATGAACTCTTTTTTGAATAACAGCCATTCATACGTACTCTTTTTTAAATAACAGCCATTCTAAATAACAACTCGCTAACATATTTTCCCATATGCAGAGGGGACACTGTCAGATTCACCCTTTGGAATGAGAAAGCTCAAGAATTTAACGTCAGTGCCTACGAAAAAGAACCTAAACCAACCGTCATGGCTGTCAGTTCATGCTGGGTGAAGACATACAAAGGTACCACCATTGCCACAGACCCACGTTTCAAAGATATTAACAGAATAGATTCTAACAAAGCCACAAACAAATGCAGGGTTGCAACTATCAAGCACACCTGCAACTTACTACTATTTCAACCCTCCTATTCCTGAAACAGATTACATACTAAGCATGTCAGTTGTTCTCCTTCTCTTTTAACACATTTGCCTAATTTTTGAAGCATCAAACTAACTTGCAATATCCTTGCAGGTATGAACAGTTGCTCCCACCACCAGTCATACAGAATGTGCGCACATACCGCTATGATAACATAGAAGATGAAAAGAAAAGAAACAGAGCTACAATAGACGAGCTTCTACGAGAAGATCCAAGAAACCAAACAGTCAGTACTTCTATCAAACTTACAACTACTAGCTTTGTATTTGCCATGTAACTGTTTTAATGTATAACTACCTTTTACAGAATGTTAGATTCACATTCGTTGCAACAATTGAAGAAGTTGTTGTTGGCATACCATGGTTCTACCGTAGATGCCATGACTGTAGGCGGAAAATCTTTGATGACCGCCCACATGCACAGTGTGAGACGCCAGCTCCAACACAGCCGAATGATTACAGGTACAAGTAACCAAAAACAGTTTATAAGCAACACAAAAAAACTCTTAATATTGTGTAATGAACTCACCTATGTTTAATACCTATGCAGTTATTCCTTTAGACTATTGATTTCTGACAACACTGGAGTTTTAACGTTAACATGCTTCAGTAATGAGGTACATTCAATAGTCACAGAAGTCAACAAAGTTGTCTCAGAAGAAGGGTACACCGATGCATATACAGTCCCGCCACATTTAGCAGCCCTCGAAGGAACCACGCATTTGTTTCAGCTGCACTTCTCGCCAGATTCTACAAAAGAAAATCAGAGCTATGCGCTTGATAGCGTGATGGAAACTGATCCACATCTACTGCTACCGGCTGAACAGAACATTCCCTTGCTAACAGAAGCTGAACCCGAGTCACCAACTGAAGAAGGTTGTAATTTCACAAGCTGTTGTCTGTTTCGCGCACTCGGTAACTTTTTTTTGCATGATAATTAACTGAACTCTGTCAAGTGCTACTTCCGAACCTCCGATTACTCCTGCTTCACCTGGAGTTTTGCAAGCAACCACTCCTACTACAATAGAGACTACTAGCCATTTACAAGACCAAGCAACAAAGCCAGAAGTACCAAGGACATCTGCTCGAAGACGAATCTTAACAGATAACAAGCGAGAGGATACAAGCAATGCAGCAAAAAAACCAAAACCAACTGTCCGTAAATGACTGAAGATCCGAGTGCCACGGTTCAATAACATGTTAACTTTTTTTGCTTTAGAACAACATCTAAACCACTATCGACTGTAATGTAACACTATACTGCTGTTAGTTTTTAATGCAATGTTTTCTCTATGTATATTGCTATCTATTGCTGCCCCGCCGCAACGCGGTGGTTCGTAGCACTTCTCGTTACTAAACAAATGTGAAGACCCCATATTATTTTATCAAATTTCTAATTGAAATGTACCACTATAAAAATGATATAACTTTTCACTGACCCATTATTAATCCAACATCCGATCAAAATCAAGTTCTGAAAGATTAAAAATTCAAACAATTTATATACTAAGACAAAAAAATCTCACCACGTTAGCTTTTGTGTTTTCTTTTCTTTCTTTTTTTTTCGTCGACGGCAAACATTCGGGAACTTACTGGAACGATTATTAATGCAACCAACAACGAAGAATCAATAGCAACATGTGGACGACAAAAGGATCTAATCCAAACAAACAACCCAATAATCTTTCTTTTTCATAGCTCTGATGTCATGTAGAAATCATAGGGAAAATGACAATTATATTATCAGATTCAACTATAATATTATAATACAATTACAACAAACAGAAAAATACATAGGAAACCCTAACCGCTAAACAACCTAAACAAAAGCCTTATTAGCTAACACCAGTCACTAACTAAAAAAAAGTCGTCACATTAACAAATGACGTGTTCTTATTTTGACAAACTAACACACACTACAATACAGGTTTGGTATAATGGTATTTGAGTTTCTACCAACCTAAAAGTTATAAGTTCAAACATCGTTTGAGGTGTTTGTGAGATATGTGTGGTATAAAGAGTGAAAAATAATAGTTCAAGAAAAAGAAAAGAAAAACACACTACAATGTAGAGTTGATATCACTAGAGACCCAATATTTATAACGGACACAATTAACCAATCCTGATCATCTATTTTTCATCAAAATTTAAAAAACTCGCTTTCACCTTTTTTTGAAAATAAAATATCTTGCAAATGGTAAATCGTTACGCTGCAAAAAATACAACATCGCGATGAGAATTTTTTTTGATCTTTCAGTAAATGGACAATTCGATATATTTTCGATGAACTTTTTTGTAGGACCTAAGATATATCAACTTATCACACAATATAAAGCAATTATGAATGGCACTTATGGATCGTATAGTGACAAGAGTATGTGATGTATGTATGCCGTGTAATACTAGAGAGAGTAAGAGATGAAGAGAAATCTTTATTAATAAAAGCATACACTACACACTTAAGAACACTCTCCAAATGAGGTGGAGAGTGCCTTTTATAGTTCAATACAAACGAGCCTTATGGGCTTTCCATGGGCTCGGATATAACATGGATTGGACAAGGATTACAACTTAACTTAAATGGACTAGCTTAGCTTAACTTTTAACCAATTAGCTTAGCCCAATCCACGAGCCCATTGACTATTCTCACCACATATTCTACGAAACATTACAAAGTTATAAATACGTAAATGACCATCACTTTCTATTAAAGCTAACAATCTCCCCCTAAGGGATGGTCATTCAAAAGATGCTCCATGTGATTAGGTCTTTGGTCTTCTTTTTCTTGAGCTTTGTGTGTCGTCATAGAATAGTCTTGATTCATTTGTTCCTTCATGCTTTGTGATCTTCGTAGTAACGTCTTTTGATCTTTCTTGCCTTTGATTAACATCTTTACAGGTTTGTCGTGTCGTCTCTTCCAACATACTCATACTTCTTGATAATACTTTGAACTTCATACTTATGTCTTCCTCACTTGATCCATGAACTTGTTCTTGACATCTTGATTAGTTCTTTGACTTTGGCGTAACTCATTGTCTTTAACTTGATCTCTTTGTCTAGAACGTTCTTCACTTGAGCTTGTTGAGGATGATCTTCATAAGTATGAGTATGAGAAGATGTAGATGTTGAAATATATGATGATGGTAAATGGCCTTTCCTCAGTACCTGCATAAAAATAGTTAGTAATAAATCATCCGGCACTTACAGGTTCGGAATTCGAGATTGTTAACAGCATAGTGTGAAAACTTTCTCTAATCCTTGCCAAGGCTGTTCCTGAACCGGATGCCCCCGAGAGAGCTAACTCAGATACACCGAAGTGTATCAACGATTCAAGTGAGCCACTGAAGTATACCGGAGTATCACTTCACGAATGTAGACCGTTTAAAGCAAATAACCATCACGATAGATAAGGCAAGATCCGTAGATCTCATAAAGACTCTTACAACTTGTGTTCTTTTTGGCGAACACAAGTGTATTATATTGGAAGTGTATCCTAAGAGATCTTTTAATGAATCTCATGGCTCTAGACTCGATTATGTGCATTTTGGTTTTAGTCGTCGGAGGCATGGAGCAGAGTGCCACCTTTTCAATATCAACACATCTCGGAGTGAGAGGCCGATAGATTATGCAAGGTTCTCCATGAGAAATGAAACAAATATCTTGTAAGAGATACCTGAGTGGCTAGGAGGGGTTGTGCAGCGCGTCACTGGGTCCATGACGTCTTGTCTTCAATACCGGTATCATCTTTGTGATAACCGATAGCAGATGTATTGACCCGGTTTCTGCCCTAAGTTTTCATAGAGGGCTATTTCTTTTCACCCTTTCATAAACTTTTCTTTTTAATTCTTCAACCCCTTCTTTCTCCTTTCTCATTTACTCCTTCCTTTTTTTTCAATCATACATAAGGACTTCTAATTTCAATCTATTGGAATTGTCCTTGGGTAGATCCCTCCGGCTCTGGCGGATCATAGGACATATACCTAACCATAATCACCTTATTACTCCATGGTTATCCTAGATTTATTGATCACATGCCATAAAACCTTTCGTGAAAATCTCTCAAAGTGTTTATGAATATAAACACATTTTTGTTAACACTTCGAGAGTTTTGCATTTTCTGAAATACTCCCCCTACACATGTGCTTGTACGTTTTTTAAGATATGTTTGCACATGTAGGGTAGAGTTCGCACTTTTCAATTGATCGATTTTCAGTGAATATGACCGTTGCGAGACACGTTTACATCACTAGTTTGACTAGCTTGAAATTATTACCCGTCCTGGTCATATTCAAAGAGAATCTATCGAGATGGTACACTCTACTCTGACAAGTCCTTTGCAAGACACGCTTACATCACTGGATAAACCAGCTTGAAATTATTACTCGTCCAGGACAAGTCTTTTCTATTAATGACAATTAATTTTCGTCAATTCTTGGGTAAAATCTGAGTCGAGCTCTTTTGAGATTCAACTACAATCTTTAAACATTTCTGATCACATTTTAATCACGTCTTCTCCCCCTCAAAAATAGCATGTCGTGATATTTTTGATATCAACTGATTAAAACAAAAGCTTATTTGAGAGATAGACTGATTTGGTTTAGCATGAATTCAGAACATTTTGATTTTGATATTTATACTCCCCCTTAAAGAAAGCATGTTTTTAAACATAGAGTTTAAAATCTATTTTAAGGGTTTGGAGGGAGTTATGATTTCATCTTTGGAATTTCGAGTCCTGATCTGAAATAATCAGAAGTCATCATTTTAGCCTGGGTTTCGTACTGAAGTATACGAAAGCCATAGTGAAGAAATTTTAAGAAACGTCATGTTTTAGAAAACATTTTAGAGAACTCTCGCTCAAGCATCTGTACATGTCCGTATCACTGTTGAATGAAATTTCTAGATACGTACAGAATATCGATTATACGAGAGACATGTCGTAAGAAGAATATTTTTTGGTTTTTAGATTTTATATTGTTTTTGTATTTTTGAAATTTTTTCTATTTTTATATTTTGTTTATGGTTGGTGTTTCAAATTTTGTATTTTGTTTTTCAAAAAATATTTACAGCGAATCTATTTGGAAAATATTTTCAAGAAGATTCGAGAAGACGTTCTAGCTCCTCAGGAGTTAGGCTTCGCATGCCAATTCGTCGAACTAAATCATCAAACCTTTCTTTTGGAAGGGCTTTAGTAAATAAATCAGCGAGTTGGTAATCCGTCTTCATGAAAAATAATTCAACAGTACCCTCTTCTACGTGCTCTTTGATGAAGTGATAGCGGACTCTAATATGCTTGGTATTCTAGTGTTGTACTGGATTGCACGAGATGGCTATGGCACTTTTCGAATCACAATACATAGGTATTCTATCAAAAGTAAAGCCATAATCTGTGAGTTGTGTCCTCATCTATAGAACTTGGGCACAACACGCAGATAGAGACACATACTCGGCTTCTGCGGTTGATAATGCAGTACAATCTTCCTTTCATGACGACCAGCCTACTAGCTTTTCACCCAAAAATTGTGCTCCATCTGATGTACTTTTTGCTGTAACTTGACAGCCTGCATGATCGGCATCTGAAAATACTATTAGTTTAAATTCGGAATCCTTCGGATAGCAAAGTCCCATGTTAATGGTTCTTCGTAGGTACCGAAACATCCGTTTGACCACTTAGAGGTGAAGTTCGGTAGGCCTTGCCTGAAACCGTGCTAATAAGCAAACAGTAAAATGAATATCGGGTCGACTAGCAGTAAGGTACATGAGAGAACCAATCATGCTCCGATATTTCTTCGGATCGATGGGTTTCCCAAATAAATTAGCACCGATTTTTGGTGAAGCGACCATTGGTGTACCAAGAGAGTCACAATTATCCATACCATGCTTTTTCAAAATCTCGATTGTATATTTAGCTTGATTAATAAAAATACCATGAGGGGATTGGTGTATTTGTAAACCAAGAAAGAATTTAAGTTCCCCCATCATGGACATTTCAAATTTGCTTTTCATGAGAATTTCAAAATGTTTTGAATGATTCGGATTAGTGGACCCAAAGATAATGCCATCTACGTAAATCTGAACAATCAAAATGTCATCTTGGTATTTTCTTGTAAACAAGGTAGAATCAACAGTTATTTTGGTGAAATTGTTTTTAATCAGGAAAGATGATAGTTCGTCATACCACGCTCTTGGAGCTTGTTTTAAACCATAAATAGCTTTCTTTAGCTTGTAGACATTGTCTGGATGTTCTTTGTCAGTAAATCCTTCTGGCTGACTCACATACACTTCTTCTTTCAGAGTTCCATTCAAGAATGCCGTCTTGATGTCCATCTGATATACAGTGATGTTTTTGTGAGCTGCATATGCCAAGAAAATCATGACTGCCTCAAGTCTTGCTACAGGCGCGAATGATTCTTCTAAATCTATCCCTTCTTCCTATCTGAATCCTTTAGCCACGAGACGAGCTTTGTTGCGAATTACAGTCATTTCTTCATCATTTTTGTTCTTCCATAGCCATTTGAGATCAATGACAAGTTTGTCAATTGGACTTGGAACTAATTCTCAACTATCATGTAACTGGTATTGAAGAAGTTCTTCCTGCATCGCTTCAATCCATGCATTCTCTGCCATCGCCTCCCGAATGTTCTTTGGTTCTTTTAGGCTTACTGAGCAAATGTAGATGCACATATCGGGGTCCGTGGCGAGTTGTCTTTTCGTCTGAACTGGCCTTGAAGGTTCACCAATAACTTGTTCTATTGGATGGTCTTTTGTCTATTGGAGTGTAGAAGGGTACCTTGGGTTTAACGTATGTGTGTTATATGGTTCTTGTAACCTTGAAGATGATTCAGCCGAATCCGTAGCAAACGGGTTTTCGAATACTTCTTCTTCTAACGCAGCATCGTTTTAGTTCTGTGTTTGTTCTTCTTGAAATGGTGAATTTTGGTGTTGCTAATCAACTCTTGGTAGAACAATTTTAATAATTGGAGTTTCTGAAGTAGATGTAGATGAGGTTGAGGGAGTTGGTGCGACAGCTTCGATTGTTTTTTATGCATCTTGTGGTGGTGGAGGTTGATGGTTTTGAGCGGGTGCAGCGGAATGTTGTGGTGATGCATTTGTCGAAGTTCCACCATAGTATTCATCAAACATTAACTCGAAAAAATTTTCCGATTCTTGTTCGGAAGGTTTATCAGTGTTTGTTGATTGAGCTCCTTGAGGTACGAGTCCTGAACTAATGTGTCCAGAAGTCTGCGGGTTTGGTGCGGGTCCTAATCTGTTATGATTAGAAGCCATTGGGTTAAGCGTGGGTTCCAGAGCGAGTCTCTTAGAAGCCATTTGTGAAATTTCATCAAACTTCACATTCATCGTCTCCATTATGCTTTTTTTCCTTCTATTATACACCCTGAATGCCCTCGAGTTTTCTGAGTATCCAATGAAGATTCCAATATCACCCTTAGCTTTCAGCTTCCCTAGATCTTCTCTGTCGTTCGTTGGATAGCACAAAGCACCAAACACGTGAAGGTCAGAGATATCAGGTTTTCTGTTGTTCACTAGTTCATATGGGGTTTTATTGAATCTTGGATGGATTAGGGAACGGTTTTGAGTGAAACAAGCAGTGGCAACAACATCAGCCCAAAAGAATAACGGTGCACTAGAATAAATCAACATTGTGCGAGCAGCTTCCACAAGAGTTCTATTTCTTTTTTCAACTACCCCATTTTGCTGTGGAGTTCTAACAACAGATGTCTGATGTGTGATTCCAGCATCTTCAAAATAAGTTTTTAACTCCTGATTTGTGAATTTTGTGCCATTGTCTGTTCTTACAATCCTTACTGGATCTTGAAGTAGGACTTGCATATGCTTCAGAAAGGTGATGATTATGCCTGGTGCTTCTTCTTTTGACTTCAGAAACCTAACCCAAGTATATCTTGAATAGTCATCGAAGATAACAAGGATATACTTCTTCCCATTAATGCTTTCAACTCTCATTGGGCCACATAATTCCATGTGCAACATATGTAACTTTGTTTCTGAACTGGGTACCGTTTTAGGTTTATATGATGCCCTTTTGCTTTTTTCTTGTTCGCATGATGGACATAAGTGATCATTGGTGTATTTGAACTTAGGAAGTCCGTTGATGATGTTGTCTTTGGCTAATTTGTTGATGGTGTCGAAATTGAGATGGGATAATCTTCTATGCCACAGCTAGGATTTTGTTCCACATGCTCTTGTCATAAGACAAATTGGTGATGAAGAGGCCATTTGGTTGATGTCGATAGCATATAGGTTGGTGCCACGATTCCTACTTAAGAGATCATCGCCAACCAAATTTCTAACAAAGCACGTGTTTCTCCTAAATGCAACCTCTAAATCTGCGTCACAAAACTGCCCAACTGAAAACAAATTGTGTCCCAACCCTTCGACGTAGTAAACTAGAGTGATTAAATAATTCCCAAATTGAAGATCTCCATAACCCAGAATAGCTGCTACATGATCATTTCCAAAGCGTACAGTTCCCATGAATTTCCAGACGAAATTGATCAGCAACTTTAGATTCCTGGTCATGTGCTTGGAGCAACCCGAGTCGACGATCCAAAGACATATTTCGATAACCTGCGAAGAACAGAAGAGTTTGTATTTGGAAACCGTTTAACATTTGGTTCCATGGGGTTAGGGGTAACATCCGAATCACATTCATAGAAAGTTTCTACTGGTTCAATTTGAACAGCTGTCAATTTGCTATTCTGGAGTATGAACTTTCTACCCGTTGGTTTCCATACACAATACTTAAGATAGTTCCTAGGCATATGACTACTAGTAGTTGACCTAAATCGTTCAATTAGTTTTCCTATATATCTAGATCTAGCACTAGTTCCTTTTGGAACGTTCTTCTGTTCATGCGTAAAATTCACATTTTTAGAAACATAATCATCACAAACATCATTAGATAAACATTTCTTGCACATTAAACAAACAGAGTCATTACATGCATTAGAAACAGTACTTTTGACATTACATTTAGATGATATATGTCTCTTATTACAAAGTGATAAATTCCTAGGGTGTTCTTCTACTTCTTCAACTTTATTCTGGCATCTACTCTTAGAGACAGGTGAGACTCTATTGTTCCTTGTATTGCTCCTAGGCTGTAGTCTGCTGCTCCTAGAGGTACTTTCTAATCTTGTAGAAGGTAAGGCACACGCATTAGGATTTATATTGTTGTCCTTAGAAGTTGTTTTAGCATTCCTAGACTCTTTTGGATTAGCTTTTTCGTTGTCTTTTTCCCTATATGTTTTAGATATGGAGGCAGACGCATTAGTGGGACTAATCCTATAAAGGCCAGGTGCTATAACTTTTGGTGTTTCGACAACCGCTTTTCCTTTATCAACAATATTTTCTTTTTCATGTTGCTTGGGCAAAGGTGTTGGAGTGACTGGTTTTTTCAAATCATTTTTCACATCGACTTTTGGAACAAATTGAGAAATCGACATTCTTGGTTTAACAACCGGTTTTGAAGAATTTGATTTGTCCGAAGTCGATGGTTTTGCAAACTTAGTATCCATACCCTTCCTTTTTTGACTTTCCAGCTGAGACCTCAAAAGATCATTTTGCTCATTCTTGTCCTTGTAGGCACGCTCATACGACAGTTTGTCATACTTGCATTCCTCGGTTTTTCGATCAAGTTGTTTAAAATATGATACGTTTTCTTTTTCAAGTTTAGTAAGAGCATTTTCATATTTTGAAACAATTGTAGAGGTCTCAACTCGCAGTATTTCATCGTCTTCAACAGAATATGTTTGTAAAATGATGGACATAATATCGGTCGACATAACTGCTTCGAAGAGAGAGTCATTTAGGTTTTCCAAAAATTTGATGTTTTCAATATTTTCATTAGCTTCCTTCACCAGGGATTTGTGGTCCTTGACAAAGTCGGTTGTTTCTTTCAAAAATGCTTGTTCAAAATGAATTACTCTCGCATGGATGTTATTCAGTGGAGTAGTAATTTCTGTTTCAAACACCTTTTTCATTTCTGCATGAAAACTTGAATGCCAGTTGTTAATACTTATAGTGGTTTTAGATGCAACAATATTTTGAAGTGTTTCAATTCTCGTTTTAACATCATCTAAATATCCTCTAGCAGCACTTGTGTTAAAAGGATTGTTTGAGGACATTTGCTCCAAGTTTGAAAGAGTTTTAGAAACAAATTTTTTTTTGTGCAACTGGTGTCATAACAACTGGTTTTTTGGAAACCTTTGGTGTTTGTTTTTGATATACAAAATTAACTCCAGAAAGTATGTTGAGTTTGTTGTAATCAATTGGTTTTATCTCTAGGTTCTTTTGTTTCATTTTAATTCGACTCTCTTCAGCAAGCTCAATTGTTTCGTCAGAACCCCGAACAGTGGGAGGATCATGTTTAGCATATATTATATTTCCATTGTACAAAACATTCTGTTCTTTCTGAGCTTTCTTGAGAGTATAAGGATTTTCACAACCGATAGCCATTTTCTTCATTGTGTGCAACAACGGGTTTGGATCTTTAATTAGCATATGAATGGTTTGAGCGGAATGACCCGTTTTAACAAGCAAATCTTCCAACTTTTTGATTGTTTCTTGTTTCTCAATGATTTCATCAAGAACGTAATTTTCTAGTTTTGAAAAATATGCTTTCAACTGTTTCTTTTCTTTTTCAAGATCAGAACAAGTTGATTTTTGTTTAGAAACTTGGTTTTTCAAATCAGAAATTTCCGCGTTTAAGGATTTTATTTTCATGTGTGAATTAACATCAAGTGTGTCAAACTTGATTTGCAATTGTTTTTCTCTTAAAACAGAATTTTGATAACCAGTTTCTAATTCTGACTGTCGTTTTTTATGAAACTCAAAAGCTTTTTCGTTTTCCTTATACCTCTCAAGCTCAGCGGTCATTTTCTCATTCGCGGCCTTAACATCGCGATTGACCTTTTTTACTTTCTCAATTTCAATACTAAAATTATTCAATAATGTTTCAAAGAGAGCACGTGTTTCCTCATCATTCTCAGCATGCTGGGAAACTAAGCCTCCACTATGATTCATATCTGGAGTTGCAAAATCAATATTGCTACTACTCGGCGTATCCAGGTATGTATCATAAGTGGGTGCTGGAGTTGCAGAATGCTGTTCCTCATGAGGAGACATATCAAATATTTCATTATTGTGGCATATATTGAATAATGGTACCTCAGATACTGCATTGGTGTCATAAACAGGAGGTGTATCAGAATCCGTGTCGTACTTAGCCTCCTGAAGATTTGCCATAAATATGCAGTTTGCATCGATGTCTTCTCGGTCTTTCATATCATCCATGAGAGCCATAAAATCATTTTCTTCAACATTTAACTAAAACCCTGGTTCTTCCTTCTGTGCCAACAGCAATTCATTCTGCAGATAAATTGGATCTTTCTTTTTTGGCTTAGTAGGACAGTTCCTTGCCATATGACCTACACCCTGACAATTGAAACACTTTATCGGATTTTCCTGATTCATATTTCCATAATTCCCAGCAACTGGAGCTGCAACATTCCCAATCTGATTACCCATTGTCTGATTCCCAACATTCTGACCCCTCTGATTTCCAACAATTTGACCCATCTGATTCCCTGCATACTAACCCAACTGATTTCCTGCATTCTGCCCTTGATTACACATCTAAAATCTAGTAGCATATCCTTACTGATCCCAATAACTCCAACCATTTGTCCTCCTTGACCCATATTGGAACTCGGTTGTGCAATCTTCCTGTTGCGAGTATTCGATGAAATCCTTTGGTTGTTGTTGGTTGGTGTAGAATAGCGTCCATGGAATGCCTTTGTCAAGTAAGCAAATGCTTGTGTCAAGGCAGCAGTAGACTCATCATTGTCAGTGAACTCTGGTTCTTGGAATTGTAGATATTGTTGTTGTGGAATAACATGTTGTTGTTGTGGAATTACAGCAGTTTGTTGTTGTGGAATGTATTGTTGTGGAATGTAGTTGTAAGTGGAAGATGATGATTGTTGATGTTGTGTGTTCACTGGTAAAGGTGTTGGTGTTTGAGCAATGAGTGCAAGAGGATCATGATTTTTTGCCAATCTTTCTTTCCTTACTTCATTAGCTTCAGCTTGGTTTTGCTTCAGAAAATCATAGAGCTGATCATAATTCACTTATTGGTGTAGATCCCTTGGTTTGGTTGACAATAGTGACATATCGTCCCCATTCTTCTTGAAGATTGTTGATGAACTTGATGTTGCTCACGATTTGTCTTGGTGTCAACTTGTTTCTGATTAGCTCATTCATTAGAGTGCAGAACCTGGTATAGTAGGATTCAATGGATTCTCCTGGAGTGGATGTAAACTTCTCCTATTCAGTTAGTAGCTTGTTTTCAACATCTTGTTGCCCAATTTCTGTGCCATGACATAGCCTTCTAACTCGTTCCCACATGTCATAGACAGTTTCACAGCTGTCGACAGCAGCAAAGATCTCTCGTGGTAATCCTAGTTGGATTAAGTGCATTGCCATATCATCAGCTGCGATCTGCTTCCTATCTTCTTCTGTGTATTCTGCTTCTGTTTGTTCATGAAAGAATGGTGGAATAGGAGGTGTTCCATTTAGATCTCCAGGATCTTGAATTTGTCAAGGCTTGAAGGGTCCATTTTTAATAGATTGGAGTAGGAGTTTACCATCAGGCGTGGTTTTAATGTAACGAAGCATGCGGCTTGTCCATGGAAGATACCTACCTTTTTCAAGCATAGGAGGATGGTTTTCCGCACCGGCTGCATGAATGTCTTGTTGAGTTGCCATTGATGAAGTTATGTATGATAAAGTTGATCTTGGATCAGTTCAACGATGTAGGAGTTGTGTTTGTGGTTGGTTAAGGTAAGTTGTTGTAGGGAAAATTTGATCTAAAAACTTAAAAACGTTGATAACTTCTTTTTGGAGTGGATTTGGGCCTCGAAGGTTAGGTTTAGTTCATTCAATGTGTCGTTCTCCTCGTTCTCACAGTCGTTTTGATAGGTTATGTGTACCACCCCGACCCGACAAGGGTAGAGATGTCACAATAATGGTGACATATCAGAAACATACACAAGCATACATCTTCATTAATACAAAGGAATACAAAGGTTATAAGAAGTTACAAGGAAATACAAAATTACAGAGGAATAAATACTAAGTCTGAAAATAGAAATTCTTCTAGTCATCTCTATAACAAAATATCTATCACAGTGTAGTCTTCTGAGTCCAATGATACTCTCCACTCATACCCAGCTTCCTACTAAAACCTGCCGCATGAAAAGAAATGCGGCTGAGCTACGAGAGCTCAGTGAACAGATATAATGGTAACAAGCAGTAATAAGAATAGTACAGAGTATCATAAACATAAGTCATGCAGACATAATCAGAGTTAAAGGGGAAATAAAGGAGTAAGGATAAAGGATAGGGAATAATAAGTAGGTAAAGGTAAAAGGAAATAGTACAAGGTATAATAAGGGTCAAAGGTAAGTAATGTATATGGTAAAGGTAAACAGTAATCCACCACGAGCCCAGAAACAGAGATATAATATATATAACCATGCCATCATCATCAATCAAAGGGGTGTCCTCTCAGTTACCAGATAATATGAGGGGTGTCCTCATGTATCAAATGGAGTAGCTAGCTCCCAGAGGTTGTGAAAGACGTGTATCGCACACACCATCAGTCACCAGAGGTATACATGTAAACAGCAAATAATAACAGATAACAGAGACAGAGCAAATCTAGGATGCATCCATACGCCCCAGGTGGCCAGAGTCTACCAATATACACCAAATCAGATAAAATAAAGTCAGGGACGGGATAGGTCATCTCTCTCCTACCCTAGAGTCAAGCCATCGGTGCATCAATGACAAGGACATGAACACCTCATGCCTAGTGAGTTGGCTCGGGTATCAAACCGTGGGTCAGGGTCCAGTATCAAGTCATAATCAGAGTGTATATCAAAAGGTTCAGAAATTTAGATAGGTTTATATCATATTTTATAACAATGTTCAAGTCCAGGTTCAGAAATATTATACCAGATTAATGCTTATATCAAAGTTCAAATTAAGTTTCAAAACAAGAGTTTATAACCGGGTTTAGAATAAGGTTCAAATCAAGGTTCAATAGGTCATATCAAAGGTTCAAAATCAAAAAGGTTTATAGGTTCATAGAAAATATTTTAATTCAAAGGTTTCATATTAAACTTGTATTTAAAATAATCTTTCAGTGACTTTCATGAAATGATGTTTAGTAAAACCTTTTTATAAAGATAGTCTTTAAAAGAGATTTTCATAAAACCCTTAGTGCAGTTTCAATTCAAAGTTGGTATAGCATCGTATTCAAAAGCTTTTCTCAAAAACATTTACATATCATCAAGGAAAGTTTCCAATTTCAGTTATAATGTCAAAATGAATCTTCAGGGTATTCAGAAGTTTGCATATTCAGGTTACAAGGTGAAGAACGAATCATGTCAAGTATGAAGGAATAAAACAGGGTTCAGTTTATCAAGGGAACTCAGAATCAGATAACATGTCAGAAAGGTTCATAATCAAATTCTTATAACAAGGTTCTAATCAGGGATTTATAGGCAAGGGAATCATATGAAAGGTTCAAATAATGGGAATCATAGCAATGGCATTAATACAGAAACTGACAGATCAGAAAATGAAAGAGATCATGAGAAACCTTATAAGGAAGGTCAGAATATCTGTACCTTATACCGCAAGTGAAAATACACATAGAAATACCAAGATCGGAAACCAACTCCATCTTCAGCGCATCTACACGAATACACGGTCGTCTTACTATTAATATCTTAATTAAATCAGATTTCTCACTAAAGTTGGCTTTCTATTTTTAGTAACTTTCCAGAATTAGTAAGTTTCCATTTTTAGCAGGTTTCCATAATTAGACAGATTCAATTATAATTAGGTTAAGTTATCAATAAATCAGTATTTTGGACATCAGGGTTTATTTTGACAATTTATAAAAGTCTAGGGTTAATTATGACGACTTCCCATAATTTAGGGTTTTAAATGAAAATATGCCAAGATAAGGGTCTACAGAGAAACTATTTCAAGTCACTCATATTAAATAATTTTACAAACCAAACCCTTTAATTAATATAATTTACAAAATAACCCTTTAATTATAATATATACAATTCGGTTTACATATTTACATATATTACCCATTTAACCTTCATGTGTTCACATTTACAAAATATCCCCTTAACATTTATATTTTACAAATCAACCTTTAATTTATAGAATTTACACCATTAGTCCCTTAGTTTTAAAATAAATACAAACCGATTTACAACTTATACACGACTTACAATTAAATCCTTCTAGTTACCATTTTACATAAAACATCCCTATATTATATTTTATACGACTCACCCCTGGTCTAACACATCTTACAAAAATAACCCACAAGTTTAAATAATTACAAAACACCCTTAAGTTTTTAAAATCAAATCGGTAAACATTTTTAATTACAAAACCCTAACCCTAATTTACCCAATCATTACCAAATCATCAAATCATCATTACAATACATTTATTAATCAGATTTAATCATAAAATACTAACCCTAATTCGTACGATCCAAGTTTTCCTTTTTTTTCTCATTTTTTCCTCAACATCCGATTACACAATAATTCCAACATAATTGATTTAAGCCTCAACAATTTAAGTGGATATTTTTACAGAGTGATATGATCATGATAGAGCCCAGAAAAATTACGTATATGACCCAGAAAATTGCATGATCCGGTTTGGATTTTATTTACGTTTTGATCTCAAAAATTCATTCGATCATATAAGCTTGCATGATTCGATTTTATTAATTTATATGAGTCATATGTGATCAATTTAACATCAGAAAAATACCAAAACAATTTTAAAACATGCGGATTGGTTGTAAGGATATATTACCTTTCGGATGAATAAAACCGACCAAGAAAATATACCACGATCGAACCAGCTATTCCACAACCCAAAAATTATTTTTCTCCCCTTACTTATACTCAGATGAACGTGGGAAAATTATGCTAGAACTTCCAGAAAATCGGATCAACTGTGTGTGAATTTGTGTGTGTCGATTTAGGGTTTTTGGTTCCAAAATAATTATGGAGCGTGTGGAAATAATATACAAACCGTGTAGGGATCAAAAGAGATTGCTTAAATCTTGGTTGTGATTGATTTACAGCCAATTGGTATAGTTTCCATAATTTAGTTGGTAATTATCTATAATTATTTGTATTTAAAATGATTTTTATAAGTTTGTAAATAACAAATAAATGTATTCGGTCCAAAATAAATATTGTATAGTGTGATACATATTTTTAGGGTATTAGAAATGTCGAAATGTTCATGTAGAAATTTTCGTAATTCATATATTGTAATTTCCCAAGCGTTTGTGATTTGTTTGGTGTTTTAAACACTTTTAATTACATTTTTAAGTTGCAGGGGTATTCTGGTCATTTTACATGTTTTGAAATTTTGGGTATTACAACTTCTTCCCCTCTAAAAGAAAATTTTCGTCCTTGAAATTTGAAGTCGCAAAGTTAAACAGAGTCGTAGTAAGTCGTAAAAGATCGTCACGCACAATTCTCACGCCCGGGGAGGTTCTTCCAGAAGGATCTTCAAAACAAATGGTTTCTCATGACTCGATCAAACAAGGTGGGTTCAGATTCCTTAGAAAAGACAAATTGGGTTGATTCGGATCAAAAGAACCATACAATATAAAATGGACGGTAAGTGAGTCTTCTGAAAAGCTTGAACAGAATTTCAAATCAGATTAACTGCATTATCAGTAGAGAGCTCTACAAAGAGCTTAAGATTTATAACTGAGGTCACCAGAATGCAAAACGAGAGTTTAAACTCATCCAGATATCTAATGAACGAAAACAGAGTATACGCATAGGTAGAATGAACCTAATGTCTCACTAATCACGGATAATCCAGCGGAGATCAGATTCTAAACTTCTTAGGTACTCCCCCAAGATATCCTATGGCCACAATGAGTGCACGTTATATGGTGTAAGTATTATCACGTTGATCAGGCGTCATAATACTAGCACCACATAAATATGCCTTCATGATGATCATACTTTATCTCGAGTCGTGAGTATAACAACCTATCTTAATCCACCTAGTACTTCTACAGTCTCAGAGTCAATCAGATCAAAGTCATAGTCAAGAGAGAAAATAAGACTATTCGCAAGAGTATCGGAATTTCCAGATTGCCTAGCAGAGGTAGGGTACGCCGTCACAAGCATCAGATTTCCACAGTTCGCCAAAATTCCTCAGGACAAAGCCATCATCGAACATACGAAAATAAGCACGGGACTGAAATGCTTCTAGGGAATTTTTAAATCATTAGAGGATCTTGTCACGATATCACGAAACTTAAGGGAGTCAACGGAAATGAAAACTAATCGTCAATAACTTCGGTCTTCACAGAATCAATTCTTCCAAACATAAAAGGTCTGATTTAGAAATCCGTTCATTCAAAACATCAAATCTCTTCAAGTCCGGTTAATCTGTCTTCGTCTGTCCATCAGTCGGGAATTGAAACCAAGATCGGGACTTGTTCTGGTTCGTCGAGCCTCCTGCAGTTCTTCTTGGAATGTGATGGGGCAATGTGGATTTCTGGCACGATCTTTAAGTTTCTTCATCATCCAGTCTGCTTCCGCCCTCAATTCATCTTAGTACAACCAAGATGAATAGGGAAGTGAGACTGTACGTCTTCATCAGCTCCAGGTTCGCCGTATTTATTCTGCATCGCCAACACTTCTGTCTTGTAAGGAATGTCTTCACTCTTCAGGATAGTCACCGCTGTTGTCAACTCTAGGTCAGGTAGTGAAGTAATTCTTCTGATGTGTTTCTAGTTGTCTTGATGCATACATAAAACCTTCTGTGTTGCAAGGGGGGATAACCGAGTCTCTTTCTGAAATGTCTCAAAATTTATTCCGTCTGAGGGTATGGAAACAAATTTCTATTTCAGCTTTCCAAAACTCCGTTTTCAATCGGACTAAGTTGTTTCTCTCTGGTCACTAAATTTATCAAGGGTAACGCAAGTTGTAAACATTTTTCAGAATCCTGATGCAAGGTTCAAAAGATTTCAGTTTACCATTTTGTTATTGGTCTTGACCATTCGGTGATAGTTTTAAAATTTGCGGGATTTAAAAGGGATATTCTCAATCAAGAAAAACAGTTGTCTCATCAGATATCAATCTCTCAGAATGCACAAGTGATCGTCAAATTTCTTACAAAGTGCAAAAATGATTTTCATGCTCTTCTTCGTCTCCGAATGTACTATTAAGTCATACGATGACCATTTGCTCAAGTACTCACGAGAAAACATTCATTTATCAAATTTACAGAATAGTCAGAGCTTTAGCTAATACTATTAGCGTCACAAATCTTTATATCAGTCGATACAAATGCGGACAGCGATCTCAAGAATAACCTCAATTCATATTTCCATCTGAAGGAAACTTCGCGCTCTGAAATTGAATAGATACAAAGTCGTTTCAGGGTGGAGAAATAAGGGTTCCAAATAGCAATACAGTTTAGCTTCCAGAATCAATACATATCTCTAGTCATCATCCTTCTTCATCGCGAACAGAACTAAAACATGCCCAGGAATACACTTAAGTAAACTCACTTCTTGGTCTTCGGTTGCTGCTCTTCCCGGTTGCTCTATCCAACAGGTATGATTTCGGACAAATCTGAAAGACACATTCGCTTGGTGACTAGACAATCTCTCGGTATCATGTCAAATCTTACTTCATACTCCGGTGGAAAACTTGGTGGTTCAATCAGAAATCATGTTCAGAAAATTCAGGGTGCCAAGTAATTTCCAAGATAAGGTTCATTCATTGCTGTACGAAATGGGTTCAAGGAAAACTTCATAATCGCGAACATAACACACGAGTCTTCAGAGTAATAATGATAGTCCAGAGTTTAACAATCGGTAATCATGGTAGGGAGTTCAAAATTGCTTCAAACGTCAAAGGTGAGACATAGGAGGATAGTTGTCAAACAACCAATTCTTTATCAGAATAACATTAGAGTTAACAGTCCACGGAAAGACAGATCAACAAGGCAAATCTTATCGTTCAAAAGTGAGAGGGAACTTATTCCTATACTCGTGGTTAAACACCACAAGACTTCTCATAGGGACAGAGATGGGTAAGACGAAATCAAATAGTGTCAGAAAATTCATAGATGCTTATCAAAACAAGAGACAAGTCATAGAATGTATTCAAGTACGTCATTGTCAAGGAGATTTTCAGAATGCTCGAAGAGGTATCAAAATGATTAACAAAAGGATCAGAAGTCAGAGTCGGACTCTGCAGACAAGGATCAAATAGTGTCAGGCCATATTATGCAGTTCTCAATGCCTTCCAGATTTATTTAATTCTCAAATCTTGGGTAGTACAAAGCATAAGCTTTTAATTCTAAAAGTGATCTTAACATACTTAAATCAAAAGCAGGGCACGAATCAGAGTGATGCGGAAGCAAAATACTTAAACAAACGCCTTATAGTCTACCCATTCCTCACTGGTCAAAACTTAAGTTCATATCAGGAAATCCTAAAGCAAGTTCTCAAGGTGTTCTCCTATGTTCTTACAGTGGAAGCCTAATGGTCCAGAACTCACAGGTCAAGGGTAAATGTATTACGAGTCGCAGCCTGTCGCTCTGATACCATAAATTGTAACACCCCGACCCGATAAGAGTACAGATGTCACAATAATGGTGACATATCAGAAACATACACAAGCATACATCTTCATTAATACAAAGGAATACAAAGGTTACAAGAAGTTACAAGGAAATACAAAATTACAGAGGAATAAATACTAAGTCTGAAAATAAAAATTCTTCTAGTCATCTCTATAACAAAATATCTATCACAGTGTAGTCTTCTAAGTCCAATGATACTCTCCACTCATACCCAGCTTCCTACTAAAACCTGTCGCAGGAAAAGAAATGCGGCTGAGCTACGAGAGCTCAGTGAACAGATATAACGGTAACAAGCAGTAATAAGAATAGTACATAGTATCAGAAACATAAGTCATGCAGACATAATCAGAGTTAAAGGGGAAATAAAGGAGTAAGGATAAAGGATAGGGAATAATAAGTAGGTAAAGGTAAAAGGAAATAGTACAAGGTATAATAAGGGTCAAAGGTAAGTAATGTATATGGTAAAGGTAAACAGTAATCCACCACGAGCCCAGAAACAGAGATATAATATATATAACCATGCCATCATCATCAATCAGAGGGGTGTCCTCTCAGTTGCCTGATAATATGAGGGGTGTCCTCATGTATCAAATGGAGTAGCTAGCTCCCAGAGGTTGTGAAAGACGTGTATCGCACACACCATCAGTCACCAAAGGTATACATGTAAACAGCAAATAATAACAGATAACAGAGACAGAGCAAATCTAGGATGCATCCATACGCCCCAGGTGGCCAGAGTCTACCAATATACACCAAATCAGATAAAATAAAGTCAGGGACGGGATAGGTCATCTCTCTCCTACCCTAGAGTCAAGCCATCGGTGCATCAATGACAAGGACATGAACACCTCATGCCTAGTGAGTTGGCTCGGGTATCAAACCATGGGTCAGGGTCCAGTATCAAGTATCAAGTCATAATCAGAGTGTATATCAAAAGGTTCAGAAATTTAGATAGGTTTATATCAGATTTTATAACAATGTTCAAGTCCAGGTTCAGAAATATTATACCAGATTAATGCTTATATCAAAGTTCAAATTAAGTTTCAAAACAAGAGTTTATAACCGGGTTTAGAATAAGGTTCAAATCAAGGTTCAATAGGTCATATCAAAGGTTCAAAATCAAAAAGGTTTTGGTTCATAGAAAATATTTTAATTCAAAGGTTTCATATTAAACTTGTATTTAAAATAATCTTTCAGTGACTTTCATGAAATGATGTTTAGTAAAACCTTTTTATAAAGATAGTCTTTAAAAGAGATTTTCATAAAACCCTTAGTGCAGTTTCAATTCAAAGTTGGTATAGCATCGTATTCAAAAGCTTTTCTCAAAAACATTTACATATCATTAAGGAAAGTTTCCAATTTCAGTTATAATGTCAAAATGAATCTTCAGGGTATTCAGAAGTTTGCATATTCAGGTTACAAGGTGAAGAACGAATCATGTCAAGTATCAAGAATAAAACAGGGTTCAGTTTATCAAGGGAACTCAGAATCAGATAACATGTCAGAAAGGTTCATAATCAAATTCTTATAACAAGGTTCTAATCAGGGATTTATAGGCAAGGGAATCATATGAAAGGTTCAAATAAAGGGAATCATAGCAATGGCATTAATACAGAAACTGACAGATCAGAAAATGAAAGAGATCATGAGAAACCTTATAAGGAAGGTCAGAATATCTGTACCTTATACCGCAAGTGAAAATACACATAGAAATACCAAGATCGGAAACCAACTCCATCTTCAGCGCATCTACACGAATACACGGTCGTCTTACTATTAATATCTTAATTAAATCAGATTTCTCACTTTAGTCGGCTTTCTATTTTTAGTAACTTTCCAGAATTAGTAAGTTTCCATTTTTAGCAGGTTTCCATAATTAGACAGATTCAATTATAATTAGGTTAAGTTATCAATAAATCAGTATTTTGGACATCAGGGTTTATTTTGACAATTTATAAAAGTCTAGGGTTAATTATGACTACTTCCCATAATTTAGGGTTTTAAATGTAAATTTGCCAAGATAAGGGTCTACAGAGAAACTATTTCAAGTCACTCATATTAAATAATTTTACAAACCAAACCCTTTAATTAATATAATTTACAAAATAACCCTTTAATTATAATATATACAATTCGGTTTACATATTTACATATATTTACCCATTTAACCTTCATGTGTTCACATTTACAAAATATCCCCTTAACATTTATATTTTACAAATCAACCTTTAATTTACAGAATTTACACCATTAGTCCCTTAGTTTTAAAATAAATACAAACCGATTTACAACTTATACACGACTTACAATTAAATCCCTATATTATATTTTATATGACTCACCCCTGGTCTAACACATCTTACAAAAATAACCCACAAGTTTAAATAATTACAAAACACCCTTAAGTTTTTAAAATCAAATCGGTAAACATTTTTAATTACAAAACCCTAACCCTAATTTACCCAATCATTACCAAATCATCAAATCATCATTACAATACATTTATTAATCAGATTTAATCATAAAATACTAACCCTAATTCGTACGATCCAAGTTTTCCTTTTTTTTCTCATTTTTTCCTCAACATCCGATTACACAATAATTCCAACATAATTGATTTAAGCCTCAATAATTTAAGTGGCTATTTTTACAGGGTGATATGATCATGATAGAGCCCAGAAAAATTACGTACATGACCCAGAAAATCGCATGATCCGGTTTGGATTTTATTTACGTTTTGATCTCAAAAATTCATTCGATCATATAAGCTTGCATGATTCGATTTTATTAATTTATATGAGTCATATGTGATCAATTTAACATCATAAAAATACCAAAACAATTTTAAAACGTGCGTATTGGTTGTAAGGATTTATTACCTTTCGGATGAATAAAACCGACCAAGAAAATATACCACGATCGAACCAGCTATTCCACAACCCAAAAATTATTTTTGTCCCCTTCCTTATACTCAGATGAACGTGGGAAAATTATGCTAGAACCTCTAGAAAATCGGATCAAGTGTGTGTGAATTTGTGTGTGTCGATTTAGGGTTTTTGGTTTCAAAATAATTATGGAGCGTGTGGAAATAATATAAAAACCGTGTAGGGATCAAAAGAGATTGCTTAAATCTCGGTTGTGATTGATTTACAGCCAATTGGTATAGTTTCCATAATTTAGTTGGTAATTATCTATAATTATTTGTATTTAAAATGATTTTTATAAGTTTGTAAATAACAAATAAATGAATTCGGTCCAAAATAAATATTGTATAGTGTGATACATATTTTTAGGGTATTAGAAATGTCGAAATGTTCATGTAGAAATTTTCGTAATTCATATATTGTAATTTCCCAAGCGTTTGTGATTTGTTTGGTGTTTTAAACACTTTTAATTACATTTTTAAGTTGCAGGGGTATTCTGGTCATTTTACATGTTTTGAAATTTCGGGTATTACATTATGGGCTGAAAACGGAGTTACGGTTCAAAAGTTATAGCCGTTTGAAGTTTTGTCGTAAAAAGTCAACTTTGAAGGTTCAATTCCGATGCATATGGTTCAATTCCGATGGATTTGGTTCAATTCCGATGGATTTGGAGCAATTCTGAAGGATTTGGTGCAATTCCGATGAATACTGTTCACTTTGGTCCAATTTCGATGAATCCTTGCAATTTCGATAACGTATGCAATTTCGATGAACTATACAATTCCGATGAAATTAGTAATTTCGATGAAAGTTGCAATTTAGATAGAATCTATCTAATTTGTACAAATTAGAAGATATTTCCTTAGTCGAAGTATTCCACACACTTATACAAGCAAGGGAATACTGAGTAATCGTTGGATCGTGAAGAAAACGTGTTCTTGATGAATTCCGATGAATCATTTCCGATGAGCCAATTCCGATGAACCAATTCTGATAAACCCTTAAAAATCCAATTCCGACAAACCCTCAAAACTTCAATTCCGATGGATTAACTTATTGTTAAGGGATCAATATTACGACTAATAACAAACTTCTAACCAGTTTCAATCTATCAAAAACCTTCAAAAACACTTAAATAACAATAAAGTTTAGACCTTTAATGTTTATAACCAAATTTGAAGAATTTCGATAAGTATCCAAAACTTTCTTGTTTGATACGAAACAAGTTTTTGATGATTTTGATTTGATTTTTATGCCAAAACTCACTAAAAAGAAGTAGATGTGTAAGAAAGACAACAACTTTAACCTAGAAAACGTAAAAATCAAAGCTTTTGGGCGAAAAGCTAACGTTTTTATGAAGAAAAACGCAACTTTTTGCTAAACTTTGATCAAAAAACGAGACACAAACAATCCTAAATCGTTGTTAGGCGATTGATACCACTTTTAGGACCTAAGATATATCAACTTATCGCACAATATAAAGCAATTATGAATGGCACTTATGGATCGTATGGTGACAAGAGTATGTGATGTATGTATGCCGTGTAATACTAGAGAGAGTAAGAGATGAAGAGAAATCTTTATTAATAAAAGCACACACTACATACTCAAGCACACTCTCTAAATGAGGTGGAGAGTGTCTTTTATAGTTCAATACAAACGAGCTTTATGGGCTTTCCATGGGCTCGGATATAACATGGATTGGACAAGGATAACAACTTAACTTAAATGGACTAGCTTAGCTTAACTTCTAACCAATTAGCTTAGCCCAATCCACGAGCCCATTGACTATTCTTATCACATATTCTACGACACATTACAAAGTTATAAATACGTAAATGACCATCACTTTCTATGAAAGCTAACATTTTTTTTCGAGTTTTGTTTCAATGTTAAAATTTGCGTCTGAAAAAATCACATGTGATTCGTATGTTTGAAATCACGTGTGATTTCAAAAATCACATGTGATTTGTATGTTAGGAATCACGTGTGATTTCAAAAAATCACATGTGATTTCTCCAAACGTAAATTTCAACACTAAAAAAATGGAAAAAGAAGTTTGTCGAAAATATATATAAATGTCCATCTATAGAAAGATAATTTAATTCTCGTTGTGATGGTATGATATTTTTCGTGTACCGATTAACGGTTTGTGAGATATCTAATTTTTTTTAAAAATGATGAAAGTAAGTTTTTTTTTTTTGATTAAAAAAATAAAATAAAATAAAATAAAGTTTGTGATTGGTTCATTGGGTTTAGAAAGAATTTAAGGTCTACATTGAACTTTTCTCCAACAATATATGTACACCAAGTAGTCACATTTTTTTTTCACCAAAACTTTAACTTGATAGTATCTTCCAAAGAAAACTATCAGATCAAATTAGTTAACAGTTATAGTAACCATGAAGAGTGACGAATATGATTCAAGTAAACTCTCCATTAACTTCAGTTAGTGACCAAGTAGGAAAGTATGTATTTGTGGTCACTTTCTATAAGTGACCCCAAAGATAGTCACCAGTCATCATTAACACAGAGTAAGAGTATCTCTAGTTGGAAGCTTTTCCTTCATATTATTATGTATCACCTCAATTTGACACCATTCCTTTATACAATTTATCTCTTAATCCTGAATCCTCCAACACTATTATGTTATATATCTTAATTAGTTTAAGCTTTATTGATAGTTGTTGGCGTATGTGTTCGAACGGCTCATGTGGTCCGGCCGTCCGGACGGAATAAAATCATCCGGCAAAGCCGGAGGACCTCTGACCTATGTGGCCAGCACAACTGTTAACAATAGGACAAGTGGCATTATCTTTTGGACAGGTGGCAGCAGCAGACACCGCCGCCGCCGCCCAGGATTTACGGGATCATGTCTGGGACATGTTCCCAGAAAATCCGGCGCCGCCATTTCAGGTACCAAAGCTGGGTACTATAAATACCCAGCTCATTTACTACCCTCAACCAACTCTGATCATCCATATTTACTCCATATTACTGTTTAGAGTCTCTCGGTATATCCGATACTTACTCTCACGCCGGAGCTGGGTCCTAGGATAACACCCGGGGCGAGCCTAACGTGTGCTGTTGTGTGCAGATATCCGGAAGACTCTCCAAAGCCGAAGAGATCAACACCCAAACCTTTCGGAGGAACGCTCACCTGGTTCATCCGAAAGGCCTCATTTGCTTGTCTGAAGTGGTTACAGAAAATTACTTCAACAAATTGGCGCCTTCCGTGGGACCTTTCATTCGATCTACCTGAGATCTAGAATGGCTGGTTTTACACCCGTTACACCCATTACACCCGTTACACCCATTACACCCATCCAAAACACAGGAGGAGCTGGAGGATCCGGGGGGCGGACTAGACCCTCCGGATACTCAGGCGATTGAAGGCCACGTATCGGCCCTCAAGGAATTATTCAAGCGGCAAGGCAACCGCGACTTGGTGAGCTCCATGATGTTGAGGTTGGAAGACGAACATACGGATACCGAAGAAGAATATGGCGAAAGACCGCTACGCGGTAAGGGGAAAGTAGTGGTAGATGATGAACTAAGCAAGCCATTCAAGGAGGTGATAAAGTGTCCATTCACAAGAAGGATCATCGAGTTCTCAGCTCCCAAGCATAAAATTCCGACAAACCTTAAATTATACGATGGAACAAAAGACCCGGACGATCATATCAATCGTTTTACCAAAGCGGGTAATCATGAGGAATGGCCCATGCCCGTGTGGTGCCGAATGTTCCAACAAACTCTGGATGGCAAGGCCAGAGGGTGGTTCGACAAATTGCCAACAGGAAGCATAGATAGCTGGGATGAACTTCAAAGAAGGTTCTTGAACAGGTTCAGTATGTTAAGGGTGAGTGTCAAGGACCTCACGGAGATCAACAAGATCCACCGGAAGGCCAATGAGAGCCTTCCGGACTTCAAGGAGCGATGGGTGAGTGAGGCCAACTATTTTCCAGATGCCCCGGAAATCATGCAAATCTCTTCATTCCTAAATGGCCACCACTGCCCGGAACTGGCAAAGAAATTTTCGGATAAGATTCCCAAAACGGTTGATGAGATGTTAGAAAGAGTCGACGATTTCGTTCGCGCAGAAGAAGCCTTCCGAACCACGGAACTACCGAAGGGAGAGAGAACCGATGCCTCCAGAGAACATCGTCCCAATCCATACAACAGAAGCAATTTGTATACCCCAAAGGTTCCTTTCGAAGGCGACCGCCATCGAAACAACCCTAGGAGCGAGTTCAAAGCTCGCGGGAACGATTACTACACTCCTTATATTCCCCCTAGAAATGACAACGTTGGTAGAACCGATACTCGTCGTAACGACATCCGCCGAGGCGATACCAGGCCAATTGATCTGAACGCTCAGGCAAAGACTCCGAAGGAGATCCTAGCTACTGAGCATCAGTTAAAATTACCACAACCTCCTCCGACGAAAGGAACGCCCCCCCAAGGAAAACATGGATAGGTACTATGATTACCACGGTGAGAAGGGACATCACACCGATGATTGTTGGCAGCTCAAAGAACAGATAAGAGTGGCACTAGATACAGGAAAACTGGACCATTTGCTGAAAGATATGAGACAGAGAGGAAGGGGACCTCAGAGGGGAGGTAATCAAGAAAACAAAGGAAAGGTCATTAACATGATTCAAGGCCCAACAATGGTCCGAGAGTGGGACGTGATAGACACAGAAGAGTGGGCGGACGCCCTTATCAGTTTCCCACCAATTCGTCCGGAGGATATGTCAGAACAACCGCTAGTTATTGAGGCTGAAGTGGAAGGACAGATTGTACAGGGGGTTTATGTTGACCCCGGCGCTTCAGTAGAAGTAATGTATGAGCACTACTTCAAACGCTTGGGCCCCTCTGTCAAGGCCCAGCTGAAGGGAACCGATATGGCTTTAACGGGATTCACCGGGAAGTCTATTATGCCGCTGGGGATGATAAGACTAGAGGTTCGCTTCGGAAGTCAAGGCCTGTCCCGAAAAACTTGGATAGAGTTTGCTGTGATAAAATCTCCCTCTCCCTACAACATCATACTGGGATGTAGCGGACTAAAGAAGCTACGAGCCGTCCCTTCGACTGTCCACTCAATGATAAAATTCCCCACCTCGGGCGGCGTAGCAACGCTGCCCGCACGAACAGCAAGCACGGGGGAACATTACGGATCAGGGGAGAAGCGAATGACAGGAAAGAAGGTAAGAGATGAAACCCGAAAGGTTGAGATCTCAAAAGAACCAGCCGAAGGGATAGGGCTCTGCAGCATTGCGTATGCATCACGGAATCCGCTGCAGAAACAAAAGAAGGAACTTGCAGTCCGGAATGAGATTTACAAAAGAAAGACAGCTCAACGCTATGGCCGAGGAGACCACGACAGGTCATCTAAGGTAAAAATAACAATCCATGTAACTCTAAAAACAAAGCACCATTAGAATATACCACTGTTCCGTTTTTTGTCAGTATTCGTCTTTACTACAGGCTAACGAAAGAAACAAAAATACGTTTGTAACTTAAGGCAGGAAATCCGACATACCGAAAGAACAAGACCAGCAGGAATATGAGTCAGGAAAAGCTTGGGCGCACCGGGGAGGAACCTTACCGAACCATGAAAGCCCATCAAACAGGGTAACACACCAGGCTATGAAAGGAGAAATGCTACGGATATGGCATGCAACTAGCTTTAGAAAATGTACTCATGAATGTTTTATGTATCTTATGTAATGCCCGAAAGGGCTGGATGTTGACCTTTTTAATGACAAACGCAGTTATCCCACCATCAAGGGGAGGCAAATTTTTCCACATGGCATGTTCTTGCAGCACCCTTCACGTTCTGAACATAAGTCGAAAGTGACCCCTCCGAGAGGCTGGCCACCTCCGGAGATCAGTGGTCAATGTTCAAAGATGGTTCATGCCCAAAAAGAGGGTGATCGCATAATCATTGTGTTACTTTCTGAACATAAGCTGAAAATGACCCCTCCGAGAGATTCACGCCCTCCGAAGATCAGTGGTCAATGTTCAAAGATGGTTCATACCCAAAACGGGGTTGCCATAGGCAAAAAGGCCAATCGGCACCCAAAAAGGAGTGGCCGAATAATCATTTATTATTTTTCGAACATAAGTTGAAATTGATCCCTCCGAGAGGTTCGTGCCCTCCGGAGATCAGTGATCAATGTTCATTACTTTCTGAACATAAGCGGAAAATGACCCCTTCGAGAGGTTCACGCCCTCCGGAGATCAGTGGTCAATGTTCAAAGATGGTTCATACCCAAAAAGGGGTTGCCATAGGCAAAAGGCCGGTCGGCACCCAAAAGGGGGTGACCGCGTGATCGTTTATAATTTTCTGAACATAAGTAGAGAGTGATCCCTCCGAGAGGTTCGTGCCCTACGAAGATTGGTGATCAGTGTTCAAAAATGATTCATACCCAAAAGCGTACGAGCTTGTACCTCCGAAGCTATGCAAATAGTGAAGGTAATAAAAAACAAGTATCATACGTTCACAATAAAAAACCAGGCCAAATGTAAGCTGGTACCTCCGGAGCTACGAAAGTAACAACGGTAATAAAAAACAAGTGTCTGATATATGTTTAGGGTCGAAACATATGAGAAACATGACACTTCAGAAGTGACAGCGGACATGGTAAGAAATAGTACTTTGGTAATACCGAAGGTGGGAGGTTGATGTATGGCGCCCAACTCCGAGGCTAAAGCCAACCAAACATGCCACAACCATTCGAAAACAGGTACATGCATAATTAAAAAAAAGACAAAAAAGAGGAAAAGTAAGATGACCATCGACTAGAGCGAATATATATGGTCCGACAGACCCAACCTGCCTAAACGTGCGGAGCTAGATACCACCGAGTTTGCCGAAATAAAAAGACCAAAAAGCTAAATCATACAGCCGAGCGACATACGACACCCGGAATCGGTAAAAGGGGAACCAACCAGGGCTACGATAACCAGGCTAAAGAGATGCGCGATAACAAGACATTTCTAACCACCTAACTAAGCCAGCGCTGCCGGTTGGATGAAAAAATCGTCTCGGGGATAAGAATAAGACGAGATGCACAAAAACAGAAGCATCATACATTCCACAGTTAAACAAAACAATTATGCGGACAAAAATAAAAAATAAATAGGCAAGCGTGCAAGTTATTCCAATTATTACAAATCATCCGAATTACATAGGTCATCTATTCGACCTGCCCCAACGGCTCGCAGGCCTCACGTTTCCAAATGTTTCACATTAAAAGTTATAAAAGCTTCAAAAGAAATCCGAAGTAATTTTTACCCATAGTCAAAATGGAATTACCCAGACTCCCAACACAATACGCTCCTTCAAGAAATTGATCCTCCTTCCCCCGTGGTAGAATCCGGGGTGGTACTAGCTTGGATTTCAGGCCCCTCGGAAGTTGTTTCGCCAACCAGATTCTCGGCAGAAGTGGACGGTGCAGGATCAGGGAAAATCTTCATTATGTCATCAAGAGGTTTAAGATAGGAATCGTTGACCTTCTTAATGTAAGGATATTCCGCAGAAAAGAGCCCCTCGTATAGAGTCATGAATTTCGCATCAGCCTCCATATCCAAATCCTCTACATCGGCCACAAGCTTGGCCACATCCTCCGGTTTACGACCCAAAGAAACACCCTCTAGAAACCCGGACTGAGAAGACAGACTGAAAGGCCCAGCCAGATGATCCTTGTATTCATGGCTGCTCAGAAGCCGACGGATGACCTCCGGGATGACATCCTTAACAACCCTGAACCTTTCCATCTCCGTTCGGCCCACTCTGGCGGTCAGATCGTTCGTCACCTGACGAAGGGCTAAGTTGTCCTTCTCTTCTTCAAACAGTTTAGCCTTGGCCTTACCCAACTCAGCCTCCAAAGCACTAATCTGCTTCGCCGTGGTTTCCCTCTCCTCATTCACCAACCTCTCCAACTCTGAGACACGAGCCAGCATCTCGGACTCTTTTATCATACAGTTGGAATGCTCAGTCTTCAACTATTTTAGTTCCTCTCCTTCCTTCCCAACGTTCCCACATTTCAAATGAGCGCGGTATAACACATTATGCTCATGAAGAAGAGCTTCGAACCGGAACAGTAGATCCGACTGAGCCGCGGCTCCCATCCCTAACAATTTCCAAGCCCTCTGGGCAGCCTTGGCATCCCCCAAACTCTCGAGATACTCCTCCTCCTTTGGAGTAGGCAGATTCAGCATCAGATCACTATAAACCTTTCAACTATCCAACCGGTCGTCCATCCTAACTGTCCACCCCGGCGCATACACAGCTGCCGGGTCGTCCTCACCGGTCACTTTTTCCTTTCCAAGGCCAGAGTCACCACCGAAAGAACCTCCTAAAAAGGGGATAAACGACACGGTTAGTTTGAAAATAAATGCAGAAGAGAAAATAAAAAGAAGGACACCTCCGAAACTTACCAACACCGGCAGCCTCGGACGTGAAGCCCGCGCCAATACCTTCTCCGCCCACCGGCTGTTTCCCTGTCCCCTCCGGGTTCAAAGACCGGATAGGGATAGGACGAGGAATGGGCTGCCCCGTGGCATCCAGATCCACCACATTAACACCTTCATTCGGCCTGTTTCGTTTAATTGGCCGAACCACCCCTCCTCCCCCCTCACTGCGTTGCACACGGAATCGGGTCCCTCCCTGCTGAGGCGGGTGCGTCTGCCGGGCGGCGAATTGCTCTTGTTTCCTCTTCTTCGCCTCCAGCACTTTGTCGTCAGGCACTTCAACCTGTTTCAGTTCGACCGTTTTCTCTGAAACTTCAGCATTGGAGGTGGCGGGATTGGTCACGTGCATCTCATGGGACTGACCCTCCCGATATTGATCCCCTTGCGTCACAGTTGCTCCCTTTCGGATCTTTGGTTTCTTCAGATATTCAGACATGGTTATAGCTGCGGAAAGGAAGAACATAAAATGGTTAGATAAACATGCATGAACACGTCAAAACATAAACAAAAGAAAGAAAAACGCAAAGACTGAAAGGCTATACCCTTTCCCTCGGCATCCCTAATTGCCACCCGGTAACCGGGATGATCCCAATGAGAAGAAAGCCCAACGGCATAGAGAAAACCCCGAGGAATCTGAATCAGGTCGATCACATCCTGAGCCAATCGATCGGCATCAGCAACATTGAATTCGCCCTTCGGAAAGGGGTCCGATATATCCGAATCATGATGCCTCCACGGCATAGCGAACGGAATAGCCCGTCTATCTATCAAAAAGAAGTCACGTTTCCAGCCTTTCAAACCAGTAAGAATTTCCCGGAAGCAAACCCCTTTCTCCCGGCCACCCCTCTTCTCAAAAGAGAACCAATGGTCTTGCTTACTCAGTTTGTATGCTCGGAACAAAGGAGTAGTGGGATCAATATGCAAGCTTCGGCAATACACCTCAAAAAGGGTCGCCCGATGCATACCCAGCGGAACCAGTTGGGAAATATGAACTTTGTAATATCTTATGACATCCAACAAAAAGGTAGAAAAGGGCACACTAAGACCACCCTCATAAAAATATTCCAAGTATAAACCAATAGCATCATCTGGTAACTCATTCATCGTCATACCTTTCGGAGGTAACCGCGGATGCAACTCTGCCGGAATACCAAGATCCATTGTTACCATATACACCGCCTCTTCGTCCATCCGAGACGTATATTTTTGAACGTCAAACTTAGGAGCAAACTCCCCAGCCCCTTGGGAGTCCTCGTCGTGAATTGAAACAGGAGAAACCGACATAACTTTACCGAGGGATAGCAGGATATAGCCGGACAAAAAAAAAAAAGGCAAGATATAAATGGTTCGGAATATACCTTTGTAATCGAAGGACAAATGTGGAGGCCGCTCGAATTGATATGCAAGGATCGTTCGGAAAATAATACCGACGGCCGTCTCAGATAAAAGTATAGAGTTACGGTAATAAAAGATGACACAAGTGACACTATTTATAGGTAAAAAGAAAGGTATGAAACATCGCGCCCAATCAGGCGCTGACGTGGCTGCATTTCCAGCCACGCGCAGGACACGCGCATGCGTGTCAACACCTTGTCAAAAAAAAAAAAAAGACGAAAAAGGAGTAATAAAATAAATAGTAAATGATAACAATAAAGGCGGAAGGACCTCTAGTGGGTTAAGCATAACACCCGACATACTCAAACCTAACGGCCCAGGCCCATCGGAAGGGCCAAAGCCGGATTCAATTAATTTGCACTAAGTATCATACCATCTGCTCAGCCGATGCACCGATACTGGAGGGGGCATGTTGGCGTATATGTCCAAGTGACATAAATTCCCCAGATGAAAACAGTCCGGACAATATTGCAAAGGGTTTGTCCCTTACAATGGAATCATCAGGGGATCGTTCGGAAGAATACCGAAAGAAAAACGAATCATATGGCTGACATCATTATGGAAAAAAGGCCCGCACGGCATGTGTCGCCCGTATGGTACCCCAAAAGTGGTGCCATGCGCATCAGCATCAAGAAAGGTCCGTAAGGCGTATGTGATGGCGATTTCTTACAAAATGGTCAACCGATGCGGCAAAAAGCCCACATAACGTCGCGAGCGGAAATAAAATAGGGAAGCAAATCTCATTGGTAAAAGAGTCATTTTTGCTTCGGATGACAACTTGGACTATACGTAAGAGCTGATAATATATCAGAAGTGGTCATGTTCAAACTACACGGGTTCCTCCGGACGAAAACCAAAAAGCAAACCCCGCGGAATCAGTAAACCAGGATTTCAAAACTTTTATAGTTTCACAACATCGGTTAGACCGATACTATGATACTGGGGGGGACATGTTGGCGTATGTGTCCGAACGGCTCATGTGGTCCGGCCGTCCGGACAGAATAAAATCATCCGGCAAAGCCGGAGGACCTCTGACCTATGTGGCCAGCACAACTGTTAACAATAGGACAAGTGGCATTATCTTTTGGACAGGTGGCAGCAGCAGACACCGCCGCCGCCGCCCAGGATTTACGGGATCATGTCTGGGACATGTTCCCAGAAAATCCGGCGCCGCCATTTCAGGTACCAAAGCTGGGTACTATAAATACCCAGCTCATTTACTACCCTCAACCAACTCTGATCATCCATATTTACTCCATATTACTGTTTAGAGTCTCTCGGTATATCCGATACTTACTCTCACGCCGGAGGTGGGTCCTGGGATAACACCCGGGGCGAGCCTAACACGTGCTGTTGTGTGCAGATATCCGGAAGACTCTCCAAAGCCGAAGAGATCAACACCCAAACCTTTTGGAGGAACGCTCACCTGGTTCATCCGAAAGGCCTCATTTGCTTGTCTGAAATGGTTATAGAAAATTACTTCAACAATAGTCTATTTAGTTTGATTATATGAGACTAGAATAGTGCAAGTTTTTGTTAGTGTATTATTATTTGATATTATTAGTCTAGGCCTATTGTATTTTATTGAAAGGTCTAGCCTACTCATTAGATTTTATATAGTAATCATGTATTATTTGGCAATTAAAAAATCATTCATCTCAATACATATTGAGGTGAATGATTTTCTGATTATATAAAATCTAATAAGTGGGCTAGGCCTCCCAATAAAATACAATGGGCCTACACTAATAATACCCAATAATAATAATACACTAACAGTTTTCGGAATCCATTTCGAGTAGATTTTTTAAGATGACTTCAATTGTTCGACTACACATTGTATATAGTAAATGCTTGTTTTATATGGTCCTCACATGCGTTACAAAACTGAAAACTAGTTGTATGTTTCAAAATTGATCGAAAACAATAGAAATAGTGAGTGTTGAGAGTTGAGACTTCAAATTTATAAGATCTTTATTTTAACACATCATATATATGCTTTATAAGTAGTTATAGATCGATGTTGTGTGAACAAGCATTTTACTCCATTCATTTTTTGACAAGTGTATTAACTTTTTCTCTTCATCATTCCCACCAATCAATTTTTCAATGCACATCATATTTGTAGTCTAATTTTAGGTTGGGTTTTAGGCATCAAATCATTTATTTTATTTCTTTATTTTTATTTTTTTTCTAGAACTATAGATTTAACTTTCATAACGATCGGCAACTTAGAACAATTTTAAGAAATTTGTAATAATTTCATATCCATGATTGAATATTAGAAACGTGCCAGATAATTAATCCAATTTAATAAAAAGACCTTGCTAATTTTTGTTTTGTTTCTAGCGCTGTTTTGGAACAATGACGATATTATATATAAAGAATTCAGTATTTGTTACTGTTCAAAGTCATATTTTATTTAGAGAATAATTATTCTTTAATTTTGAATATTGAAAAACACATGCTCATTCATATTTTACTATTAGAATAGAGATAACTACAAAGAAGGTAACAAAATATATATGCATAAGGATGTGTCGACTATATAAAGTAACAATTAAATTATATGAATTGGACGAGCAATTTCTATTATAAAAGAAAAAGAAATGACAAGTGCCACATTACCATGTTGGTAATGGTCACCAAATTTACGCATGTGATCTAGATTGGGTGTTACGGTCATAACTTATGGATTAATTAAGACTTGAAAAGTTTATGAGTTTAATTTTTCTTTACTCATTAAATTCTTAAATTGAGCTTATGTTTTGCTTATAAGTAAAAAATAAAGAATAAAAAAATAAGTTTATAATTTTTTTCTAAATCTAAATACATTTGGGCATGTTTAGCACAAGCTTTTTTAAAACTTATTAGGGCTATAAAGTTTTTGTTTTATAAATAAAGCCACAAGTTTTTGGATGTATTTTGTATTTTTTTATTTTGGTCCATTTCTTTTTTAATTATCTTCTTTAATTAAAGTGAGATGCCTTGTATTGTATCGTTTTTCTCTATTTTTTGGGTCTTATATATTTGCTGCCTAAAAAAAAACTTTGTTTGGATGCACGTGACACGCTGAAAGGCTTTAATAAAAAGCGTTTAAACATATTGTGGAGCTTTCCATAGGTAAAATTATGGTTCTAAAAGGCGCGTCATGGCGCCGCCAAAGCGTCGCTAAGACGTTAGGCGTAACCTTCATGTTATGAAATATACCAAGGTGTCGACTCTAGCCGTGACATGAGATGAGACGGAAAAAGGCGCGATAAGGCTTGAGGCTTTTTTTTTCAACTCCGATAATTTTAATTTATTATTTATTTATCTTTTTTTAAATGAAGAATATTACATGTAAAGATAGTTTCTTAACTTTATTCATTATGTACAATGTTTTTGTAAACTCCATATATATATGAAATATGATATAAATTTATAAATATTTTCATATTTGTGTCACATTATGTCACGCCTTAAAAATGCAAAAACTTCACCTTAGCCACTAAGACTTAAGGCTTGATCATGCCGCCACGTCATGGCTCACTCTATTTATAACCTCGAGTAAAATTTGCTACATGTCCTTAAAGTCTAAACTTTTAAGTATTAAATATATACTACCTCCGTTTTATAATAGTTGTCCACTTTGACTTTTTTTATTCTTTATTATTCAACTTTAACCATAAATATTTTTAGTTGTATTATATAATACTTGATGTTAAATATATGAATGGATCGAGTTTTAAAAATATTTTCATTGGTATAATTTTTATCAAATATTATATAACAAAAATAAAAATATTTATGGTCAAAGTTGAACAAAAAAGACTTAAAAAAGTGACAGTAGATAATTAATATAGGACGGATGAAGTATCAACATCTAAACTTTTAAGTATTAAAAATACCAAACTGAAACCCCTTCCACCAACTACACCATGGCTCTTTCATTTTTTATTTTTTGAGAAGAATTCGGTGAGAAGAAAAACTAAAATGAGAAGAATTAAAAGGATTTATAACCACACATTTGAAATAAGAAAGATAATTTTTAAGGAAGATGCATATATTTTTGTAGGTGCATCTGAAATGTGTGTTTGTAGTTTCTTCTAATTCTTCTCATTTTAATTGTTTTTCTCATTTGATCCTAACTCTTTATTTTTTACCTATTATCATTAATTTTTTCTAGATAAGATATAGTTAGATTTGAAATGCATATTACTTTGATATGTCTTACATCTATCTTTGTGAAGTTATATTCAATGATAGTTTATGTTGAAGTAATTTCTTGCAATCACTTCGGACAAATGAGAGAGGCCTTTCGGTTGAACCAGCTAGATGTTCTTCCGAGAGGTCTGTGTGTCAATCCCTTCGTCTGCAAGGGATCCTTCGGGTATCTGCACACAACAGCACACGTTAGGCTCGCCCCGGGTGTTATCCCAGGACCCACCTCCGGCGTGAGAGTAAGTATTTAATATCCGAAGGGCTATGAACAGTAGTATGAAGTAAATGCTAATGAATTAGTTAGTTGAGAGTAGTAAATGAGTTGGGTATTTATAGTGCCCAGCCTTGGTACCTGAAATGGCGGCGCCGGGTTTTCAGGAAACATGTCCCAGACATAATCCCGTAAATCCCGGGGCGGCGGCGGCGGTGTCTGCAACTGCCATCTGTCAAGAGATAATGTCACTTGTCCTGTTGTTGACAACTGCTCTGTTCGAACGATCTAGGTGCCTCCCGGACATTGGCGGATGGTCTTGCTTCTTCCGGTCGTCCGAACGAGTTAAACCGTCCGGACACATACGCCAACATGTCCCCCCCAGTATCATAGTATTGGTTTCGCCAATAGTGTGATACTCTAAAAAATTTAAAGTCTGGCTCTATTAATTCCGAAGGGTCTGGGTTGTTCGGAATCCGATGGGTTGATGTCATGCATAAGCTGCCAAAAACCATTATTACCTCTTTTTAAAGATAGCCGCCATTTTTACTGGGGCTCTGCGATGTCGACACGTGTTCACGCACACATCGCGCGAGTGAGGAGATGCTACCTCACCCGCTGACAAGGCATGTCGTTTCACATTCTTTTCCTTGCCTATAAATAGCGTCATTTCTACGGTTTTTTTACCACTGTAATTTCTCGCTCTGACAAACTTTCCGAAGCATCCTTCCGAAAGGTTCATTTCTCTCTAATCCGAACGATTTTATTTCACCATTCGGTTAATCATGTCCAATTCTCCCTCTTCGATTCATGAGGAAGAAACTCAAGAAGTCGAGGGGTTTCTTCCTAAGTTCGATATTCAAAAGTATACCTCTCAACTGAATGAGGAAGGTTTGTATGTAGTGAGGGCGGACGCCGGTATACCGGTGGATTTGCATCCGAGGTTACCTCCAGCACATATGACGATGGACCAATTGCCGGGTGATGCAATTGGTCTGTACGTGGAATACTTTTACGAGGGTGGTCTTAGCGTGCCCTTTTCTACTTTCTTGCTGGACATCATCAAATATTACAAGGTACATCTCTCCCAGCTAGTGCCGTTGGGCTTACACCGTGCCACGCTTTTCGAGGTGTACAGCCGGAGTCTGGACGTTGCTCCTACTACTTCCCTGTTCCGGGCCTTCTATAAGTTGAGTAAACAAGGTCATTGGTTTTCCTTCGAGAAGCGAAGCGGGAAGGAGAGGAAGGTTTGTTTCCGGGAGATTCTAACCGGACTGAAAGGTTGGAAGGATGATTTTTTTTTTGATAGATAGGCGAGCGGTCCCCTTTGCCATGCCCTAGAGGCATCATAATTCTGATATTTCGGATCCGTATCCGCATGGCGAGTTCAGCATTGCGGATGCGAAGAAGCTGGCCGCAAACATAATTGACCTTATTCCGATTCCTAGGGGTTTTCTATATGCCGTGGGGCTGACCTCGCAGTGGGAGCATCCCGGTTATCGGGCCGCGCTTAAGGATGCTGAGGGCAAAAGTATGACTTTTATATTCGTCTTTGTTTTGCAACTGTCTCCCGTTAAGTATGTTTGTTTCTAACTATTTTGTGTTCTTTTTCCCTTTTGCAGTTGTATCAATGTCTGAATATCTGATTAACCCCATGGTTCGTGAGGGTGTCTCAATGGTCAAGGGCGATAAGTACCGTGAGGATGAGTCTCATGAGCTGTAGGTGACTCTTCCCGCCCCTTCAAATGCCGATATACCGGAGAAATCGGCCGAGGAGATGAGGGTCGAGAGGGCAGACGCTCGGGTCTTGGAGGCCAAGCGCAGAAAACAAAAGCAGAATGCCACCCGAGATGCCCTGCAAGCCCAGAGGGGAGCAGGGGTCAAAAAGGTGCGAGCGCGAGTTCAGCCTGGCGAAGATGGTAGCGGTGCGGCCCGTCCGGCCAAGAGGCGCAGACCGATAGAGACTCTCGTGGTGGATTTGGAACCGGAATCGCCGGAGGTCGAGGTCATCCCAAACCCCCTCCCAATCCGGTCACTTCGTCCGGAAGACATTGAGAGCCGCCCGGAAGGATCAAATTTTGCCTCCGGACCTGCTGATGTTGGTAAGTCGTTTAGCTGCTTATCTTACTCTTCCCATTGTTCTACACCTTTTTGGTAATGATTATCTCTTCTTTTTTTTTTCAGAGGGCCCTTCCGTACAGGCTTCTGGGCATGGTAAGGTTAGAGTTGTAGCCGAGGGTGATCCGGCCGCGGTGTTCGTCCCAGACTGGTAAGTTAGAAGAGGGGATCGTTTGAATAGGGGGGCTGTCTGCAAAGACTTGATGATGAATCTGCCTACTCCTCGAGAGGAGTTTTATTTTTAAAGCTTGAGTGACTCGGAGGCCCTTCAAAGAGGCTGGATACTACTGGGCCGTGGTGCGGCCGCGCATTCGGACATTCTTGGCCGATATGAGACCCTTCTTGAAGAATACGAACAATTGCGCCGCACCCACGAGGGATGCGAAGAGACCGCTCGAGAGGTTGAGGAGCTTCGGAAGTTGAAGCATGAGCATGCAAGCTGCATAGTGAGGGAATCGGAACTCCAGGGTCGTCTCTCTCAGCTGGAACGGGCGAGGGATGAAGGGAGGAGGGTTTCTTCGGATCGAATCAGGGCCTTGGAAACCGAGTTGAAAGGTGTCGAGGACAAACTTGCTGTTGAGGAGGGGGAAAATTCTGAGTTATATAAGGAAAGGGCCGACTTGGCCATTAGACTCGGTCAAACGGAGGTCGAACGCCATAAGCTGGTGAAGGAGTTCATCCCGGAAGTGGTTCGTCGGCTTTTGAACAGTCACGAGTACAAACAACATTTGGCTGAGCCTTTCAGTTTGTCCTCTCAGTCTGGGTTTTTGGAGGCCGTCTCCGTGGGTCGTAAGCCGGAGGATGTGGCCACAATTGTGGCTGATATAGATGATTTGGATGTGGAGGCAGACGAAAAGTTCGACCCTTTGTATGATGGCCTCTTTTCCATGGAATATCCATATATTCAGAAGGTGAGCGAAGCCGCGGATAGACCCTTGTCGAAAATATTGGACCTGATTCCTGACCCTGCACCGAACGATTCTTCCGCCGAAGGTCCCTCCGCTTGAAGACAATATTCCAGAATGACCCTTCCGAAGGAAATACTTAAGAAAAATTTTTGATGTAAGGCCCTTGAGCCGTAAGACTAATTTGTAAATAGTTAATGATTCAGATGAATGTCATAACAAACTGATATATCTCTAATGCCTTTCATATGTTTAGGAGTTATGTAATGTCATGTTTTGCCACTTCCCAAAAAGGCTCTTCTCTGCTTTTTTTTTTTTTTTATATATATATATGTCTGCAATACTTTACCTGTGCCTTTCAGCAACGCTTTCCGCCTAGGCCGCAAGGTTGTTTCCTCTTCGAACACTGACCACAAACTCTCCGGAGGGCACGAACCTCTCGGAGGGGTCATTTTCGACTTATGTTCGAGAGGCAATGAATGATTATGTGGCCGTTTCCCTTTGAGTATTAACCATCTTGGACATTGACCACACACTCCCCGGAGGGCGTGAACCACTCGGGGGGGGGGGGGGCCATTTTCTAATTATGTCCAGCAAACGATGAACATTGATCACAAAGATCTCCGGAGGGCACGAACCTCTCGGAGGGATCACTTTCTACTTATGTTCCAAATGTGATTTCAGCCTTTCCGTCAGGACTTCGAACATTGACCACACACTCCCCGGAGGGCGTGAACCTCTCGGGGGGGGCCATTTTCTAATTATGTTCGGAAAACTGTTGGGTCATGAAAAACCCAAGAATACTTAAAACATGATTTGGACACAAATTAACTAAGTGTTAAACTTAAACCGAGAACAATTCAAGTCACTGAGAGAACAGCCTCTCAGTGAGTCATCTTCAAAATGCTTAAGACGAATTCAAGAAGAAGGATTCACTTCTCAGGAAGGCGGTACTCCCTGAGTCGGACTTAAGCCAAAGAAGAAGATGATGGTTCAGTGAGTTTTAGACAAGAACTCACTGAACCCCAGTCTCCTAAACCAACAAAGTGATTGAAGGACTGAGGAACCAACGCCTGAAGAAAAGGCGGGAACAATAGGGAAAAGATCTGAGAAGATAATAGTGTCAGCCCAACACTCTTCTCTTGTCAGATCCAACCTTCCCTATTGCGGCTAAAAGTCATGGAGTGTCAGCCAACAACTCCCAAAGTCTTATTAGCCCTTTCCTATTGGTTCTTGGAAATGACAATTACTATTTGTAATTGTCAGACACGCAACCTCAACAACTTGTATTATATTTAATCACTTATACTTAGATTACTTGTGTATAAATAGATCAGACGGGAGAGAAGTTTAAGTGTGCTTTGTATATTTAAAGTCTTGAACTTTTGCAAAGGAACTTCTCTCCTACAAAGAGTATACAACTCACTGAGATAGCTCAGTGGGTATATTGTTACCACTCAAGCAAAAATTGAGTTTCGATAGGAGACACCCCATACCCTTGTCTATTCAATCCCAAGTGTTTGTTCCGCAAAACACTTGGGTATAGATTCTTGGAATTATTTCTAATAAGAATTTAAACGTTGAAAAATACTGTTGTTTTTATACTCACGTTTTATAACTGTTAGAATTAATCCTAAACATTATATTAATCATAACACGAAATAGATTAACTTTCTAGTTAACTCTAATAGTGTAAAGGGAACAACAAGTGGTATCAGAGCCTCTGGTTTATAAAATCTTTTAAACTAACCAAGAGTGCTCTAGGTTTTTAAAACCAAGATCCTACTATGGCTGATATCAATGTACCCCAGCTAGTCGACAAAAAAGGGTGGCAGCTACTCAGCTGTTGCACCCAGACTTGAAGCTGGGAAATTTAGCAAATGGAAGAAGCGTATGATTTGCTATCTTACTGGTACGGAACCCTACTACATCACCTGTATCAGGGATGGCCCATTTGTCCCAAAGACTGCCACAGGGCTAAACAAGCCCGAGGCCCAATGGACCATTGATGAGAGGAGGGTGGTCAATCAAGACCAACGTCTGAAAAGCATCCTTATATCATGTCTTCCTGATGATGTAATGGAATCAGTCATCAACTGTCTAACAGCCAAGCAAACTTGGGATGACTTGGTAAACAACTTTGAGGGTCCCTCAGATACCAAGGAAAATAGGGTCATGGACCTTAAACTTGAGTATAATACTTTCAAGGCAAAAGACTCTGAAAGTCTCTCACAGACCTACACCAGATACAAGACTTTGATAAATGAATTATCAAATGATGGTGTTGTACTGACCAAACATGAGACAAATGTTGGCTTTGTCAACAGTCTCCCTGAGAAGTGGCTCAACTTCTCACAAGGCCTGAGGAATGCTAACCACATTCAGACCCTTGAGCTCCCTGAAATTTATGGGAAGTTTGTCTATGAAGACAACTTGATCTCAAGGAGATACCCTGACTCAAAAGCTTTTGAGTCCAAAAAGGCCTTAACCTCCACACCCATATCAACTGCTTTCTATTCTAATGGTGTTGTGCAGGATAGTCAAGAGGATTCTGAAGAAGAAATTGATGAAAGGACTGATGAGGAATACCTGAATGACCTAAACTTGGAATTCCAAGAAAGGGCACTCCTTGCTAGTTCAAAACGTTTCATCAAAAGAAATCAGTCCAACTTTACAAAATCAAAAGCAAATGAGACCACTGAATGCTTTAAATGTGGTAAAAAGGGTCATTTTGCTAGGGACTGTTATTCTAAAACTATCTCAGAACCCTCTTACAAATTTTCAGGAACTAGCAAGTTTCAACCTAAAATGTTTCAGTCCACCCAACAATTCCAAAACAAGGGTCAAAAGGATTTTGAAACAAAATATAGGAATTTCAAAGCTAAACTTGCACTTCTTGAAACTAACCCCATATTGTCTCAGGCTGCTCAAACATCTAAACCTATTCAGACAAAGAACAAGGTTTTAATAGCTGAAGCATATGATTGGGATGATGAAGAGGTTTCCTCAGATGAGAAAATAAGAGTTAGTGCACTGATGGCACTTTCAGAAGAGGATCAGGTGGCTGTGGGAAAAGGCCATGCTAGAAATGGAGAGTGGGTCAACATCACCATGAAGAAGGTAAATACTTTACTTTCTATGGATGATGATTCTGATTGGCAGTCTTACATGAATTATATTTGTGTTGATTTAAAGTTTGTTGAAGAACAAAGGCTTAACTTGCTTTCAAAATATAACAATATTGTGTCAGAATTGAACAAATGTAGAGATGAACTGCTTGTACTTAAGCAAGCCAAACTAGAAAAAATAACTCTACAAATTCAGAACACTGAGATTTTGAAACAAAACCAAGTCCTTCAAACTGAACTTAACAAAGAAAAGGCTATCATTCAAAGCTGGACCAAGAAAAACCCTAAGGTTTTTGACACTGTGGGATTAATCTCTCAGAAAACCATTGGTATTAACCCTCTTATGGTTGATCCTACTCTGTGTCAAAATGAAATAAACTTTGTTCCAGCTGGCATATCTTTTGAGCAAGAATTACTTCCCAAGTCAAATGACTGGATTGTCAGGGACAACCCAGTCAGTAAGTTACCAAACTTTGAGACTGGAAAGATCTTGCTTCCTGAAAGTCAGGCTTTGAAAAATATGCTTGGACTCACTGAAAAACTCAGTAAGCTTGAACTCACTGAACCATTCACTGAGTCCTTGGATGAGTCTGAATCAGAATCATACCCTCCACTTCCTCCACTGAATACCCTTCAGGGTGCTACACCTAACTTAGGCCTCCCACCTATGGTCTTCTCACCACACTCTCCAAAGGAGAGATCAGGAAGGGGAACAACCATCCTGAAGAGAGCAAACCTTGATGTCTCAGTAAATACTGATGACTCATCAACTTCAGTCCCTTCTGAAGTATCAACCCAAAGCCCTGACTCAAAATTTGATCAGTTGGCTGAAATGGTCAGGAAGCTAGGAGAGAAGATTGCATCTTCTGAGAAATCTTCTCAAACCAAGAAGGAACAAAAACCAACTTCCTCAAAGACCAAACCCAAACCCACAAAACCCCTGAAAAGATGTGAGCTATGCAACTATACAAATCATCTCACTGATGATTGCTATAGAGTCCTTTATTGCATGATTTGCAAAAAGGAAGATCACAGGACCTCTGATCATAAACAATGCTCAGTCATGTCAAACTTTTCAGGACTTAAGGCTCAGTACCTGAACTACCCTTCTGATTCTAAGCAGAAACAGAAGCAAAAGGCCAAGCCTTTTCCACCCTGCCCTTTGTGTGGATTCAATGACCACCACCCTGAGGATTGTCAATATGACAAACATTGTGAATCTAGTGGAAGTTCCACTCAGAAATCCTCAGGAAAAGAGAAGTCATTCAGTCAAGAAGAGGAATGAAACAATCCTCTCAGACTACTGAGGCTACCCCTACAACCAAATGCAAAACATGTGGTAGCTCAGTCCACTCAACCTCTGACCATGAATCAATTAATACTTTCATAAAGACCTACAATACCAAACCCTCCATGAAATGGAGTCCTAGAAAGAACTGACCTAGTTTACTATTTGTGCAGAAGCATGCCAGGGATCCTGTTTGGCATCTAGATAGTGGATGTTCAAGGAGCATGACTGGTGTTAAGGAGTGTCTGCACAAATATGTGGAAGAACCAGGACCCAAAGTGATATTTGCTGATAATTCATCATGTCTCACTAAAGGTTATGGCTCGGTAAACTGCAATGGTATTGTCTTTACTAGGATAGCATATGTAAATGGTCTTAAGTATAATCTGATCAGTGTCAGTCAACTATGTGATGCAAAATACATAGTTCAGTTTGATGATAAGCAAGGAACCATCTTCAATGCAAATAAGGAAATTGTCCTCATTGCACCAAGAAGACAAGATGTTTATGTATTAGACATGTCCAGTCTAACTCAGGATGGAACTTGTCTCTTTGCTAAAGCCACTGATACACTCAACTGGCTTTGGCATAAGAGACTTACCCACCTGAACTTTAAGAACATCAACAATCTTGTAAAACAAAACAAAGTCCTTGGCTTACCATCTCTTGTGTTTTCTAAGGATAAACCATGCTCAGCTTGTGAAAAAGGTAAACATCACAGAGCATCCTTTAAAACCAAAACCAACTTTTCCATCAGGAACTGCCTACATCTTCTCCATATGGATCTATTTGGACCTGTCAGTCCAAGGTCTATTAACCATGAGAAGTATACTCTGGTCATAGTGGATGAATACTCTAGATACACCTAGGTATTCTTCCTGATCAAAAAGAGTCAGGCAGCTGAAACAACCATGTCCTTTGTCAGGAACATTGAAAATCAAAATGACATTAAGGTCAAACAAATTAGAACTGACAATGGGACTGAGTTCAAAAATAATGAACTTGAATGTTTCTGTGATGAGAAAGGTATTTCCCAAAACTTTTCCTCTCCATACACACCTGAACAAAATGGTGTTGCTGAAAGGAAAAACAAAACACTCATTGAAGCTGCTAGGACAATGCTATGTGGATCAGTCCTTTCCAACCATTTTTGGACTGATGCAGTCAAAACTGCCTGTTATACACAAAACAGATCCATAATTGTCAAGAGACATGGGAAAACCCCATATGAGTTATTCAAAGGAAGAATCCCTGACATCAGCTACTTTCATGTCTTTGAGTGTCCTGTGTTTATTCATAATCACAAGGATCACCTAGGGAAATTTGATGCAAAAGCTGATGATGGATACTTCCTGGGATACTCACTTGTCTCAAAAGCCTTCAAAGTGTTCAACACAAGGAGACAGCAGACTGAGGAAACATTTCATGTTACCTTTGATGAGAGCACTGATGCTATCAGGTTCTCAACTGCCTCAGTAGAAGAGATAGGAATTGATAATTCTTCAAGATATCCTCTTGATGAATATCTGTCTGAAAACAATCCTTCTACTCAGTATCAAGATGATGCTAATCTCTCCTATTACATAATCCCCCACAACCTACCTAACCCAACCATCACTGAGTTTATTGAGTCACATACACACACTGATGATATCAATCAGCCTGTTCAAAATACTCAAGATCCAAACAATCTCAGTGATCTGATAGACACTCAAGATCCAATCAATGATCATGTGTCTACTCCAGAACCAAACCCTCTACCCAATCAGGCCTCCACAAGTTCAAATCAGTATCTAGGACCTCAAGAAAGTTGGACTAGGTCTCAGGACATTGAACTTGTCAATATCATTGGAGAGCCTACTGAAGGCATGCTCACCAGGAGCATGTGTAACACCCCAACCCAGCAAGGGTAGAAGTATCACATTAATGGCTTCATATCAGATCAAACAAAGCATACATTCAATAGTAATACAAAGATTCTCAAAGGTTACAAATGAAATACTGAATACACAAGGATACAAAGGAAACATAAACTAAATACTAAGTCTGCAAATGCAATCCTTCTAATGATTTCTACTTCAGAATAACTATCAAGGTCTTCTAAGTCCAAAGTCTCTTCACTCTTACCCAGCTTCCAACTAAAACCTGCCGCGGGAAAAGAAACGCGGCTGAGCTTAAAAAGCCCAGTGAACAGATATATAATAAATGGAAACAAAAGCAAATGGAATTGAACAGGCATATCATAATGAATGAGATATAGGAAAGGAAAATAAGAGTAAGGTTTAGGACAGTCATCCACCACGAGCCCATATCATAACATATCATATCATATCGTAACCAAAATCTTCAAATCATATAGAGGGGAGACCTCTCAGATAATCAGATAATATGAGGGGTGTCCTCATTCTTCAAATGGAGTAACTAGCTCCCATATTTTGTGAAAGAAGTGGATTGCACCCATCCCCAGTCACCATATCAAATCATATCATATCATATCATACACAAAACATATCTAGGATGCATCCATACGCCCCCCCCGAACATATCATATTGGCCATATCAAATCATATCATAGTGAGCTCATATCAAATCAAAATGGGGACGGTGTGGTTAATCACTCTGACCACACAAGAGTCATGCCATTGGTGCATCAATGACACGGCCATGTTACCTTCATGGCTAGGAAACATATTTGGCTCGTAGTATCAAACTGGGGTCAAAGGTCAAAGGTTCAAGTATCAAAGGTTCATAGCAAAGGGTCCATATCAAAGTAAGGGTTCATATAATCATAGTCCGAATCTCAAAGTTCATATCAAAGGTTCATGTCAAAGGTTCAAATGCCAAAGGTTCATATCATAGGTTCAAATCAGAAATCAAGAGGTCGAAGGCACCTTATTAAAAAGGGCAGAATATCTGTACCTGAGAAAATGAACGAAAATGGAAATGAAATGATCACAAGAACAAGAGTCCCTCCCTCCTCTGAGAATCTACACAAATTAGGATCATAAGTTTATTTCCGGTTTAACACTTGTAGTTACATATTTAGGGTTTTTTCTATTTTTAGAAGCTCGCCATTTTTAGTAACGTTCCATATTTATTAACTTTAGAGTAAAATCCCTTAATTAGCCATACTTAGGGGTTTACAAATAATAATTAGTCAAGTTAAAGACTTTATATAATAAATACCATAGTTTAGGGTCTTACATATCATTATATTAAAGTATAGGGTTTAAATGTCAATTGTCAAAGTTAAGGATTAAATATGTCAAGGGATTTTAGGACTTACATGGAATTAACAAATATTGAAAGCAATCTCACGTACCTGGTTTCGGTTTACTATTTTTATGTCTCTTCAATTTACAATCGTATATATGAATCTTCTTATAACGACGCATGTATTATTCACAACGAATCAAAGTAAATTAGTTGCCATGCATACGAGTTTTGTTTAGTTTCTTTACGTAGCCATTGTCATCTCTATGCGTATGTTTTATTAAGCAAAACGGAAACAACTTATTGGTGATCGATATGTAGACACGCCGAGGCAAACTCACGATAAGTAAAGAGAACATCAACGGTTTGGAGATACCTTGGGGTCGGATTGAACGAAGGAAGTACAAAACAAGAGGCATGTCAAACACCCCTAAGAACCAACAGCCCTTCAAACCAATACATGTCAAGAACGAAACCTTCAATCCACGAGCGACAACCCTCGTTGCGTGATCAAAGAGAAGAGAATAAAAAGATCAATACACCACCACTATCCCAGCCGAGTAGCTCTAACAAAACACCCTTCGAACTGCTTCTATAAACCCACGACCAAACTTTTCACCTCGAACCCGCTGTAGGTACCACGAGTCCACGACCCAACCTCCAAGCCAAAGGAAGATAGTTTAAGACCGAAGTGAATATGGGCAATAGCACCAGACCAAACTCGAACACGTACCGAAACCAAATCAAGAATTGAACCGCAACCTGATATGGAACTAGATCGTATAACTCGTATATTGCAAGCCGTAACATAACTCAACTCTTGAACACTCTCTTATATTATGCAGATTTATTTTCGATTATAATATAGTTTTATGACTTATGTGAGATTGTGAAAGGAGTATACGAAATATAAGAGCGTGTGTTAACTAACACATCGACTATTGCGGAATTTGGAGAAGGATATTTTGACCGAATCTTGCTTTTCATTTGATTGATCTTAACGTAGTAACAAACTTTCTATAAAGTTTAACCAAGCCTCTAATTAAAGTAATCCAAGTATCATTGTCATTAATTTCATATAAAGTTAAATCTTATACTAGAATAAGAAAATAGTTCCAATTTAAGTCTATTATTTATATTTTTTAACTAATATTGTATTTCAAGCATGTATATACAATGGTTAATGTCTTTAGTCACTGTAATTAAATTTGAACGACACTAAAACTCCTACCCTGTATTGTCAAATCTTGTAACCGATCGTCAAAACGAAAGCCCAAAAGCCCAATCTTGATTACAAATGAATAGATAAGACGTCATATACAACATTCGAACTCACATGCTATTATTATTTGTAACATTAATATACTTATCAATATTAGTATTGTTATCACTATATTACTTTTAAGGGTATTATAATGTCAGTTCACATGTCAATCAAAGGAGTGGCTACATATATATCTTTGTGCAACCTCTTTCTAACGCATATGATTCTATTGACTTACCTTAATTCCAAGAGATTTATGTGCACAATTTTAAATTACCACTCGGTCCTTGTAATATATATAACATTTGATGGCTTCTGAATTTGGTAAATTGCTTAAATGGTGGCCTTTGATTTGGGTCATATTAAGTTATGGAATATTTTCTTAAAATGATACATGCAAAATTTCGGTTATGACACTATGTTTTAGGCGTGGGATATTTTTGATTAAAAGTGTACGTTCGTTTTATTCATTCAATTATTAACGTAAAATACTTGGGGCATATTCGGGATTTAAATGTCTTAATGTTTTTAACGCCATTTACGAATTTGAGATCAAGGGTAATTTGGGTATTTTACATGTTCAAAATTTTTGGGTTTTACAGCATGGCTGCTAGTCTAAGAGCAGCCTCATCCAATGAATGCCTATTTGTGGACTTCATTTCCACAATTGAACCCAAAAGTGTTAAAGAAGCACTTAAACATCCAAGTTGGGTTCAGGCCATGCATGATGAACTGGAACAATTTGACAGAAACAAGGTAATGACCTTGGTCAAATGTCCTGAGAATGTCTCAGTCATTGGCATGAAGTGGGTATTCAAAAACAAAACTGATGAAAATGGCATAGTCATTAAAAACAAAGCCAGACTTGTAGCCAAAGGCTATAATCAACAAGAAGGCATTGACTATGAGGAAACATTTGCACCAGTAGCAAGGATGGAAGCCATCAGGATCTTCCTTGCTTTTGCTACTTACATGAACTTCAAGGTGTACCAAATGGATGTTAAAAGTGCATTCTTAAATGGTTCACTAAAAGAAGAAGTTTATGTTGAGTAACCTCCTGGATTTGAAAGCCATGAGTCTCCTGATCATGTCTATAAGCTTAACAAAGCCCTTTATGGACTGAAGCAAGCTCCCAGGGCATGGTATGAGACTCTCTCAGCCTTCTTAATCCAAAACAAATTTGTCAGAGGCAAGATAGACAACACATTGTTTATCTATAAAATAAATAATGATGTCATACTAGTACAAGTGTATGTTGATGACATCATCTTTGGCTCAACAAGTTTCAAACTTTGCAAACAATTTGAAAAACTAATGGCAAAGAAGTTTGAAATGAGCATGATGGGAGAACTGACATACTTTCTTGGTCTTCAGATCAAGCAGACTGATAGAAGAACCACTATCAGTCAAGAGAAGTATGTAAAGAATCTACTGAAGAAGTATGATCTCAGTGACTGTGCCTCAGTCAAAACTCCCATGGTTCCCCCAAACAACCTTGGTCCTGATCTAACTGGTAAACCAGTAAATCAAACTCTCTTTAGAGGAATGATAAGATCACTGATGTATCTTCTTGCATCAAGGCCTGATATCCAATTATCAGTATGTCTATGTGCCAGATATCAATCTGACCCAAGAGAATCTCATGTCACTGCTGTGAAAAGGATATTCAGGTACCTAAAGGGCACTCCTAACCTTGGATTATACTATCCAAAGTGCTCAGGACTTGATCTCAAAGGATACTCAGACTCTGACTATGCTGGATGCAACATGGACAGAAAAAGCACCTCAGGCTCTTGCCAAATACTTGGTGGGAAATTAGTCTGTTGGAGTGCCAAGAAGCAACAATCAGTTGCCTTGTCCTCAGCTGAGGCTGAATATGTTGCAGCAGCTAGTTGTTGTGCAAATGTACTCTGGATGAAAAGTCAACTCAGTGACTATGGAATTCAGTACAAGATGGTACCCATCTTTTGTGATAACACAAGTGCAATTGCAATTTCAAACAACCCTGTTCTTCATCAGAGAACAAAACACATTGATATCAGATATCACTTCATCAGGGACCATGTCATGAATGTTGACATTGAATTACACTTCATTCCTACTGAATATCAGTTGGCTGATATCTTCACCAAACCTTTGGATGAACCAACTTTCACAAGACTGAAAGCTGAATTAGGAATGTTGGATATAGAGAATCAGTCCACTGATTGATTCCTACCAACTGAAGTGTAAATTCTTAAAATCTCAGGTCCCTGACTTAATGTGTTCGTCAGTGAATTAATTCACTGAATCCTCAACCTCAGGAACTAAACCCAAGTTCATGAAATCTATAGGGTTCATGAACTAAACCCAAGTTCATGAATCCTTTTTTGCTCAGGAATTTTTTTCATATTCCTGAAACATCAGTTACTAGTCCCAAGTCCCTGAAATACAATCACTGAATGAAAAGTCATTCAAGGCCCTGAAAAGAGACATTAAATACTGACTTAAATGCTCTAAGTATCTAGTTAGTAAATGTCCGAGGTTGGTAACTGAACTCATATTTAATTCAAGAATATTTGTTGTTTTTGCCTTTCTGGCATACACCTAATGGGCCCCCACTTCCCAACTTGGCATTCAATGCCCTCTCTCACACAAAACACTGTGTGATGATGGAAACTCTGCAACTTCTCCTTTTGCAGAAACTGTTCAACTGTTCACTCTGCCAATTGAGAAAAAAGAGGAAAAGTGGAGTGGTGGCATTTAATGCGGATCTCAAACATTTTATTCAAAATAACTTCCAAAAATTATATTTTGATTAAATAAGATCACTCAAATGCCAAAAATACCCCCATCTCCACTATCTTATAAATACCCATCCAAAAGAATACACACACACGTTTTTTAGAAATTTATTAGCAAACTCTGCCCTTTTTATTTCTCAAACAAATTGTGTGTGTGTTCTTAGCATTAAGAAATATCCGACCATTTTCCGACCTAAACCCGATCATAAAATGGCTTCCTCTAATGCTATTACCACCGCCCCAAATGTGATCTTCACAATGGAGGGCGTGGACCTGACCAAAAACAATGTGGTTGGAAATTTCCATTACCCGCAGCAATATGCGGGTTACAAGGATGTAGTTAAGTATTTACAAAACTGCTTCCTTGCCACAGCTTTTACAACCACCCCAGAAGTCATCTATAATGACTATCTCAGGGAGTTTTGGTGTACCGCAACGGCTACTAGCCCTAAGGACACCAAAGAGTCTATCATCACTTTCACTGTGATGAATGGGACTAGGACTCTCTCCCTGAACTACAAGACCTTCATCATGGCCACTGGTCTTAACTTTGTTGAGAACTTTGAGGCTAACCCTACTGATCAGGAAATAAAAGCTGAAATGCTTTTCCTAGGGCCTCATGATGTTAGGCGTCCTGGCGAGTCTCCTGAAGCCTTGTTGGCAAAGGCTCCAATAGTGAAGACATGGTTTTACCTTGTCTGGAGACTTATGATGACATTCATCATTCAGGTACTCGGAGGAAACAAATCCTCCACTGAGCAGTTGAACTCATCACAACAATTGATGATGTTCAGTCTCTTGGAGGGTAGAAAAATAGATATCGGAGGAATAATCTTCCGAGACCTCGTGTCAAAGCTCTCAGGAAAACATAGGCAAAGACACATGTCTTATCCTAGGTTCATTTCCTGTGTGCTTCAGGATCTTCTTGGTTCTGACTACTTAAGGTCTGACGATGAAGGTACAAAACCTGACATCTTGCATAAGACCAACTTTAGTAGTGACATTACTGAGGTACAACCGGTCGCCCTGACCACCTACATGTTAATGGTGATTCAGGGTGAAAATGTATGCTCACCAGTTCCTTCACCAACCAAGAAGGTGAAGAAGAAGAAAGGGAAAGGGGGACAATCCAGTAAGGTGGTTAGACCTAAACCACTCATCACTGAGACTGTTGCCTCAGGCACAAAGAAAGTTGTTGTGACCTTGACCTCTCAGACTCCCATACAAGAGACCACATTGGCCACAAAACAAATTGGCCACAAACAAACGCCACTGGAGGGTGTTGAGCAATCATCCTCAGTATCCTCGGGCAAACCCTTTCCTAATGTCCCTACTGACAAAAACAAGTCAGAAGGGTCAGGAGCATCCACCCACTCACATCCTAATGAAGGCACTGATAAATCACAATCAGAGCCTGAGGGAGTTCAGGGTTCTATATCCTCGGTGGAACAGTACTACTCCACTGAGACGGGGACCCATACCCACTCACATTCTGCTAACGTCCCTGAGCAATCACACTCAGGGTCTCAGGGAGTTCAGGACCCTAAATCCCCAAAAGGACAGACCAATCCTGATGGGAAGGGGGTCCATACATCTTCACAAGGAGTGCCTCATGATTCCACTGAAAAACACCCATCAGTGGATGAAGGCGCTCAGGGGGACAAAGACTCGGAGGGATTTAAACCACCCGCCGATACGGAACCCAAACCCAACTCAGGCATTTTTGTTCTCTCAGGAACTGATTCTAAAAGTCAGGCTGGGCAACCCCCCCCCCCCCCCAGTTATTATGACTAGTCAGGCTGGTCAAACCCCACCAGTTATTATGACAAAAGAATCAGGACCTGGCTACAACGAAGGTGAGCCCTCTTCTGAGGGGGAGCCGGATTTACTGAAGGCTCCTTCTCTGGCTGACTATAAAAATTTGTTGGCTGATGAGTCAGAGGAGGAGATTGATTTTGGTGATGATGAGATCCCTGATGCTGAGGAGGAAATGGAAACACAAGTAAGCCCTCCTCAGCCCTCTGAGAAACAACATTCCTCACCTCATCCTGAGGATCAACCACCCAGTTCTCCATCAACCTCATCATCATCATCAGGTGCTTCAACCACTCCTAAGTGGTTGCAAAAGTATGACGATGCTCATCCGGCTTCTGAAAGACAAATGGCAAAAGTCCTTCGCAAAGCCAACGAAGGTCTTTACAACTCTGTTGCGGATGAGATATGGGATAAGCACACTGAAGTGGCATCCTCCTATGCTGACTTCAGGGCTTCAGTGGAAGAATCTCAGGCAAAGATTCTTCAGGCCGCCACCCTCACTGATAAACAACTTGGCGACCTGAACAAATCTGTAGATGACATAGCCACTGGACAGCATCAGGAACTGTCCAACATCCTCAAGGCTATAGAATCAGTACAAGAACATCTTACAGATGATCCCACTTTTGTCACCAGATTGGATGCATACTTGGCCTCTCAGGCTAACACCTCCACCAGCATTACTGAGCTTCTAAAGCTCCTTCAGGGGGTAGATCTTCAAGGTTTAAGGACACAGCAAAAGTCCATTTATCAGGCTGTAAATGCATCAGCCTTTGAGCAGCTCTCAACAACACATAATGAGCTGGTCAACCACTACACCACCCAAGTAACTGAACTCACCACCCACCAGAAGGAAATGGCTACCGAATTAAGTGCCGTGAAGAATGAGACTTCTGAAACAAAGTCTATGGTCTCAAACATCTTATCCATTCTTCAGGCCTCTCATACTCCTCCACCTCCTCAGTCAGCAGGTGTCTCCACTGAAGCTCCACCATCTGCTGAGGGGGAGATAAAAGATGATCCTCCAATCCCTGACCCTAATTCAGCTTTGGTAACTGTCCCTGAGACATCCACCAGTCAACCTCCTCCCATTAACAAAGGGAAGGAAATTATGGTGACTGAAACAAACCCTCCTCCTGAATCACTCTTAGTCAAGGCTTCATCTGAAAGACGTGCAGATCCTGATGCACCATTCTATGTTGATTTAGAGGATGGGAGAAGGGTCTATGGGACTCCTGATCAACTTGCAGAAACTTTACACCAAGAAGAGCTCAGGAAGGAAAGAGAGAAAGAGCTGGTACTCAACAGGTCTGAAATTTCTAAGGTTGCCAAAGAAGTAATCAAGGAGTCTGAGAAGAAGGACATCAAAGGGGATGAGTTTCTCAAGCTTCAGGCTGAAATCCTTAAGGAACATAACAAACAGGCCAAACTTAAGGAAGAAAAGAGGCAGAGGATTTATGAGAGGTATGTATGGCACATGACCAAAACCAAAGATGAAGGCAAAATCACTGATATCACTATTCACCCCACCAGACCTCTGAGCTTAACAATCCATAGAGGTCCAAGGAAGTCTGAACATCTTCCTGCAATCAAGTTTTCAGACTATGGGTTAAGAGAATGGGATATGATGATGCCCATCCTAAGGAAGAAAACCCCAAGCAAGAATGCCCCAATCATCATCAAGTCACTAAGTGCTAAGTATGAGGAACTTGCAAGAGTGGCAAAGAGTCTGGGCATTAACCATGATGAGGCACTTGCTTCTCAGGGACTAACTATCCCTGAATTTACTCAAAAGGTTGGGAGGAAAAGAAAAGCTGTGGATATTGAACCTGAACAATACATAGCTGCACTTCATTGCAACAGGACTACTCCTCAGGGAGTCAAGTTCCGTCCCAACCTGGTCATCAAAGAACCTGAGTATGGTATCTTCTTTGTGGATGAATTTGGTCAGGAAGCCTTTCAAAGAGTCTCTGACATCGACAAAGTGGAAACGACAACACTCCTTGCTTACAAACTGATGGCGCTTAATATCAGGAGACCTGAAAATGAGGAGTTTGTAAGGTTGATGGATCAAATGATGAAGGATCGACCTGATAAAGAGGTGTTGATGTCAAAGAAGGGAAGCTTGAACTCATGGGTCTTGTTGAGGAACCATGAGTATTTTGTACTTAGAATAATAGGACTTGTAATGATATGAATAAATTGATGAATGTTTTGCTATATCAATATCCTTATTTATTTTCTAGTACATTCAGTATGAGCAGAAGACTTTAGCTCACTCATACTGATCAAAACACTTAGGAATAATTTATATCCAAATAGGGGGAGATTGTTAGGTCATGAAAAACCCAAGAATACGTAAAACATGATTTGGACACAAATTAACTAAGTGTTAAACTTAAACCGAGAACAATTCAAGTCACTGAGAGAACAGCCTCTCAGTGAGTCATCTTCAAAATGCTTAAGACGAATTCAAGAAGAAGGATTCACTTCTCAGGAAGGCGGTACTCCCTGAGTCGGACTTAAGCCAAAGAAGAAGATGATGGTTCAATGAGTTTTAGACAAGAACTCACTGAACCCCAGTCTCCTCAACCAACAAAGTGATTGAAGGACTGAGGAACCAACGCCTGAAGAAAAGGCGGGAACAATAGGGAAAAGATCTGAGAAGATAATAGTGTCAGCCCAACACTCTTCTCTTGTCAGATCCAACCTTCACTATTGCGGCTAAAAGTCATGGAGTGTCAGCCAACAACTCCCAAAGTCTTATTAGCCCTTTCCTATTGGTTCTTGGAAATGACAATTACTATTTGTAATTGTCAGACACGCAACCTCAACAACTTGTATTATATTTAATCACTTATACTTAGATTACTTGTGTATAAATAGATCAGACGGGAGAGAAGTTTAAGTGTGCTTTGTATATTTAAAGTCTTGAACTTTTTCAAAGGAACTTCTCTCCTACAAAGAGTATACAACTCACTGAGATAGCTCAGTGGGTATATTGTTACCACTCAAGCAAAACTTGAGTTTCGATAGGAGACACCCCATACCCTTGTCTATTCAATCCCAAGTGTTTGTTCCGCAAAACACTTGGGTATAGATTCTTGGAATTATTTCTAATAAGAATTTAAACGTTGAAAAATACTGTTGTTTTTATACTCACGTTTTATAACTGTTAGAATTAATCCTAAACATTTTATTAGTCATAACACGAAATAGATTAACTTTCTAGTTAACTCTAATAGTGTAAAGGGAACAACAAAAACAATGAACACTGATCACAAAAATCTCCGGAGGGCACGAACCTCTCGGAGGGATCACTTTCTACTTATGTTCTAAATATGATTTCAGCCTTTCCGCCAGGACTTCGAACATTGACCACACACTCCCCGGAGGGCGTGAACCTCTCGGGGGGGGGCATTTTCTAATTATGTTCGGAAAACAATGAACACTGATCACAAAAATCTCCGGAGGGCACGAACCTCTCGGAGGGATCACTTTCTACTTATGTTCTAAATATGATTTCAGCCTTTCCGCCAGGACTTCGAACATTGACCACACACTCCCCGGAGGGCGTGAACCTCTCGGGGGGGGGGGGCATTTTCTAATTATGTTCGGGAAACAATGAATAACACAAGAGTTCAATGCATAAGATGGATCGTTTCCCTCCAACTGTGGGATAACTGCACTTTGTCATTAAAAATAATCAAACAAACTCCTTTCGGATGTTTACATTAGGCATATTCAGGTTATTTACAAAAAACATTTTCTAAGGTTAACTGCATGCCAAGTTTGTGGCACTTCCTTTTCTTCCATTGTCTCTAGCTTGTAAGATCCAGTCTGATATGCTTCCACGACCCGGTAGGGTCCCTCCCAATTGGGTCCTAACTTTCCCTGATTCTCGACTCTGCTTGCTTCGTTCCTTCGGTACACAAAATCACCTACCTTATATTGTTAAAGTATTTCATTTCATATGTTAGTCAAGGTAGAGACAAATTAATATTGCATCGAAATAACTAGAGATTTGTAGTGACCTTTGGTTTCAAAGAAGTTGTGTGAATTCTTACTTACCTTAAACGATTCGGCACGAACCCTTCGGTTGTAATATTGCTCCACTTTCTTTTTGTACTTTGCCTCTCGTATCGCAGCCATCTCCCTTCGTTCTTGTAGGAGATCGAGGTTTAAACAGATTCCCTCGTCATTCTCTTTTTCCTGGGTCATCATGGTCCGAAAGGTTGGCATCCCTATCTCTGCCGGTATGACTGCTTCGCTACCATATGTAAGGCTTAATGGTGTTTCTCCATTGCTTGTTTTCAGAGACGTGCAATGTGCCCACAGGACATTCGGCAATTCATCCACCCATCCGGCTCTTTCCCTACCCAGCCTTGATTTGAACCCCTTCATCAAACTCTTGTTTGCTCTTTCTACCAATCCGTTGGCCTGAGCATGGGCTACGGCAGTGTTTATCTGGGTTATGTTCAGGCGCTCACACCAACTTTTGAAAGGGTCATGAATGAAATTGCTTCCGTTGTCCGTGATAATCACCCTGGGCAAACCGAACCTGCATACTATGTTCTCCCAGACAAACTTCTTTACCTCTTTCCCGGTCGTACGGACCAACGGCTTGGCTTCCATCCATTTAGTAAAGTAGTCGATAGCCACAATGACATACTTGATTTTTCCTGGAGCTTCTGGCAGGGGGCCCAACACGTCCATGCCCCACTGATAGAAGGGCCATGGAGCCATTATTGAAGTGAGTACGGTTTTTGGGAGTCTCGGAACGGGTGCATGAATCTGACAGGAGTCACACTTCTGAATCACTTCCCTGGTGTCTCGGTGCATGGTCGGCCAGTAGTATCCCTGCCGCATTAACTTTGAGACGATGGATCGCGGCCCGGAGTGCATCCCACATGCTCCTTCATGCACTTCTCGGATGATATAATTAGCTTGGAGTGGCCCGACACATCTCAGCATCGGTCCCAAATAGGATTTCTTGAAAAGTACATCGTCTATCATAGTGAACTGGTTTATCTTTATTCGGAGAGACCGAGCCTCATTCTGATCTTCCGGCCAAATGCCTTCTTGCTTGCACCGAATGATTGGGGTCATCCAGTTTTCCTCCTCTTCCTCTACAATGGCATTGACTATCTCCTCTTCTATTGATGGCCTTTCCAAAACTTCAACTGTAGTTTGTTTTGTTAGGTGGTCGAAAGCCATGGATGCTAATTTGCTGAGTATATCGGCTTTCTGGTTCTGGGCTCTTGGGATGCTTCGGATTTTGAACTAATCAAAACATGCGATCTGCTCTTTGGCTTTGGCCAGGTATTTTATCATACTATCTTTGGACGCTACGAAATCTCCATTAATTTGGCTTGCTACCAAATTGGAGTCCACCCTGACTTCCAATATCCGGATTTCCATCTTTTGAGCGACCCTCAACCCAGCCAGCAAGGCTTCGTACTCTGCTTCGTTGTTGGTGCTCTTGAAGTTTAGCCGAATGGCATAGGTATACTCCGTTTGATCCGGGCTAATCAATACTAGGCCTGCTCCGGCACCTGACTTACTGGAGGCTCCGTCAGTATACAACACCCATTGTTCTTGATTGGAGATGTTGCATATCTCCTTGCCTTCCTCCCTCATATCACGACCGGATGCCCCCAGGGGTATTTCTGTTATGAAATCCGAGAGGATTTGCCCCTTGACTGCGCTTCGGGGAACGTAAGTGATGTTGTAAACTCCTAACTCCACGGAATATTTGACCATTGGTATGTGCTAAAACACATACCTTTTCTCGACCAAAACCGGACCAAAATAACCAAAAACCCGACCAAAATGCCAAAAGATATTGTGTTTTTGTGTTTTTGCATGTGCAGGGATGGATATCGTGAAAATTGACAAAAGACACAAGAAAATCAAGAAAACGAGCACGAGATACGGAAAGGCTCAGAACCGGAACCGGAACAAAGAAAATGGTCAAAAAGGCATCCGAGGTCCTCCACTATCAAAGATTGTCAACTCCAACCCTTAGATTATCTTTTTTAAAAAATGGCAAGATCAGTCCTTGAAGAATTCAGAGATTACATTTATGGTCCCTAGTGTTTAAAATCCTTAAATCCTAATAAACACTCTACCCGGATCCTACACACTAAATTACCTAGCCCAACATTAAAACCTAGCCCACTCACTTTCTATATAAAATATCCAACCCAATCCACCTTATCATACTATCCGATCCATCCCCAAATAAATAAACTTTAACCCCGGTCAAACCCACTCGGTCAAAGAATAAGATAAAAATAAAAAAAAACAAACACACCTTATCTCATTTTACCTTTCTATCTCTCTCACAAAAAACATTAAACCCGATCCCCTTTTTCCCCCACACCCAAGGATGAACCCTAATTTACCCACTCCTTAATTACCACAATTAAGGGTAATTGGGTCTTTTCGTACACTTGTCAGAGCGTGTCAGAGAGCAAACTAACGCACGGGGACACATGGCAGCGTATTATTGGACCAAACACATCATTGGGAGGATTCGAAGCTCATGATTGGACCAGCTCAGAATTGGTGACGAATCAAGCCACATCAGCAGCCTAGAAGCATCCTTGAGCTCGGCTATATATAGCACTCTTCACTCACACGTTGAGATTATTAGGAGTAGGGATAAAATTAGTTTAGGAGTAGCTTTATTTTAGATTATTGTAGCTTATTTTCAGCTTTTTAAGTTTTGTCATTCGAATTTAAAGTTTAATGTAATTTCAGTTTTCTTTTAAAGCTTGTTTGTCTAAATTTACTTTAAGCTTTCAAATTAAGTGATTGTAATTGTTTCATCAACTTGTTCTCTGTTCTAATAAGCTCACAAAAGCTTTTCAATAGCTTTATGTGAGATTTTAATGGTTAAACTTGTTTTAAATCATTTCAATTGCAAAAAGTCAATTTTGGTCAACATTCCTGTGCAATAGCTTATTTTGTTCATGTAAGTGCTTATTTTGAATTTCCTGTTTATTTGTTATTGCTTTTGAGGTCTGATAAGTAGGTAGTGATTAGTATTAATTTGTTTCTTATTTTCCTGCATAATTGCTTATATAGTCAAAGTTAAAGTCAATGTTGCTCAATTCAATTCAACTGTTTCAGTGCTTATTTGTTATTGAGATTTGCTTATTAGTTATTGCATCATTGAGGTGATCAGTAGCTTGATAGGCTGTTTTAAGTGAACCAGTTTAAAATTACTATAGCAGACTTCATAAAATGCGTTAGGGATTAGGGGAGTTATATAGACGGTAGCTGATCATCAACTGTTTCTACTATTCACTTGCATCATCTAGGAACTGATATAGCTGAGTTTAGGTGTGATAAACATTAGTCAGTAGGAGTTTTGAGGTCTTTAACTCATTTGGAGATTTTTGATCTTTAGTTAAAATTTAAAGACCCATACTGCCCTCAATAAGCTCAGCATAAGCTGAGCTTATCTAGAATTCCATTTTGGCATTTCTTTGAACATTTTAGTGGTTTAAGTCAGTATGCAAGATCTAGTTTGGATTGGTCAAGGATTTACCAAGTTTTGCGCCACGTTTCTATTACTGCTGTCACAAGTTCCTAAGTGCAGGACTAGAGTTTTAGCAGCTGATCTAGGGCGAATTTAAGCTAGCAACCAAGTGTTTGTGATAGGGCTTTTGGGATATTTATAATCTTTGCTTAATAAGCTTTCTAAAACAGCTTTTCATTTTAAAATTGGTTTTGATTTGAGCTTTTTATAAGCTCTTGAAAAGGGCTTGTGTGGATGATTTCGGATATAAAGAAAATAAAATAAGTTTCTGTTTTTGTCACTTTGGTCCCTATAATTTCTGTTTTAGTTAAAATCGTACCAGGGTTCTTTTTAGTTATAAAAAGTTTGTTAAAAGTACATATTAGTCCCTGTCTTTGTTAGGAAAATTTTTAATTTCAGTTTTTACATTAGTAGTCCCTTAACTTTTATAAAGTTTTGTTTTCTTTAATTTTCTTTTATAAAATCAGTTTCTTTGAATTACATTTTCAGTCCCTTAGGTTTTTACTTTCGCATTTTAGTTTGATATTTCACTATTAGTTTTATAAGTCTCGGGAATAGCCCGGGATTTGCGTTATTTGATTTCTTTTAGTGTGCTTTTATTTGATAACGTAGATTGCGTTTAATTTTCAATAATTAGTTTAATCAACACCAAAATAATCACTTTCACGTTCACTTATTCACTTCACATTTTCACGACATCGAATCGATTTAAACGCCGTCAAACCTTCGTTGGGAGAACGACCCGGGGGAATTGTATTCGTTACAATTTCTTTGGTTAAAAAAAAACAAATATAAAAACAAACATCAATTAAATGGCGCCGCTGCCGGGGAAGGCTTGAAACGTTGTCGTTGATTCGTATCGTATTTTGTGTTTTGAAGATCCTTCTTCGGAAGTTTCTCGTTTTTGAAAAAAAAAAATAAAAAAAAAAAAAAATAAAAATAAAAATAAAATAAATAATAATAGATAAAAAAACCATTTGAATACTTGTCACCAAGTATTCACAATACCAAAAAATTCGAAAAATCAAAAATAATAAAAAAAAAAAAAATAAAAATTAAAAAAAAAAAAAAAAAAAAAAAAAAACACTTTTCCTAAAGTGTTTTCACCATTAATAAACATCCTCGGTCTTCCGTTGAAGGAGGGCGGTTGTAAACCATTCCGTAATAACAACAAAAGAGATCGTGAAGTTAAACGTTTCTTGGATTATTTCTTTGCTACAACCTAATTACGGGGTTTAAGGAGGTCTTGACATTAAATTGCAGACCGAAGAGAGATCCATTCTTCTCTCCCGCCACGCTGCGCGTAGTTTTGAAAGAAACAAGTACGGTTGATTAACGATCACCAAAAAAATAATAAATCTAATTTTTTGTTAAATATAAAAACCCAAAAAAATATTTTCTTTTTCGATTTGATTTTTATTTTTATGAAAAACCAAAAAGATTCTCCGTTATCCTCTTCATGTTTGATTCTCTTCTTTTACCCTCTATACCGTTTGATTCTTGATCTTCTTACCCTCTAAAGTTTGATTCTTCTTCTCACACCCTCTTATGTTTAATTCTTATGGATCCAACTTGTGTTAAGTGTGGAGAACCGTTCTTCGGAGGGGTGTGTGTTTGGTGTACGTGCGAGCAATGTGGTAGTAATATTCATGATGGCGTTTGTTTGAATTGTAATTCTCCCGAATATGTTCACAATTCGTTTAACAATTTTTCAAACGTTCCCGATTATTATCCGACACCACCACCACCACCTTCGTTCACTTGTTTTAATTGTGGAAATCCCTCCGAAGAAGGATTATCTTGTGGACAGTGTTTTTGTAATCAATGTGGATACACCTATTGTATGTGCTACGTCCCGAGTGCTGAAACGTCTTATGCTTGTGATACGAGTTTTGATGATTATCCTCAAAACGATTTCAATCTTCCTTTTCAAAACTCGTATGAGCAAGTACCGTATTATAATGGTGATTCATTTCGAAGTTCGTCAAATTTTGAAAATTGTGGGGGATCGTTTGATAATTCTTATTTTGAGCCAAATTTGTGTTACGATTCTCGTGGTTTTAACCAACCCCCACAAAATCCCGGCAATTGTCCAAATCAAGATAGAATGCGCGAAATTGAAAGACTTTGGGAAGACTTCCAAGAAGTTAAGAGATTGGTGATTAAACACTATACTTCTACTCCTGATCCTCATGAGAAGTCTATAGAAGAATTACTTGCCGAGGAAAAAGAGGCTAATTTTCGGAGGGCCTTACAGCAATGTGCTGACGAGGAGATACTTGTTTCGTTAAACGTTTTCCCTGCAATTTCACCTATCTTTCCTCCCGTAGAACCCGAGGACTCTCTCAAAATGGGGGACGAGCATCTAAACACTATTCCGGCAACGGAATCGGACGAATTCCAAAAGTCTAGTGTTGAGAACCTCGTCCCAATCCAAAGTGAGTCCGGGGAAAATTCTAACGGTGATTGTGATTTTGTTGAAAATGATCGTTTTGATAATCTCGTTGATACGAATGATGAGCCGTGTGATGATGTTCATGTTGAGAAGAACGATGATGAGATGTACTCCGATTCCGACAATGACGATTCGTTATCTTGTGGAGACATCGATTATGTTGATGAGGTACCTTCTGAGCTCGTCAGCTTAGAAGAAGAGAATGATGAAGAAACTGAAATCCAAGATGAAGCTCTTCGTGAGAAATTATCTACAATTTATCTTCTCATTTCTAAGATCGAGGCATTAAATGATCCTCCGACTTCTTCATGTCCTATCCCCGATATGGATAGTGACTTCTTACCCGAGCTTGAAATTTTTCGATTTGAAGAGACGAGTAGTGGCAATCCCATTATTCATGATATCTCTCTTCCGGATTATGAGCGTTTTGATTTTAAAATCGACTCTGAACTTAATAATCTTTCCGATAATCCGTCACGTGACCCTCTTTTAGAGGATGTCGATCGATTTCTTGCTTCGGATGACTCAATACCACTGGGTATTGAGAATGACGAGAATGGTCTTATTGAAGAAATTAATGATGATGATTTACTTTCTGAGGCTGATTCATTTATCTTTGATTTACCGTCTTCTCGTCCACCCGCGAAACCACCGGATGTAGATCTTGGATCCGGTGTGAATGAAGTAATTGATGGAGTGGTGAACGAGACTTATGATATTGATGATCCCGTGCTTGAAATTTTCCCCACCCAACCCACCCGTGATTCCAATGATGATTATGCTTTCACCATCCGTGTGTTTCACCCTTTCTTTTCTTATCCTCTCATTTCTCCATCTTTCCACTCCTTCGGGAGTGAGGATACCGTCTTCGACCCCGGCATCTCCGTTCTTCATGCCGGGTGTCCGTTACAGGGTGTCCGTTCCTCTTGCTTCCCCAAGATTACGTAAATTCGGGGCGAGTCTAAGCTATACGACTCGATAAATAAACAAGCGCTTCGTGGGAGGCACCCCATGCATATCCTTCTATCTTCTTTCTATTTTCTAATAAAGTGAGTGAGGAGGGTTTCCTCTTCCATATCTGCTGATGATGAAACTCGAGTAGCGTGAAGGAAACTACGAGCACGAGAGTCTTCATCATCACGGAATATTTGACCATCCTCCCGGATGCTTCTGCCTTATTCAGTATTTGCTTGATGGGCTGATTGGTAATGACTTTTATTGGATGGGCTTCGAAATATCTCCGGAGTCTTCTAGACGTGTGCAGCAGGGCTAAAGCTAACTTCTCGATCGGAGCGTAATTCTGTTCGGCCTCGTGCAGCGTTCGGCTAACATAATGTATCGGGATTTGCTTCCCTTCCCTTTCTACCAGAAGCACTCCACTTATGGCCCCTTCCGACGCCGAGAGGTATGCGTATAGATCCTCTTTTGGCCTCGGAGTTGCCAGATAGGGAAGTTCGAGGATCATTTTCCTCATTTCTTGAAAGGCTTCCTCGGCCTTGTCCGTCCATCGATACTCGTCCTGATTTTCTTTCGTAATGTTCCTTAACGTCTCGAAGAATGGGAGCGCTTTTTCTGCCGACTTGGATAGGAACCGGTTCAAAGCCGCCAGCTTACCGCTTAAACTCTGCATCTCTTTGAGTGATTTCGGAGATTGCATGTCCACAATAGCCCTAGTTTTCTTCGGATTTGCCCTGATTCCTTCGGAGGTCACCATGTATCCCAGAAATGTTCCTTCCTCTACCCCAAAAGAGCATTTCTTGGGGTTCAACTTCATATTGATTTTCCGAAGGTTGTCGAATGTTTCCGCTATGTCAGCCAGTAACTCCTTTTCAGTCTTGCTTTTTATGACCATATCATCTACGTAAGCTTCGAGATTTCTTCCTATCTGCGACCGGAAGGCTGAATCCACTAACCGTTGGTATGTGGCTCCGGCGTTCTTTAACCCAAACGGCATTTTGGTGTAACAGTACGTCCCGCGCTCGGTGTAGAAGGCGGTTTTTTCCTTGTCCTCTTTGGCCATTTGCACTTGGTGGTATCCTTTATAAGCATCCAAAAAACATTTATACCGAAATCCCATAACTGACTCTATCTTCCAATCAATGTCGGGCAGCGGGTAGTAATCTTTTTGACAAGACGAGTTGAGGTTTTTAAAATCGATGCACATCCTCCAACTGCCGTCGGATTTCTTCACCAAAACTGGGTTCGAAATCCATGTGGGGTATCGCACCGGCCGAACTATTCCAGCTTTTACCCACTCTTCCACCTCTTTGGTTATGGCCTGGTTCTTTTCGTCCGAGTAGGTTCTCTTCTTTTGTGCCACCGGCCTATCTTGGACGTTTGCATTTAGCGTGTGTTCGGTAATCCGTCGGGGTACCCCCGTCATATCTGTAGGTTCCCATGCGAACACGTCCTGATTGTTCTTGAGCAGCGTAATTAGCTGCCTTCTGCACTCCGAGGAGAAATTTCCTCCGATGGTTACCAGTTGTTCCGGATAAGCCGGATGTACCATTATTGCTTCCGTTTTCCTCGGAGCTTTCTCTGTTACATCGGCACTCTGAGGTCCCTTCCCTGCTCCTTTTTCTATCATCTGTTTCTCTTCCAACTTGCGGCATTCCGAAACAATTACTGACCGAGTGACTAAGGTTGCTATGCCCTTAGGGGTGGGGAACTTCATCATCGAATGGATAGTCGAGGGAATGGCCCGTAGCTTCTTCAAACCTGAGCGTCCCAGAATAATGTTGTATGGAGAAGGAGATCTTATCACGACAAATTTCATCATAGTCCGATGCAATAAACCTTGGCTTCCAAAACAAACTTCCAATTCGATCTTCCCTAATGGCTTTATGGACTCCCCCGCGAATCCTATCAGTGGAGTGTTGGTTTCTTTTAGTTTGGCCTTGATGGAGGGGCACAAGTGCTCGAAACAGTGTTCATACATTACTTCGACCGAAGCACCTTGGTCTACATAGATCCTTCGTATAGTGTAACCCTCCACTTCGGCTTCAACTATCAGAGGTTCGTCCGACGCGTCTCCCGGGAGGATAGCCGGAAAGCTGATCGGGATGTTCATCCATTCCTCCTTGGTGTCTATCATTTTCCTTTTCAAGTGTGTAGGACCAGCCATCTCGGCCTTTGGGTAGATCGAGTAGTTGGTCCCACGGATGGCGCCAATTTGTTGAAGTAATTTCTTGCAATCACTTCGGACAAATGAGAGAGGCCTTTCGGTTGAACCAGCTAGATGTTCTTCCGAGAGGTCTGTGTGTCAATCCCTTCGTCTGCAAGGGATCCTTCGGGTATCTGCACACAACAGCACGCGTTAGGCTCGCCCCGGGTGTTATCCCAGGACCCACCTCCGGCGTGAGAGTAAGTATTTAATATCCGAAGGGCTATGAACAGTAGTATGAAGTAAATGCTAATGAATTAGTTAGTTGAGAATAGTAAATGAGCTGGGTATTTATAGTGCCCAGCCTTGGTACCTGAAATGGCGGCGCCGGGTTTTCAGGAAACATGTCCCAGACATAATCCCGTAAATCCCGGGGCGGTGGCGGCGGTGTCTGCAACTGCCATCTGTCAAGAGATAATGCCACTTGTCCTGTTGTTGACAGCTGCTCTGTCCGAACGATCTAGGTGCCTCCCGGACATTGCCAGATGGTCTTGCTTCTTCCGGTCGTCCGAACGAGTTAAACCGTCCGGACACATACGCCAACAGTTTAGAAATTCATTTTTTTTCTTTTTTTTTTTAATAAAAAGTCTGCTTAGAAATTTTTAAAAACGGTGAAATATACTTGGTAAGATACCCATGTTTAATGTGTAAGGCTGTAAGCTTAATTCATGTCGATATGTCTGCATTTTATAAATACAATTATGAGGTTTACTACTATTGTGCTGTGCAACATTCAAGTTATATATATACCACTTGATGAACTCCGCTGTGTTCATGTCAGTGATACAAACATGTTATTCCTAGATCAATATGGAATTCCATATTGGCGTCTATAATTATTAGAAGCATGTTATTTTTAATAAGTTACGTTTACTATCTAAGCAACGAGTTTTCTATTTTTATTTATATGCGTGCCTTTCTTGTCATTTTACATAAACCAAACATTTTTTTAAAACAAAAAAGTTATAGCATGTAGCTAAGGCTAATACCTATCATCTATCAGCTTATAACTTATAGCTTACAGTTAAAATCTGACAGCTTAGAACTAGTTTTGCTAATAAACCAGAAAACTAAACTCATCCTCGTGAAAAGCTTCACAAGCTCCCAACGCTAACAAGAGAATACAATAGTGTGATCTCGTGTCAAACAATGCCCTCTCCTATCTCTCCTCACGGCGTTAAAAGTTGTTACCCAATATAGAAGGTGTCTACTGTCTAGAATCAAGTGGTATAGTCAAGGTCACTAAATGCTTTATTTGATACGAGTCCTATACAAGAGTTAAGTAAAAGGTTGCTTTGATCACGTCTATTCCTCATAATTTGTTGCAGGATTTTATCTTTCACAATGCTCAAAAACACCTAACTGCCACAGGTTAGTTACGACTTATCACTTTTTTATTTGAACTAGTATCATGTAAAAGCGATACCTAATCGATTTATAATAACCAGTAAATATGTTTTATAGGTATTCAGTTATCCAAGTTGAATGTAAGGAAAAAAATAAAAAATAAAAAGCAAGAACTCATGCGTCCTGACTCATATTGGTTTACCGAATAGTCTAATACAAGAACAATTGTCAATCGCCATTCCTGTGAATTTTTATATTTTTTTATTTATTTATTTATTTTTTTATTTATCTATAAATTTTGGCTATTTAAATAACAAAGCTGCGGTAAAATATAACTCTGGGCACAGGCACACGAGATCAACAGTGAGAAAAAAATGAAGTAAATAACTTAAATAAAACAAGGAAGAGATATAACTACAATGAAAGAATGAATTACAAAAAAGTAAAAGCTATTATAATTCGAGTAACAAAAATATGTACTATAAGATGATGCGGAGCTTTGAGGTCGGCTTCTAGTCCCTTCATTTTCTAACCCAGCAGCAACAGCAGGCGGAACACTTGTGTTAAATGATTTTGAAGGTGAAGCAGTTGAATTATCAATGTCATAACCTACGAAACATATTATTTTGTTAAAGATTATAATAACTGTCCTAAAAAAGTCAACATTTGACTTTGGTAAATGCATGAGTGTTTGGCCATGAAATTGTGAACTGTAACAGGCACTTACAACTAGACTTCTTCCAGCCTAAAACGAGATTCTCTCTGTCAAATACGATACGGTAGCCAGTCATGAAGTTTTCTGTACAGGAGTTTTAAACATTGTAAACAATCATATTGCAAAGAAAAATAATATCTTGTGCAATTAAATGGTGTGACAAGTTTGCATGAAATAACCACTGCCACAATACTCGCCATTTAGTTGAAACCACTAGATACCCTTTATTTAAAAGATACCATGAATTTCACAAACTAATCATGAAATTTAAAAAAAAAAATAAAAAATAAAAAAAAAAAAAAAAGAGAGAGAGAGAGAGGAAAAAAAAACACTTAAAATGCCATGGTAGAGCAAGTACGGCAATTTCCCAACGATTACAATGCCACAAAACCAATAAAAATGATGCTTTAAATTTAGCTTTTTAGCATCCACAATAGTAGCTGCAACAAAACTAAATGTATCATGGTTTAAGAGTTCGTTAAGACTGAGCTACCATTCTAAAGTGACAATTAACAATGTTCAGAACATGATGCCTATCAAATATATGTTTCATTTACATAATCCTAATCATATCCACATCTAATATTTGAAAAAAAGATCACGTAGACTAAGACTTGCAAAACTAAAAGACTGTGTCAGTAATTTCAGACATGCATCGGCAACCAGAAAATTCAAAATCAGAATTATCCACCAACCCAAAGGTCATGAGATAAGTAATATGACTAATTAGAACTATAACAGCCAAAGGAAATGTTTCTTATACAAGAAATAGAGACTTACGTCCAATTATGCTCATATCGGGATGCTTAATAACAGCCAGGCAGTATATAACTTCTGCCTGCAACACAATATAAACAAAATACAGTAAGAAAGTACAGCCTTTTGAAGAAATGAAACTGAGGTCAAAAGAGGAGACTAACGTGTGTAGGGAGCACAATTATGGGATTGTACACTAAAAATTGACCTTCCCCTTTCATGGTCAAAGACAATTCCGGGATCAGGCTAGTATTTGTATCAGGACTGCAAATAACAAGGCCAATGCACGAAAGTTTCAAAATTAAAACAAACTAATTTGGTTTAAAAACCAAATAACAAGGATAATGAGACTAGAAAGTAGACCTCATAGCATAACAATAATCAAACGGGATCCTATTATCAGTTAACCGCCGTGAATCTTTTGTTTGTGCATGAAACTGCAGAAGATATAAAAGATTGTCTTAAAATCACCCCCAACAAAACTCAAATTTCAAGTCCGTGTAAATATGGTTCTTAATATTTCTTATAAGCCAATTTTATGTAATCAGCACTCAACTAAACCTTGCATGAAAATGGTTGTACCCTATGGTAAAATTATCTCATGCAAGATTTGAGCATATGCTTTGAAAAGGTATAGTGACTACTGACGATATAGTCCACATGATAATAACCGTAAAGTTTTGATCTTTATGATTGCTTACCAATTTTGTCAGCCTCGTGTAGTGTGGTTCAACTAGATACGTGAAAGAGGTACCCGAATCAAAAAGAGCAATGAAACTCGAGTTGATAAGTGAGGCACCAACACGAATCTGTGTTGCTGTTATAGTATATGTTGGACTGCAAATGATGAACAAAAGCAGAAAGTGAATCCAAGCCCAAGTATGTCTTTCGGTTAAAAAATACACCCTAAAATTGCTACAAACAACTCAATAGATGTAGCAATCTAAACGTTATATTTTCTCTCTAATCGTTCAAATGGGTAAAAAGAGCATATATGACAAATGATATTGGTCAAAACCCAAGTTTCCCAATGTTTATAACCTACTGAATCATGTCATTAAGAAAAATTATCAGAGTATTTATATATCTTAAACAATGTTTAAGATATAATTATATATAAAATAGTGCACAGAGTGTGACGGGTCAACCAGGCCCATTTTATCCATATCAGAAAGCCAACAACTTTGGACTCCTACCCATCCTGTCAGACTTGCCTCTTGGGCCCCATTTTTGAATCGTAACACAAAAATTTAACACTTACTGTGATGCATCAAAAGTAAAAGGTGTCTCTTCCTGATTGATGCCGCCTTTATCACCAAAACTAATCCTACCGTTTCCATCAAGTCCAAAACACATAGAAAAAGAATCTGCTATATAACCTTCTCTTGCTAAGAAACTTGGAACTGATATTTTCTCCATACCAAGCCCAAAGAGACCATTAAGGGCTGCAACGTGTAGAAATGAACCACTTTGTTGCTGACCACACCTGCAAATGGCAAATAGCCCGCTTGTAATTAACCAGCAAAATTCAAAATTACACATTCTGTAATACTTTAAACAAAATACAAAACTAACATATGAGTAATTACCCAAATGTGACAAATGCATTGACAATTGTCCCATTGTTATCATCTGTTTCTAAGTGAAGAAAATCTTCCACCAAAATGCCAGAAGTTGATGTTTCGGATGAGACGTAAGATGATGAATAGGGGCAAGTGCCGACTGTCCCGCTTCCAGGACAACTAGCAGTACACATCCTGTGGTTGCAACTAACCTTTTTGCTTGTTGACGATTCCTTTGGGTCGTATATGCTCATATTAAATTTCTGCTCAATAATAATGAAATCAAATACATTTAATTGTCCATATGGTAATTAAAAGCTGATAAAAAATTTCTGCTGTGCTCGAGGATTTGTTTAGAAAATTATTCTTTCAATTAACCAACTATTGTGAAATCTAAGTATCTAATGTTCTCATTATAAGTTGGCATATCATTACAAAAAAATGGGGGGTTTAAAGATCAAAATCATTTGCCCATGAAAAAAAAATGTAACCATTAATTAAAAAAACACGACGTAATGATGAAAAAATAAACATAGATCACATACAGAACTATAAGGTGTGTCATCAATGGAGGCACATCTGCTGCACTCACATGGCACCCAAAATAGATCACTCCCAGTATCAAGTGCCACCAAAAACTTCTGGCCTGGCGTCCCTAAAGAAACTGTTGTGTAATGCAAACTGATTCAACAGAAAAAAATTGTTATCGAGGTGGATGACATGAAAAATCTAAATGGTTAAAATAGTGCATACACCCATCTAAAATCATGCACCGGGTCAGTGGGGTTACTATGAAGCAGCTGGTAGGTAGACTAATTTCTAATATGAGAGGCACATTGAATAAGAAATTAGGTATATACACAAAACTGTACATATATTCAAAGTGTAATTCTGTAATCAAATCCAAATCAGGTATATTAACTTAAACAGATTTATACAATCAATGTGAGTTGCTTCTCAAACATGTTCACATTGCATACACTACAGTACTGTTCCAAGTGCTTCTCTTTATAAATCAAAACAGGACAAGAAAGGGGTGTTTGGCATTGTACTTTAAAAGTGATTATCTCAATATTGTGTTTTCTAGTTGTAGATAATCAAATTCTAGTGACTTGGGTCAAATAAGCGATTTCTCAATGGCTACAACAGAATTATTATGTAGGGGATATGTTGGTCCGATATATTTGTGTAACACCATGAATTGTATGAACAAAAGCTTGAGCAAATGAAAATAACCAATGTTCATTAGAAATAGGAGCATGTTACACAATCTTGACCTGAGTCAACTAATAATGCCCATTTGTACATTACGATTGTATCAGTCTCACTTAGAGGTTAAGGTGAAGGCTTTACGAGGGATAGTTGCGAAATACTATCCCTGGTAATGACAAATGTTACTCTTCAAGTTATGAAGAGGAAGATTCTAGAGGTGGAATCGATTACTTATCACTACTACTAACCTCCTTTTATATACTAGGGAGATACACTGTTAGTAGTTACAGGAGAATAGTGATAACTTAACTAGAAGCAAACTGGAAGTAAGGTACACGTGCACTTGTGTGGCTAGGGTTGCTTTACTGTGCTGACAACTTTTTGTACATGCAAGTTGTTTTCCCTGCTCTCGATGAGTCCTTATCTTCCCAAGGGTTTTCCCGTTTTGCATTATCTCAAATTACTCCCGCCTAAGCATGTCTGAGAACTTCAGTCAGATCCAAGGATATACTTTGCAAGTATGTTGAAGAATACTCTAAGTGTATTTGATCTGTGTAACTGGTTCACCTGCATGGCTTAAGATGAAAAATCTGTTTTAGAGCCCCAGAGACATTTTTCAGTCCTTTAGGTCTCTGATGGTTTGTCACTCTTTGCTCTTTGCTAGCTGACTCCGTTATCAGGTTACAAAGTTTTTCATTCAGTTTTGACTTCGACTTTTGCGAAGCCAGACCGTTTTGGCTAAGATGTACAACATATTTGAGGTGTTGTCCTGTGATATGTGAACACTCAGTGAGTCCCTTAGAACCGTTGGTCTTCCCTTCGGTGGTTTTTTACTATGACTTCTATACCTTTGAGTCTTTTGGATAGCTGATAGTGATCAGCTGTGCTGATCATTAGTCAGAGGTAAACTTTGCTCTTTGGTTTACGTGTTGACTATATCAGAGAGATTTAATGTTTCAAATACTTGTGAGGGATAATTTGGTCAGAATTTGAATTTGACTCAACAGGATATTAACTCAATTGTAATTTTAAACGCCTACATTATCGAGAAATGTTAAACATTTATTTCAATTTCTTAGAGCACCGGGTACAGTGGTGCCGTGGCTCTCATGCCATGGACAAAAAGTGTTGCCACGTCAGCAAAAGTCTCTATGGCACCAGAAATCCTATGGCACCACATTCTGGCCATTACCGTTGGCACCAGAAAATGTGGTGCCGTAGGACTTTTTTTTTTTTTTTTCTACAAAAGATATAATCAAGAAAAAAAAAAATACAACATAATAATTTTTATAAAAAAAGAAGTTGAACTTATATAAGAAAGTGAAAAAAAATTACAACATAATAATTTTTATAAAAAAAGAAGTTGAACTTATATAAGAAAGTGTTACTCTTTTACTAGCCCAATATCCAATAGTCCAAACTCCAAACACAACAAATCATATTTAAAAAAAAAAAAAAAAAAAAAAAAAAAAAAAAAAAAAGCGATCTTCGTCCTTCTTCTTCAAACACACACACAAAACATTCATTCTTCCATTTTAATAACCAAGAAAAAAATAATAATTAAAAAAAAAAAAAAAAAAAAAAAAAAAAAAAAACCTACGGCGTGGGCTGACCACCATGGCGCGAGGGCCGACGGCGCCACCCACGGTACGGTGCGCGGTCGTCGATTCTCGGCTGGGAGCCATGGCGCTACCGTACCCCCCACTCTTAGTATGGAAAACTCAAACACACCCTAAAATACTAAATTTGAGATTGGGTACAGTATGAAAGATCTTTTAGTACCTTTCTCACAGGTGGGACTTGAACTCTCAACACCATGGGGGAGAAACACCTTAGTAAGACACCTTAAACTCTCATATAAAATTTGTTATTGCGGCATACACGGCTCAAAACTTTTGAATCGGGGTTGTGGAGTCACAATATAGCAACTGATAAGTACACTATCAACATTATAGGGCAATCAACTTGGTGTTTGTTTCTTTCTCACTTTTTCCACTACTTATCACCTCTAGTTGAAAAGAAGTGGCCAAAAGCACTTGTTCTTAAAAGATCAGACTGTTTGTTTTCTTTATTATTCTCATCTTCTCTTGTGCTTTATCAAGTCACTATTTAAACAATTTTCTTACATTTGCGCCAAATCTTAAATCAAAATCCAAATTTAACTAATGCCCATTAACGCAATATTCAAGTACCAAACTTAATCACCATTGATATCTGTGATACGAAATATATCACAATAAATCTATCTCATTCGAAAGGTATCACAATAAAATAAATCCCAAGACTGTAGTGAGAAAAGAGTGACATTGTAAATTAGTGATGACACCATGACGGTGGGCACCATAGCCAAACCAGTTGACAATATTCTCTATAAAATAGAAACAAAATAATCAACAAAAAAAGGGGGTCTTAAAATTAAAAAAGTAACTGCGTGATTTGCTGTGTAGTGTGGTGGGGTTGTGGTTGACTTTTGAGAAGATGAAGAAGATGACGTTTGGACTTTGGAGTTGTCGGAACTCGGAAGTTGCAGATTTATCGCCTGAGCCGGCAGAGGTCGTCGGAACTTGTACTGATGGAGAAGCCGGACAACTAAGAGACCTTGAGAAGAAGATGAAGACAATAACTGTTGAAAGTGTGTGGTAAAAAGACTTTTTTAAGTCTGAGAATGTAAAGGAAATAAGTGATTTTTAGGTCTTTTCACTTCTAAAAAGCAATCACAGTCTTTTCAAAACGTCTGCCTGCTCATAGACATCAAACGCTAGAAGCTCTAATTGAAAAGAACAAACATCAAAGGAAATGAAATTAACATCATTCAATAAGCATTTCTTTTTAACAGATTTACACAATCAATTTGTGTGGTGTATTCATCTTCCTTGCTTCTCAAACTTGTATACAACCCATATTCTATCCTACTTTTTCACAGCCGTGTTTCCCAAATCCGTCAAAAAACAAAAAAAAAAAAAAAAAAAAAGAAAAAAAAAAGAAAAAGGTTTTTGGCTGCATACTCAACATAATTATCTAACTATTTTGTTACTTTCATATGTCACATATAATCAACATCCAGTGTTTGGTATGGTGAAACTGTTTCTAACAATAGGGTCACATAATCAGCTTAGAAGCAGCAGCTACAACAAAACTGATCTGATAATATTCTCATCTAGGACTCATTTTGTTTTTATTGGTCAAGACAAGAAGAAATTAATTCAACTATTGCTAATAATAACGCAGACGAAAAACAAGACAAGACAAACACGAAACAAAACTGTACTTGGTTCTGCTGGTATAATCCAATAGCGAAAATTTGATACAATCAAACTTGAACACATTTCGTACGCTATCTATCTTTTACACAGTGCAGCTCTCTACTTAACAATATCACACAAAGGGTGTATGGTATTGCATTTAAAAGCAATTATCAGTTTCTAGCGCCTGTTATAGTTCATACTAGTTCCGACTATTAGGTCAAATAATCAGCTTTCAATAACTAGTGTTGATTATACGACTATTTACCAGGTCAGTTAACATAACAATCCTTATGTAATCACAATTTGCAAATCACATAAAAGCTGTGTCCGGCGCAATGAGCGTTTAACAGCGTTTAGCTATTAAGATTGTATACTTTTAGCTTTTGAATTTAACCACCACCAAATGGTCTAGCAGTAAGGCACCCAACCTCCTCAACTTCTAGTTCACTAGCGGTCAAAGGTGCAAACCCCACTAGATAAACATCTGGGGTGCTAGAGAAAGGGTTGGAGACGGTCACAGGGATTACCCAAGAAACACAAAGACGACATACAAGACACAAGAAACACAACATCTCAGGCTCGTCCTTCTCCCGGGAGAGCTGAACAGGGATAACCTCACGCGTATGATACTTTTAGCTTTTAAATTTTATTGAAAACGCTCCTAATGAAACAGAAAAACTAATGGAAGAATTAGCACTTAGCTTTTATCTTTTTAGACTTTATACTTGTTTCACACATTACAGTTACAACTGCAGGTTGTTACCAAACACTTATAAAACAAAATACAACAGCTGGCAACTCCGTCTAACAACTAAACTAACAGCTACAGGGATTTCTATAAAAGATACAAATCCTAGATAATTTTCAACACCCAATACCAAACACCCCCAAAACAACCCTAATTAACACGAACACATTTTTTTGGAACTGCAATTTTTTTCACACCCTATACCACCTATCTCACAAATGCATCCAGCGAGGCTTGAACCCACAACCTCTAGGTTGGTGGACCCCTAGACCACAGGCTTGGGTACTATTAACACAAATAAAATTAAGAAGGAAAAGAAAAAGCACATACTATCCCAATGACTTGATACGCAAACTCGAATTCCCATCACTAAAAGTCAGCCTTTCATCACCCGAATCCGAAACACCCCGACCACGAAACATCTTGTCGTTCTCAGCCAGCTCTGTATAAAACTCAACACTACCTTTGGCGGGTACACTAACTTTATTTAAAACATCTTTAACTGGGTCAGAAAAACGATGGTGCATCTTTAAACTGAATACATTTGCATAACAGCAGCAGTGTTGTTTTTTAAAAAACCAAATTGAAAGAAATGATAATAAGAAGATGGAAAATGGTTTTTGTTGTTGCATTTTTTTGTTTTGTTGGTTTTAATAAGTCATTTAGTATTTAACAGTGGATTTGGTTTTGGTAAGATCTGTAGTTAATGGAAGTGTTATTGTGTTTTTGTGTTGGTGGGGTTGTTTAATGGAACGTTGTTTTGATTGTTCTTAGTTTGGTCGGCCATTTTTTTATTTATTTTTTGGGGTAATAATGATTCTTGTCTTTATTTTGTGAAATTTCTTTTCGGAAAAAAAAATACTTTTACTCCATTTTACGGAATCGGATATTCCGTGGCCCTGGTGGATACAAATCAAGCCGCTTATAAGAAAAACTCGAGATCGAAATCAAATCAGTAAAAAGCTCAAAACCCATCGAGCTTAAACGAACACAAGTTTAAGTTGATGCTCATTTAATAATTGAGTTTGAGCCTAGAGTTTATGTATAAGAATTGAGTTCGTAAATTTTCTATGAATTTCGATCAATAAGTTTGTGAATCTAATATAATCTTTGATTTACATAGTTTTGTATACTTACGATCAAATGAGAAAAAAATTTAAAAGGAGAATGATAAAAAATAACTATAACCACATATTAGAAATGAATCAACTTGAATTAGATGAATCCCTAATCTTTTAGATGCACTATAATATATTTTCTAGCAAAAAATTAGATGCATATAGTTATATTAGATACATTTCATCAAGTTACACGAATCCTATGCATTTTTCGTATCATGCGGGGTCAAATTTATTGCTAGTACTACTTTGTATCATTTTTACTTTAAAAACACTTTCAAAACTAATTGGAATGCATTTAAACGAATAGAGATGCATCAAATTTAAGTCGATGCATCTCAAATGTATGTTTATAGTTATTTCTCATACTACTCATTTTAAGCTTTCTTCTCACCGAATCATAGTTTTCAAAGATAAAGAGCATGATACAAATTAGATATATTTAAATAGAGTAAATAGCAAAAATCATCCCTGTAATTACAGGTACAATCAATATCGTTTCAAAAGTGCGGGCATAGTTCATGTGAAGAACTTTATGTTGCATATTTCATCTCTAGCTGAAGCGAATTGACTAAATTGCCCTTGCTTTATATCTTCCTTTTAGATTAGTTTATTTTAAAAAAATATCATCATCTTAGAAAATGTTTAGGAGCATATCCAAAACAACCAAAAAGTACACTCATCTCATCCAAAATAAATCAAACTCATCAAAACCTCAATTTTAAAACCTAAGGTGCTGTTTGTTTTTGTAAAAAAAGTCTGAAAGCCTCTGAAATCTGATTCGGTCAGAGGTTTTCAGACTTAGAAGTGTTTGTTTTTTGTTCAGATTCAGAGATGAAAACATCTGAAAAAGCTCTGATTTGGTCAGATCTTCGCATACATCTGATAACATCTGAAAAAGAGAAATTGTTCTTTTTATGAACCCACTATGTATTAACTACCTGTGATTGTAGTCAACCATCGGCCACCACCCATCTCCACCGCCACCCACCATCTATCACCACCTCGTTCTTTCTCACCCCATGAAAAAGCTCTTATTTGCCGATTTTAACAATACGATCACATAACTTGTAGTTCTTGTACTTGTAGAATAAAGAAGGAAGATCATGGTTTTCTTCACTTTGTGGATAATGTTTTGTGTGGATCTGTAATTGTGGATAATGTTTTGTGTGGTGTGATGGTTGCTCTGTATGTGTATTGTTCTTTTTGGATATCACGCCCCAATTTTTATATAGCTTTTTTTTTTTTTTTTTTTGAAAAGTCCAATTTTTATATAGCTATATCAAATTTATGATTATAATAAGAATGGAGGGTATTTTGGTTTGTTTTATAGCGAAACGATTGTTTTTTGTTTATTCAGACATTTTATAAAAACAAACAGTCTAAAATAATTCAGATTCAGACTTTTGGACCACTCATTCAGATTCAGAAGTGGTATTCAGATTCAGACATAAAATGTCTGAATAAACAAACGCCACCTTAGGGGGTTTTTGTTTTGGCTTATATGTGGGCTTTTGAGCTTATTTGATTTCGTCTTATATTTCATAAGCCCTAATTTTTCGGCTTATTTTGATACTTGTGGGCTTGTATAAGTTTATTACAATATGATAAACTTATATAAGCCCGTAAGGGGCCGTTTACTTTCAACTTAATGTCCTGTTTGGTAACAAAACTGGCTGGAAACAGGAAACTTTGGTGTTTCTTTTTAACTTATTGCAAAAGAGAATCCTTAATGTGGAAGGGGGCAAAATTTGATACTGTTTCTATTCAGGACGTCTTAATACGATTTTTTTCCCGAACTAGTGTAGGTGGAAAAAATAAATTCGAAAAATTTAGAAAACTTCGAAAAAATTTATAAAAATTCAAAAAAAATTTAAAAATTCGAAAAAATTTATAAAATTCGAAAAATTTATGAAAATTCGAAAAAATTTATAAAAATTTTAAAAAAATTCAAAAAATTTTAAAAATACAAAAAATTTATAAAAATTGAAAAAATTTATAAAAATTCAAAAAAATTTATAAAAATTCGAAAAATTGATAAAAAATCAAAAAATTCGAAAATTTTATAAAAAATTTATAAAAATTCAAAAAATTTATAAAAATTGAAAAAATTTATAAAAATTCAAAAAAATTTATAAAAATTCGAAAAATTGATAAAAATTCAAAAAATTTATAAAAATTCAAAAAATTTGAAAATTTTATAAAAATTTATAAAAATTCAAAAAAACTTATAAAAAATTTGAATTTATTAAATTTTTTTTCGAATTTTTATAATTTTTTTTGAATTTTTACAAATTTTTTGAATTTTTAAAAAATTATAAATTTTTATAAATTTTTTGAATTTTTTAAAAATTTTTATAATTTTTTATAAAATTTTTGAATTTTTTGAATTTTTATAATTTTTTTGAATTTTTAAAAAATTATAAATTTTTACAAATTTTTTGAATTTTAAAAAATTATAAATTTTTATAAATTTTTTGAATTTTTTAAAAATTTTAATAAGTTTTTTCAAATTTTTATAATTTTTTATAAAATTTTCGAATTTTTTGAATTTTTATAAATTTTTTGAATTTTTAAAAATTTTCGAATTTTTTTAAAATTTTTATAAATTTTTTCGAATTTTCATAAATTTTTCGAATTTTTATAAATTTTTTCCACCTACACTAGTTCGGGAAAAAACTCGTATTAAGATGGTCAATTAAGCATAAAAAAGAAACAACATATATCCACACAGGATCTAACTAGAAACAGTACACATATATCCACACAGGACCTAACTAGAAACAGGAAAAAAAAGATAAACTTATAAAAGCCCGTAAGTCTCAAAATAAGCCAGAAAATTGAAGCTTATGAAATATAAGCTCAAATCATATCAGCTAATAAGCCCACATATAAGCCCAAACAAACACCCCCTTAACACAATACAAAAGTGATTAAACCCAACAAAATCCAAAACAAATTCTAGATTAAATCCACATCAAAAACATATGCCACTCTACCTAAATTATGAACACTTTTATCATGATCTTCACCAACAACAATAAACAACTAAACATCTCCATCAACAAAAAGCATAGATCCATTAGCATCTTCATCACCCCAACCCTAATTAACCTACAAAAACGACCACCCTTTTAGATCTGTATGGCGTCGTTGTCGCCTGGTCACCGTTGCCGTCGCTTGGCCGCCGCCGTTGTTTGGCCTTCGCTGTCGTTTGTTCAACAATCATATGTTGTAAAATGATGCTTGAATTTGCGTTATTTTTTGTTTAACAAACATATTTGTGTTCTTTTGTGAATACATAGTTTTCTTTAGTTCCCCAATTGCTCAATGATTCCATATCCTATAATTGTGAAGTATTGTTGTCGTGATTATAAAAGGTTTTGATTTACAAATGAAAGTTGTTTGGCATTGTGATATACGAATGCACAAAAAGATATAGTAAATTGATGCTTGGATTTGGAAACATCTTTATATATCTTGATTTCTTTATTTGTATTAAAATAAAATTTTGTGACAAATTTTAGTAAGAAGTTTACAAGTTGGTGGGTTTTAATGTGAGGGTTATGTTGGAGATGAATGGGTTTATGTGTAAAGTGGTGGTGACTATGATAGATGGATAATGATGGTTAAATATGCTTATTCTAGGTTAATAATGTGTTAATTTGCTATAGTCACACATATTTTTATTTATTTATTATTATTTTTTTTTTCTCATCAAAGGTCGCGCCACCGTAGGTGGCATATGGTGACGTTTTTAGTTTGTGGCCGTTTTTAATGAAAATGAGTGACCAAAACTCGAATATGTGTGACAAATTAGGCACAAGTTTTGTTGAATTAATCAGTATCAGTGACCGTAAACACTTTATAGTCACACAAATATTTTTTGAGAGAAACTATTGTTCGTCCTTTGGCCACATAAATATATAATATATGTGACATTTGAGATGATTTATTCAAGTAAATGTGTATTTTGTGTGACTATTTCTCGTCCTGTGGCCACATGAATATATAATAAATGTGACGTTTGTGATGATTTAGTCACACAACGTGTGTTGTTTTTTTGGAGTTAGTCACATACAATTTAAAAAACAATGGCTAAAAGTGTTAATAAATGTGACCATATGCTGTTTAAAGTGAAGAAATGTGTATTTTGTGTGACTATTGTTCATCCAATGGCCATTTGAAATTTATTTTTGTGTGGCCTTTTGTAATATTTAGTCACACAAAGCATGTTTGTTTTGGGTATTTAGTCACATACAATTAAGCAGAAAGTGGCCAAAAGTGTTCATAAGTGTAACCATATGCTGTTTAAAGTGAAGAAATGTGTATATTGTGTGACTATTGTTCATCCAATGGCCACTTGAATTTTATGTTTGTGTGGCCTTTTGTAATATTTAGTCGGACAAAGCATGTATGTTTTGGGTATTTAGACACATACAAAAAAGCAGAAAGTAGCCAAAAGTGTTAATACGTGTGACCATATGATGTTTAAAGTGAAGAAATGTGTATTTTGTGTGACTATTATTCATCCAATGGCCACTTGAATTTTATGTTTGTGTGGCCTTTTGTAATATTTAGTCACACAAAGCATGTTTGTTTTGGGTATTTAGTCACAAACAATTAAGTAAAAAGTGGCCAAAAGTGTTAATAAGTGTGACCATATGCTGTTTAAAGTGAAGAAATGTTTATTTTATGTGACTACTGTTCATCCAATTGCCTCTTGAATTTTATGTTTGTGTGGCATTTTGTAATATTTAGTCACACAAAGCATGTTTGTTTTGAGTATTTTGTCACATATTAAGCAAAAAGTGGCCAAAAGTGTTAATAAGTGTGACCATATGTTGTTTAAAGTGAAGAAATGTGTATTTTGCGTGACTATTGTTCATCCAATGGCCAATTGAATTTTATGTTTGTGTTGCCTTTTGTAATATTTAGTCACACATCGAATTAAACAAAGAGTGACCAATAATGTTGATAAGCGTGACCATATTATGTGAGTGCATCTTTTAGTCACAGGGTTACTACTGGTAGTACTAAGTTAGTACTGTTAGAGCAGAGTTGCTACTGCTAGTACTAAGTTAGTCCTGCTGAAGCAGAGTTACTACTGCTAGTACTATGCTAGTACTGTTGGAATGAGTATATATATATAAAACAGAATTAAAAACAAAAAGAAATTTCAAATTGAATAAAACTCAAATGTATATAACTGAACCAAATATACAATTGTAATGTCGTACATAATCAAATTCTCAAGTACCATAATTTAAAGACTTTTGACTCTTCGCCGGCCTAGCTTGCAGTTGCTTTATGTCTTTAATAGATACATAATTTTTGCGCTTCGATGGTACTTTTGGTCCGCAATTGTTGTCACTAATCTTTTGCATCGTATTTGTTGGTGTAACTTGTAGTAAACAATAGACGCTTGTATCAAACATTGAATTAAATATGAAGAATTATATATATGTAGGTTGAAAAAACACATGCATGTACCTCCTCTTCAAGAATAACTTGATCCTTTGGCCATGCAAAGAAACCACCTACGCCCTCCTTAACTGTTTTTAACCCATTATTTCCTACGTTCGGTATGCATGTTGCATCCACTAACGATGAATCAATTGACACTCTGTAGCAATCATTTGGGAGTGGTTGGTTATGCAGCATTTGCTTTCCATGAGACTTGTATACGGTACTCAAAGCAACGATATTTGATTTCTTTAAGTGCCACAGTTTGCACTTAAATGGCTAAAAAAAAAGAATTTTTGCATGTATATATCAGAAATTATTTAAACAAAAGAATTACAAGAAACATGTTGAAATACATACTGTTGGCAGTGCTTGTGTTGGAGACACATTTTGTTGCGATTGGGAATCTGGAGACCCGTTTTGTCGTGACTTAGGCGTTTTCTTAGGTCCGACAGTTTTAGCAGGTTCCTATATGTATATATAAAACACGTTACATTATTTAAACAAAAGAATAACAAGAAACATGTTGAAATACATACTGTTGGTACTCCTTGTGTTAGAGACACATTTCCTTGCGATTGGGAATCTGTAGACCCGTTTCGTTGTGACTTAGGCGTTTTCTTAAGTCTGACAGTTTTAGCAGGTTCCTATACGTATATATAAAACACGGTACATTAGTCATGTATGTAAAAATTCAAAAATCAAAGGGGGGGTGTTTTATTACTTACCATTGTTTCCATTACCTTTTCCAAAGTTACAAGCCCATTAGACTTCCCTTGAATTCTCGCATCTTTAGCACGTACAACATCACTTGGCTGAGTTCCGTCCACCTCATTAGCGATGCTATCTATATTTTCAATGGCCATTGGAGTCACCTGCAATATAAATTAAGAAATACATTGACTCATCAGTTTATGTTCAATGCCTGCTATCATTAGCATCAGTGGTGTTAGCATTAGAAAATGAAATTGTTAACAACATAAAAAATGGCTTACATCTGAGGCTACTGGCAATTGAGATGACAAATTTAACTGCACCCCTTGTTGACTCAACTGTGCCATCAGTTGAGTAAGTATTCCCTTTGTTTCTTTCATCTCATTGGACAATTTCTTGACCAGTACATCTTTTTCGGTCATCTCGGTGGACAATATCTTGACCAATAAATCTTTTTTTTTTACGCTCGCGTCTCTCATTATCAAGTTGAGTTTGAAGTAACTCAATTCTTTCATCGGTTTCTTGTCTGCTTCGAGGAAGACCAAAATACCTCTTGTATGTAACTCCACTTCCCACTCCTCTTGCATAACCTTCCTTTTGCCTTACCAAACACAACTGCCATGGCATCAGTTCCATTATCAAGACTCAAGGTTCCTTCCTTGATCTGGTCATCAGTTTGTTTCTGCACAAAAAATATAGGAAATGTTGGGATTAAAAGTCTTCTTGATGCTGTTAGAGTAACTGCTGCTCATATTTGTGTCAATGCTGCTCAGCTGGAGTTAGTGCTGCTCATGAACTTCAATAAAAAATATGCCATGTGTTTACTACTGCTTGTACACAGTTACTGATGTTAGTACGCAGTTAATACTGCTGGTATACAATTTACTACTGCTAGTACACAGTTAATGCTGCTGGTATATAAGCATAATAATAGAATTTTCAGTTAAACTTACAAGTTTATCTCCCACTGATCTAATCTCATCATCTGGATATTTTCCGTCTTTGTTTACCCTTCCTTTCAACCACATTATACCATGCGGGGGTTCTTCATTTGCTTCAATCTCTTTATTTTCGATCTAATAAATCAAATGCATACACATGTAAAGTTAAACCAAGATAAACGAAAATATGAGGATGCATTCACATGTACAGTTAAACCAAGATAATCGAAAATATGAGGGTATTAAATGCAAATGTGCAAATTGTGCAATGTAAACAGATTCATTTCTCAAACTGATCGTCTCTTAATTTGTAAAATAAACATTATGTAATCTTACCATTTTCTCTTTCACATAAATATATCCACCTCATCCCATTTTATGCTGATAAATATTTTTGGAACGCGCCATTTTAGCTTTATCAGATTTCTCCTAAAAACACAAAATCATAAGGCGTTTAGATGCGGTAATGCTGCAAACTGAAAATTATGAAATGACATATAGACTTAAATAAAGATGACTAATTAAAACCTTGTATGCATCGGTGGTCGTGTAGTTTACAAACTCGACCCAGTCTTCTGATTTCACAAATGCACTATACTTGTCCGGGACTTCATTCAGTTTTGAAGGTGTATTTAGGTTGGGCAAAATGTTGAGCTTCATTCTGAAATTCCTTAGTAGTTGACCAAGACGAGTCATTACCAATTTTCTGAATGTCACGTCAACCTCAAAATATCGCTGCAAAGATTAACACAATGTTGTTAATTAGTTGCACATAATGTAACTGCATAGATAAACTTATGTAGTACTGGGTTAAAAAATAGTATATATGTACCGTGATTTCAGCCCATAGTTTATCTCTTGATTCTTTATTCACCTTCTTCCAGGAAAGAATCTTCAAACCTATGTGCTCATGAACCAGATCTCCTAAAAAACTCGAAAACAGTGCTCTGTGTAACCCTGATACCCTATTCAATGCATCGAAGGTTACCTTGAGCTTAGTTCCACCAGGTTTGCCATATTGCATGCGAAACTTAAATAGCCTGGTTAAGCTTCTCTTAGCTAGTATCCGATCTGATTGGTTGGTTCCAGGCGCATCTACATCTTCATCATCAGAATACTTTTCGGATTCATATTCTAAGTTGTTATCATCATGTTCATTATCAGCAGGAAGCAAAAGATGGTTATCAACAATGGGTTGAATTTCCATGACTATTGAGCAACAATGGGTAAAAGAAAATGATTCTGGCTTGGAGTGTAACGGTGATAGAAGATTTGATTTTTGTGTTTTCTTTGCAGTCTTTTTTTTTAGGAGAGAAAAGAGGGTATATGAAGAATATGAATCGTTATTCTTGGTAACTGCTTTTAATTAGGTGATTTAAAATTTTGGATCAAAATTTTGGCTCCAAGTTCTAATTTGAAATTAACAATTGAATTATTTAAAATTTTTGCCTTTGAACCTGTTAATTAAAGACTAAACTTGAATAAATAAAAATTTTGGCTCCAAATGTTATATATCATTATCTTAATCGCAAATCATGAACAGAAACTGCTACCATTAAATCTAACTGTGCAACCATCACATCAAGAACACAAATAGCTACCATTTAACAAACCAAAATACTATCATTACAGTTATAAAATAGATACAGTTAAACTACTAATTACCAGTTATTGTACCATTAATAATTACATTTATCCAAATTAAATGTCAGAACTACTACAACCATATTAAAGTACCAAATACCATCTACAAAACACAAAAGCTGTTAATGGATATCCTAAACCCCTAAACCATCTTTGTGACAAACGGTAATTTTTCCACTAATATTTTAATAATAACTGTCAATTTATTGTGACTAAACTATTAAACTAGGCATTTACGTGCTTACATAACCATCACGGGAAAACAAACCCGCATACTGTATCACACAGTAACTCACCAAAACTATTAAATCTCACCAAGAACAGTGAATTCTTCCCATTCTCACATTTACAAACTATAATGTAGTAAAAGCGAGAGGTTATCTCACTTTTACTCAAAAACGAAACCACACACGTACCGACATCACATCAATAACAAATTAATCTCAAAATTCATTTTTGAGTCAACAAACTCTAAATTCATGTAAGATTCATAAAAACGTCCCCAAAATTTTCTTTCCACATTCATATTAAGTCCGGGAAATACCCGATTCCAACTCAGCTCAGCAGGACACGGGGTATACATTACCCACTTATTTACTAAAAGCAACACTTAATAATAAAAACTTTACCCTTTTCCCCATCCCACTCACACGAATCCCACCATCACCCTTATCCCTTCCATCTCTTTTGTCCGCGACTCCACAAACCCAGAAAGGACCAGATCGATCTATCCCTATCTTCCATGGCAGTATATACTTTCTCTTCAACCCACAAACTAGCCGTCTCTTTCTTAGGCGCATCCTCCAAAGGTTAACGGCATGGGAAACCGTAAATGACGAGGCTAGATAGGGAGATTATACTCGAATGGAAATTTCCCACACCCCAAATCCGAAAGAAGGGATGGAGCTTTTCCCAAGCTTCTCCTTTTTAATGGCTATTCCAGGCTCAGTCGACCACACCACCACCCACAATCACTTAAATATTTCTGAGAGTCAAGGGTATTCGAAGGGAAACGAATTGATTTGGAGTGGATTTCGGCTGGGGTTCGATTGGAATAGCTAGGGTTTGGATTGGTATTGTTCGAGTGCTTCTGTGTCCAAAAGTCTTCCTGTCGATTCACCATAAGGGTATAAACATCCTACATTCAAACTCTTTCATTTCCATTTCCTATCATTCGAGTTACGTTTAATTAGTTTTTGTTAATTCTTAACTCGATTTGTAATTCTATTAAGGCTTTGAATTAATGTTTATGTCGAATTATTGTTGTTGTTGTTGTTGTTGTTGTCTTTGTGGCTTGGAAACTTAAGGAATCAAGAGTTGGCTCGCTAGGTTAAGTCATTGTTGTTTGTGGTTGTTGTCAAATCTTTGTTTGGGTCAAAAGATCTCAGTTGCCGTTAGTAAATTTTAAGCAAAAGACCTCGGAATAGACCTGAGTTGGGTGTTTTTGGTTTGTATTCGGTGTCAAGAACTCCTCACGAGTTAGTATACTTAAAACCGTAGTACTCGGTCCAGGTTAGGTAATCATGTTGGTCTTTGGGTCGAATGAAAACCACCCTCGTAAGGGTGTGTTGAATCCATTTAAATCATGTAGGAACACCCTTCACAAGGGTGTGAGAGGTTGTGTATTTGGTTCCGTCAAATCTCACCAAACAGCCACCCAAATAGGGTGTGTTGTGGTGATTCTTGGTCAAAGAAAAACCACCCCAATGGGGTGTGATTCGAGGGTGTGCGTGCCTTGGTTAACCATGGTGAAGCCTAGCCAAACAACCCTCGAAAACCCAGTCATTTTCAGCCTTAAGTTATGGTCCAAGGGTTGTTTAGAGAGATAACCGATCGTCCTTGGTGTATAGCTAGTATAGCCTTAGTTCTTTTCCAGTTGAACCCAAGGTGGATGTCCTGCTCGGTTAGAACCTAAACCCACAACGGGTGGCAAGTTCAAGCCTTCCCACAAGAACACCAATACGGTGTGATTTAGGTTGTCTAGTTCTCGGCCAAAACTCAAAAGGATGTCGAGATATTCCTACTTGTTCTAATGCTCAATTCTTACCTCGAGATGTGATCAATCATGTCAAGAATGAGAAACCTTCATGTCGAACCAATAAACCTCATGTAATACTCGAGGTCAATGTATTGGAAAGTCGAGTAGTACTCGACCCCGACAAGAATTATACCTTGGCGTTACAAGTCCATTTGATGTCGAATGTATGCCTTCCAAATTCCCAGTAGACACAAAGTCCCCTTTGGACTTGCGTGTGTTCGTATATAGCACAGGAACCCAACCCATTCCAATTAAAAGTCCAACCCAATTTGCACTTGTAAATCCAGCCCGTGTAAAGTGTTAAGGTTTGTGACTGTTCCTAGCCCACCAGGCCCAACGTGGTGCCTGGTGATTTATATCCAGTCCGGCCCAATGTTAATTTTCCCCCTCCTTTGACTCGGTTGGGCCGCAGCCCAACAAGGGTAAATCGTATAAAAGTTGTAACGTATATGTGTATATATATATATATATATATATATATATATATATATATATATATATATATATATATATATTATATATATATATATATATATTAGCCGCGTATCAATATACTTAAAAGCCGAGCACACAAAATTTTATATCGTAACTATTGTGTAAAACATGTATCGTTGTGATCTAAAGACCAATCTATTTTACAAGTTAATCTCGACTTAAAATTGTCACGTAACATCTTTATAAACTCATATACATTGTAAAAACGTGTTAGGAATATAAATATTCATATGAAAGACTCAGTCACCCCAAGTATCTTTTGGCATTAGATAGCTCGTAGGTTTGATCATATTAGTTTAGATATCATTTCACCATGGAGTCGAGTCGGGTCTTTACCCACTGTCAGCCCAGTCCATAGCCTACTAGAGGCGTTTTTATGTCTTGTATAAATAAACCTTCCCACCTATGGGAAGGGTTGGAACTTCATTTTGCTTTCAATCTAATACACTTCCATTTTCTCTCACTAGAAGTTTCCCATCTCTTTCTTTCTCTCTCTAGAATTCGATTCTTGCTTAATCTTTCTTGTGTGTTATGATTGTTAATATCTTACAATTGGTATCAAGAGCCATGGTTTGATTAACGAGATTGTGTATGCTCGAATTTGTGGTTTGTTTGTTTGCTTTTGTTTTGGTTCGAATAGGTTAGCTACATAGGTCACGATCCTTGTTCTTGTTTGTGGTTTGATTTGTTAAAATCAAACACTTTCGTGGTCTTAACTATCTATTGTATCATTTCTTGGTGATCTTCGACTTGTTTGGTGGTTTACTTGAATGATTTGAGAAATTTTCTTGGTTGCGGTTTTATGTTTTGCACTTGTTCTTGATTGCGGTTTGTGTTAAAACGGGAATTCTTAGTTGCGTTTTGCCTATTCTGTCAAACTGCGTTTTGTTTGTTTTACCACTTGTGGCATAAGGACAAAATAGTACGAAAGTAACAGCTTATTGTGGTTTGAATGGTCAACTGCGATTTGACTATGGTTTGATTGCGTTTTGTATTAAATGTCAGTTGCGTTTTGACAGGTTGGTTGAGATTTGGCGTTGTGGTTTGATCAAGGTTGCGTTTTGTGAAGATTTTTTTGTTTTGTCAACATAAACTAAACGCTGCCCAAAATTCATGCTTGTTGCGATTTGATAGTGTTGACCAAGTCAACTAGACTAGAAACAAAGAGCAAGATCTCAGTGCTTTCTTTTGTTTTTCAGAAGAGATATAAAGATCTTAAAGATCTTAACATAACGAAAGTAAATCTCCTCATTGATCATTGAGAAGTATAACTTCTTTCTAATATCCGAAACACTTAAGAAATAACCAAACATAATCTGTTTAATCATTTTTTTTGTTCGTTCCAAGAAAAAGATAAACGATTCAACATAACAACAAACAAAATCAATCCTAGACCTAGACACTACCATATACCCTCGCTTTTCACTCTCCAACATCACTGATCTAAATCTAAACCACTAACCAAAACTCAAAAACAAATCATAGATCTCAGCTTATCTCGTTGTGCAATCCAAGATTCGTCCAAAGACAAACTCACAAGAGATTCATCATCACAGATCCGTGTTAGAAGCAAAACTTCTTTAAATATTCGAACCATTTTAAAGAAAGAACAAAACTCGAGCGTTTCATCCTTCTTTTGGTTCGGTTTAATCGAAAAACAAACATAAACAAACACCTACCAGTGACCTCATTGATAAGAGATCTTGAAGCCAGTCTTGTGGGTTTAATTTCATTCGTATAACAAAATAAAAGGGTGTCTGTGCTCGGTCTTTATGCAGAAAGAAGTAAAGAGTGTCTTTGGTGTTCGATTAACAAGAGTATCCTTCGTGTTTGCTGAGTTTTATCAAAGGAAAAGGGACGAATTTTTTTGATATGCGTTTGGTTTGAGATTAAAGAGGAACAGATAAGTGTGGCTGCGTATAAAAGTTATTAGGGTTATTTGGTGTGAGAATTATTAGGGTAGTGATTGTGATTAGTGAGTGGTCTTTTATAACACAATTTTAGGGTTTGAGTAATTAAGTTAATTGGGCTTGTTATCCGGATAGTTTTACTATAACAAGATTTTTGGATTGGACTTTAATTATTTGGGCTCGTGGGCTGGTAATTTCAACAAGGGACAATTTTTTGTTAACCACGGGCTGCTAAATCCTACAAGGAACGAAAAGATTGATACTAATTTTTTACTTCAACTTTGGTACAAATTTTGTCAAATTTTGGTTATATGTTAGTGCAAGGTGGAATTTGTTATAAATCAAAATGGAACAACATATCAACTAATCGATCATACAATCATCACGTTCAACATACAATCTCTAATCATTATTCCGATCCAACAGTTATCATAACACATATCAATTATCATTTCACGGTTTTTTCTTGATTTTGTAAAATCCTGCGAAATATTCTATTTCTCGGTTTAAATCATTGACTTGTAAAATCCCGTGCACGTTCATATCATGTCAAAGACTTCGGATTCAGTCATTGCTGAGGTACTCAAATTGTACGACATGATCGATGAACATAAGATTCCCTACAAAGTACAACCGACAAACGTTTTTGTGTCAGATATTGCTAATATGGAATCTTTGTGTTCGAATTTGCAAGAGAGAGAGTTGCATCAGCCACAACAAGTGCAAGATAATAAAAAGGAAAGTTACATGGAATATTTTCAACTACTTTGTTCACATCTCAAGGTTCTCTTAGAAAGACCTGGATCCATGGGAGGATACGAACGAGCATTTGCTGCCCTCTTTGGTCAAGATGTTCATACTTTCACAGGCACAAGGATCCTGAACTTAGATAAACTAGAACAACAACTTGACAAAGAAGAATTTCATGAAATTGGATCCATGGCTGCTTTTTGGGTGATCAACAAACAATTTCAATTTTTCATCGATTCGCGATTCACTAGGGATTATGACTATGACAGTCAAATGATGAAAAAATGTTTTGCTGATTACACTGGAATCGAGATTGACATGTTCAGAGAAATATTACTCCAACACATGGGTAATGTTAAGGAGTCTATAGAAGAAAGAGCTCGACACAAACAATGCAGTAGGACAGAGTCAGTTAAGCATGACACAAGCAACAGTTCAGGGACGTATATCACACATGGTGTAGATGCAGATATCAGACCAGTAAATGACCAAGTGCCATTTGCTGAGGTACATTTGACTGTTCTACATAATGTCCTTACTAATGAACAACAACATACTGATCAATTTGAACCTATGTATGACACATATCTGTTGGAAAAGATTGATAGCAATACCACTCCTGATTCAACAAATATGAGTCATAAGGAAGGAGAAATTGATCAAGATGCTGAACATGATCAAGTTGAAAGTTCTTTTCTTAAGGTTGGGTTTTTCAAAACGAACGATATGGTTGAAAAAGAAGTTTATAATGAACTTTCAAACAGATTTTCACAACTTGAAAAACATTGCATCTCACTTGAAATTGCAATGCAACATAAGGAAGAAAGTCTTCAAATTAACAAACCATGTAAGATTCCGGAATTTCCTGAATTTCGTGAATTTTTTGAAATAAACACTTTGAAAGCTCAGCTACAAGCCAAAAACTCAACAATCAACAATTTGAAAAAACGGATTTTATATATGAATGAGAAAAGTAATGTAGTCAAGGATAAACACGACATCGATGCAATTGAAACAAGAAAAATCAAATTGGAACTTAAAGTGGTTGAATTACTTAAGGAAAATGAGACTTTGAAACAACATCCCAAAGACTTGTGTGATTCAATCAAAGAAACGAGAACTAATACGATAGAACAAACAACCTCTTTGGTTGCCAAAAATGATGAATTCAAAGCTCAACTTCAGGAAAAGGGTTTTACAATTGCAGCATTAAAAAACGAGTTAAGAAAATTAACAGTAAATAGTGTGAACACTAAGTTTGCAAAACCATCAATCTTGGGGAAGCCAGTTTTACAACCACTTAGAAACTAATCAGTTGTCAGACAACCGACTGCATTTAGATCTTAACAATCAAAATTTTCAAAACCACGGTTTGCCTCCCAAGTTGATTCGAAACAAGTTTTGTCAAAACCAGTCACTTCACAGTCTAGACATAATGAAAAAGAATATGCTTTTGCAAAACCTCATCATATGAGTGCCTCTAGTTCTTCTAGGATTAGTTCAAAGCGTGTTTCATTTGTGACACCAAAGGAACATGTTAGACATAACAACAGTGTTCATAATCACAACCTAGAGGATGCTAAGAAAAACACATATGAAAAGTCTAGGAATTTGCCTGTTTCTAAGAGTAGTTGCGTATCGATTAAAGCGATTCCCATAGCAGATCACTCTAAGAATTCTAGATCTTTTTCTGAATCCAAACACTTTGTTTGCTTAACTTGTCAGAAATGTGTTTTTAATGCAAATCATGATGATTGTATAACAAAATTCCTGAAGGAAGTGAATGCTCGTGCTGAGGTTCAATCCCCTAAGACTAGAAACAACAAGAAGCCCGTAGAACCAAAGAGTTATGCTCTGAAACCTGGTAGGCAGATTGCTATAGGACAAAGGTTTTCTCTCAAAAATTCTGCCACTATGCATGAGAAACCAAACACTCCTAGATCTTGTCTTAGGTGGATACCGACGGGTAGAATTTTTAAGATTGCTGGTCTTAGATGGATACCTACTGGAAAGATGTTCACTGATCGCAAAACCAAGGTTGACAATGAAACCCCAAATGGTTTAGATGCTAATATCACTAACCCATATAAATGCGAACAAACTCTTAATGTTGGTGCAGGTAGTCTTTACTTAAGTGCAGGTACATCATTCACTCCTATTAAGGAAAGACTCAGAGTTTGGTTGCCAAAAAGACTGATATCTCATAAATTAGGGGTTCAAGAAACTCAAACTTGATGATCAACAAAAATAACGTTTGAACAAATCAGTTCAAGCCTCGTTCCTCAACGACAAATGACGTTTGAACACATCAGTTCAAGCCTCGTTCTTCAACGACAAATGACGTTTGAACACATCAGTTCAAGCCTCGTTCTTCAACGACAAATGACTTTTGAACACATCAGTTCAAGCCTCGTTTTTCAACGACAATGACGTTTGAACACTGCAGTTCAAGCCTCGAGCCTCAATGTCAACATAATGGCGTCTGCTGAAAACACTCCAGGCCCCGTTCCTCAAAGAAAAGAAAGGCGTACTCTTGAGTGCGCTTTATCTTCGAAAGAAGAGAAATCTTCTTGTTTCTGACTATTCTCATCAACAAGCTTCATACTTGTTCCATGCTCGTTCAGTCATCAAGTGGATCTACTTTCATTAGATTGTATCTTTATTCACTCGATCAAAAATGGCAACCTCAAATGCAATTTTTGAGGTGGAGAAGTGTGAACAGTGGATCAACATCATATGCACTTGTTCAATCAAAAATGGCAACCTCATATGCAATTTTTGAGGGGGAAAAGTGTGAATAAACTAAATGTCAGTCATCAAGTGGATCTACTTACCGTTGATTGTATTCTTATTCACTCATTCAATCAAAAATAGCAGTTGGCAGTCATATGCAATTTTTGAGAGGGAGAAGTGTGAATAAACTACATGTTGATTGATGTTTGAGAAATGGTCATACGGCTCCTGTGCACAACAAGTGCCTCCTCCAACACCAAATGTTCCACTAACAACGGATGACTGGGATTTATTGGTTCAACCGATGTTTGATGAATACTTCCAACCTCCAACGAATGTTGATCATCCAGTTCCTGAAGCTCCTACTCCAGTTCCCGATGACTCAACTGGTTCACCTTCTTTAATTTCCATTGATCAAGATGCACCATCTAGAAGTACAACTCAGACTACTCAAGAAACCTAATCTCTAGTTATTCCTCAAGGTGTTGATAATGACTCTCAAGATATTGAAGTTGCACACATGAATAATGATCCGTTCTTTGGCATTCCTTTCCCAGAACCAGGTTCTGAAGAATCTCCTTCATCACAGATTGTTGTTCCTTCCAATGTGCACTCTGTAAATCAACCACAAAAACATAAAGGAAAATGTCGGCTAAAACGTCAAAACGGATAAGAATTTGGACATGGAATGTCAAGTGATCACGAAGTTTATTTGGCATCCCTTATTTGAGATTGAAGCGGGTTTCACGAAGGCTTCTACTTATCTCATCATCGAGAATTCATCTATCGATTGATGACTTGCTTGAACTTATAAAATCTATGATTGGGACTTGGATTATCTAGTTATACCCGATGTAAGGAGTTACATTGTAGTACTCACGGGTTATAGCTATCACTTCAAGGAGTTACATTGTAGTGCTCAGTGTCACACGCAGATGCAGATGTGGATAGTCTCAAAAGGTGTTGTACTTGTTTTGGCTCTTAGTTGAGTGTATAAGGGTACTTAGAGGTTTTCTTCTGCATCGTTCTTCAATCAACAACAGTGCAAGCTTAAGTAACAAATTTGGGGAATTCTACTTCATTTTCAAGTTTGGTATATCCGGTTTACTTCACCAAGTGGTCACAGCAATAGCCGACAAAACATAAGGGTTGGTAAAGAGATTTCAAGTATATGTGCGTAAAATGTGTTGCTGAATCTGAGGTATCAAAACCAGCAAGGGGGAAGGAGACATACATCTGAACGCACAACGAGTACACATGATGAACTTTATACTTCTTCTTAATTGAAGTTATTCCGGGAAGACAAATGTCATAACCGCAGAGAAAATCAGTGTTTTAACTCGTGGCTTTTGGTGTATTATTCCAACTACGTGGGGGAAGAGATGTAAGAAACAGTTTCTGATGATTAAAGAGGTACACAATTGTATGATGATTCCTCTGGTTAGTCGGTATCCTACAGAAGGAAATGTGCTCATCCGGGACTTACTTGATTTTTACGGTACTGTCTTAGTGTTATCATTTCGACTACATACGGGATAAATTGCTTACACTCGGGACTTAGTTGACTTTGGTGTAACAATTCTCATCTGCAATTTCCTGAAGGGAGAAAAGTGCATTTCCGAGTCTTAATTGATTTTGATGTTACATTTTTGACTTCATTAATGGGATTGAGTGTGTACTTCGGGTTTTTGAGCTTCATACAATGAGACTGATTGCATCACTTCAACTACTTGGGGGAAGTTGCCTCTTGATACTTTTGGTATGCATTACTTCAGCCTTCAGCGAGAAGAAATATGAGAAGAATTACTCAAGCGTGAGATGATACATTGCTGATCTATTTGATGATCCCCTGAACGGATAATCACGATGATTATTCTTAAAAGAAGCAGCAATATTTGATGTGGTTTGCTACGGATTTCGCTGTGAACTTAACTAATGTAAGCTTGAAAGAGAGCTTTGAAACTGCTCAAAAAGAAGATTGTCAGTTTGGAGGGGCGCTATCAAAGCTTCACATTGAGAAGGCTCAAGTTCAAACGATTATTTAGGAGCCTCGAAGGCTTTGGTGGTGAAAGTTTAAGAGATGTTGACTATAGACTTCTACAACGTATAGAACGATATCCTTATTTCGGTATTCATGTCAACATCTTCTTAAATTGAATAATATATTTTGTACATATCTTAAACCAAAATGTAAATAGAAAAATATAAAACCAACAAAAACCATAAAAATCGGAAAAATTGAAATTACCAAAAAAAAAAAAATAATAATAATAATAAAAAAAAATGAAGTTTTTCAAGGCATGTCTTCTGGTATCAATAACATTTACGGTCCTAGAAATGTCATTCAATAATGACACGGGTCTTTAAATGAAGTTCGAGCAGAAGTTCAAAAAGTTTTCAAAACATGCCTAAAAGGTTTGCTATTATTTCAGATACGCAACCCGTTCTTCATAATGAGGAAAGCACGTCGCCAAAAAGACGGCTGTTCCTGTCAACGGGTGATTAATTTCTCCTGGCCGTGGATTAATTTACATCCATGCACCCTCGACTTGATGTACCATTCAGTGCATCATTTCTCGTATAAGAAGAGAAGTCTTCTTTACATCGCAAATACTTTTCCATCTATGATTCTTTAGGAAAGTATTTGTGCTAAACTTGGTGGTACCATGAATTTTTTTGGAAATCAATTAGACTTGAAGTTTTTCATAAAATTTGTTACTCAATCAATGACTACAACTCTTTAAATAGAAAATGGGTCATCGATTGAGGGGGAGAGTGATTTCAAAATTTTATATCATCAAAACACGCCACTTTGTACATAATAAGCAAGTGAATAAAATTTGTTGTTATGTGTCAGTGTATGAGTTTCATTCAAATATCTTTCAAACTTATCATACCTGACACTAACATTCTCCCTCATTGATTGAGGGGGAGCTTTGTAATGTTCCATTATCAGCACATATTGAATCAGACCACATTTTCTCCTAAATTTTCTAAACTTATTTAAATCAATTGAGATCCCAAATCTCAAAAGGTTTGAAATTTTTGATCAGGGGAGAGAATGTGATTTAAATATGAAATCTGATAAAAAGTTATCATTGAAGACTCAACCAGGCACTCCTCCCTCCATGTGCTAAAAAACTTCGAATACCGATGCACATGTTGAGGGGGAGCATTTCTGAAAGATAAAAAACAATTAAGGTACAAATGCTTTGATATCAAATATCACAAGTACCTTGATTGATTTTCAATTGGTTTTAAGGTGGAGAGAACAGTACCACAAGACCGACCTTGCATTTACTTTATTGGTGTTATAAGGATGATAAGGTTAGGTATTCGTTCTCACGATCCCGCCAGAGCCGGAGGGATCTACCCAGGGACAATCCACTAGTTAGTGTAGAAGTCCTTAGGTATGATTAAAAAAAGGAGCAATGTGAGAATACGGGAAGAGTGCCGACTGAGATGGAGCTAGTACTGGAACAAACCTAACAAGGTACTAGTCATGAAGTCTCGGTAAGCACTGAAGGGGTTGAAGAATGAAAAAGAAATGTAAAGATAAAGGGTGAAAAGAAAGAAGCCCTCCTTACACATTAGGCAGAAACCGGGTCAATACATATGCTGTCAGAATCACGTAGTTGATTGCTGACATTGAAGACAAGTATCATGGACCCAGTGATATGCTGCACAACCCTCCCTAGCCACTCAAGGTCTCTCAAAAGACTCTTGTTTCATTCACACGGAGATTCACTCATTACTATTGACTCTCTCACTCTGAGTTAGTTGATATTGAAAAGGTGGCAGTCTGCTCTAGCCTCCGATCACTAAATCAAAACGCACTATTGAGTCTAGAGCCAAGAGATTATCCATAAATCTCGTTAGGACACATTTCCAATATGCTTGCTGTTTCATACACCGTGAAAAGCAAGAAAATATATATGAAGAGTCCTACGCATTATCCTCGTGGTATTGCCAGAACATCTGAGTGATATGCAAGTATTCACAATGAAGATGGAAATCCTTCTAGAGCGAACATCAAACAAGCTCTTGGTAGGTGACATGTGAGATCCTCATGGATCAAACTAGTGACAACTGGAAAGAAATGATGGGGTGATTCACATTTGAATCAAACTTGTTCCAGGAAATGGATTGACGGATGCTTTTGGAAAACCTTTCAATGTGCTCACCAACTGAGTTTCGAGCACATTGATTGTGTAAATTTTCAAACAAAAGTGTTTATGACAGAAATGTGATTCAATTTATAAAACCCTCGTCGTGTTGCATAAAATGTTTATCCAGTGACACGCGAGTAATTTTTCTAATCAATTTCTCATCAATCAGTGGGTATTTAATTCACCGATTCACTCTACCGTGCTGTCTGCTTTGAGACGTTCCGGTATGAGAACATGCTTAGTATGATGATTCTGATGTTAATTCGTTGAATGATTCTTTACAACAAGCTGAAAAGTTCTGTCAAGGAGAATTTTCTTTAAAGGGGATTCTTCCTGATCACAGGTCGGTCCTCACGGAACCGAAATTTAATCCAACCACACCGAGCGAATGACAAAGCCATATTCGTTCTCCAACTTTATTGCTAACTGTTTTATTTCAGATTTATATAAAGATGGTGATTATGATGGTGATACCTAATTCCAGCAGAGACATGTCAATCCACACCCCATGCTCACACGACCCATTCATTATCAAAGGATCATGAAAGTTGAGAGACTTACAACAATGCTTCCGCAACTCTGATGCAAAGTCTCCTGATCCAGAAAAGTGTGAGCATGTCGGTCCAATGATCACTACATCACATGAAGGCGACACTACAAAGGATGAACTTGGAGATTTACGGTGGCTGATGATCTCAAAGAATGCTCAAAGATCACCTATGCCAAAGGAACATTAATCACACGATCATTGCTTGAAGTACAAAGTGTGCTGAACTTGAAGAATCAAAAGACTACGAGCTAGGAATTTACAGTCATGTAATAGAATGCTAGAATTCAAAGTGTATTTTCCGGGGTGACCTCCCTTAGGGGGAGATTGTTAGGAATATAAATATTCATATGAAAGACTCGGTCACCCCGAGTATCTTTTGGCATTAGATAGCTCGTAGATTTAATCATATTAGTTTAGATATCGTTTCACCATGGAGTCGGGTCGGGTCTTTACCCACTGTCAGCCCGGTCCATAGCCTACTAGAGGCGTTTTTATGTCTTGTATAAATAGCCCTTCCCACCCATGGGAAGGGTTGGAACTTCATTTTGCTTTTAATCTAATACACTTCAATTTTCTCTCATTAGAAGTTTCCCATCTCTTTCTTTCTCTCTTTAGAATTCGATTCTTGCTTAATCTTTCTTGTGTGTTATGATTGTTAATATGTTACAAAACGTTAAACCTTCGACACGAACAATGTGAATGTTTATATATATACATGTCACCCAATATAAAATTGTTATACAAATGATTCTATCAATTATAAAAGGAGACACATATAAGGATTTACACATTTTACCACTTATTATAAACATTATTTTGAACTTAAACAAGTAAACATCTATTTTATTTATGTTGTTAACAAAAATTTAGAAAATGTAATTATAGCAAAACTTTATTTGAATTTTTATAACAAATGTTTTCTAAACATATATAATCGTGAAACCAACTTACAAAAAAGAGTCATAACCAATTTCTATTAAATAAATGAATTGGTGATATTTTATTTTAAATGAGATAAACAAAACATTTATTGTACAACCGTTATACAATATTTTCTCTAGTCATTAAACATTTGAATACTAATCACCATTTACACGTAATTTTACTATATTTCAAAACACATATAACTAATTATATATTTTTTTTACAACTAAACTACACCTTCATAATATTCCATATCTCGGCAACATCTATTCTTGCTCTTAATTCCTTTATTTCATCATCTTCCGACTTCCGTCAATCAAAATCCTATAAGACTCCCATATCTTCATTGTCGTACATTTAAGCATTTCTTAGAGCCAATACCTAAAAATACTAGGAACCAATTCTTAAACTCACTTGCTGCCACACAAGCGAAAACAACATAAACATTTAAAAAAAACATTTGAATTGAATTCTGTAGAAACTTAATTTAGTTCTTAAACTAAAACATGACTTATTAATCTAGGTTGCGTGTTGGTGCCGTACATTCCCTAAATTCACAGCATTCACTGTTCAGACTATTAAGGTGAGTTTATAGCCCCACTTTACTTATACTTATTTTACAATTATGGGGTGAGAAACATGCAAATTGTTTTATGGACCACATTACTACTTAATTTTTCTCAAAACTATTGCGTAGTTAGCCTAAGCCCTAGAACCCACTATTATGCCCATTTTCATGAGCCGTTAGTTCTCTTTGGGAAGCGCGATTGCTAAAGATAGATCTATTGGGGTGACTCCCCCGTTCGGTTGGCCAGACGGGTCAATGCGAGCGTATAGCAAGTCGGACTACAAGTGTATTGGGTTAAACACTCCCTAAGGGCCCCTTGACTATTATTTATGTGCTATAGATTAGCGCACTAAACTGTCGAGCCTCGGTTGCATGAACTTAGAGCTAGCGCGATAGACTATTTTGATGACATTATATCCGTTGTAATGATCGTACACAAAACTATTGGTCCAAATTTATTAGTTACTGCTTTAATTTAAAACTATGAACTCACCAGCGTTTTGCTGACTTTTAACATGTTTTTCTCAGGTGTGTAATTTGTTAGATTATGGCAAGGTTTCGGCAAGGCAAGGGTCATAGCCCCTTTTCAGAAGTACTGGCAGACATAACTAAGACTTGTCTTTATGTGGGACTACTAAAACTAATGGGTCTATTTTTCTGAATGATGAATCATCTTTTGTAAACTCTAAATATTTGATTTAATATATTTAAAATGAAGTATGTATTCCGTTCTTTGTTTACCTTGTGTTGTGATTTCCAATTTACAAGTAGCACCCCCAAGTTCCGTATGCTTCCGCGACTGTTAAATTTTGGGGGTGTTATAGATTGGCATCAGAACCTAGGTTATAGAGAACTAGGTACATATAAACCCTAGCCTATAACCATTTTTATAAAAACAAGTCCCTATGACCGCCACTTGCCTTGCTTGCCACTTTACTTGCCGTTTATTTGTCTTGACTGCATGCTATGATTTATTATTCATTAATTCTACATAATTACATGTACTATAAGTATTATATGTATATATTTATATACACTTAACCTACACTATTTACTAAAAGTAATTCCGATATACTTACATACATATACCACTTTTGTCACAGACTATGTCTTCCCATCACATCCCTCCGATCTCGCCAGACTCAGACGACCCATACATGCAAGTGTTGCAGGCTTTCAATGCACCAGACCCCGACTTACTTGAGCCTACACTCACTACAGCATTACCTACACCTACTACCGATCATACTTCCATCTAGCCTATCCCCACTACTGATCCTACTACACAGCCTACTCCATATATCCATACTCTTCCTGTTCGTCGTACTACCCGCATGTGTGTTCCAGGATATCGAATGCGGTACTCAGATCTACTACCATCACCTCAGAAGAGAGCCCGGGTTATTTATATGGGTACCTCAACCACTCCCTTGTCCCTTTCACCTACCACATCTCCTGATCAGTCACCGCTCTGTCAAAGGCTCAGGAGGGCCAATGACTCATACTCAGCTGAGGAAGAAGAAGAATCAGAAGAGGATCCGGAGGAAGAACCAGAGGAGGAGCCAGTGGCAAATCCTACTCCAGAGGAGACTATACCAGCTGAGCCACGGCATGGAAAGGAAATTATGGAGGAGGTGCCAAGCACGTTTGAGATAGGGCAGAGCTCTAGGGTTGCTCAGATAGTGGGAGGTGACATGGATATGCCTCTTGGATTGGGATTGAGAGCTGCTGGGTTATGACCTAGAGATGAGGCTCCAGTTACTTGTAAGATCAATGGTGAAGTGTGGAAAGATATTGAGTGCATTCATAGCATCCAACCTCATGCTGGCAGTCCTACATATGAGCCATCATCACCATCATTTGTGCCGCCATCTCCATCGATACCAGTTTCCCCTCCGCCTGCTGTCTCATCGATGGCGGAGGAGGAAGAAGATGATGTCACTAGGTTCTTAGTCCAGTTGGGAGCACAGGGGAACTTACTAGACGTCCATTCTGACCAACTGGAGAGGCTCGGGAGACGTGAGGAGCAAGTTGGCAGGGAACTTGCTGGAGTACATCAGAGGATGGATGATATAGGCAGAGATTAAGCTAGAGCATGGAGTGCTGAGTGGACTAACTGGCACAGGATGCACGAGTTAGAGTCGGTGATTGCTGGAGTTATGAGGTCCGGACAGGAGGACCGCAGAGAGGTGTTGGCGTCGAGGAGACGCATTGCACGGTTAGAGACTACAGTAGGACATCTGTAGACTATTGTAGCACGGATGACTGAGGAGTTGGAGCAGTTACGCTTAGGACGCGATGGATTTTAGTTCTAGCAGTTATGTTGTATTCCCACTAAACTGAGTAGTCGTCAGTTAGTGGCAGTTATAGTCCCTTATCTGTGATCGAAACTTGTACTCTTTTCTTGTATATCTCGAGCTTGTAATTTTTGTGAACACAAATTGATCCTAATTTATGACAAGCTTGATTGACTATTCCATTGTGTCATCTTCTTTATAATTGATCTTATTCATATACTCTACTCATAGTAAATTGTGCGAAAACGAACTCTCCAAATCTCAATTATCTCTATCTTTCTGATACAACAAAATGCCTCCGAAAAGAACCAATAGAACCGATCGTGCGCAATCAACAAACCCAGGCCCCGCTAGGGCTACTACAGCAGCCCCACCTGTAAACCGAGCCATGCTTGATCAACTGGTAGAGGAACGGGTGGCAGCAGCACTGGCTGCAGTAAACACCTCGACGACTGATGTTGGGAACTCGAGACCCACAAACAACAATACTCGTAGTTGTACTTATCAAGACTTCCAGAAGGTAATGACTGGAGGTTTTAGAGGTACTGAGGGAGCAGTCGTTCTGGTCCGATGGATCGAAAGATTGGAGACAGTATTCCGAATTTGTAGTTGTTCAGAAGAGGACAGGGTTAAGTTTGCGTCGTTTACTTTTCTGGATGCTGCCCTAACCTGGTGGAACAATTACTTGAAATCATCTGGTTATGACACTGCATATGCAATGTCATGGGAAAGCTTTAAAGAGATGGTTCTTAAGAAATATTGTCCTCGCAATGATGTGAAGAAGTTGGAGGTTGAATTTTGGAACCTCAAGGTACAAGGTACCAATATGGCCGTGTATAATCAACGTTTTCAGGAGCTTGCCTTACTATGTCCCGATATGGTCCAAACTGAAACCCGACTACTGGAGAGGTACATTGTCGGATTACCCCCATCTATTAAGGGAAACGTCACTACCTACAAGGCTACAGATCTTCATGAGACCATGGAGGTAGCCAACAAATTAATGGATCAGGTGATCGAGGATTCGATCGAAGCGGGTGTGAACAACAAAAGGAAATGGGATGATCATTCCCAAAACAACAGCCATCACCCGAACAAAAGGCAGGAGGTTACAAAGGTGTATGCTGCAAGACCGAAAAAGAGGAAGGTCTATGCAGGGAACTTGCCACTGTGCAATCGATGCAAGTTGCATCATAAGGGTCAGTGCACGGTCAAATGCAATAAATGTCAAAAGATAGGACATATGACCCGTGATTGCAAATCAAGACCTCTTGCAATGGCACAAGTTGCGCCAACAAACAACCCAAAAGCTGAGATCACGTGTTTTGGTTACGGTGAGAAAGGGCATTATCGAAATGAATGCCGAAAGCCCAAGAATCAGGGCAATGGTGGAAACAGAGGTTACCAGGGTAATCAGGGTAACCAGAGAAATCTAGGAGCTGGTGTAAACCAAGTAGCTGTTGTGCCCCAAGGAAATAGGGGAAATAATGGGGGAGCCCGCGGAAGAGTCCATGCGGTGGGCAAAGTGGAAGCCCAAGAGGACCCGAACGTCGTAACGGGTATGTTCCTTTTAAATAACCGCTATGCATCTATATTGTTTGATACGGGAGTGGATAGAAGTTTTGTCTCAACTGCATTTAGTCCATTGCTTGGTATTACCCCGACTACCTTAGGCAACGTATATAATGTGGAGTTAGCGAATGGAAAAGTAGAAAGAGTAGACACTATCGTAAGAGGCTGCACTTTAAATCTGTTAAATCACCCATTCAACATCGATCTCATGCCTGTAGAATTGGGTAGTTTTGATGTTATTATCGGCATGGATTGGTTGTCGAAACATCATGCCATTATTCTTTGCGATGAGAAGATCGTTTGACTACCTTATGGGAACGAGATTCTAATTGTTGAAGGTGACAGAAGAGACCAACAAAGTGCCTCGAGATTAAACGTTATCTCTTGCACGAAGGCCCAGAAATATGTTGAGAAAGGATGCCTTCTCTTCCTAGCACAGGTCTCTGAAAAGGAAGAAAAGGAGCCGGAAGGAAAACGGTTGGAAGATGTACCAATCGTAAGAGATTTTCCAGAAGTCTTCCCTGAAAACTTACCCGGACTCCCGCCGACCCGACAGGTCGAATTTCGGATCGACCTAGTGCCCGGTGCCTCACCCGTTGTTACACCCCGTGAAGGCTTTGACCAAATTTTTTGACTTTTACGCGAAAACGACCCAACTTTGACCTTCATTCCAATACTCTTTTGACCATGGACAAAAATCCTTAGACATATAGACCTTGAAACCATTTTTAAATGAATCTAGACTCAAATACTTTTAAAAAGACGGGTGGCACCCTAAAGTGCACTGTGACCTGTCCTGTGTACTAAGGACCCCTAAAGTGCACTATAACCCCTATTGTGCACAAAGGACCCCTAAAGTGCACTATAACACCTCCGGTGCACTAAGGACCCCTAAAGTGCACTATAACCCCTTTTATGCACTACTTTCTCAAAATGACCCGTACGCCTTTAAACACAAAAATCGACACTTTAGACCTATATTTAAACACATTTAATACACATTGAACTAAAATATACCATATACATTGTTTCCCAAAATTCTTAACCCGTTTGACCCAAAACGGGTTAAAATGGACCTTGTCCCAAACACCCCCTTTTTCTGCATGGCCCTTTTGTGCACTTTTGACCCATTTTTCGGAACACGGCTTCTATAACATCACATAACACCAAAACTTCGATAAATCATTAGGACATTATAAACATCAAATATATGCATAAACTTGGTCATAATGACCCGTGGAAACGTGCTTTACAAAGTGACGGGTATTATGCCAAAATACCCGTTTGACCCATTTACACTACAAACCACCTTTACCACTTCATTTGCCCACCAAACTTAACCAACATCATTGATATAACATAATAAAACTTTTCCATAATCATTTGACCCGTTTACAACCCAAAATGGGTATAAACACACATTATGCCAAACACCCCTTTAACTTGATCATGAATGCTTAAAGCATACTTTGACACAACGATTGACCACCAAATTAATAAGACGACCTTAACATACATTTTGACACTTGAATACACTTTACAAACCATTGTAGGACCAACGGGGGTACACCATTGAAACGAGCTCGGTATACTACCTGGCTCCTACTTTCTTACCAATCTTCTAAACTTGCATAACCAAACCTTAATCCTTAGTCCAAGCCTTCGCATTAGCACAAAAGCCTACAAAACATTGGACATTAAACCGTAAGCACGAATGCTTAGTAAGTAAAGCGGATATAACATAACATAACAATTCATTCACACATTACGTATCATAACCTTTGATCCATTATTTCATTAAATCCTTAACACATATCTTAATACTCAAGCATCAACATCTCTTTCCTACTCCAACCTTGACTAACACATCAACTAGCCTCACACTCACTTTCAAATAACACAATTATACAAGCTATTCATTAACCTTAACATATCAATACACATAAACACATAATGCATAGAAATCATTATAACATTATCTTATGACCGGTTTACTTACCTTGATTTCAAGCTAATGAAACCAAGAACATCATCACTCTTCCACTCTTATAATCCAAGCCAAAACACTATAAGCATAAACACATAATCAATTAACTATATTATGGTTACCACAACCATAGCTCATTTAATCACTTCTAATTACCACATAATCATATAATGATTATATGATAATTAATCCCATTAAATTATTAACTTGACTTAATAAAACTTAACCCATGATCATCATAACTTCTTTAATTAGCTTATAAACATCTTTTACCCAATTCCCCCAATTAGGGTTCATAAACCCTAACATTCCAATCAGCAATTAAACACTAATTAAGATACTTACTTGAGGAGGATCATTACTAAGCTTCCCTACTTGAATAGAGGTACTTAAACACCATAGATTGATCATCAATACTTGGCCTTTCTTCCCTCCCTTCTCCAATTCACGACACACATTCACTCCCACCATATTCTGGAAAACTTATGAAGATATGAGAAGTATCCAAATAATTGTAGGGGATAAGTTTGGCTAGTTGGCATATTAGGTCCCTCAAGTGCTATTCTTCTCATTTTGGCCACACTAACTTTAAAGCATATTTACTACTTGGCAATATTAGTCCTTTAAGTCCTTCCTTCTATTATTTGTGACACATCATACTTTATATAACCATTTACATAACATTTAATACTTATAGTTTGACTATCGGGGTTGACTAACCAATCCCGTAAGTCCTTTAAACTTATAAAAGTCGTGGTCAACTTAGTCAAGTGGCATTCTCGTAATAAAATACTTAAGGCCCGTTTTCAAGGTGTTACAATTCTACCCCCTTATTTAGATTTCGTCCTCGAAATCTCTTGTCTATTACTACCCAAACTTAGTCACATAATACACTTCAATTCTAGAACTTTAGGTTCTTAGTCTAATTAGTTGCAATGATCTAAGTGACCTTGCAACTCTAAGCACACTATAACATTACACTTGTCCTTGATCCACTTTACTTCTCGCTTACTTCTATAACCATACGACTCTTACTACGGTCATTATGTCATCCGAGACATATCTACTATAACTAGTTATCATTTCTAATCCTTCTATTACCATTACATCACGTTCTCACTTGCTTTATTCTGAATTTTCCGTTAATGACTACATGTTACTAGAGAAAATCGTACTAAATTGACTTCACATATGTCAAACTTGGCCAATACCTTCACATTATATCATAGCTACTTAACATTCTCACCAAAACACCTCGTTTCTTCTACTTCTTTCTATTTATTTATCGTTAACTATTATAAGTCTTATCGGAAGATTTCATACTTTCACTTTATAACATCATACTTTAACCTATACCATCACATTTACATAAGGGTGCAAATGACACTTAGCATCAATTACTTTCATTACTCACATATTGTACCACGCCGCAAGGCGTATTATAACATCATTATAATTTCTTAATTCCTTCAACTTACACTTAGCACCTAAAATATAGGTTTCTCACAAGTCTCATATAAAAGTCGTACTCTCATTCTAACTCTCATATCTTAGTCCTTATACATTCTAACCAATTCTATACTTCCGCTTTCTACTCCTCTAACCTTACTCGTTTCATGTCGGAACACATGAGCCCACTCATACATACTTCCTCATTTACATGGAAAAGCGTCATAATCGATGTAAATCAAGAAACACAAACTCGTGGTTATATACTTCTGATATAACACTACTACTCCTATTACCTCGTGTACTTTCATTCTTTCTTTTTCTTTTTATATGTCACATTACCTTTTACCCTTTTAGACTTGGATCCATACCATTTCTACATTCATTATGGGGATGTTTTTATGTGACAAGGATGTAGGCAACCCTTTGCCGATGAAGACAATACTTTTCATCCCGAAGGATTCTTTATCGTTCATTAGCTCGGTCATCCCGAAGGATACCATCATTAATCATCATTAGCTCGGCCATCCCGAAGGATACCATCATTAGCTGAGCCATCCCGAAGGATACCATCTTTAACCTTTCACATTTTAACATTGGATCCAAGTCCGTAACGTTTTAACGCACACACATTATCTTATCCATTTAATTAGTTTAACTACGTATCATAGGGCATACGAAACCCACTTATCATATTTACACATTATTCATGCGTTTACTCATCTCACCATCACTTACACTCTTTTAATCCTTGTTAACCATTTCACCATTTCTACCATTACTCCTTTTTAACTTTAGTCTACACAACTTTTTCATTTTTAAACCTTCCACAGATTAATTCAATCACACATCCATTTGCACCATTCATTCTTTTACACATTTTAAGTTATTAACACATTCTTATCATGTTTAGTTTTTTTACAACGCATCATCACATTCTTACTCGCACCCTTAACTCATCACATTCTCATTCTCATACCTTATCTCATTTCTTTAATCATTTATGTATTTAAGCAATATCATTCTATCTCTTCTTTTACATATATACCTTTCATAGATCATTAACTATAACACACTCATTAGCATCACCTTTACTTCACACATATTCTATATCATTAACATAAGCTCGTTACGTTTACCACACAATATTTCATTACATTCTTGCTCACATACTTAACTCGTCTCATTCAATCGTTAGCCTTTAAACCATACCATTTATCTCGTCATTACCTTACCAACGCACCTTACTCTAATCCTATAAATTTTACATCATATTAAACAATCAAGGTGCTCATATAATCTTGCTTTCATCATAACATACTATAACATCATTGTCATTATTATACGTTCATGTTCATACTTAGACCTTATATACCTTAACCTACCGTCATTTCGTCCCTATATCACATTATCCTCATTCATTAGGTACTAAATACGGTGAGACCATATGTTGGTCATCAATACCTTATGGATCCCGAGCCGTTACATATCATCATTCCTTAATATCATTCCATAATCTCCATGTCAACAAACCCTTAATCAGCGTGTTAATTCCATCTTATCATTACACATTATATTTTAGCACACTTTTATCACTATGATCCATTATTTAAGCGTTAATACTTTAAGATACTTACTATCCCATCTCTAATACCATTTATTATTCCTTTTCACATCTTACAATTATTATCCTTCTATAATACACTATCTTATATCATTACCAATACGTTGATATCATTACTTGCACTCATCAAGCCCGCCATGGATTTACATCACAAACACCTCCTTACCATAAAACATATATGTCTCTTATCATCTTTAGTCATATAGTACATATCACATAAACCATCGGTAACTTAAACATATGCTTAGAACACCTTTAAATTCTATGAACCTATCATTCACAATATTATTATTTAAACATCTTTAGTCTATCCTAGACTTATTTCTCACATTTTTCAATTCATTCATTACATTTCACCACCAATCAATCGCGTTTAATTCACTATTCTGTGTTTCACTAATTTATTCATTATTCAAACATATCTCAAACTAGCACTTTTCCATTTTTCCTTCTTTTTGACTAACGCACTTTCAATCGCTCACCTATCACCTTTCATAACTTTGACAAAATCTATATGATACTTGCCGATTCTATACTTTTATATACACATATCATATTTCACCTGAGTTGTCACATTACATTTATCGTTTTCTTGTCAACCCCCAAGTTAACATCTTACTCTATTTTACATATGTACGTCATTTTGTGTTTACCTATTTTAACCCCATTGACTCATCTGGTTTGGATTCCTTTGCATTACACTTCTTTTATACATCACGTTATAACACGTATTCATAAATCACCTTGCTTATGACGAAAATAACATCTTATACTTAAACATCAAGCGCATTAATACATACTTAATCTCATACATACGTGAAGTCTAAATTCGACATTCCTTCTACAAAAGATAAACATTACTAGCCACTTACACTTCATTAGTCTCAAGTTAATTCATAGCTTAAAACATTTGAACATATCTAAGTGATACCATTTGTCTATTTTTATTGAGGCAATTACTATTTCGCTTTACCAATATATCAAATAGCTATTTCATGTATTATTCATTGCTCATACATTTCTTTAATATCTTACAGTTACACATTCAACATTACGTCTTACCTAAACAACTAAATCCTCGTCATACACACATTCTCATTTATCTTTAACGTCCACATATAAACAAGCCTTACTTGATCTCATAACCCTTACTAGGTCATCATTCTTTCAACACAATACATACAATTCATTCGCTTGCTTGGCACTTAGCACATTATATTCCAAAATAGAATTATATCACATATACATTAACACTATAAAACACATATAAAATACTTAAGGCCCGTTTTCAAGGTGTTACACCCGTGGCACGAGCCCCTTACCGATTAGCTCCGACATAACTGTAGGAGTTATCTGAACAGTTGTCGGAACTCTCCGAAAAAGGATTCATCAGACCAAGTTCCTCGCCCTGGGGAGCTCCAGTTCTATTCGTCAAAAAGAAAGATTGATCTTTCAGAATGTGCATCGACTACCGGGAACTCAACAAATTAACTATCAAAAACCGATACCCATTACCTAGAATCGATGATCTATTCGATCAGCTCCAAGGTTCATGCGTTTATTCGAAAATCGACTTGAGATCCGGTTACCACCACCTTAGAGTTCGGGAAGAAGATATCCCGAAAATGGCATTTAGAACTCGTTACGGCCACTACGAGTTTCAGGTTATGCCTTTTTGCTTAACTAACGCACCGGAAGTATTCATGGATCTTATGAATTCGGTGTGTAAGCCGTACTTAGACAAGTTCGTGATCGTCTTCATCGACGATATATTGATATACTTAAAGAGCGAGAAAGAGCACGACGAGCATCTTAGGCTAATCTTAGAACTACTGAAGAAGGAGGAGTTATATGCTAAGTTTTCCAAGTGCGATTTTTGGATACCAACTGTCCAATTCTTAGGTCACGTAATCGATAGACAAGGTATTTGTAACACCCCTAAAATTTAACAGTCGCAGAAGCATACAGAACTTTGAGGGTGCTACGTTGGGTAGATTGAAAATCACAACACAAGGTAAACAAAGAACGGAATACATACTCTGTTTTAATTAAATCAACATTTAGAGTTTACATAAGATAATTCATTATTTAGAAAAAATAGACCCATTGGTTACAGTGGTCCCACATAAAAACAAGTCTCAAATTAATTTCCATTTCTTCAGAAAAGGGTCCATGACCCTTGCCTTGCCCACTCCTTGCCATAACAAATCAAATTACACACCTGAGAAAACATGCTAAAAGTCAGCAAAAAGCTGATGAGTTCATAGGTTTAAATAAAAGCATTAAATCATAAGTTTGGACCAGCATGATCATTACAACACATATAATGTCATAAGAAATTGTCTATCGCGCTTGCACTATGTTCATGCAACCAAAGCTCGATAGTTTAGTGCGCTAAACTATAGCACATAAATAATAGTCAAGGGGCCCTTAGCGAGTGTTTAACACAATACACTCGAAGTCCGACTTGCTATACGTCCGCTTTGACCTGTCTGGCCAACCGAACGGGGGGGAGTCACCCCAATAGATCTATCTAAAGCAATCGCGCTTCCCGAAGGGAACTAACGGCTCATGAAAATGGGCATGATAGTGGGTTCTAGGGCTTAGCCTAACTACGCAATAGTTTTGAGAAAAAGTTATAATATTATGGTCCATAAAAAGATTTACATGTTTCTCACCCCATATTTGTAAAACAAGTATAAATAAAATGCGGCTATAAACTCACCTTTAATGGTCTGAACAGTGAATGCTGTGAAATTAAGGAGTGTACGACAGCAACACGCAACCTAGATTAAATAACCATGTCTTAGTTTCAAGTATTAAATTTAAGTCCTTTCATAATTTAGTTTCAATGTTTTAAAGTGCTTATGTTGTTGTCACTTGTGTGGCAGCAAGTGAGGTTACGAAGGAATCCTCTATGAAATGGTAAGGTTTCGCTCTACGAATGACTTAAATGTACAGAAATGAGGAAACGAGAATATTATAGGAGATTGAGTGACGGAATTTGGAAAGAAAGGAAATGAACGATTTAAGCAGAATGGAAAGAATGGTAATATATAATTAGAGATGTGATATATATATATATATATATATATTAAGGTTATGTAGTTTGATCATTATATACAATTATGTTTATTTTTGAAGTAAAACTTAGCGTAAGTGTCGTTTATTATTTACTATTTAAATGTTTTGAGAAAATGTAATATAAAGTTAATTTTAACAAAACTTGGTTGATTAAAATGAACTAGGTTTATATTGTTATTAATAATTAGTTATGACTCATAAATTATAAGTTTAGAAACAATTTATCTCGTTAAATTTGTTTAAGTAAGGTTCATGTTTAATATTTCATTTTCTAGTTTTTGTTAGTGTCGTTATTATTGGCCGATTTAGTTTTAAAACGACAAGTATAGGTGTCAATTTATATACTTTCTAACATGTGCTATAGCCTATACTTAATTAGGAATTCGATTTAGTTTTTCTTTTTAGTGTACTCGAGTTCTATATCTTTAACGACACGTGTGTGTATATAAAGTTTGTATTTCTTTTTACTATATACATAATCGTAGTCGTATTTACATGTTTTAAATGTATATTAGTTTCAATACAAGGGTGTTGGCATGATCGGCTATTACAGTTTTTATTTTCGACAAGTATATATGTATGTTAACAGGTTTCACATGATAACCATTTGTTGGGCTGCGGCCCAACTGGATTAGAGGAGGAGGGGGAATACTCGGTATTGGACTGGATAGATCACCAGTAGTCACAATGGGCATGGTGGGCCAAAAGTACTACTTGGCAGAATACATCAAAGACTAGAACAAAGGTATTTTAGTTGGGCTGCTCTTGGGTCCTATGTGGGCTACTCTTTGGGTTTGGCCTAGAACGAAAATATAGGATATACACATTCAAGTCTTAAAGACTTGTATATATTCTATGGGAACTCCTCTTGACCATCATTCGACATCATAAGGAGCTAGAAAACTTACGTCTTAGTTAATCCTTGGGTTGAGTACTACTTCAACACCAAAGTTTAGGAGTTTGTGGGTTGCAAGTGATCTTAGTCTTGGCCTAAACTTCACGTTTTGCCAAGGAAAAGAACTATTTATAAGGGAAATTAGTCCTTGACCACAAGCACTCTTGTGCCTCTAATGTTGAGCCTAAAAATATTCGTTAGAAGGAGTAATCTATTCGAGTATTAACAACCTTTGGTGGGTTTGTTTTGGAGCAAGAGATTCTACCTAAATTTGAGGTTTGATCTCGGGTTTTAGTGGGCGTATTTAAGACTCGAACCAAGAGTATCTCCCTTGGTTCTTGTCTCCCATATTCAGGCTCTAAAGGGTGGGTATGGGATGAGTTGTGAAGCAATCCTCTTTACTTGCATTGAACCTTCAATCCCACGGCTAGCTCACCTACATGGTGGCTGCCTGGGTGTATCTAATTCAACAAGAACTTGGCCATAACCTCCCCTGTGCAGGGTGGTTTTCTAGCCTAACGTCACCACCAAAACACCATGTTTTGAGGTGGTTCTCATTCGGTTAAAGGTGGACATGGTGTTCATTCGAATTACTAGCACTAACCCAAAAAGAATACATCATTCCAAATGGTTCTATTACTCAAATCTTAGCGTCTACTATCACTAAACTAAATTCAATACTCGAATCCATGGACTCCTGGAGTCATTCGAATCACAAATATAGCCACAACGACCAACAAGATATTAACCTAGTGTCGAGTTCTAGAATTTCTAACATCCTAAGCCACACGAAAGTGATAACAACAACAACATCTAACAAGAATTTTTTTACAACGAAATCCATCACTCCTGGACAAATAATTATTAACCGAAATTCAATAAAACCAACAACCTAAATTAATTTATATTCGACCTAAGATTGACATGAATAATCTAAAATGAATAGAATTGAGAAGATTCGGATACAAATTCAATTCTCACAATGATTTCGAGATATGATGAACTTCGAATGAAACCCAATCCGAAAACCCAACTGTTCCAAACCGAACCACAATCACCACAAACCCTTGTTCTTGCTTGAGTGATCTAATCTTCTCAGAACCTTTGTATGAATTTGTTAAGGTGTGGTTCGATCTCCTTTGGAATGTTGGCTTAAAAGGACGAATATGGAGAGTAACTCCATGGTTTCTTTCGGATTTGGGGGAAATAAGATTTCCATTTAGGTGTTCTTTCTACTTCTATTGTAGTCTTCTATGTTTGACTTGTGAGATTCCAAGGCTAGTGAAAGTGAATGGAGCGTTTTAGGTCAAAAAGAAAGAGATAACAGTGTTTGAGGATGGTGATGGATCGGCTGAGTTTTTGGGGAAGGAGAGGGGTGAAAAAAAACCATAGGGAAGAAGACAAACCTGTTTTGGGGATAAGTGTGAGTGGAAGGTTTATTTTAAGTGTTTTAGAGATAGGTTTAATTAAAGGAGTGGGTATATTATACCCGTGTCTTGCTGAACTGAGTTAAACCCGGGTCCTTCCCGGAACCGTCATAAATATGGAAGAATGGATTTTCAGAGCCGTTTATATAATACTTGAATGTATTTAGAGTTTTATGGATTTACAATAATTCCTGAGTTTTAAATTTATTTCTGTTTACACATTGGTACGCGTGTGGTGTCAATCTGAGTAAAACTGAGATAACCTCCCGTTTTTACTACATTATAGTGGGTGAAATGTGAGATGAGATAATTTCAGTGTTCTTGGTGAGATTTCCGGGTGACACAGTGTGCAGGTCTGTTATCCGTGATAATCATGTAAATGCCTAATCTGGTGTTTTAGTCATAATAAGTGTACTGTTATGAATTAAATATTAGGAAAAATTTACCATTTGTCACATCTTCCCCGTCTTAGGAACGAAAACCGTCCTCGGTTTTCACTTAGGGTCACTCGATGGATTTGAGAAAAGATGTGGGTATCTTCGTTTGATCTCGTCCTCCCGTTCCCAAGTGTATTCGGGACCTCTTCGGGAGTTCCAACGAACTTTGACGATAGGGATACGGCTTTGCTTTAGCCGTTTGATCTCTCGATCCATTATTTCAATGGGTTCCTTGACGAAATTTAACCTTTCGTCAACCTGAATTTCTTCTAGAGGAATAGCTTGAGTCTCGTCAGAAAGACATTTCTTTAGATTGCTCACGTGAAACACATTGTGTACAGAACTGAGTTCTTGAGGTAACTCAAGTCGGTAAGCTACTGGTCCAATTCTCGTGAGAATTTTGAAAGGTCCTATATACCGGGGGTTCAACTTTCCACGTTTCCCAAAATGGATCACGCCTTTCCATGGGGACACTTTCAGCATGACACGATCTCCAACTTGAAACTCAAGTGGTTTTCGTCTTTTGTCAGCATAGCTTTTATGACGGTCCCGAGCCGCCTGCATCTGGCTCTTGATCTGTACGATCTTTTCCGTAGTCTCTTGTACTAACTCAGGACCGTTGAGTTGACTTTCTCCGACTTCAGCCCAGCAGATTGGGGATCTGCACTTTCTGCCATATAGTGCCTCATATGGTGCAACTTTGATGCTGGTGTGATAACTATTGTTATAAGAGAATTCGGCCAACGGTAGATGTCTATCCCAGCCATTTCCAAAATCTATCACACATGCTCTCAGCATATCTTCCAACGTTTGGATGGTTCTTTCACTTTGACCATCTGTCTAGGGATGATATGCTGTGCTCATATCAAGGTCGGTTCCTAAGGTATCTTGTAGAGATCTCCAAAAATTTAACGTAAAACGACTATCTCTGTCGGATATGATGGAAAGTGGGACTCTATGTCGAGCAACTATTTCCTTTACATATAGTCGCGCAAGCTTGTCCATGCTGTCGTTTTCCTTAATGGGTAGGAAGTGAGCGGATTTGGTGTGACGATCAACGATCACCCAGATGGTGTCATAACCGCTTGATGTTCTCGGCAATTTGGTGATGAAGTCCATGGTTATACGTTCCCATTTCCACTCGGGAATTTCAGGTTGTACGAGTAAGCCTGACGGTCTCTGGTGTTCAGCCTTGACCTTTGAACATGTCAGACATTTACTGACATATGTTACAATGTTAGCTTTCATATTGGGCCACCTATACAGCTTTTTCAAGTCGAGATACATCTTGTCGGCTCCTGGATGGATGGAATATTTTGACTTATGGGATTTGTGCATGATGAGGTCTCGTATACCTCCGTAAAGTGGAATCCAACTCCTGTCCTTGTAACAAAATGTTCCATCTGCTTTCTTCACGAACCCATTTTCGCTTTCAGGCATTCCATAAATTTTCTCATTAGGTCTATTTTCTTCCTTAAGAGCCTCAATCTGAGCTTCACGAATTTTTGACGGAAGTGGTGAGACAATTGTCATACCTAACGATCTTACTCTTAAAGGTTTCGGTCTCTCTTTTCGGCTAAGTGCATCCGCAACCACGTTTGCTTTGCCTGGATGGTATCAAATCTCACAGTCATAGTCACTGAGCAATTCTAACCATCGGCGTTGCCTCATATTAAGTTCCTTCTGATCTAGGATATGTTGCAAACTTTTGTGGTCGATATAAACTACGCACTTAGTGCCGTAAAGATAGTGTCTCCAGATTCTGAGAGCAAACACTACTGACCCTAGCTCTAGGTCATGGGTAGTGTAATTCTTCTCGTGGGTCTTCAATTGCCGTGAGGCGTAAGCTATCACCTTTTCTCGCTGCATCAGTACAGCTCCTAACCCTTTGTGAGAGGCGTCACAATAGACTACGAAGTCCTCACTGCCTTCAGGTAGGGCTAAGATAGGTATGCTACATAACTTATCTTTGAGAAGTTGAAAAGCTTCTTCCGCTTTCTCTCCCCAGTCAAATTTCTCATTTTTCTGGGTCAACTTAGTCAAAGGCTTCGCTATTTTCGAGAATCCCTCAATGAATCTCCTGTAGTACCCTACAAGTCCTAAGAATTGGCGTATTTCTGTGGGAGTTGTAGGTGTCGCCAAATCCTTTATCGACTCAATCTTCACATGATCTACATGAATGCCTTGTTTATCAATCACGTGACCTAAGAATTGGACTGTTGGTATCCAAAACTCGCACTTGGAAAACTTGGCATATAACTCCTCTTTCTTTAACAGTTCCAGAATTAGCCTAAGATGTTCTTCGTGCTCCTTTTCGCTCTTCGAATATATCAATATGTTGTCGATGAAGACGATCACGAACTTGTCTAAGTACGGCTTACACACCCGATTCATGAGGTCCATGAATACTGCTGGTGCATTGGTTAAGCCAAAAGGCATAACCTGAAACTCATAGTGGCCATAACGAGTTCTAAATGCCGTCTTTGGGATATCTTCTTCCCGAACTCTTAGCTGGTGATAACCGGATGTTAAGTCAATTTTTGAATAGACGCACGATCCTTGAAGTTGATCGAACAGATCATCGATTCTGGAAAGTGGATATCGGTTTTTGATAGTCAACTTGTTGAGTTCCCTGTAGTCGATGCACATTCAGAAAGACCCATCTTTCTTTTTGACGAACAGAACTGGAGCTCCCCAGGGCGAGGAACTTGGTTTGATGAATCCTTTTTCAGAGAGTTCTGACAACTGTTCAGATAACTCCTGCAGTTCTGTTGGGGCTAATCGGTAAGGCGCTCGTGCCACGGGTGCGGCACCTGGCACTAAATCGATCTGAAACTCGACCTGTTGTTTTGGCGGGAGTCCAGGTAAGTCTTCGGGGAAGACTTCTGGATAATCTCTTACGATCGGCACATCTTCCAATCGCTTTCCTTCCGACTCCTTTTCTTCCTTTCCAGAAACCTGAGCTAAAAAGAGAAGGCTTCATTTCTCAAGGTGTCTCTGGACCTTCGTGTAGGAGATAACATTTAATATTGAGGTACTTCGTCGGTCTCTTCTATCGCCTTCGACGATTAGAACCTCGTTCCCATAAGGTAGTCGGACGATCTTTTCATCGCAGAGAATAGTGGCATGATATTTCGATAACCAATCCATGCCGATAATAACATCAAAACTACCCAGTTCTACAGGCATTAGGTCAATGTTGAATGGGTGGTTCAACAGGTTCAAGGTGCAACCTCTTACAATGGTGTCTACTTTTTCTACTTTTCCATTAGCCAGCTCTACGTTATATACATTGCCTAAGGTGGTCGGGGTAATACCAAGCAATGGACTAAAGGCAGTAGAGACAAAACTTTTATCTGCTCCCGTATCAAATAGTATAGATGCATAGCGGTTATTTAAAAAGAACGTACCCGTTACCACATTCGGGTCTTCATGGGCTTCCACTTTGCCCACCGCGTAAACCCTGCCACGGGCTCCTGCATCATTTCCCCGATTCCCTTGGGGCACAACAGCTACTTGGTTCATACCAGCTCCTGGATTTCTCTGGTTACCCTGATTTCCTTGTTGGCCTCTGTTGCCACCGTTGCCCTGGTTCTTAAGCTTCCGGCATTCATTCCGATAATGCCCTTTCTCACCACAGCCAAAACACGTGATTTCGGCGTTTAGGTTGTTTGCCGGTGCAACTTGTGTTGTTTCTAGAGGTCTTGCTCTGCAATCTCGGGTCATGTGTCCTACTTTCTGACACTTATTACATTTGAGTGTGCATGGACCCTTGTGATGCAACTTGCATCGATTGCAAAATGGCAAGTTTCTGGCGTAGACCTTTTTCTCTGTCGGTCCAGCAGTATACACCTTGGCAACCTCTTGCCTCTTTTTCGGGTGGTTGTTACTTCGGGAATGGTCATCTCATTTACTTTTGTTGTTCACACCCGCTTTGATCGAATCTTCAATCACCTGATCTATCAACTTGTTAGCTACCTCCATGGTCTCGTGGAGATCCGTAGCCTTGTACATAGTGACATTTCCCTTAATAGATTGAGGTAATCCGCCAATATACCTCTCCAACAAGCGGGTCCCAGTTTCAACCATATCAGGACACAGTATTGTTAGTTCCTGAAAATGTTGGTTATACACTGCCATGTTGGTGCCTTGCACCTTAAGATTCCAAAATTCTACCTCTAGCTTCTTCACTTCATTCCTAGGACAGTATTTCTTAAGAACCATCTCTTTAAAGATCTCCTATGACATTGCATATGCAGCGTCATAGCTAGATGATTTCAAGTAGTTATTCCACAAAGTTAGAGCTGCATCCAGAAATGTGAACGATGCAAACTTAACTCGGTCCTTTTCCGAACATCCACAAATTCGAAACACCGTTTCCAATCTTTCTATCCATCGGACCAGCACAACCGCTCCTTCAGTACCACCAAAACCTCCAGTCATTACTTTCCGGAAGTCTTGATATGTACAACTACGATCATTGTTGGTTGTAGGCCTCGAGTTGCCAACATCTGTTGTGGAATTGTTTGCTGCAGCCAGTGCGGCTGCCATGGGTTCTTCTACGACTTGATCGAGCATGGCTCGATTTACAGGTGGGGCTGCTGTAGCAGCTCTACGGGGACTTGGTTTACAGGTTGCGCACGAGTGACTCTGGTTACTTTCTTTGGAGGCATTTTGCTATATAAGAAGGATAGAGATAATCAAGATTTGAAGAATTGGCACAAGTGTAACGTATATGAGTAAGATTAATTATAAGAATGATAACACAATGGAATAGTCAATCAAGCTCGTCATATATTAGATTAGAATTGTGTATACAAAATTTCTAGCTTGAGATATACAAGAAATAGCACGAGTTTTCGGTTACAGATAAATAACTACAACTACCACTAACAGACAACTACTCAGTTTAGTGGGGATACATCTCAACTCCTAACACTAAAACCCATCACGTCCGATGCGTAGCTGCTCTAGCTCCTATGCTATCCGAGCTATAATGGTCTCCAGATTACCTACCCTAGTCTCCAGCTGCACAATGCGTCTCCTTGACGCCAGTACCTCTCTACGGTCCTCGTGCTCAGCCCTCGTGACCCTAGCCATCACTGACTCTAGCTCATGCATCCGATGCCAGTTAGTCCACTCGACATCCTATGCCCTAGCCTGGTCTCTCCCTATGTCACCTAGTCTCTGACAAACTCCTGCAAGTTCCCTACCAACTTGCTCATCTCATCTCCCTAATCTCTCTAACTGGTCAGAATGCACATCCAACAAGTTTCCCTGAGCTCCCAACTGGACTAGAAATCTAGTGACATCATCTTCCTCCTCCTATGCCATTGGTGAAGATGGCGGCACAAATGAAGGTGAAGATAGCTCATAGGTGGGACTATCTGCCTAGAGTGGAGTGCTATGAATACACTCAATATCCTTCCATTCCTCCCCATTGATCTCACAAGTGTCCGGAGCCTCATCCCTGGCTTGTAATCCAGCAGCTCTCAATCCTAACCCGAGAGGGATATCCATGTCACCTCCTACAATCTGAGCAGCTCTAGAGCTTGACGAACTCAAATAAGTACATTTTATTATCATCATTTGTCCTATTTAATTGACTTGTTTTATTATATTATATATGAGAATTGATACGTTAATGTTTACTTTTGTAATTCTCAGGTAAAAACAAGTATTATGTGAAACTTGGCGATTTTGGACTAATTATGGAGCAAAACAAGCAAGATGTTAAGAGTCTACTGAAATGTACAAGATCAAGATCATTCTGCTCCAGATACGCCGTAACACACTTCGTACATACGGCGCATCACTATCAAGATTTCACAAGTGACAATCCAAGACAGCAAAGGACATGCGCCGCATAGAGAAATGGAGTTACGCCGCATCTTAAGGCGGTGTACGAATATTCCTGAATATATTAATCTTGGACCCCACGCGAAGTTAAGTCAATGCGCCGCATCTACTTATTCAATGCGCCGCATCTAACCCTCAGACAGAAACTATAAATACCCCAAGGCCAGACGAATTTCGAGACACTTAGAAGAGACTTTTAGCTTAACTCAGAAGAGAAAGACAGAAACCCTAAAGCCGAATTTAGACGTATTAGCAGCACAAGACACACCCTAAACGAAGATACAAGAGCTGTAAGAAGGTCCTGCATGTATTCAATTCATTAAGTAGTTTTGTTTTATTGTATTAGTACACTTTAATTCATCAGGATTGATGGGCCGATTCCATGTGACTACGGAATATCATGGGCACCCCTTAAAATTGCTTTCCCATTAATTAAAGTTTATATGTTGATGTCTTTGGTGACTTTTATTAGTGCATTGATAACCTCTGTGTCTAGCTGAGCATTGCTTGGGTCGCCATGCCCCTTCCTCGCCTATCTGTTCTAGCGTATACGAAACGTGGGCATCACAAATGCTCAATATTCTAGGATAGTGGGATAGACATAAGTGATCATTAAGGGTTTACTCGCCGATAAGATTAGAGCCAACGAGAAAGGGTTAATTATATAAAACTAGCAATAAAACAAGTGACAAACTACTTAATTATCAGGACAGGTCTTCTTATTGTCTCAAGTATCTATCTGTGTACATGTGTGCTAATTGCTGATTCGTGCTCATTAGTTTAGTTTTCTATTTAATCATAACCAAACCGTGCCAGTCTCTCAGGCTGAAACCCCCTTGCGTTAGATTAGGTTGTATAGCTAACTTAAGATATTAAAATACTGATTAGAATAACTAGATAATACGTTCCACTCTTAGTGATCGACACTCTACTTACCATTATATTCATACTGACCGGGTACACTGCTCGTTAAAGTGTGTGTTTTATTGATAAGTCGCTAAATATAAATTTAAAACTTGAGTAGGCATTAATACTGCTAAAACCACAACGACACATCACGCGCTCACCAAGTCTGCCTGGTGATTTTCATTTTAATTTTTTTTTAAGTTTTATTTTTACTAACTACTAATGTATTATGCAAGTTTGAACATTCTTAACTCAGGTGTGTTAAAGTCTGAATGGTATTATAGATTCCTGCATTTCTGTGGATACATCATCTATGAAGCTTAAACGTTCTCATCCACAAGAAAGTTGATTTTTGCTCTTATACGAATAATGGAGGATCATACCGAGCAAATCTCAGGGGAGTTTTTCTATTCTAATTCCTTTATTATCCAGTTTTTAATCTTTGACACAAACAACGAGGACGTTGTTTAACTTAAGTGGTGGGATTGGAGAATTAGAACACTTACTTGTCCTAAACTTTTTCAAAATATGCTTAAAATGCGCTTAATATAACAAAATTTAAAATTTTTAGCATGTTTTTGTTTAAAGTCTAAATTACATAGCTGCACACATAACCTTATTTTCAAAAATTGTGAACTTATCAAAATTCACAAATCTATGAGTGTGCCGGTGACTTGTAAACTTTAGAACTTGGCTTGTATACTATTCGAGACCACCATAATAAGTATTATCTATATAATTGGAATGACTTGTCTAAATTGGTAAATTTCTAGGATTACACTCAAATAGCCTTTATATGTTATGTGATATTAACTAACTACACTGGTTAGTTAACCCTCGTATAAACCCTTTGTTACTCTCACTTTTAGAGTAAGATACCCCTAGAAAAACACTCAGAGCCATTCATTTCGTTTCTTACACCTTTGTTATAATGTTTCGTTACACCCTTACACCTTAGCCTACCCTGTAGATTAAAATCCGTGGTTAATTGCTTTAGGCAAAGTGTGTTTCCTTACATTACCTGTGTTCGCGTGCGTAATTCATTATCTTTGGTTAGGTCGGGAAATTGCACAATGCAATTGGTATGAAAGTAAATACTGTATATCTTTGAGTTTATTTTTCTTGTGTTTACTACTTTCGCTATTACAGTTATTTCTGAAAGTATGAAGAATATGGAAAAATTATCCGGAAAAATAGTGATAGAAAAGTTGTGAAATTTTACACATATATGTTGATGTCAAAAAAAAAAAAAAAAAAAAAAAAAAAAAAAATCAAAAAAAATAGAAAAGAAAAAAAAATGAAAAGTTGGAAGTTTGTTTTAACCAACTTATGTAAAGTTTTGTATTAAGTGGTTGATATCACCACTAGTTGTTGTATATTATATTTATGGATTGAATGGGAGTTGGCCGTTATGGGAACGCCAACTAAGGTTATTCTTTGATTGAGATCTTGTTGAGTATAATTCGTGTCTACCTAAAGCGTGTGTTTCAAGTGTTAAAGCGTGAGTTATTCAATGATATGAGTCTTATTCATGGGATGGTTGGGAAAGTAATTTACCACAATTAGGATTTTAATTTATCTGTTTTGTTTATTTTTCATTTTACACCAATTTGTATCCCAAATATTATCCATACCCTACATTATTCTTTATCCAAACCTTTGATTTATTGAGATTAGGGATTTGAGCAATCTTAAGTATCGTAGTCGTGGATTCGACTATGTATTTATGATTTTGTCGCCCTTTTTGATATAATATTATTGGTAAAGATTACTTGGTCCTATCTTTAGCCTATTCGAGTTAAGGATTTGAGCAATTGCAAGTATCGTGGTCGTGGATTCGATCATGTATTTGTGATTTTTTCGCCTTTTCTGGAATATGAGATCGATAGAGATTAAAAAGGATGATCAACCCTTAACCAACAAACCCTTTTTACCGCTTTAGACTTGTTATTCCTTAGCTTTAGTGGGGGAGATGCGTATACTTGCCAAGCTTATGATAGAATATTCGTCACGACTGGACAGTTAAACGATTAGATTTGCTTTTATCAAAATATTTTATTTTATTTCTAATTCGTTAAGTGTTTGGTTGTGTGATTATGACAAAACGAATACATGCTTAATTATAAAAATAAATCCTAATATCTTTTAGGATACATTTTCATAAGATTAATTCTAAGGTTTACTTGGGGACAAGTAAAGTTCAAGTGGGGGGATATTTGATGAACTCAAATAAGTACATTTTATTATAATCATTTGTCCTATTTATTTGACTTGTTTTATTATATTATATATGAGAATTGATACGTTAATGTTTACTTTTTTAATTCTCAGGTAAAAACAAGTATTATGTGAAACTTGGCGATTTTGGACTAATTATGGAGCAAAACAAGCAAGATGTTAAGAGTCTACTGAAATGTACAAGATCAAGATCATTCTGCTCCAGATACGCCGCAACACACTTCGTACATACGGCGCATCACTATCAAGATTTCACAAGTGACAATCCAAGACAGCAAAGGACATGCGCCGCATAGAGAAATGGAGTTACGCCGCATCTTAAGGCGGTGTACGAATATTCCTGAATATATTAATCTTGGACCCCACGCGAAGTTAAGTCAATGCGCCGCATCTACTTATTCAATGCGCCGCATCTAACCCTCAGACAGAAACTATAAATACCCCAAGGCCAGACGAATTTCGAGACACTTAGAAGAGACTTTTAGCTTAACTCAGAAGAGAAAGACAGAAACCCTAAAGCCGAATTCAGACGTATTAGCAGCACAAGACACACCCTAAACGAAGATACAAGAGCTGTAAGAAGGTCCTGCATGTATTCAATTCATTAAGTAGTTTTGTTTTATTGTATTAGTACACTTTAATTCATCAGGATTGATGGGCCGATTCCATGTGACTAAAGAATATCATGGGCACCCCTTAAAATTGCTTTCTCATTAATTAAAGTTTATATGTTGATGTCTTTGGTGACTTTTATTAGTGCATTGATAACCTCTGTGTCGAGCTGAGCATTGCTTGGGTCGCCATGCCCCTTCCTCGCCTATCTGTTCTAGCGTATACGAAACGTGGGCATCACAAATGCTCAATATTCTAGGATAGTGGGATAGACATAAGTGATCATTAAGGGTTTACTCGCCGATAAGATTAGAGCCAACGAGAAAGGGTTAATTATATACACTTCATATAAAACTAGCAATAAAACAAGTGACAAGCTACTTAATTATCAGGACAGGTCTTCTTATTGTCTCAAGTATCTATCTGTGTACGTGTGTGCTAATCGCTGATTCGTGCTCATTAGTTTAGTTTTCTATTTAATCATAACCAAACCGTGCCAGTCTCTCAGGCTGAACCCCCTTGCGTTAGATTAGGTTGTATAGCTAACTTAAGATATTAAAATACTGATTAGAATAATTAGATAATACGTTCCACTCTTAGTGATCGACACTCTACTTACCATTATATTCATACTGACCGGGTACACTGCTCATTAAAGTGTGTGTTTTATTGATAAGTCGGCTAAATATAAATTTAAAACTTGAGTAGGCATTAATACTGCTAAAACCACAACGACACATCACGCGCGCACCAAGTCTTTGGCGCCGCTATCATGGATATAAAAGAATTAGAGCAATACACACGCACATCAGAGCTCTACCCAATCTTAAATGTACTCGGGACTTCCTCCATAACCGCTTTCCTATGTCGGGGTCCTGCTGGTATCGTCTGCTCAGGTGCAGGGTCTGATATCGGCTCCTCCTCAGGATCCTCTTCTGAATCCTCCTCCGGATCCTCGTCTGAGTAAGAATCATCGGCTCTCCTGAGCCTCTGGTGTGGTGGAGACTGATTTGGGGATGATGTTGGCGAAAGAGCCACTGGGGTGGTAGAGGTACCCATATAGACAGCTCGGGTCCTCCTCTGTGGTAATGATGGCAAGTCTGAGTACCGCATTCGATATCCAGGGACTCTCATGCGGGCAGTACGGCGGACTAGAAGAGTAGTGGAATCAGTAGCGGGGATTGGCTGGATGGAAGTATGGTCGGTAGCTAGTGTAGGTACTGCTACAGTAGGCTCAAGTGAGTCAGGATCTGGTGCATTGTGGGCTTGCAGTACTTGCATGTACGGATCATCTGAATTTGGCGAGATCGGAGGAATAGGATGGGAAGACATAGTATGTGACAAAATGGTATATGTGTGTAAGTATATCGGAAATAATAACTAGTGCGGGTCAAGTGTATATAGATATATACATATAATACTTATAGTACAAATAATCATGTAAATAAGTCACAAATCATAACATGCAGTCAAATAAAATAAATATCAACCGAAATGGCAAGCAAGGCAAGTGGCGGTCATAGGGACTTGTTTTTATAAAAATGGTTATAGTTTAGGGTTTATATGTACCTAGTTCTCTACAACCTAGGCTCTGATGCCAATCTGTAACACCCCCAAAATTTAACAGTCGCGGAAGTATACATAACTTTGAGGATGCTACGTTGGGTAGATTGGAAATCACAACACAAGGTAAACAAAGAACGGAATACATACCCCGTTTTAATTAAATCAACATTTAGAGTTTACAAAAGATAATTCATTGTTTAGAAAAAAATAGACCCATTGGCTACAGTAGTCCATGACCCTTGCCTTGCCCACTCCTTGCCATAAAAAATCAAATTACACACCTGAGAAAACATGCTAAAAGTCAGCAAAAAGTTGGTGAGTCCATAGGTTTAAATAAAAGCATTAAATCATAAGTTTGGACCAGCCTGATCATTACAACACATATAATGTCATACGAAATTGTCTATCGCGCTAGCACTAAGTTCATGCAACTGAAGCTCGACAGTTTAGTGCGCTAAACTATAGGACATAAATAATAGTCAAGGGGCCCTTAGCGAGTGTTTAACACAATACACTCGAAGTTCGACTTGCTATACGTCCGCTTTGACCTGTCTGGCCAACCGAACGGGGGGGTCACCCCAATAGATCTATCTAAAGCAATCGCGCTTCCCAAAGGGACCTAACAGCTCATGAAAATGAGCATGATAGTGGGTTCTAGGGCTTAGGCTAACTACACAATAGTTTTGAGAAAAAGTTATAAGATTATGGTCCATAAAAGGATTTGCATGTTTCTCACCCCATATTTGTAAAACAAGTATAAATAAAATGGGGCTATAAACTCACCTTTAATGGTCTGAACAGTGAATTCTGTGAAATTAAGGAGTGTACGGCACCAACATGCAACCTAGATTAAATGACCATGTCTTAGTTTCAAGTATTAAATTTAAGTCCTTTCATAATTTAGTTTCAATGTTTTAAAGTGTTTATGTTGTTGTCACTTGTGTGGCAGCAAGTGAGGTTATGAAGGTATCCTCTAAGAAATGGTAAGGTTTCGCTCTACGAATGACTTAAATGTACAGAAATCAGGAAACGAGAATATTATAGGAGATTGAGTGACGGAATTTGGAAAGAAAGGAAATGAACGATTTAAGCACGAATGGATATAATTGATATGTGATATATATATATATATATATATATATATATATATATATATATATATATATATATATATATATATATATATATATATATATATATATATATATATATATATATTAAGGTTATGTAGTTTGATTGTTATATCCAATTATGTTGATTTTTGAAGTAAAACTTAGCGTAATTGACGTTTATTATTTACTAGTTAAATGTTTTGAGAAAATGTAATATAAAGTTAATTTTAACAAAACTTGGTTGATTAAAATGAACTAGGTTTATATTGTTATTAATAATTAGTTATGACTCATAAATTATAAGTTTAGAAACAATTTATCTCGTTAAATTTGTTTAAGTAAGGTTCATGTTTAATATTTCATTTTCTAGTTTTTGTTAGTGTCATTATTATTGGCCGATTTAGTTTTAAAACGACAAGTATATGTTTCAATTTATATACTTTCTAACATGTGCTATAGCCTATACTTAATTAGGAATTCGATTTAGTTTTTCTTTTTAGAGTACTCGAGTTCTATATATTTAACGACACGTGTGTGTATATAAAGTTTGTATTTCTTTGGCCAATTTTTATGGTTTACTATATACATAATCGTAAGGCGACATCTAGTGACAATTCACAAATTAATGGTCCATTTATCTTAGTAGTCGTATTCACATGTTTTAAATGTATATTAGTTTCACTACAAGGGTGTTGGCGTGATCGGCTATTACAGTTTTTATTTTCGACAAGTATATATGTATGTTAATAGGTTTCACATGATAACCATTTGTTGGGTTACGGCCCAACTGGATTAGAGGAGGAGGGCGAATACTCGGTATTGGACTGGATAGATCACCGGTAGTCACAATGGGCATGGTGGGTCGAAAGTACTACTTGGCAGAATACATCAAAGACTAGAACAAAGGTATTTTAGTTGGGCTGCTCTTGGGTCCTATGTGGGCTATTCTTTGGGTTTGGCCTAGAACGAAAATATAGGATATACACATTCAAGTCTTAAAGACTTGTATATATTCTCTGGGAACTCCTCTTGACCATCATTCGACATCATAAGGAGCTAGAAAACTTACGTCTTAGTTAATCCTTGGGTTGAGGATTACTTCAACACCAAAGTTTAGGAGTTTGTGGGTTGCAAGTGATCTTAGTCTTAACAGCCTTATGGTGGGTTTGTTTTGGAGCAAGAGATTCTACCCAAATTTGAGGTTTGATCTCGGGTTTTAGTGGGCGTATTTAAGACTCGAACCAAGAGTATCTCCCTTGGTTCTTGTCTCCCATATTCAGGCTCTAAAGGGTGGGTACGGGATGAGTTGTGAAGCAATCCTCTTTGCTTGCTTTGAACCTTCTATCCCACGGCTAGCTCACCTACATGGTGGCTGCCTGGGTTTATCTAATTCGACTAGAACTCGGCCATAACCTCCCCTGTGTAGGGTGGTTTTCCAGCCTAAGGTCACCACCAAAACACCTTGTTTTGAGGTGGTTCTCATTCGGTTAAAGGTGGACATGGTGTTCATTCGAATTATTAACACTAACCCAAAAAGAATACATCATTCCAAACGGTTCTATTAATCAAATCTTTGCGTCTACTATCACTAAACTAAATTTAATACTCGAATCCATGGACTCCTGGAGTCATTCGAATCACAAATATAGCCACAACGACCAACAAGATATGAATCTAGTGTCGAGTTCTAGAATTTCTAACATCCTAAGCCACACGAAAGTGATAACAACAACAACATCTAACAAGAATTTTTTTACACCGAAATCCATCACTCCTGGACAAATAATTATTGACCGAAATTCAATAAAACCAACAACCTAAATTAATTTATATTCGACCTAAGATTGAATTGAATAATCTAAAATGAATAGAATTGAGAAGATTTAGCTACAAATTCAATTCTAACAATGATTTCGAGAGATGATGAACTTCGAATGAAACCCAATCCGAAAACCCAACTGTTCCGAACCGAACCACAATCACTACAAACCCTTGTTCTTCCTTGAGTGATCTAATCTTCTCAGAACCTTTGTATGAATTTGTTGAGGTGTGGTTCGATCTCCTTTGGAACATTGGCTTAAAAGGACGAATATGGAGGGTAACTCCATGGTTTCTTTCGGATTTGGGGGAAATAAGATTTCCATTTGGGTGTTCTTTCAACTTCCATTGTAGTCTTCTATGTTTGACTTGTGAGATTCCAAGGCTAGTGAAAGTGAATGAAGCGTTTTAGGTCAAAAAGAAAGAGATAACAGTGTTTGAGGATGGTGATGGATTGGCTCAGTTTTTGGGGAAGGAGAGGGGCGGACAAAAACCCTAGGGAAGAAGACAAACCTGTTTTGGGGATAAGTGTGAGTGGAAGGTTTATTTTAAGTGTTTTAGAGATAGGTTTAATTAAAGGAGTGTGTATATAATACCCACGTCTTGCTGAACTGAGTTAAACTCGGGTCCTTCCCGGAACCGTCGTAAATATGAAAGAATGGATTTTCTGAGCCGTTTATATAATACTTGAATGTATTTAGAGTTTTATGGATTTACAATAATTCCTGAGTTTTAAATTTATTTCTGTTTAGACATTGGTACGCGTGTGGTGTCAATCTGAGTAAAACTGAGATAACCTCCCATTTTTACTACATTATAGTGGGTGAAATGTAAGATGAGATAATTTCACTGTTCTTGGTGAGATTTTCGAGTGACACAGTGTGCAGGTCTGTTATCCGTGATAATCATGTAAATGCCTAATCTGGTGTTTTATTCATAATAAGTGGACAGTTATGAATTATATATTAGGGAAAATTTACCATTTGTCACAGTATTCATGTAGATCCTGCAAAGATTGAGTCAATAAAGGATTGGGCGATACCTACAACTCCCACCGAGATACGCCAATTCTTAGGACTTGCGGGGTACTACAGAAGGTTTATCGAGGGATTCCCGAAGATAGCAAAGCCTTTGACTAAGGTAACCCAGAAAAATGAAAGATTTAACTGGGGAGATAAAGCGGAAGAAGCTTTTCAACTTCTCAAAGATAAGTTGTGCAGCGCACCTATCTTAGCCTTACCTGAAGGCAGTGAGGACTTTGTAGTCTACTGTGACGCCTCACACAAAAGGTTAGGAGCTGTCTTGATGCAGCGAGAGAAGGTGACGCGGACACACGACCTAGAACTGGGGTCGGTAGTGTTTGCGCTCAGGATCTGGAGACACTATCTCTATGGCAAGTGTGTAGTTTACACCGACCACAAAAGTTTGCAACATATCCTTGATCAGAAGGAACTCAATATGAGGCAACGTCGTTGGTTAGAATTGTTCAGCAATTATGACTGTGAAATTCGATACCACCCAGGCAAAGGAAACGTGGTAGCTGATGCCCTTAGCCAAAAAGAGAGACCAAAACCTCTAAGGGTATGATCGTTGGGTATGACAATTGTCTCACCACTCCCATAAAAAATCCTTGAGGCTCAAGCCAAGGCGCTTAAGGAAGAAAACAGACCTAATGAGAAAATTTATGGAATGCCCGAGAGCGAAAACGGATTCGTGAAGAGAACATATGGGACATTAAGTTACAAGAACAGAAGTTAGGTCCCACTCTATGGAGGTATATGAGACCTCATCATGCACGAATCCCATAAATCTAAATACTCCATCCATCCAGGAGCTGACAAGATGTATCTTGATCTGAAGAATTTATATTGGTGGCCTAATATGAAGGCTGACATTGCGACATATGTCAGTCAATGCCTAACATGTTCAAAGGTCAAAGCTGAACATCAGAGGCCGTCAGGTTTACTCGTACAACCTGAAATTTCTGAGTGGAAGTGGGAACGTATAATGATGGACCTTATCACCAAACTGCCAAGGACATCAAGCGGTTATGACACCATTTGGGTAATCGTTGATCTTCTTACTAAGTCCCCCCAATTTCTACCGATCAAAGAAAACGATAGCATCGATAAACTTACGCGACTATACGTGAAGGAGATAGTTGCTCGACATGGAGTTTCACTTTCTATCATCTCCGACAGAGATAGTCGTTTTACGTCAAACTTTTGGAGATCTCTACAAGATGCTTTAGGTACTGATCTTGATATGAGCACCGCATATCATCCTCAGACAGATGGTCAGAGCGAAAGGACCATCCAAAATTTAGAAGATATGCTGAGAGCGTGTGTGATAGACATTGGAAACGGCTGGGATAGACATCTGCCATTAGCCGAGTTTTCTTACAATAATAGTTATCACACCAGCATCAAAGCTGCACCCTATGAGGCACTCTATGGCAGAAAGTGCAGATCACCAATATGTTGGGCTGAAGTCGGAGAAAGTCAGCTCACTAGTCCCGAATTAGTACAAGAGACTACGGAGAAGATTGTAGAGATCAAGAGCCGAATGCAGGCGGTGACCGGATCTAAACACACATGTTGTGTTGGGGATACTTTGAGTATATACTTGATAGCACGCGGAATTTACTACCAAGTACTTAGAAGAATATGTGTTTGGTGATTGTATGAACGTATGAATATAACAATAATGATAAACAAAATAATTGTTTAACCAAACACTTTGCTTTCACTGTATTGAATGATTAAACGTGAAGCTCTTAACAACGCTTATACGTATAGGAGATATGGATATGTATCAGGTATATCAAACCCTAACTGAGGATCTCTTTTTATAGCACAAAGAGTCCTTTACAAGTAAACTATATTCTATACAAATAAGATATACATCATATCCATTCCATATTTATCTTCACACGGTTTCTCCTTGATCTTATAAGCAGTCCTAACTTTTCTTCATCAGCAGTACTAACTGTTCTTGTATTCTTTTCTGCATCAGCAGTACTAACTGTTCTTGTATTCTTCAACCGTACTAACAAACCGTACTAACTGCTTAATTTAATTCCCAACAATCCTCCCCTAAACTTATGACTTCTATGCAAATCAACAAGTTTCTTGAATTAAATTTCTGCTTATGTTGATGGGGTAGATTCTTTCAAACACTTATCTTTAATCTCGAAACACTTGGGAATTTTCTTCACATATCGTACTCTTTTGGTCAACTCTTCAAAAATTGCCAAAATTAAATTTATTCTTATAAGGAATTAATTCTAAGTACCAACCCAAAGAATTTACTTCCTTATACCAACCCTGCATTTAATTACTTTAATACTCCATTGGTTCTATAAAAAGCCTTAAATTCTCAAAACTATCACCATTACACAGATCAACCTTCAAATCACAACTATCAAACATAATGAGTTCTTCCAATCCAAATATTGTTGAGATTTCATCAGATTCATCTTCAGATTCTGAAAGTGATGGATGGAGATCTTACTTTCCACCGAACTACACTAATCTGACTATCAGAAACCCATCTCCAAAAGCTCAAAAAGTATCTTCTGACGATGACCTTTTAATATCCTCTGATGATGATGATCAACAAGCACTTCCACTATCAGTTGTATTGACAAAAGAGATAGAGAAAGCTGTGGAAAAATGAGTAAAGTTCAAGTGCCCGAAAGACATCAAGTACCCAAAACACATCAAGTACCCGAAAAACATCAACCACTTCCAAGATCTGACAAACAAGTTTTGGGACTTCCTTGTTGGAAAGTGTGGAACTCAATCGATGGAAAAGGAGTTCACAAATCCATGCCAGACTTCAAGGACAAAGGCAAAAGGAAGCTTGAGTAGTTGTTATGTGTTAGATTGGTTTAGGTTTGTGTGTTGGTAGTTGGTTGATTTGTGATGTTAGGTTGGTTGTTTATTTTGTTTGTTTTTCTTATGTAATGAATCCACCTATGTAATGAATAAATTTTATGCACCTGTTTATAATCCATCTCTGAATTCTTAACTCCTCCCCTAAATTTCATAATCATCTTTAACAGCAACTAGAACAAACTTTATTCCTCCCTTATTTGGAAGAATCTTCACCATCAGGTGAACTAGAACATATGTTATCCAAGCTTAGCATCCAATATGACAATTTGTACAAGTTACCATCAATTCAGTTGTTTAGTTGCAAACTGCTCTCAACACTTCCAGATCTGTTACCTTCTGAGAGAGGTGTATCACAGAGCATAAACTCAGTAGGAACTAAGTTTGAATAATCAGTACGAACTGGTGAAGCCAGCAGTACAAACTGTCAACCCCAGCAGTACAAACTGCTAGCAAAAAGTTTTCAGAGATAAAATGAAGTTGTAAGTTTAATGTGGATTTGAAAACATTTTTATCCACTTATAGTTTTTAGCAAACTAACAGCTATGAACAGATTTGACATGTCTTTACCAATAGCCGTTTGCTATGGACTAGCCAACTCTTCACACTTAGATTTGGTGAGTTGATAACCAACCAGTTTTTGGTAAACTGTCAACTATAAACGGATTTGAGTAGTCTTTACCAGAAACCGTTTGATTTGGACTAGTTGATTCTTATGTTGGTTAGACATGGTGAATCAATTACCATTTGTTGTTTGACAAGCGTGCACACTTGACAATTCAAACCACCATACTTTCCAAAGCACAATCCAAAGCAAAAAGCTTTTCTTAACCTGAAATGTTAGTCCAAAACCAAAGAAAACACAATACACAATATTCTCTTTTAACAGTTATCACAATTGACTAACAGTACCAAAAATTTCCAAGCAGTACTAAATTACCAAGCAGTTCTAACTATACAAATAGCACAACTAGCAGTACAAAAACCAAAACCATTTAGACATTAATCTTTTAAAGGATTAAGCATTCCAATACCTGTTACCAAGTACTGAAATCTTTCTTACATCAAAACCTTTTGTTAAGAGATCAACAAAGTTGTCATCAGTGTGTATTTTAACAACTTTTATTAACTTCTTTTCAGCACAATCTCTTATAAAATGATGTCTAATTTTAATATGTTTAGTTTTTGAATGTTGAACTGGATTCTTAATGATACACATTATACTGCTATTGTCTATATGTATAATTGTGTTTTAGAAATTGTACCCATAATCAAGCATCTGGTTTTGAATCCAAAGAACTTGAGCACAACAACTTGCTGCTGCCACATATTCTGCTTCAGTAGTAGATGTGGCCACCATAGTCTGCTTCTTACACTGCCAAGAAATTAATCTACAACCCAAGAACTGACATCCACCTGTTGTAGACTTTCTATCCATGCTAGCACCAACATAATTAGAATCATAGAATGCAACAAGATCAAATGCATACTCTTTAGGATACCATAGCCCCAAGTTAGGTTGACCTTTAAGGTATCTGAAGATTCTCTTTACTGCTGTAAGATGAGACACCTTAGGATTTACTTGGAATCTTGCACAGGCACAAGCAGCAAACATAATGTCAGGCCTAGATGATGTAAGGTACATCAGAGACCAAATCATAGATCTATACATGTGCACATCCACATCTTCACCACTGTGATCCTTTAATAGCAAATGTGTCTCCTTATCAACTGGTGTACTAGCAACCTTGGCATCTGTGAATTGAAATTTCCTCAATATTTCACCAACATATTTATCCTGAGAGATAAATATACCTTCTGGCTTTTGCTGTACTTGAAGACCTAGAAAGAAGGTAAGCTCTCCCATAGAACTCATCTGAAATTGGTCTTTCATCAGCTTTTCAAACTCCTTACACATCTGTTTCTTTGTAAAACCAAAAATGATGTCATCTACATAGACTTGTACCAGTAGAATATCACCCTTGTTCTTTTTAATAAAGAGAGTTTGATCAATTTTCCCTCTATGAAACCCATTCTTCAGAAGATATTTAGCAAGAGTTTCATACCAAGCTCTTGGAGCCTGATGCAATCCATATAGAGCTTTCACCACCTTATAAACCTTGTCAGGATGCTCTATGTCTATAAAACTTGGAGGTTGTGAAACATAGACCTCCTCATCAATAGTACCATACAGAAAGGCACTTTTCACATGTTTGATAGACCATAAACCCCATAAATGAAGCATAAGCAAGAAATAATCTTATTGCTTCAATCCTGGCAACTGGAGCAAAAACTTCCTCATAATCTATACCCTCTTCTTGAGTATAGCCTTGAGCAACCAATCTTGCTTTGTTCTTTATCACAATGCCCCTCTCATCCTTCTTGTTCCTGAATACCCACTTTGTACCAATCACTCTCATTCCCTTAGGTAGATCAACCAGAACCCATACATTCTGAATTTTGAATTGAAGCAATTCTTCTTGCATAGCTTCAACCCAACTTGATTCTTCTAAAGCTTTTAACACATTCTTGGGTTCAATCTGAGATAGAAAACATACAAACATACACTCATGCTCATCATTATGATGTTTCTCCTCATATACCACACTGAGAAATCCACGATGATCTGGGTCTTGAATTTTCCTTCTGGTCTTGACTCCGGATTGTACATCTCCTATGATATTGGTAAGTGGATGATTCCTATGTACAATAGTATGGGGAGTAGAAGGAGCTGCATAGCTGGTAGGCATGTTTTGCAGACCATCTCCAAAGAAATCAAACTCATCAACTTGAGAAGCAGTATCAACTGGTGAATCAAGATGTAACACCCCCAAAATCACAATATTCGCGCAAGCATACACTTTGGGGTGCTACGTGGTTGATAATCATCATACAAGATATAGTGAACGGATTAAAAATCCGTTTTAAAATATAATACATAAGTCAAGTCATGTAGCGATACATAAAAACAATTTCAGATGAAAATGAAGCCCATTTAAACAAAAGGTCCAGTTGTCAGAGTAAACACATTAAAAACATTTCCATCATTTATTGTGACCGACGCCATGCACTGCACCCGGCTAAACGCACCTCAGTTTCCTGAGAAAAACATGCTAAAAGTCAGCTAACGCTGGTGAGTTCATAGGTTTAAATAAATAGCACACATGGACCAATAGCAATATCATAAAAACAATTCAGCAGATACACACTATCAGTAATGCAAACACTAAGCCTCATCCTACCGAAACTAAGAAAATGCAGCACGACTAGCGTTAGCAAATAAATAAGGGTGCCCGCGAGTGTTAATCCCTAGACACCCGGCTAAAAACCCGAATGGTATACGTTCGCCTTGGCTATGCCGAGCCAACCGAACGGGGACGTCACTCCCAATAGATCTATTTATAACAACCGGCTGCCCATCAGGAATTAACGGCAGATGATAGTGGGCACAAAATGGGAATCAGCAAACTTAGGTTTCTGCATACTAGTGTGATCTTAAAAGCAACATCAATTCTGGTCCATGAAAACAGTTTTGCATGTTTCTCACCCCAAGCTTATAAAACCAAAAATCGTATAAAAATATGGGGCTATAAACTCACCTTTCAAATACAGCAATTCAGCAATCAATCAAAATAGTGCAACCGCGCCGATCAGCACCCTAAATTAGTACGGTAAGTCTTAGCAAATCATTCGTAGTTCAAGTGTCTTTACTTTATTTGAAAAGTTTTACGTTTGACCTGTGCTCGTGTATTTCTTGCTTGCTGTGTGGTAAAGTATATTTCGAAACAATTTATTTTTATAACTCTTTGGGGGTAGCTCATGGTGAAAGTGCATGGTGGGAATACGTAACGGAACATCCGTGCTAGTATTCGCGATTTAAATGTGCACGTGTCATATATATATATATATATATATATATATATATATATATAGGGTAGGGATACAATGAGAAGGGGCTTAAAATGAGAAGGGTAGGAAGGATTGTGGGAGTGACATGTGTCATCCCCATGCCACATCATCATGCCGCATCACGGTTACTGCATCGTGATGCAGTAAAAATTTTGGCGGGAAAATTTTTTTTTTCCCGCCAAAAAAAAATTTTTTTTTTGGGCAAACAAAATTTTTTTTCCCGCCAAAATTTTTACTGCATCACGATGCAGTATAAATTTTTACTGCATTACGGTTACTGCATCACGATGCAGTATATTTTTTTACTTCATTACGGTTACTGCATCACGATGCAGTATATTTTTTTACTTCATTACGGTTACTGCATCACGATGCAGTATAATTTTTTACTGCATCACGGTTACTGCATCACGATGCAGTAAAAATTTTGGCGGGAAAGAAAAAAATTTTTTTGCCCAAAAAAAAAATTTTTTTTGGCGGGAAAATTTTTTTTTTCCCGCCAAAATTTTTACTGCATCACGATGCAGTAAAATTTTTGGCGGAATGATGATGTGGCAAAGTGACACATGTCACTCCCACAATCCTTCCCACCCTTCTCATTTTAAGACCCCTTCTCATAATATCCCATCTCTATTATATATATATATATATATATATATATATATATATATATATATATATATATATATATATATATATCTTAAGTTAAATTCTCATATACAGAAATTAATTAAATGGCTTTGAAGAGTGGTTAATATAACGTAGTTAGTGAAAAACTATTATATTTAGAAACGTCGTTTATTACTTTTGTTGTAACATTTGCTTTAAGAAAACAAGTTTGTTAAGTAATTTCATAAAGTATACTTATATTAAGTATTTTCACAAAAATATTCTAAGTGTTGTATTTTTAGAAAATTTGGGCATGACCCATTCGTTTGTACAACGTTTCCATTTATCTCAAAAGTTGCAATTTTACTCACATACTTCAATAACTAGTCATAGTGCATAAATACTTTCATCACATATAAATAATTCAAGTGTTGTGAATATTTTCGTCGTTATATTATTCGTAGTTATACTTTTTAAGTATTATCATTCGTTTTCAATAAATAATCTTTATTTTGTCCAGATGTCAACAAAGGTTCGTCTAAAAATCAATTTAATAAAAATGTCAATTTTTACCCCTTTGGAGACTAAACGTCTCAAAACAAGTCCAAAATAGTTTTCGTTACATCTTTCGCTTCGTTAAACATTTATGACTACGGCGAGTCGGAAAATATTCCAAAAATCAAATTTGTCATTTTTATTTGTAATTGGGCCGAAAATTCCTCAAATAAGCCCAACTACCATTTTGACCCAAAACACATTTTTAGTTATAACGTATATACCGACACATTACTAGAAATCATTTTACTCATTCAATACGCTCGTTTGGTCAAAAAGTCAAAATACCAAATATTCACATGGGCTTCGGCCCAACAGTAAAACATGGGCCTTTTTGGGCCTAAATGCCATTTAGTCCAATTCGTATTTATTTGTTACTTATTAGTAATTTTTAGTTACCAAATACACTTTATACTTATCAAATAAGCTCCAATAATAATAAGCTCTTAAAATAAAAGTCAACCTTTGACTTTGCTATTGTTCATTCGAACAAAATAAGCCACTTCAACTTATTTCACATTTTTACTATTTATCTTTAGTAATTTAAAGCTTATCTTCAATCCAATCCAAGTATACACTTAATTATATTTTTCCACCTTTTCACCACTTGAGCCAAAATTTTATGTTTTTCAAAACCCCAATAATCTTTTATTTTTAATATGGGTCGATCCATACTTAACTCACAAAAATCATTATAGTGCTTAAATTAGTGTAAAAACCATAACTAGTGTTTGTATCATCAAACTAGCACTATATGCAACAAGATTTACCACACAAGCAAGAAATCTATAAATTTACTCATATTCATCCAAAAATAACGAGCAACATACATATATGGTCAAACCCTAGCTTTTATCATATCATCAAAACATATACATTTAACACTTTTAGACATCACAATGCACCAAATGAACACAAGATTAACAAGATTTGAAAAGTTTAAGAATCCTTACAATGTTTTTGAAAGTTAACGTGTGAAGAAGGACCAAGAACACCCAAAAACCTTGCTAATATTACCCAAATTAAGCTCCAAATTACCCAAAAATCTTTAGCAAACCCTTTGATCTTGAATCTTTGAGAGAAAAATTTAGTATAATGAAGTTTGTGTGTGTGTTATTAGGCGTCAAAATGAAGCCAAGTTAAGAAGAAAATGTGGCTTCTAATCTAGGCAAATATTAAAGATAAAACATGGAAATCTCAAAAGTAACACACCATTTTTGGTAAAAACTAGATTTTATTAAGATAGGGGTATGAGGTGTCCATGTGAGCTTGTGATATGGCCTAAGGCCGGTTTTGGTTTAATTAGGAGGGGGAAATATTAGTTTTTATCCCGCTTTGGTGTATTGTGTGTCGGTTTGGTTAAAAAGTTACCGTAAAGTCCCGGTTTGACGTTTTTGGACCCGATAACGTAAAATAAAGTTTTTAACCACGTTTTCATCAGAAATATATTAAAATGTCATTACTGACTCAAAAATATATTTATTTGACCTTTACCATATGTACTGTGCTGTCGGTACGCGCGTGCGGTTGTTTTTCAGAAAAGTGCGAGAAAGCTCTCAGTAAAATATAATACTTGTCAGTAACTATCAGAAATGTGATAATTTAACTTTACTGACAAAAATAAACTTTTTTGCAGTGACTGTAAGCTACAGTATGCTGGGACAGCTCCCGAAAATGCTTAAAAATACTCAGAAACATGCAAATGCGCACAGAAATGCTTAGCTTAAAAATAATTAATACTCATATTATATTAATTAGCAACGTGAAAATTTACCATTTGTCACAGTCTCCCCATCTAATCGGGAAATCCGTCCCGGATTTCAATTGACGCCACTCTTGGTTTTCGGAAAAAGATGAGGGTATTTTCGCTTGATCTCGTCCTCTCGCTCCCAAGTGTATTCGGGGCCTCTGCGAGAGTTCCATCGGACCTTCACAATTGGGATACGACTCTGCTTTAGTCGTTTCACTTCCCGGTCCATGATTTCAATCGGTTCTTCAATAAAATTTAACCTCTCATCAACCTGGATTTCATCCAAAGGAATAATTGCGCTTTCATTGGATAAACACTTCTTCAAATTACTGACGTGAAAAATGTCATGCACAGCACTGAGCTCAGACGGCAGTTCGAGTCGGTAGGCTACCGGCCCGATCTTGTCAAGGATCTCAAAAGGTCCTATATAGCGAGGGTTCAATTTTCCACGCTTACCAAATTTGATCACGCCTTTCCATGGCGAGACCTTCAACATTACTTTGTCTCCCACTTGAAACTCAAGGGGTTTTCTCCTCTTATCAGCATAGCTCTTCTTACGGTCACGAGCCGCCTGCATTCGGTTCTTAATCTGTACAATCTTTTCAGTAGTCTCATGGACTAACTCTGGCCCGGTAAGTTGGCTTTCTCCAACTTCTGCCCAACAAATTGGTGATCTGCACTTACGTCCATAAAGTGCTTCATACGGTGCAGCTTTTATGCTGGTGTGATAGCTGTTGTTATAAGAAAATTCGACTAAAGGCAAATGCCTATCCCAGCCGTTTCCGAAATCAATTACACAGGCTCTTAACATGTCCTCTAGTGTCTGAATAGTTCTTTCACTCTGACCATCCGTTTGGGGATGATATGCCGTACTCATATCGAGTTTAGTTCCTAAAGCATCCTGAAGCGACTTCTAAAAGTTTGACGTAATTCGACTGTCTCGATCAGAGATAATAGAAACAGGCACACCATGCCTTGCAACAATTTCCTTAACTTATAAACGCGCGAGTTTATCCATTTCAATTTTCTCCGCTATAGGAAGAAAATGCGCTGATTTTGTGAGACGGTCAACAATTACCCAAATCGTGTCATAACCACTCGATGTCCTAGGCAATTTCGTTATAAAATCCATAGTAATGCGCTCCCATTTCCATTCCGGAATCTCAGGTTGAACAAGCAGACCGGATGGTCTTTGGTGTTCTGCCTTAACCTTCGAGCATGTTAAGCACTTGCTGACATATTCTGCTATATCGGCCTTCATGTTTGGCCACCAATACAACTTTTTCAGGTCTAAATACATCTTGTCAGATCCTGGGTGAATGAAATACTTGGACTTATGGGATTCGTGCATAATAAAATCACGAATTACTCCATACAATGGAATCCAACACCTGTCTCCATAACGCAAAATCCCATCTGATCTTCTTACTAATCCATTCTCAAGTTCGGGCATTCTGTGAATCTTCTCACTAGGTCGGTTTTCATCTTTGAGCGCTTCATCCTGAGCCTCAAGAATTTTTGCTGGAAGCGGCGAATTAATCGTAATCCCTAACGATCTAACCCTAAGAGGTTTAATCCGTTCTTTTCTGCTAAGGGCGTCGGCAACAACATTTGCCTTGCCTGGGTGATAACGGATTTCACAATCATAGTCACTAAGCAATTCCAACCATCGGCGCTGTCTCATGTTCAGCTCCTTCTGGTTCAATATATGCTGTAAACTCTTGTGATCAGTATACACTACGCACTTAGTTCCATAAAGGTAGTGTCTCCAAATTCTCAGTGCAAACACGACTGATCCTAATTCTAGGTCATGGGTTGTGTAGTTTTTCTCATGGGTCTTCAGCTGTCGAGAAGCGTATGCTATTACCTTCTCTCTTTGCATCAACACGGCTCCCAAACCTTTGTGTGATGCGTCACAATACACAACAAAATCCTCGCTACCCTCGGGTAAAGCTAAAATAGGCGCACTACACAATTTTTCCTTAAGGTGTAGAAAAGCTTCTTCCTCATCATTTCCCCAGTCGTATTTCACATTCTTTTGAGTCAATTTCGTCAACGGTTTAGCTATCTTAGAGAAACCTTCTATAAACCTTCTGTAATAACCGGCAAGTCCTAAAAATTGTCGGATTTCCGTCGGCGTTGTGGGCGTTGCCCAATCCTTAATGGCCTCAATCTTAGCAGGATCCACGTGAATTCCTTGTTTGTCGATCACATGACCAAGAAATTGCACGGTCGATATCCAAAATTCACACTTCGAAAATTTAGCATATAACTCTTCCTTTTTCAATAATTCTAGAATTTGCTTGAGATGTTCCACATGCTCTTGCTCATTCTTGGAATATATCAAGATATCGTCAATGAACACTATCACAAATTTGTCCAAATACGGCTTACACACATGATTCATGAGATCCATGAATACTACTGGTGCATTTGTCAAACCGAATGGCATAACTTGAAATTCATAATGGCCATATCGGGTTCGAAATGCGGTCTTCGGGATATCCTCTTCCCGAACTCGAAGTTGGTGATAACCCGATCTTAAGTCTATCTTAGAATAAACCGATGATCCCTGCAACTGATCAAACAAATCGTCTATCCTCGGGAGTGGGTATCTATTCTTAATGGTTAGCTTATTCAGTTCCCGATAGTCTATACACATTCTGAAGGATCCATCCTTCTTCTTAACAAACAAAACAGGAGCTCCCCAAGGCGATGAACTCGGTCTAATGAAACCTTTTCCAGATAATTCGGCTAATTGATCTGACAATTCTTGTAATTCTGTAGGTTCTAAACGATAGGGTGCTCGCGCTACAGGCGCGGCTCCTGGCACTAATTCAATGTGGAATTCGATTTGTCTGGCCGGTGGAAGTCCCGGTAAGTCTTCTGGAAAGACCTCTGGAAAATCCCTCACGATTGGCACATCTTCCAACTTTTTCTCTCCAGGTTCCTTTTCTTTCTTTTCAGTGACATGAGCTAAAAAGAGATAACATCCTTTCTCGATGTACTTCTGCACCTTCGTACACGAGATGATTGCCAATCTTGAAGAACGCGCGCGATCAGAACGGTCACCTTCAACAATAAGAACTTCGTTCCCATAGGGAACTCTAACAATTTTCTCGTCACAAACGATGACGGCATGATATTTCGATAACCAATCCATTCCTATGATGACGTCAAAACTACCTAATTCCACTGGCATCAGATCAATGTTGAAAGGACGATTCAACAAGTTTAGAGTGCAACCCCTAATGATGGTACCTACTCTTTCTAGGTTTCCGTTTGCTAATTCTACATCGAAGGCATTATCTAAGGTGGTCGGGGGTATGTCAAGTAAGGGACTAAAATTGGTTGATACAAAACTTCTATCTGCTCCCGTATCGAAAAGTACTGAAGCATAACGATTATTTAAGAGAAACGTACCCGTCACCACGTTCGGGTCGTCCTGTGCTTCTCTTCGGCCTACAGCATAAACTCTTCCACGAGCTCTTCCTTCATTTCCCTGATTCCCATTGTTAATCATTGCCACTTGGTTCCCTGGTCTACCACCGTTTCCTTGGTTTCGGGGCTTATTGCACTCATTCCGATAATGACCTTTTTCACCACACCCAAAGCAGGTGACATCTGCCTTACGGTTGTAGGCTGGTGCTGCTTGTGATGTGGCTAGTGGTCTTGATCTACAGTTCTTTGCTATGTGTCCTATCCTCTGGCAATTGTTACACCTCACAGTGCACTGTCCCCTGTGATGTAACTTACAGCGGTTACAAAAAGGTGTATTCTTGTCATAACCCTTCTTGTCTCCTGAACCAATTGCATAAACCTTGCCTCCATTCTGCTTTTTGTTTTGAGAGCTGTTGTTGTTACCTTTAGAGTGATCTTCCCACTTCCTTTTGTGGTCAGTACTCTTCTCTGGAATATCCTCCAGTTCCTGATCCATTAATTTGTTTGCCGTCTCCATGGTCTCATGAAGATCTACAGCTCTCGAGGTAATCACATCACCTCTTATGGATTTCGGCAAACCGCCGATATACCTTTCAATCAATCTGGCTTCCGTCCGAACCATTTCTGGACATAGCAAAGCCAACTCCTGGAATCTCTGGTTGTAAGCAGCGATGTTGTTGTTTTGCACCTTCAAATTCCAAAACTCAATTTCTAACTTCTTAATCTCATTTCGTGGGCAATACTTCCTAATCACTAGTTCCTTAAAATCTTCCCAAAGCATGGCATAAGCAACCTCCCTATTAGCAGACTTCATGTAGTTGTTCCACCAGGTCAAAGCGGAATCCATGAAAGTAAATGACGCAAACTTAACCCTATCATTCTCATGACATCCACTGATATGAAATACGGTCTCAAGTTTCTCAATCCATCTAGTCAAACCAACGGCTCCTTCTGTTCCTCCAAATCCTCCAACCATGATTTTTCGGAACTCAGCGTAAGTACAACCTCGACTGTTGGTTGCTGGCCTAGATGTCCCGGTGTTGGTGGTCGAATTGGTCACAGCTGCGAGAGCGGCTGCCACACGGTCAGCAACAAGTTGATCCAGTGTTGCTTGATTCATTGCTGGGGTAGCAGTTGCGGCCCTAGTTGGTACCTCTTCCTCTGCTGTATGAACCGGTGTGTTAGCAGGTCGTCCTCGTGTGACTCTGATCGGGGCAGTGGGTTCAACAGTCCTTCCCCTCAGTGACCTTGTCTGAATGGGTGTGTTAGCGGGTTGTCCTCGTGTGGCTCTGGTTGACTTTCGTTTTGGTGCCATTTATCTGCATCACAAAAGATGGTGATAAATGAGATCTTTGGTTAAAGGAAAATAAGTTATACGGATATGTGAATAGTGAAAACAAAATGCAAGAATAAAGTCAACCACAGAGGAACAACGAAAGAAGGAAAGAAAAGTATAGATCGGATAGAAAGACTAAGCTTGTTATATATATCGAAAGATGAAGGTTTACAAAATTACAAGCCTGTCAATAAATAGTTCTAAGATACTACGGAGATACTATTAGTCCTAGGAATACATCATCACTACTACGAATCTAGGAATACATCATTACTACTACTATTCTAGGAATACATCATTACTACTACTACATCTAGGAATACATCATCACTGCTACTACATCTAATGGTCGGTCCTAGCAATACGTAGCTCCTCAAATGCTCGGGTCAATCCTCCAATGGTGGTCTCTAACTGGGCTACTCGGTCTCTAAGCTCCTGGTTCTCCCTCATCACTGAACCAATGATAACCTCAGCGGTCACAATCCTCTGCCACTGAGTACGATCGACTCCTCTAGCTCGTCGCAACATACCCTGAATCCTCTGCTGTCCTCTACCTAAACCAATGGCCCTAAAGTCCAAACCTCTAAGCTCCCTACCATGTAACCTCTCTAAAGCATCCAATCTAGCCCTCAATCCAATCATCACTCTACGGTCAGAATACAACTCCTCAAACAAAACACAAGCTGCCTGATCAATAGTCCCAATCCACCTCTCCACAGTCTGAATACGCTCAGACTGCTCCAATCTCCCAAGCTGATCAGAATGAACATCAAGTAAGCTCGCCTGGTTCGTCAATTGAATCCAGATCTGATCCATCTCAGTAAGCTCAGGCTCTGTAAGTGGGGAACCTACTGGTGAAGGGAGTGGAGTAGGTATCGGAGATGGTGGTATAAAAGAAGAAGATGACGGTGTGTACTCTGGGCTAGCTGCACGTACACCTGTGCCAACATCACAAGCAATATCTAGCCACTGACTATCATCCAAACCCTGAATCTGTGCATCTCTCGAGCTCTGTCCAACCTTAAACAATCCCTGAACATCCTCCATAATACCCTTGCCATCCCTCGGCACCCTAACCTGATCTATGTCCATAGGAGTATCCCTATCCCTATCATCCTCTAAACCCATAGAAGTGTGCTCAACAGGTGCTGTCACAGTAGGAGTAGGCTCATCCTGAACCTGCTATGGATCCTCCACTGGATCCTCATCCTCATCAGAATAAGTCTCCACTGATCTCCTACGTCTCTGACTAGGTGGGGAATCATCTGGAGATAGCATAGGTGACTGAGGTGGTGAATCAGCAGGAGTACCCATATAACCATAACGGGTCCTACTACGAGATGAAGTCAATACTGAAGATAACTGAAGATGACGTCCACGGACTCGCCTATATGATGCCCGACGTCTGACAGGTGGAGCATCGAGATCATGCTGAGCAAAGGTGTACAACTGAGCTGGTGATGAACGGTGTGCTGTGGTAGATCTGTGTAGATACGGTGAGGTAGATGGAGTGGTGTGTACAGGCTGAACTGGAATAGATGGCTGGGCAGCAACACGAATAACCTCCATCAGTGGGTCATCCATGAACGGAACTGGCTGCTGTGTCTGAGAAGTGAATCCATCAATATCCACCACGGAGTGTGTGCCGAATGGGAGAGACATGGTCTGTGACAAATATAGTGCGACACGTATAAGTATATAGAAATTACTTATATCATATATGCTTAGTATAATATACTCATATAACATGCCAAAAACACTTAATCAAATAAGGCAAACAATGCTCAAATCAAATAAACAACTAATGCTCAAATCATAGCAAGCTAAACTGGCAGGCATCTGGCGGTCATGATGGAAAGTTTTTCAAAATCGGTTTTAGTTTGAGGTTTTTATAAACCACGTTCTCTATAACCTAGGCTCTGAATACCAATCTGTAACACCCCCAAAATCACAATATTCGCGGAAGCATACACTTTGGGGTGCTACGTGGTTGATAATCATCACACAAGATATAGTGACCGGATTAAAAATCCGTTTTAAAATATAATACATAAGTCAAGTCATGTAGCGATACATAAAAACAATTTCAGATGAAAATGAAGCCCATTTAAACAAAAGGTCCAGTTGTCAGAGTAAACGCATTAAAAACATTTCCATCATTTATTGTGACCGATGCCATGCACTGCACCCGGCTAAACGCACCTCAGTTTCCTGAGAAAAACATGCTAAAAGTCAGCTAACACTGGTGAGTTCATAGGTTTAAATAAATAGCACACATGGACCAATAACAATATCATAAAAACAATTCAGCAGATACACACTATTAGTAATGCAAACACTAAGCCTCATCCTACCGAAACTAAGACAATGCAGCACGACTAGCGTTAGCAAATAAATAAGGGTGCCCGCGAGTGTTAATCCCTAGACACCCGGCTAAAAACCCGAATGGTATACGTTCGCATTAGCTATGCCGAGCCAACCGAACGGGGACGTCACTCCCAATAGATCTATTTATAACAACCGGCTTCCCATCAGGAATTAACGGCAGATGATAGTGGGCACAAAATGGGATTCAGCAAACTTAGGTTTCTGCATACTAGGGTGATCTTAAAAGCAACATCAATTCTGGTCCATGAAAACAGTTTTGCATGTTTCTCACTCCAAGCTTATAAAACCAAAAATCGTATAAAAATATGGGGCTATAAACTCACCTTTCAAATACAGCAATTCAGCAATCAATCAAAATAGTGCAACCGCGCCGATCAGCACCCTAAATTGTACGATAAGTCTTAGCAAATCATTCGTAGTTCAAGTGTCTTTACTTTATTTGAAAAGTTTTACGTTTGACCAGTGCTCGTGTATTTCTTGCTTGCTGTGTGGTAAAGTATATTTCGAAACAATTTATTTTTATAACTCTTTGTGGGTAGCTCATGGTGAAAGTGCATGGTGGGAATACGTAACGGAACATCCGTGCTAGTATTCGCGATTTAAATGTGCAAGTGTCATATTAATATATATATATATATATTTGCTCATACCTTTATATATATATATATATATATATATATATATATATATATATATATATATATATATATATATATATATATATATATATATATATATATATATCTTAAGTTAAATTCTCATATATAGAGATTAATTAAATGGCTTTGAAGAGTGGTTAATATAACGTAGTTAGTGAAAAACTATTATATTTAGAAACGTCGTTTATTACTTTTGTTGTAACATTTGTTATAAGAAAACAAGTTTGTTAAGTAATTTCATAAAGTTTACTTATATTAAGTATTTTCACAAAAATATTCTAAGTGTTGTATTTTTAGAAAATTTGGGCATGACCCATTCGTTTGTACAGCGTTTCCATTTATCTCAAAAGTTGCAATTTTACTCACATACTTAAATAACTAGTCATAGTGCATAAATACTTTCGTGACATATAAATAATTCAAGTGTTGTGAATATTTTCGTCGTTATATTATTCGTAGTTATACTTTTTAAGTATTATCATTCGTTTTCAATAAATAATCTTTATTTTGTCGAGATGTCAACAAAGGTTCCTCTAAAAATCAATTTAATAAAAATGTCAATTTTTACCGCTTTGGAGACTAAACGTCTCAAAACAAGTCCATAATAGTTTTCGTTACATCTTTCGCTTCATTAAACATTTATGACTACGGCGAGTCGGAAAATATTCCAAAAATCAAATTTGTCATTTTTATTTGTAATTGGGCCGAAAATTCCTCGAAAAAAGCCCAACTACCATTTTGACCCAAAACACATTTTTAGTTATAACGTATATACCGACACGTTACTAGAAATCATTTTACTCATTCAATACGCTAGTTTGGTCAAAAAGTCAAAATACCAAATATTCACATGGGCTTCGGCCCAACAGTAAAACATGGGCCTTTTTGGGCCTAAATGCCATTTAGTCCAATTCGTATTTATTTGTTACTTATTAGTAATTTTTAGTTACCAAATACACTTTATACTTATCAAATAAGCTCCAATAATAATAAGCTCTTAAAATAAAAGTCAACCTTTGACTTTGCTACTGTTCATTCGAACAAAATAAGCCACTTCAACTTATTTCACATTTTTACTATTTATCTTTAGTAATTTAAAGCTTATCTTCAATCCAATCCAAGTATACACTTAATTATATTTTTCCACCTTTTCACCACTTGAGCCAAAATTTCATGTTTTTCAAAACCCCAATAATCTTTTATTTTTAATATGGGTCGATCCATACTTAACTCACAAAAATCATTATAGTGCTTAAATTAGTGTAAAAACCATAACTAGTGTTTGTATCATCAAACTAGCACTATATGCAACAAGATTTACCACACAAGCAAGAAATCTATAAATTTACTCATATTCATCCAAAAATAACGAGCAACATACATATATGGTCAAACCCTAGCTTTTATCATATCATCAAAACATATACATTTAACACTTTTAAACATCACAATACACCAAATGAACACAAGATTAACAAGATTTGAAAAGTTTAAGAATCCTTACAATGATTTTGAAAGTTAACGTGTGAAGAAGGACCAAGAACACCCAAAAACCTTGCTAATATTACCCAAATTAAGCTCCAAATTACCCAAAAATCTTTAGCAAACCCTTTGATCTTGAATCTTTGAGAGAAAAATTTAGTATAATGAAGTTTGTGTGTGTGTTATTAGGCGTCAAAATGAAGCCAAGTTAAGAAGAAAATGTGGCTTCTAATCTAGGCAAATATTAAAGATAAAACATGGAAATCTCAAAAGTAACACACCATTTTTGGTAAAAACTAGATTTTATTAAGATAGGGGTATGAGGTGTCCATGTGAGCTTGTGATATGGCCTAAGGCCGGTTTTGGTTTAATTAGGAGGGGGAAATATTAGTTTTTATCCCGCTTTGGTGTATTGTGTGTCGGTTTGGTTAAAAAGTTACCGTAAAGTCCCGGTTTGACGTTTTTGGACCCGATAACGTAAAATAAAGTTTTTAACCACGTTTTCATCAGAAATATAATAAAATGTCATTACTGACTCAAAAATATATTTATTTGACCTTTACCATATGTACTGTGCTGTCGGTACGCGCGTGCGGTTGTTTTTCAGAAAAGTGCGAGAAAGCTCTCAGTAAATTATAATACTTGTCAGTAACTATCAGAAATGTGATAATTTAACTTTACTGACAAAAATAAACTTTTCTGCAGTGACTGTAAGCTACAGTATGCTGGGACAGCTCCCGAAAATGCTTAAAAATACTCAGAAACATGCAAATGCGCACAGAAATGCTTAGCTTAAAAATAATTAATACTCATATAATATTAATTAGCAACGTGAAAATTTGCCATTTGTCACACAAGATGAGGTTGACTTGGTCCAGCAGCATCACTATTTTGCTCAGCAGTTGGAACTTGTGGTTGAGCAGTACTAACTTCCTTTGTACTGCTCGTTGGATTTTCAGCTTCTTTACCATTCTGACCACTTGTTTCAGCAGCATCTTTCTCTTTGTCTACACCACTTGATGATGGAATATCATCTTTCTTTGTAGAAGACTCATTCACTGGACTTTCTTCCATGACTGGTATGAAAATGCAATCATCATCTTCCTCCTCTGAACCTGCATCATGGTTAGTATTTGTACCTATAACAGGCACATAATTCATGGAATCTGAAAGACTATCAATATCAAAGATCCAATCTGGACCTACACCTACAACATTTGGTTTATTCTCCAAAAATTCTATGTGCAGATTTTCTTCTACATGCTTGGTGCTTGTATTGTACACCCTAAAAGCCTTACTGTGCAGAGAATAACCAACAAAGAAACCTTCCTCAGATTTCCCATCAAACTTTCCTAGTTGGTCTTTGGTATTAAGGATAGAAACATGACAACCAAAAGGTCTCATGAAGCTTAAAGCAGGGGTTCTACCTCTAAGAAGCTCATAAGCAGTCTTATTGTGAGGTTGCACAACTAAAACCCTATTCAACATATAACAAGCAGTGCTAACTGCTTCAGCCCAAAATGAAACTGGTAGCTTAGAGTCAGCTAACATTGTCCTCGCAGCCTCTATAAGAGTCCTATTCTTTCTCTCAGCTACACCATTTTGCTGTGGGGTTCTAGCTACACTAAACTCCCTCTTAATACCTTTTTCTCTGCAAAAATCATCCATCACCCTATTCTTAAATTCAGTCCCATTGTCACATCTGATTATTTTAACTTTCTTATCAACTAGGTTTTCTACTTCAACAATGAAGGTCTTAAGGATTTCACTAGTTTCATCCTTAGTTTTCATAAAGAACACCCAAGAAAACCTACTATAATCATCAGTGATAACAAGACAGTATCTCTTAAAATTCAAGCTATTCACAGAAGTAGGACCAAACAAGTCCATATGCAACGTATATAAAGCTTGAGAAATAGAGTTCTGGATTTTTGGCTTACATGAGGCTCTGTGTTGCTTACCTTTAAGGCAAGAAACATAGGTTTGGTCATTGAGAAAAGTTTTATTTGGTAAACCTCTTACCAACCCGTTTTTAGCAATATTGTTAATGGTTTTAAAATTAACATAACCAAGCCTCCTGTGCCACAACATTGATTCTTCCAATGTGGCTTTTGCAACAAGATAAGTAAGTCCAACCTTAGGAACTAGTTTATTCATCTCAACACTGTATGTATTATCCTTTCTAGGGATTTTAAGCAATACTTGACTTTCATCAGGTAGCTTGAAATCAGGAGAAAGAATAAGACAATCAGTATCAGTAAATAAAACTTTGTTCTATTTATCACAAATTTGTGATACACTGAAAAGATTGTACTTAAGTTCTGGTACATAATACACATTTTCAAAATCAAGATTACCAGTTTTAATTACCCCTTTACCAGTAATCCTTCTTCCAATACCACCACCAAAGACAACTGGTCCTCCATCCAGAGCAATAAAGTCTGAAAGATATGACATGTTGCCTATCATGTGCCTTGAACATCCACTGTCTGAATATCCTCTATCTTATTTACCATTTGAAGGATGTTCCTGCACACAAAATAAAGGTGTTAGTTTCTTTTGGGGATCCAAACCATCATTGGTTTGGATCTGCCTTGTGCATCAAGATGAGAAAACTTGTTGGAGGTCTTTGATGCACCATTAGGTTTGGTAGAATTTTTAACCCTATGTGCTAAGGCCTTGACAGCATTACCCCTTTTTCCCTTAACATTTAAGTGCCTAGCAGTAGGATTTGCTGGTCTAGCAGTTGGAACTGCTGACCTAGCAGTTGGAGCTGCTTGTTTAAATTTAGGCACCCACATTTGATTGGTCATTGCTGTTTTCTCATAAAAATGCCTTTTAACTGTTTGTGCATGATTTGAAAATTGTTTTGCACTTGTAACAGTTTGCTTGTTATTAAACCACTTATTTTGACTAGCAATTGTAACTGTTTTGATGCCAGTCTTTAACATAACAGCTTTGGGTGACATCTTATGATTTGCATTAGGGCTTGTCAATCTAGTTTAACTATTTTGAGTTACCCTAGCATTGTTATTCCTATTCACCCTTGTATTCCCAGAAACCCTCTTTTTCCATGGGTTAGAATCACAATAAGCAGCCATATGATCAAAACTTCCACAAACAAAGCACACTTTTCTAATCATGGCAAACTTATCATCCAATTTCTTAGATTTTGAGTGATTCCAGTTCCTATGACTACCCTCAGAAATTGATGATCCGTTCTTAGTCCTATACATCTCAGCATATCGAACACTTTTCCTAACTGGTTTTATGTTTTCAGTCTTAACCACTTTAGAAGCATGTTTAACTTCTACCTTAATAACATTAGGTTTGTCCTTAACCTCTGCATCCTCATCATCAGATATCCAATCCTCAATAGTTGGTGCATCTGAGTTCCTAATAGAGGACATCTTTTCCTCAGAAAGAGATTTATCACTTGCACTCACAAAAGAATCTTCTGCCTTAACAAATTTAACAGGATTCTCACTAATCTTAACACCATATCCAGGAAAATCCATATCCTTAAACTCTTCTAAACCTGTATGAGCTAAATCAATTCCTGGTGGAACAAACATTCCTCTAAGAGGGGGTGCAACTGACTTATAACCTAAACCAGATTTAGCTTTGTTAAGTATTTGACTCTCTACTATCTTCTTAACTCCGTTTGAAGTATGTTCAAGAGTATCTACACTTAACTGGATGTTTTCTTTTTCCTTTTTAAGCTTCTCTAGTGCATATACAAGTCCACTCATTTTATTATCTTTTATTTCTAAATCCCTCTTTAAAACACCTATCTCATACGAGAAGTTTGACTCATTCTGTCTATAAAACACAAATTATTCTTCCAAAACAGCTAATCCTCTTTTATGATTTGTCAGACTAGAATTTACTTGATTAAATTCTACTCTAAGATCATCATACTGTTTCTTAACATTTTCATAATCTTTTAAAGCACGACAAGAATTTGAGCATTTTTGGAGTATATGTACCTCAGAGTCTGAGAAAGCCATCAAACCCAAGTTAGCTGGTTCCTCTTCTTCCTCCATGAAGCTCCAATCAAATCCAGCTCAATCTACAGCTACCATAGCCTTGGAAGAAGGCTCTTCAATATTAACTGTTCTTCTTGTTCCTTGATGATTCTTAAACCCTTGACCCTGGTTGCTTTGTTGTCTTGGACCTCTACATTCTCTGGCAAAGTGCCCCATCTTGTGACAATTAAAGCATTCCACCTTAGACTTATCATACCCAGCAACATCTCTTCCATTGAAGGTAATCTTATTCCCAGTCCTTTGGTAATACTTCTTAGCCCTGATGCTTATCAAAGCCAACTGCCACTTTAAATCCATAGCCTCCAAATCATCTTCAGCAATTTGAAGAAGATCTTCATTAAAGATCTTAGACCCACCAGACTGTTCTGACACAAATGCATATATGGTCTCTTCAGTCAAGCCAGCAGTACTAGTTTTTACACTAGCAGTGCTAACTGTTGGTTTAGCAGTACCAACTGCTTCTTCATCTTCATGATTCGAACTGTTTGAAGAAGATACAAAAGCCATATTCCCTGAACTAGAACTGGTGCTACCACTCTTCTTGATATGGTCCAAAGTTTCATTGCTTGATGCAGTGAAGTTCTCATAACTTTGCTTAAGTAGGGTTTTCTGTGCCTTCTTGGTAGCTTCATTGCCACCAAATCTTTCCACCACTGCTTCAAAAAGAGTTTTAGCAGTCTCGTAATGGCTAAAATTCAGCACTTGATCATTAGGAATTGCCATTAGTAACAAATTCCTAGCCTTCTGATCATTCTTCTTTTTGATTCTCTCCTCGTTTGTAACTGGCTCAGTGTTAAGCTTTGTGATCTTGGAACCATCAGCACGTGTTTCTTCAACAGGAATTGGTTTGAAGGAATCACCATTGATAATGATATCCCATAATGCATAGTCTTGCACCATGAAATATTGCTCTATTCTGAGCCGCCATAAATCGTATTCATTCTGTTTCAGCATGGGGAGTTTAGCAAGGATTGAGGTTTGAGGTGTCTCCATGTCCATCTTCTTGGTTGCTAGTGAGTAAATACTTCTGAATCTTCTAAACTCAAAGTATCAGAAACCTGGCTCTGATACCACTTGACCGGATCTAAACACACACGTTGTGTTGGGGATACTTTGAGTATATACTTGATAGCACGCGGAATTTACTACCAAGTACTTAGAAGAGTATGTGTTTGGTGATTGTATGAACGTATGAATATAACAATAATGATATACAACAAACCAATTTTACTTTATTGAACGATTAAACGTGAAGCTCTTAACAACGCTTATACGTATAGGAGATATGGATATGTATTAGGTATTAGGTATATCAAACCCTAACTGAGGATCTCTTTTTATAGCACAAAGAGTCCTTTACAAGTAAACTATATTCTATACAAATAAGATATACATCATATCCATTCCATATTTATCTTCACACGGTTTCTCCTTGATCTTATAAGCAGTCCTAACTTTTCTTCATCAGCAGTACTAACTGTTCTTGTATTCTTTTCTTCATCAGTAGTACTAACTGTTCTTGTATTCTTCAACTGTACTAACAAACCGTACTAACTGCTTAATTTAATTCCCAACAGGCGGCTCGAGACCGTCAGAAAAGCTATGCTGACAAGAGACGAAAGCCACTTGAGATCCAGGTTGGAGATCGTGTTATGTTGAAAGTATCGCCATGGAAAGGCGTGATTCACTTTGGAAAGCGTGGGAAGCTAAACCCCCGATATATAGGACCCTTCAAAATTCTCACGAGAATTGGACCGGTAGCCTATCGACTCGAGTTACCACAAGAACTTAGCTCCATGCACAACATGTTTCATGTGAGCAATTTGAAGAAATGTCTCTCCGACGAAACGCTTGCCATTCCTCTGGAAGAAATCCAGGTTGACGAGAGATTAAATTTCGTTGAGGAACCTGTTGAGATAATGGATCGAGAAATCAAACGGCTTAAGCAAAGCCGTATCCCTATCGTTAAAGTTCATTGGAACTCCCGAAGAGGTCCCGAATACACGTGAGAACGGGAGGACGAGATCAAGCGTAAATACCCGCATCTTTTCTCAAATCTATCGGGTAACTCTAAGTGAAAACCGAGGAAGGTTTTCTTTCTAAGGCGGGGAGGATGTGACAAACGATAATTTTCCCACTAATATTTTAATAATAACTGTCAATTTATTGTCACTAAACTATTAAACTAGGCATTTACGTGCTTACATAACCATCACGGGAAAACAAACCCGCATACTGTATCAAACAGTAACTCACCAAAACTATTAAATCTTACCAGGAACAGTGAATTCTTCCCATTCTCACATTTACAAACTATAATGTAGTAAAAGTGTGAGGTTATCTCACTTTTACTCAAAAACAAAACCACACGCGTACCAACATCACATCAATAACAAATTAATCTCAAAATTCATTTTTGAGTAAACAAACTCTAAATTCATGTAAGATTCATAAAAACGACCCCGGAATTTTCTTTCCACCTTCATATTAAGTCCGGGAAATACCCGATTCCAACTCAGCTCAGCGGGACACGGGGTATACATTACCCACTTATTTACTAAAAGCAACACTTAATAATAAAAACTTTACCCTTTTCCCCATCCCACTCACACGAACCCCACCATCACCCTTATCCCTTCCATCTCTTTTATTCGCGACTCCACAAACCCAGAAAGGACCAGATCGATCTATCCCTATCTTCCATGGCAGTATATACTTTCTCTTCAACCCACAAACTAGCCGTCTCTTTCTTAGGCGCATCCTCCAAAGGTCAACGACATGAGAAACCGTAAATGACGAGGCTAGATGGGGAGATTATACTCGAATAGAAATTTTCCACACCCCAAATCCGAAAGAAGGGATGGAGCTATTCCCAAGCTTCTCCTTTTTAATGGTTATTCCAGGCTCATTCGACCATACCACCACCCACAATCACTAAAAGATTTCCAAGAGTCAAGGGTATTCAAAGGGAAACGAATTGATTTCGAGTGGATTTTGGCTGGGGTTCGATTGGAATAGCTAGGGTTTGGATTGGGATTGTTCGAGTGCTTCTGTGTCCAAAAGTATTCCTGTCGATTCACCATAAGGGTATAAACATCCTACATTCAAACTCTTTCATTTCTATTTCCTATCATTCGAGTTACGTTTAATTAGTTTTCGTTAATTCTTAACTCGATTTGTAATTTTATTAAGGTTTTGAATTAATCTTTATGTCGAATTAATGTTGTTGTTGGTGTTGTCTTTGTGGCTTGGAAACTTAAGGAATCTAGAGTTGGCTCGCTAGGTTAGGTCATTGTGGTTTGTGGTTGTTGTCAAATCTTTGTTTGGGTCAAAAGATCTCAGTTGCCGTTAGTAAATCTTAAGCAAAAGACCTCAGAATAGACCTGAGTTGGGTGTTTTTGGTTTGTATTCGGTGTCAAGAACTCCTCACGAGTTAGTATACTTGAAACCGTAGTACTCGGTCGAGGTTAGGTAACATGTTGGTCTTTGGGTCGAATGAAAACCACCTTCGTAAGGGTGTGTTGATGGGGCGTGCGTTGGAGTAAAGTTTTGGCAGTTTTAATGCCTACTCAAGTTTTAAATTTATATTTAGCCGACTTATCAATAACACACACACTTAACGAGCAGTGTACCCGGTCAGTATGAAGATAATGGTAAGTAGAGTGTCGATCACTAAGAGTGGAACGTATTATCTCGTTATTCTAATCAGTATTTTAATATCCTAACGCAAGGGGGTTTCAGCCTGAGAGACTGGCACGATTTGTTTGCAATTAAATAATAAAATAAACCAATAGGCACGAATCAGCAAGTAGCACACACGTACACAGATAGATACTTGAGACAATAAGAGAGCTGTCCTTATGATTAAGTAGATTGTCACTTGTTTTATTGATAGCTTTATATGAAGTGTATGTAGTTAACCCTTTCTCGTTGGTCCTAATCTTATCGGCGAGTAAACCCTTAATGATTACTTATGTCTAAAAGTTATTCCTAAGTGATCAATTTAGTAATAACTGTGGGAGCCACATTATGTCCCGCAGTCAAATGCCCGCAAGCCACTAATAAACACAGAGGTTATCAATGCACTAATAAGTAGTAACCAAAGACATCAACATATAAACTTTAATTGATGGGAAAGCAAGTATTAAAGGGAGTGCAATCTTTCGTTGTCACATTACACAAGCCACCAATCCTGATGAATTAAAGTTTGCTAACACAATAAAACAAAACTACTTAATGAATTAAACACATGCAGCACCTTCTTACAGCTCTTGTATCTTTGATTTGGGTGTGTCTTGTGCTGCCTCCTTGACTGAATTCGTCCTTGATTTCTCCTGTTCGGACTTAGGTTATAATATAATGCCTACGAAATTCGTCTGGTCTTGGGGTATTTATAGTTTCTGTCTGAGGGAAGATGCGGCGCATCTACTAAGTAGATGCGGCGCATGTACTTAACTTCGCGTGGGGTCCAAGATTATAATATTCAGGAATATTCGTACACCGCCAGAAGATGCGGCGTAACTCCATGATTAGATGCGGCGCATGTCCTCTTGTATCTTGGATCGTATCTGGTGATATCTTGATAGAGATGCGGCGCATGTCATGAGTGAGATGCGGCGCATCTGGAGCAGATTAGTCTTGATCTTCTTCATTTCAGTAGACTCTTTACTTTATGCATGTTTTGCTCCATAATCAGTCCAAAATCGCTAAGTTTCACCAAATGCTTGTTTTTTACCTGAGAATTACAAAAGTAAACGATTAAGTATTGTTGATACAAAAGTTGGGCGTTCCTTGATAGGGCTTCTTTTCTCGTACCAATTCGAATCTTAATGCTTGATGAGACCTGCGCACTAAGAAAAAGAACGAACACCGTTAGGCTTATCGAGGGATTGTCTCCCCCGATTATCCTCCGGCGTGAGAGTAAGTAATCGAACATAGGGTTTAGTTTATGGTTAGGGTTTATTGAAGATCGTACCTTTACCGAGGGCTTGGGTGCCCTTTATATATGCATGAAACCCTAGTGGGTTTCGTGTTCCCTACTCTTCGGCGTGTTAGCCGACATCGGGTATATAGTATATATCTTCTTTATTTAGAAGATATTCTATATATTATCCGGAAATAACTTTGGGCTTGGGCCTTGTCGACCCAAGCCGCATAACTGGTAGTCCAGTTGCGGCCCAAGCGTGGTGGGCTTAATTGTTAGTATTATTTGCTAACCGGGTTCGTGACCCGGGTATAGACTATACGTCATCATGTCCCCCCAGTCTAGTGTGCGCAGGGTAAGACCTGCGGATGCTAGACTAAGGTCTTGTCGAAATAGTTCCTCACGCGTACGCGGGAAGCTTTCAAAAATATACCGCCTAAAATCCACGTGGAATGTATCTAGTCCAAAAAAGTGCAATTGGGGTACCTTGGGAAGTGGAGAGGTTGCCCACTTGCCTTGTCCCGTCATTTATCCTAGCCACACGATTTTGAGCTAGTGGGGTACACGTGGCGATCATCTGTGGTGGATAGGAAAAGTATATAAACTACCGCCGCTTATTCACTGTGACATCCACAGTTAAAAAAAATCACACTTCCACCATTTCCACATCTTCAAATCTTCTTCCAAAAAAAAAGATAATTCAAAGGTAATTGCGCGTGCGCACATAATCTAAGTCACAATATGGTAGCGCAACTGCATGATTTTCATTCTAACATAACCGAGGATGAACTGATTCAGTTCACCTCGGATTACTTTATCCCTATGGGCCTGCGCCCAGAGGTACCCGGTCCGAATGACACCATCGCGGATTTCCCTGCTGGGAAGGTGGGGTTATATACACGCTTTTTCGAGTGGGGCGAATCAGCGCGTCCCCATCTCCGTGTTACTGAGTGACATACTCAATTATTACAACCTCCACATCTCCCAGTTGCATTGTATTGGTGCTGGGAAGATTGCTAACTTTGAGGTGAACTGTCGCTTGTTGGCGATTCACCCAACCCTCCACTTATTTCGCGCGTTTTATCACGCAACGTGGTCAAATGGGTGGGTTACCTTCTCGAAGCGCGTTGGAAAGTTACAGTGTTACGTGCAGAAGGTAGATAAGCTCAAGGATTGGAGGGAAAAATTCTTTTGGGTTGATGAAGCCGTCTTCCCTGACCATTTTCCATTTTACACCCGTGCCGATCTGCCCAAGGATGAGCGCCCCCCCCGAGACGTGGTATAACGCGGATCATGCGGCGATCATTGATGAGAACCGTATTCCCATCAAGCCGTATCCGGAGGCGTTCCTGGTGCATATGGGCATCAGTCGCAACTACTTCGAGCATGAGACGGAGGTCCCCACATTCTTGAATGCGGATGGCACGGGTGGGTGCTCCTTCTGTCGCCTTACTGTCGTTTATTAGTGTAAGCGCTTCTTCTTTTTCCATACTTTATGTAACTTGCTTTCCTTTGTTTACTTGATGCGCAGATATGGATCTGTTCGCTGTTGTGAGGCTGGAGAATCCGCGTTCCGTGGCGGTGGGAGTGCGTCCTCTGGGGGATGGTGAGCAGACTATTCTGCAGGCGACGGCAGGGCGCGTCGTGGATTTGGTTATCCCAGATCCCGAAGGCTCCCCTGATGTGATAGCGGCTGAGCCAATACAGGAGGTGGCTCCTCCTGTGCAGCCAAGTCCTGACGCTGCGCAGCCTCCTCTTCCCGAAACGGTGATCCATTTAGAGGAGACTGACAGTGAGATGGAGGAGAGCTCCCCACTGACGCGGAAGAGAGCGTCTGGTGGTTATGGTGAAGGGCCTTCCAAGAGGCCGCGGACTGAGGCTGGGGAAGGCCCATCTTCTACTGAGGTGCAGATGGAGTAAGTATCTGAATTGTTAGTTATAAACTTTTGTCAAGTTGTATTTTATTCTAACCATGTTGCTCCGTGTCTTCAGTGTGGAAGTTGAGAAGTCTGGTGGAGGTGCGTCCACGACTAAAACTGAGAAGGAGAAGGACGTGTCCTCAACTGAGGCTGAGAAGGAGAAAAACGTGTCCTCGACTCCTCCCCCCACGTAAGTAGTTTTTAGTAATCCCTTAGGATTTTGTATATGCTTGACCGTTTTCCGTACGCTGATCTTGCTTCTTGATTTTTCGTACAGTGAACAGCCTGCTGGTGTTGTTGATGAGAGTGCGCCACCCAAGGAGAGTCCCCTTGAGGCGTCTGCATCGAAGGACATTGCAGTGGAGTTAAGTCCCTTTGACTCCGCGATGGAGGAGCTGGCCTCCATAGCTGTGCGCCAGTCTGAGCTGGTTTCGCAAGCCAGGGTGTACCAGTCTGATGAAGTTTCCAGACTGCGGGCGCAGTTAGCGTCTTTGCAGGCTGAGTTAGCAAGCTCTAAAGCTGAGCACTGAGCTCCAAGGCTAAACTGGAGTGCGCGGAGGCGTCTGCGCGAAAAATGGGTGAGGAGAAGGTCATGGTGATGGCTGAGTTGGAGCGGGAGCGCGCTTTTGCAGACCGTCAGAGGCGTAACTCTTTGTGGGCGCTGAAGTACTTGGAACAGAATAGGAGCAAGCACTTTGCCAATATTGAAGAGTTCCGCAGCCGCATTGAGCTTGCCCTGAAGACGCAAGAGGAGAAGCTCCGCCAGCTCAGCATTGAGTACGATGAGGAGCTGTACCCCCATCTTGTTCAGTCTGTGGCTGAGCGCAGGTATATGCTAATTTACTTCGTTATAACTTGTATATATGTTGGACCTTCTTTCTTTAACACTTGTGTTATTTTGTAGGGTGTTGATCAGCCATGGTCTTCGCTTGGCTGCCATGTGCACGCTGGAGCATCCTGAGGTCACCGCATCCTTTGGGAAGGTTGTGAATTGCGCTATTGCGCACGGTGAGACCTCGGCCGCAGACAAGCTTGCGGAGGCCAAGTTGCTGACTGTGCCGCTTGCTGAGGTGCCTGGGTATAAGGCGGATGCCCATGCTGAGCTTGTTGCTGCCATGGAGGAGCTAAAGAAGCTTGAGCTTCCGCACATCGCTCTCTTGGAGCGTGATCAGGACCAGCCGATCAGTGTGATCATGGCGGGGCTCACTCTTCCTAGGCATCTGCAGGATGATGCAGATCAGCAGGTGGACTTCTACTTGAAGCCTGATGTGGCGCAGTTGAAGGTACCTATTTTGGCTCAGCCTCGTGACATTCTGAATCCTTTCCGTCTTGAGAAAGAGATTTCTTTGCAAAGGTCGCTAAATGCGCATGTTTCCAGGGTCGCACGAAAGAAAGGCGAGAAAGGAAGGGCCATTCTGTGCGGCATAGGCGCTGCACATCAGCCTAGATCCGATGGTGTGCCTGTCTGCGTGGCCACTGTTTCCCTTGATGATGCCGAGTTACTGAAGCGACTCGAGGATGCAAAGGAAGCGGCTTTTGGTGGGGGCTCTAGCCAGCTAAGGCGTGCCTATAGCGTTTAGCCTTTTTGTATAAGCCTTTTTGTAGAAACGTATTCTATAAATAAAAAGTTGCTTTTGTACTTAGTGTGTTTATAACTTCTAAATACTTATGCTTTTTGAACTCGTAGTTCTTATATGACTTATGTATCCTTGCGTGAAGATAGCTTTAAGTGTTTAAGCGTACTTAGAAAATAAGGGTCATAATCGTGTATGAATTTCCTTAAGGACCGTAGTCGCGTGTTGAATTTTTCCAACTTAATCATAGTCGTCTATGTATTTTTGTAAGTTTACTTGTCGTATTGTACTTTAAGGAATCAAGAGTCTTGATTTCCTGAGTTGTTAAACGCGCACAGTGTGCTTTATCGCGCATCCGTCGTGGGGTGCGTGAGGAACTTGCGCCAACGTCTTGAGCGCAAGGTGTTTAACAAGGATTCGTGATCCGGTGTTGATGGGTTTGCAACCCTCTTACTCAACGAGTAGTTTATTAGGTTTACTCATCCTTTCTGCCATCGTGGGTCTTAGTGTGTGCATGCACGCCATGTAGGCAAGAATATAACAATATTGAAACATGATAATAAAAGATGCAAACAATAAAGTTAAATGTGTTATGGAGTTAGCTAGAAACCATAACGTTTTATTAATACTTGCAAGTTTTGAAAAAGAATGTTTATCTAGATAATTCATAAAAATAAAATTACATGGATCTTTATTGAGGGCACTTTCTAAAGCGCAAGAGTGTCCATGTTGGGCCGTAGCCTTCTTCAAAGATAGCACCGTTTAAGGTTGCGGACGTTCCATGTTCGCTGTAGCTCATTTCCGTCCTTGTCGCGTAGCTTGTACGCTCCATTGCCAAGTGCCTCTATGACCTCGTAAGGTCCTTCCCACTTTGGTCCTAGCTTCCCAGTGTCTTCTGCGCGGCTTGAGTCGTTTTCGCGGTATACGAAGTCGCCTGGTCTGAATGAAGTGCTGCGTACTTTGATGTCATAGTATTTTTTCATTCTTGACTTAGCTTTCTCTTCGCGTATTGCTGCGCGCTCACGTCTCTCTTCCAACAGATCTAAGTCTATGCGCCGCTCATCGTCATTGGTTGCCACGTTAACTTCCGCAGTACGGATGGTTGGCATTCCAATTTCAGCTGGTATAACCGCTTCTGTCCCATAGACCAAAGAGAAGGGAGTGTCCCCGTTGCTAACCTTGATGGTTGTTCGGTGCGCCCAAAGAACATGTGATAGTTCTTCTACCCATCTACCTTTGTGTCTGTCCAGGCGCGCTTTTATTCCTTCGCCAAGGCTTCTGTTTGCGCGCTCGACCAGACCATTGGTTTGTGGATGAGTTACTGATGCAAAGTGCTGCGTTATGTTCAGTTGTTCGCACCAGTCCTTGAACGGGTTATCACGGAATTGTTTTCCGTTGTCAGAGATAATTTCTCCAGGCAATCCAAAACGACATACTATGTTGTCCCACACGAATCGTTTAACCTGGTTACCTGTTATAGTTGCTACTACTGCCTTTGCTTCGATCCACTTGGTAAAGTAATCGATTGCCACAATGAGGAATTTCAATCCTCCTGCGGCAATGGGGAAAGGTCCAGCGATGTCGATACCCCATTTGTAGAAGGGCCATGGCGATGTAATAGGTGTTAGTTCATGTTGTGGTCGACGCGGAATAGGTCTGTGAACTTGGCAATCGTTGCACTTCCGTACCAAGTCGCGTGCATCACGGTGCATAGTTGGCCAATAGTATCCAGACCTAAGGGCGCGCGCTACAATGGATCGTGGTCCTGAGTGCATGCTGCATGAGCCTGCGTGGATCTCTCGAAGTACATAGTCTGCCTGGAGAGGTCCAACACACCTTAGCCATGGTTGTAGGAATGAGCGTCTATATAAGACGTCATCTCGGAGCTCGAATCGCTGCGCTGTGCGCCGGATTCTTCGAGCTTCCTTCTGTTCTTGGGGGAGTATGCCCTTGCTGATGAAGTCAATGATTGGCGTCATCCACGTAGGATGTTCCTCTTCTATAACCGTGGATATTTCCATCTCTGTGATTGACTTGTTTTTCAAGGTTTCCACCAAAACTTGTTTTGACAGATGCGCAAAACTGGTGGATGCAATTTTGCTCAGCGCATCTGCTTTTCTATTTTCACTCCTTGGAACCTGCTTGATGACAAATCTATCGAAGTTCTGGATCAGAGATTTGGTCTTTTCGAGGTATTGGATCATGTGTTCCTCCTTTGCTACATATTCGCCTGACACGTGGTTAGCCACTAGTCGTGAATCGACGTTTACTTCTAGATTACGTACACCCATTTGAGTTGCGATACGTAACCCCGCTAGGAGTGCTTCGTATTCTGCCTCGTTGTTCGTGGCTGTGAATTCAAAACGCAGTGCGTAGGTGAATTCAACTCCTTCTGGGTTGGTGAGAATAAGGCCACCTCCTGATCCATCTACGCATGAGGATCCATCAGTAAATAGAGTCCATGGTTCTTGAAGTTCCTCCTTGCTTGTCGCAAGTGGAGTGTCTGTGTCCGGCTTCTCGATGATGAAGTCGGCCAATATCTGCCCTTTAATTGCAGTGCGCGGTCTGTATGATATGTTGTGCTCTCCCAGTAACACACTCCATTTTTGTAAGCGCCCCGATGCGTCGGGTTTCGAGATAACTTGTTTGATGGGTTGGTCTGTGATGACAGCGATTGGGTGCGCCTGGAAGTACCTGCGCAGTCTTTTCGCTGCAAACACTAAAGCTAGGACCAACTTTTCCATTGCCGTGTAGTTGATCTCTGTCTTTTTGAGCGCCTTACTAACAAAATAAATGGGTGTTTGGACGGAGTTCCTGTCTGTCAATAGCACTGCGCTGACTGCTCCTTGGGTCGCAGATAGGTACATGATCAGCTCTTCCCCTGGTCGGGGTGCAACAAGCTTTGGGAGCGCTGCTATGTGTTGTTTGAGCTGTTGGAAGGCTTCTTCTGCCTCCGCAGTCCACCGGAAGTCTCCCTTTTTGGTGCACTTCTTGAGTGTCTTGAATAGGGGAAGTGACTTGTCTGCTGATTTGGATAAGAATCGGTTCAGTCCGGCTAGCTTGCCGTTTAGTGACTGAACTTCTTTCAGTGTGCGCGGTGAGGGGAGGTCAATGACTGCTTGAGTCTTCTCTGGGCAAGGCTTGATCCCATCGGGTTCTATCAAATACCCGAGAAACATGCCTTCCGTAGCGCCAAACGTACACTTCTTGGGGTTCAATTTCATGTTGATTCTCCTGAGTGTTTTGAATGTTTCCTCCATGTCGCGCACCAGCTCGTCCTCTGTATGGCTTTTGATGACGAGATCATCGACGTATACTTCCAAGTTGCGTCCCACTTGCTTCTCGAACGCAGTGTCCACCAATCTTTGGTATGTTTGCTCCTGCGTTCTTTAGGCCGAAGGGCATCTTTGTGTAGCAGTAGACCCCTTGACTTGTGTGGAAGGCCGTCTTTTCTTCGTCTTCCTCCGCCATTTGAATTTGGTGGTATCCCTTGTATGCGTCCAGGAAGCATTTGAAGGGATATCCACATAGAGACTCAATTTTCCAGTCTATCTCCGGTAGCGGGTAGCAGTCCTGTGGACATGCTTTATTGAGATCTGTAAAGTCTAACGCACATCCTCCAACTGCCATCGCTCTTCTTTACCATTACTGGGTTAGAGAGCCAGTCATGGTAGTAGACTTCACGCATGATGCCTGCGTCTACTAGCTTATGTACTTCTTCCAGGATGGCTTTAGCGCGGTCTGGAGCTTGTCCGCGCTTTTTCTGTCGTATTGGAGGATATCCTTGTCGGATTTGCAGCTTATGTTCTGTAATGGAGCGTGGTACTCCTGTCATATGCTTTGGCTCCCATGCGAAAATGTCCAAATTATTTTGCAGGAGTGCGCATATAGCTGATCTGCCTTTGTCAGACAGAGACCCGCCAATAGATACCTGTTGATCCGGGTATTCAGGGTGAATGGCGACCGTTAGGTTAGGGACTTTGATTGCGCGCTGTTGTGGAACAACGCTTACGTCACTTGTCACTGCGTTGCATTCGTTAGGTGGTATGGTGGTATTGTAAAGAGTGACAATACCTCCTTCCACTGGGAATTTGAGCATTCCGTGCGCTGTGGATGGAACAGCGCGGATGGATGATATTCCAGGTCTCCCAATAATACCGTTATACGGAGAGGGGGATCTGATTACCATGAAGTTCATCCAGGTAGTTGTAGAGTGTGGTTTGTCACCAACTTCTACAAATAGACGTAATTGCCCCGTGGGCCATATCTTCTCCCCTGTGAAGCCGGTGAGCGGCGTTGTGGCTGGGATCAGCTGACTCTGTATCTCAGGTCGCAGCTTCTTGAAGCAGTGTTCATATATAATATTAGCGGATGCACCTCCATCTATATACATGCGACGGATGTCGTGACCCCCCGTATGTATTTCAATGGTAAGTGGATCCACCACCGCGTTGTTCGCAGTCAGAGAGGGGAAAGAGATTTCGTTTCCCTTAGAGAAACGCTGACTAACTTTTTGTCTTGTCGCGCGCGGCCATGGCTGTATCATGTAGATGATATCTGCCTTTTCTCTTGGCGTCTCTTTCTTGGCCACTGGTTTTTGTTTATCTTTCCCTTCTCTAATGTTTTTTACGAGGTGGTCCATCTTTCCTTCCTTTACCAACTTTTCAATCAATTGGCGCAGTTGGACGCAATCGTTAGTTGTGTGGCCCTTCTGTCCATGGTATTCGCAATAACCATTCCCTATACGCTTATCCTCTGGGGTGCGGATTGGTGGTGGTTTCGGGAAGTTCGCTCCTTCTGTTGCGAATATCTCCTTTGGAGTTTTTGTTAATGGGGTATACTTGTCGTTTCCCCTTCCGCCGCCTTGATTACGGTAACTCCTATTACGATTGCCGCTCTGGTCATTGGATTGTCTCCTTGACTCTTCTTGCGACCTATGGTTCGAATAGCTTTTCCTGCTATCCGCGGCGGCTTCTTCTCCTTGGACGAAAGACCTCGTGCGCTTCATGAGCTCATCGAAGGTTAGGGGAACCTTATCATTTAGCTTTTTTATCAGATCTGGGTTATTGATTGCATTCATAAAACCCGATATTTTGAGTATCTCTGGACACGCCTTGACTTTCATGCACTCGTCCTTGAAGCGTTCCATGAAAGCGCTTGTGGATTCCCCTTGTCGCTGTTTAAACCCTAGCGAGTTCGACAGGGTTTTTTGCGCACTTCTTTCTTTGGGTGAAGTTTAAGCGAAACGCTCTGCGCAACTCTTCAAACCCACCAATGCTTCTGCGTGGAAGCTTACTAAACCAGTTGCGCGCATTTCCTACTAATGTGGAGTTGAACATATGGCACCACACAGGCTGTGGCCAATTTTCGATAGTAGCTGCTGATTCGAAAATTTTTAGGTGATCATCAGGATCACCTGTCCCATCATATGTTTTGACATTAGCAGGCATGCGCCTTTTCTTATTTTCAGAAAAGTCACTGATGCGCCTAGTAAACGCATCAACCTTTTGGCGACGCCAGGGGAGAGACATGTCTTCATCATCCTGGTCGCGGTATTTCCCTCTTGATTTCCAGTGTCCAGTTTCGCTGTCCGAGGAATCTCTTGAGGATGAGCGGACTCTTTTGTGACGCTTGAGTCGACTATCATCAGAGTCTGAGCTTGCTCCTCTGCGGCGCTTGCGCCGGCTATCCTCAGAGTCAGAGCTTGAGGGGCTTTCACTTGGGGAACATCGTCGCCCAAGCCTATCTTGGATTCTGCGTCTGCCAAGCCTAGCGTGGACATTGGCGCGCCGCTCCCCCTCTTCAGGCTCTTCCAGATGTTGAAGGTCGGCTGCTTCATCGTCCACAACCTTCCTTCCAATCCTGGCAAACACTGGCTGTTTACGGCTATCCCTCTCGCGTCTTTCCTTTCGGTAACGCGGTGGGGATGCGTCAGGATTAGGGTCAAAGTTGAGTCTGGCGTGCAGACTTTGGCTTGACCTCTTCTTTGCCTCCTCTCGCATGAGCGCAGTCAAGGCTTCGTAGTTTTGAGATACGAAGTCACTTGGGGCTAATTCGGAGGCGACTCCTTCTAGCGCGATAGAGTCGGTTTCCAAAGCTGGATCCTTGTTTCGTGCAGGCGCGTTGGGAGGCTCAGTGAAGTTTACTTCTGGCATGGCATGAGGTGTGCGCTCCAGTTCTATCTCACTAGTACTTGTCGTAATAGCGGGGGTAAACCTGGTAAGCGATTCCACTGCAGGAAAGACCAGATTTGGGTGCGCTCCTAGGTTTTGAGGCGTACTGGTTGTCCCAGAGGCCTGTTTAGAAGCTGCATCAGTTTGATGCTTCTTCCCTAGCAGGTCGTCCTGCGTTTTCTTCCCATGCGGACTCTTATGACTTCCGTGTTTCGTCATTCTAGTTTCTTTGGCAAAATCCTTAGTGTAGGGTCCCACGGATGGCGCCACTTGTTGATACAAAAGTTGGGCGTTCCTTGATAGGGCTTCTTTTCTCGTACCAATTCGAATCTTAATGCTTGATGAGACCTGCGCACTAAGAAAAAGAACGAACACCGTTAGGCTTATCGAGGATTGTCTCCCCCGATTATCCTCCGGCGTGAGAGTAAGTAATCGAACGTAGGGTTTAGTTTATGGTTAGGGTTTATTGAAGATCGTACCTTTACCGAGGGCTTGGGTGCCCTTTATATATGCATGAAACCCTAGTGGGTTTCGTGTTCCCTACTCTTCGGCGTGTTAGCCGACATCGGGTATATAGTATATATCTTCTTTATTTAGAAGATATTCTATATATTATCCGGAAATAACTTTGGGCTTGGGCCTTGTCGACCCAAGCCGCATAACTGGTAGTCCAGTTGCGGCCCAAGCGTGGTGGCTTAATTGTTAGTATTATTTGCTAACCGGGTTCGTGACCCGGGTATAGACTATACGTCATCAAGTATCAATCCTCATACATAATATAGTAAAACAAGTCAAATTAATAGGATAAATGATAGTAATAAAATGTACTTATTTGAGTTCATCAAATATCCCCCCACTTGAACTTTACTTGTCCCCAAGTAAACCTTAGAATTTCTCTTATGAAATTGTATCCTAAAAGATGTTAGGATTTATTTTTATGTTTAAGCATGTATTCGTTTATTTCATAATCACACAACTAAACACTTTAACGAATTAGAAGTATAATAAAATAATTTTGATAAAAGCAAATCTAATCGTTTAAACTGTCCAGTCGCGACGAATATTCTATCATAAGCTTGGCAAGTATACACATCTCCTCCACTAAAGCTAAGGAATAACAAGTCTAAAGCGGTAAAAAGGGTTTTTTAGGCTTAAGGGTTAATTATTCTTTTTTCACTATCGATCTCAAATTCCAGAAAAGGCGACAAAATCACAAATACATGATCGAATCCACGAACACGATACTTGCAATTGCTCAAATCCTTAACTCGAATAGGCTAAAGATAGGTCCAAACTTCACCAATAATAATAAATCAAAAAGGGCGACAAAATCATAAATACATAGCCGAATCCACGACTACGATACTTAAGATTGCTCAAATCCCTAATCTCAATAAATCAAAGGTTTGGTTGGATAAAGAATAATAAAGGGTATGGATAACATTTGGGATACAAATTGGTGTAAAAATGAAAAATGAACAAAACAAATAAATTAAAATCCTAAGTGTGGTTAATCACTATCCCAACCATCCCATGAATAAGACTCATATCATTGAATAACTCACGCTTTAACACTTGAAACACACGCTTTAGGTAGACACGAATTATACTCAACAAAATCTTAATCAAAGAATAAACCTTAATTGGCGTTCCCATAACTGCCAATTCCCGTTCAATCCATAGATATAGTACAACAACTAGTGGTGATATCGACCACTTACATAACTTTACATAAGTTGGTTTAAAACTAACTTCCAACTTCTTCTTTCTTTCTTTTTCTTTTCTTATTTTTTCGATTTTTTTTTTTTATATTATTTATTTATTATTTATTTATTTATTATTATTATTATTTTTTTTTAAACTACTAACATAAACATAGATGTGTAAAATTTCACCACATCACTATAATGATAATTCTGGATAATTTTTCCATTCTTTTCATACTTCAGAAATAACGGTAATAGTGAAAGTAGTAAACACACGAAAAATAAACTCAAAGATATACAATATTTACTTTCACTCCAATTGCATTGTGCAATTTCCCGACCTAACCAAAGATAATGAATTACGCACGCGAACACAGGTAATGTAAGGAAACACACTCTGCCTATAGCAATTAACCAACCACGGATTCTAATCTACAGGGTAGGCTAAGGTGTAAGGGTGTAACGAAACATTTTAAACATAGGTGTAAGAAACGAAAGGAATGGCTCTGAGTGTTTTTTCTAGGGGTATCTTACTCTAAAAATGAGAGTAACAAAAGGTTTATACGGGGGTTAACTAACCAGTGTAGTTAGTTAATAACACATAACATATAAAGGCTATTTGGGTGTAATCCTAGAATTTTACCAATTTAGACAAGTCATTCCAATTATATAAATAATACTCATTATGGTGGTCTCGAATAGTATACAAGCCAAGTTCTAAAGTTTACAAGTCACCGGCACACTCATAGATTTGTGAATTTTGGAAAATCACAATTTTTGAAAATAACGTCATGTGTGCAGCTATGCAACTTAGATCTTAAACAAAAACATGCTAAAAATTTTAAGTTTGATATATTAAGCACATTTTAAGCATATTTTGAAAAAGTTTAGGACAAGTAATTGTTAAGTGTTCTAATTCTCCAATCCCCCCACTTAAGTTAAACAACGTCCTCGTTGTTTGTATAAAAGTTAAAAACTGGAAAATAAAAGAATTAGAACAGAAAAACTCCCCTGAGATTTGCTCGGTATGATCCTCCATTAGTATAAGAGCAAAAATCATCTTTCTTGTGGATTAGAACGTTAAAGCTTCATACTTGATGTATCCACAGGAAATCCAGGAAACTATAATACCACCAATACTTTAAAACACACCTAAGATAAGAAAGGTTCAAACTTGCATAATACATTAGTAGTTAGATAAAAATAAAACTTAAAAATTAAAACTGAAAATCATCAGGTCAGTCGATGCGCCGCATCTTATGGAAGAAGATACGCCGTATCGAGCCTGGAATTAATACGGATCAGAATAAAGATGCGCCGCATCCTTAACCAGGGATGCGCCGCATTAAAAATAAACTGATAAATAGTTTTAAAGTCGAAAATAAAAATGCAGAAAAATAAATAAGATATGACCATTGCAGGAGATGCGTCGCTTCTCAGAATGAATCCCGTCCTCATGCGGGCCTGACTGACTCGACACAGAAAACAGAATAATTAAAAGATAAATCCGGGTTGTCTCCCGGTAAGCACTTGTCTTTATTCCAGAGTCTTCAAGTTAGACTCACGTTCAGCTCATTAATATCGATCATTGAAGGAGTCGGAAACATCGCGCTCCTTCATCGCCAATTCAGTAATATTGAACACTCCTTTCATCGTCCTTAATTTCCACGCCGTTCTTCTTCAATATATGTATGAACAAAGTCCTGTCCCTTTCGGGCAGAGATGACAAAATGATAGACGGGAAATTCTTATTATCATATAGGCATAAATAAGCAAGGTGGGGTGGTAGTTCAATAAACACATCATTGTTCAAATTCGTTTTCTCAACTATTCTCCTACGTTTATTAATTACTACACAATCATACCACTCATCATCAGAATCATTAACAACATCGCGTCTAAGTTCGGTAGGTACATTAAGGTCAATGAATTCCTCAAAGTTCTCATGATTAGGACTAGTTGAGTTGTTTTGAATCAATGTTTCTCCCATAAGTCTAGCTTCAAGATCGAGGTCCATACGCTCTCTTAATCCTAGCACATAAACACCTCTAATTATGCTTTTAACCGGATCTTGGCACTTATAGACTAGTTTGTTATTCCCTACCCTTAATGAGATTTTTCTCTTAAACACATCAATCTTAGCATGGGCAGTAGACAAGAAAGGTCTTTCGAGGATTAAAGGAATCTTAACATCCTCGGGCATGTCTAGTATAACAAAGTCTACGGGAAAAATAAACTGCTCAATCTTGACTAGCACATTATTAGCAATCCCTTCAGGTCGTTTTACCGTTTTATCAGCCAATTCAATAAGTAACTTAGTTGGTGCTAATTTTCCTAGTCCTAGGGTAGCGAATGTCTTAAGAGGCATAACACTAACACTAGCTCCTAAGTCAGCTAACACATTATTGAAAGATATATTATTAATAGAACAAGGTAGAGTAAAACTTCCTGGGTCTCTTTCTTTATGAGGCAAGGCATTTGAGTCGGTTGCAGGGCTCTCTTCTTTCATTTTTGCCTTGATCTCCTCTTCAATCTTTGTCTTCTCTTTTAGTAGTCTCCTTAAGCTGATTGAAGAATTAAAGAAAAATTCGGGTCTTGCACCATCATTACCATTCATCGATCTTCTAGGTATATTAGGAGTGACTTCTTCAGTGGTGCTTATGGCCTTGACATGATCTCTTGGGTTGGTTTCAGTTGAGCTCGGTAAACTTCCATATCCCCTTTCTTGAAGAACTTTGCTCATTTGACCAATTTGTTGTTCCAATGCTTTGATCGAAGCTCCTTGATTTCTTGTAGTAGTGTCCGTTGAAGCTCGGATTTCTTTGATCATAGCAGTATTCTCTTCATGTCTTTTAGCAGCATCGGCCATAATTTGCTTTAAAGTATCGTCTAAAGTCTGCCTCCTTTCTTGATAAGCGGGATTGAAGTTGTTCTTTTGATAGAATCCCGGACTAGCTTCCCTAAATCTTCCTGAAGGTCGGAATGGTTGTCCAAATTGGGTGTAATATGCTTCTTCAAATGTCTCACTTTCATTCTTGTTCGGGCAATCTTTAGTGTAGTGAGGTCCTTCGCACTTTTCACATCCAACTTGGGCAGCATACGCTCTTTCATCTCGCTTCTTCATCTCTCTACTAATTTTATCCAATTGAGCTTGAATAGCAGCAATCCCGTCAAAATTAGTGCTGCTCTTAGATCTAGTAGAGGTCCCATCGTGCCATTTCTGAGAATGATCAGCAGCTTCTTGGATCGCTTTCCTAGCATTAGTTGCACTCATTTAAGGTACGGCTCCCTTAGCATCCAAAATCTGTCTTGTAGGCACGTCCAATCCTTGATAAAACAATATTATTTCCTGCATAGGGGTTAGATAGTGTTGAGGACATTTTATCAATAAATCTTTAAACCGTTCCCAAGCTTGATAAAGGGTTTCATCAGGCTCTTGCTTGAAACTATTGATAGCCTCCATCTTTTTAGCAGTCTTAGCAGGTGGACAATATCTCTTCAGGAATTTGCTCTTCAAACCTTCCCATGTAGTGATTGAACTAGCAGGTTCATTCCTTAGCCACTTGTTAGCAGCTCCTTTTAGCGAGATTGGAAAGATTCTTAGCATGATCTGATCGTCAGTGACTCCTTCTGAAGTAAACAAATCTTTAATCTCCAGGACCTTTTCAACATGCTCATTAGCATCCTCATGTTCCGTCCCACTGAAAGCATTCTCTCTTAGTTCTTTGAGAAATTGACCCTTCAACTCAAATTTTGACTTATCATCAAACTTAGGTCTAGCAACTCCTGAAGTGTAATCAGCACGAGTGCTGTTCATGTATTCCTCCATAGTAGTGTTTTCGCCCATTGTTTCTGTTTCAACTTCCTCTTTTTCTTTAGAAAAGTAATCAAGCTCGAGTGAACTTGAAAGATCAAAGCTTCTTGTGTTGAAAAGCCTTTTAAGCGAATGCAGGGCTCGTTCAGGATCTTCGAAAGGTTGAATCAAGTTCTTCGTAGAACTCCTGGTCATGCACTTCCTGAAATCAACACAAAAATATCAGTAGGGTATGCTCGAGAAAGTAATATATCAGATAATTAATAACGAAAACGGAATACGAAAAATTAAAGTTACTGATATCTGCAGACGATGCGCCGTATCCAAAGAGTTGGATACGCCGTATCTTAATACGTTAAAATTAAATCAGACTTTATTCAGAAAATAGATACGCCGCTTAGAATATATGAATGCGCCGTATCGAATTAATTAATCAAAAATCAACTTATCTAATTAAAATTAAATGCGTCGTATTAACGAAAGTTAATGCGCCGTATTTTCGTTACGTTTAAAAATAAAAGATTTTTGATTCAGAAAGATGCGCCGTATCGACAGAGATCGATACGCCGTATCTGTTTAATAATTCGCAAACTGTTTTTAATTAAAATAATAGATGCGCCGTATCTGCTAAAGCAGATGCGTCGTATGGCGTTAACGTTTAGAAAAAAAAATTTTCATCAAAAACAGATACGCCGTATCTGCAAAAGCAGATGCGTCGTATTACTTTATTGCTTTTTTTAAAAAAATTTCGTATTAAAAACAGATACGCCGTATCTTGGGGAAAAGATGCGTCGTATCGAATTAATTAAACGCGTTGTATTTTTAAAAATTAAACGCAATACGCCGTATCTGAGAGAATCAGATGCGCCGTATCGTTTGATTTAGCACAGTACAACGATAGCAGAACAGAAAAATACGAAAAATAAAAACAAAATAAAACACACGAAAATAAAAACAAATAAAGCAAACAAATAACACAAAACAAATAACACACAGTACAACAAATATGCAAAATAGTACAATGACGCAATTAATCTAATAAAAAGAAAAACCTAATTAAAATACTAATCAAATTAACAGATAATAACAATTCACTCCCCGGCAGTGGCGCCAAAAAACTTGATGGGGCGTGCGTTGGAGTAAAGTTTTGGCAGTTTTAATGCCTACTCAAGTTTTAAATTTATATTTAGCCGACTTATCAATAACACACACACTTAACGAGCAGTGTACCCGGTCAGTATGAAGATAATGGTAAGTAGAGTGTCGATCACTAAGAGTGGAACGTATTATCTCGTTATTCTAATCAGTATTTTAATATCCTAACGCAAGGGGGTTTCAGCCTGAGAGACTGGCACGATTTGTTTGCAATTAAATAATAAAATAAACCAATAGGCACGAATCAGCAAGTAGCACACACGTACACAGATAGATACTTGAGACAATAAGAGAGTTGTCCTTATGATTAAGTAGATTGTCACTTGTTTTATTGATAGCTTTATATGAAGTGTATGTAGTTAACCCTTTCTCGTTGGTCCTAATCTTATCGGCGAGTAAACCCTTAATGATTACTTATGTCTAAAAGTTATTCCTAAGTGATCAATTTAGTAATAACCGTGGGAGCCACATTATGTCCCGCAGTCAAATGCCCGCAAGCCACTAATAAACACAGAGGTTATCAATGCACTAATAAGTAGTAACCAAAGACATCAATATATAAACTTTAATTGATGGGAAAGCAAGTATTAAAGGGAGTGCAATCTTTCGTTGTCACATTACACAAGCCACCAATCCTGATGAATTAAAGTTTGCTAACACAATAAAACAAAACTACTTAATGAATTAAACACATGCAGCACCTTCTTACAGCTCTTGTATCTTTGATTTGGGTGTGTCTTGTGCTGCCTCCTTGACTGAATTCGTCCTTGATTTCTCCTGTTCGGACTTAGGTTATAATATAATGCCTACGAAATTCGTCTGGTCTTGGGGTATTTATAGTTTCTGTCTGAGGGAAGATGCGGCGCATCTACTAAGTAGATGCGGCGCATGTACTTAACTTCGCGTGGGGTCCAAGATTATAATATTCAGGAATATTCGTACACCGCCAGAAGATGCGGCGTAACTCCATGATTAGATGCGGCGCATGTCCTCTTGTATCTTGGATCGTATCTGGTGATATCTTGATAGAGATGCGGCGCATGTCATGAGTGAGATGCGGCGCATCTGGAGCAGATTAGTCTTGATCTTCTTCATTTCAGTAGACTCTTTACTTTATGCATGTTTTGCTCCATAATCAGTCCAAAATCGCTAAGTTTCACGAAATGCTTGTTTTTACCTGAGAATTACAAAAGTAAACGATTAAGTATCAATCCTCATACATAATATAGTAAAACAAGTCAAATTAATAGGATAAATGATAGTAATAAAATGTACTTATTTGAGTTCATCATGTGTTGAAGCCGTTTAAATCATGTAGGAACACCCCTCACAAGGGTGTGAGAGGTTGTGTATTCGGTTCCGTCAAATCTCACCCAACAGCCACCCAAATAGGGTGTGCTGCGGTGATTCTTGGTCAAGGAAAAACAACCCGAATGGGGTGTGATTCGGCTCGGTAGAACCCTCACCAGGCAGCCACCCATGAGGGTGTGCGTGCCTTGGTTAACCATGGTGAAGCCTAGCCAAACAACCCTTGAAAACCCACTCATTTTCAGCCTTAAGTTATGGTCCAAGGGTTGTTTAGAGAGATAACCGATCGTCCTTGGTGTATAGCTAGTATAGCCTTTGTTCTTTTCCAGTTGAACCCAAGGTGGATGTCTTGCTCGGTTCGAACCTAAACCCACAACGGGTGGCAAGTTCAAGCCTTCCCACAAGAACACCAATACGGTGTGATTAAGGTTGTCTAGTTCTCGGCCAAAACTCAAAAGGATGTCGAGATATTCCTACTTGTTCTAATGCTCATTTCTTACCTCGAGATGTAGTCAATCATGTCAAGAATGAGAAACCTTCATGTCGAACCAATAAACCTCATGTAATACTCGAGGTCAATTTATTGGAAAGTCGAGTAGTACTCGACCCCGACAAGAATTATACCTTGGCGTTACAAGTCCATTTGATGTCGAATGTATGCCTTCCAAATTCCCAGTAGACACAAAGTCCCCTTTGGACTTGCGTGTGTTCGTATATAGCACAGGAACCCAACCCATTCCAATTAAAAGTCCAACCCAATTTGCACTTGTAAATCCAACCCATGTAAAGTGTTAAGTTTTGTGACTGTTCCTAGCCCACCAGGCCCAACGTGGTGCCTGGTGATTTATATCCAGTCCGGCCCAATGTTAATTTTCCCCCTCCTTTGACTCGGTTGGGCCGCAGCCTAACAAGGGTAAATCGTATAAAAGTTGTAACGTGTATATATATATATATATATATATATATATTATTAGCCGCGTATCAATATACTTAAAAGCCGAGCACACAAAATTTTATATCGTAACTATTGTGTAAAACATGTATCGTTGTGATCTAAAGACCAATCTATTTTACAAGTTAATCTCGACTTAAAATTGTCACGTAACATCGTTATAAACTCATATACATTGTAAAAGCGTTAAACCTTCGACACGAACAATGTGAATGTTTATATATATACATGTCACCCAATATAAAATTGTTATACAAATGATTCTATCAATTATAAAAGGAGACACATATAAGGATTTACACGTTTTGCCACTTATTATAAACATTGTTTTGAACTTAAACAAGTAAACATCTATTTTATTTATGTCGTTAACAAAAATTTAAAAAATTTAATTATAGCAAGACTTTATTTGAATTTTTATAACAAATGTTTTCTAAACATATATAATCGTGAAACCAACTTACGAAAATGAGTCATAACCAATTTCTATTAAATAAATGAATTGGTGATATTTTATTTAAAACGAGATAAACAAAACATTTGTTGTACAACTGTTATAAAATATTTTCTCGAGTCATTAAACATTTGAATACTAATAACCATTTACACGTAATTTTACTATATTTCAAAACACATATAACTAATTATATATATTTTTTTACAACTAAACTACACCTCCATAATATTCCATATCTCGGCAACATCTATTCTTGCTCTTAATTCCTTCATTTCATCGTCTTCCGACTTCCGTCAATCAAAATCCTATAAGACTCCCATATCTTCATTGTCGTAGATTTAAGCATTTCTTAGAGCCAATACCTACAAATACTAGGAACCAATTCTTAAACTCACTTGCTGCCACACAAGCGACAACAACATAAACATTTAAAAAAAAACTTTTGAATTAAATTCTGTAGAAACTTAATTTAGTTCTTAAACTAAAACATGACTTATTAATCTAGGTTGCGTGTTGGTGCCGTACATTCCCTAAATTCACAGCGTTCACTGTTCAGACTATTAAGGTGAGTTTATAACCCCACTTTACTATTACTTATTTTACAATTATGGGGTGAGAAACATGCAAATTGTTTTATGGACCACATTACTACTTAATTTTTCTCAAAACTATTGCGTAGTTAGCCTAAGCCCTAGAACCCACTATTATGCCCATTTTCATGAGCCGTTAGTTCCCTTTGGGAAGCGCGATTGTTAAAGATAGATCTATTGGGGTGACTCCCCCGTTCGGTTGGCCAGACGGGTCAATGCTAGCGTATAGCAAGTCGGACTATGAGTGTATTGGGTTAAACACTCGCTAAAGTCCCCTTGACTATTATTTATTTGCTATAGATTAGCGCACTAAATTGTCGAGCCTCGGTTGCTTGAACTTAGAGCTAGCACGATAAACTATTTTGTATGACATTATATGCGTTGTAATGATCGTACACAAAACTATTGGTCCAAATTTATTAGTTACTGCTTTAATTTAAACCTATGAACTCACCAGCGTTTTGCTGAATTTTAGCATGTTTTTCTCAAGTGTGTAATTTGATAGATTATGGCAAGGTTTCGGCAAGGCAAGGGTCATAGCCCCTTTTCAGAAGTACTGGCAGACATAACTAAGACTTGCTTTTATGTGGGACCACTGAAACTGATGGGTCTATTTTACTAAACGATGAATCATCTTTTGTAAACTCTAAATATTTGATTTAATATATTTAAAACGGAGTATGTATTACGTTCTTTGTTTACTTTGTGTTGTGATTTCTAATTTACAAGTAGCACCCCCAAGTTTCGTATGCTTCCGTGACTGTTAAATATTGCGGGTGTTACAATCTTCCTCTTGCCTTTCCCATGGCTGCTAGAAGGTGCTCCAAAACCTATAGGATTCTTCTTACATGGCAGTCCCAAGACAATATCCTGAGTAAATTTCTTTTTGTGTGCCTTTTCAATTGGTATTTGAACTTGCACAGGGAGAGCCAGGATAGGAGCTTGGATAGGTTCCACTTCCCAAGTATCAGTACTTGCATCAGAATGTTGCTCTGGATAATACCAAGCAAGGAGGCCAGGAAGGATGTTGAGAGAACCATCATTTGATTCTGAACTGCTTGAATCAGAAGAAATTGGTTTGACATCTACAAATAACAACTGTTAGATCAGTTTTATTGATTCAAATGTTAAACTATATCACAATCAAAGAAAAACCTTTTGATGGTTTACCATTGCAGAAGAATCCATTGTGTTCTCATATTTGGTCCTCTTTTGTGGTATCCCAAACAATGAAGCAATGTTGCACAAACTAGGCTGCATTTCAAGTCTCATTGGTGGCCAACTAGGCTGCAATTGAAGTCTCAATTGGACCTCTCAGTGCAATCACAAACATTGGACCTCTCAGGGTACTCACAAACAGTTCAAAAGCCTGTATTTATAGTCTCAATGGATATCTCAGTGTACTCTAATAGGCTGCATTTTGACCTCTCATTGGTGGCTAAGCACAAACAAGTTTGCTAGGTACTCTCATTACTGTCCAATCACAAACTAGGCACATTCCAATGTTCTCATTGATTTAGACCTCTCAGTGTACTCACAAATAGGAAACAAAAAATACTCAAACACAAAACACTTAATTAGACATAGCATAACAACCATTATGTATACAATAATCAGAGTATGGAAAAAAAAACAGAGCATACATTAGACATAGCATAACAACCATTAGGTATACGAAAATCAGAGTATGGAAAAAAAAATATAGCATACATGTCACACCCTCAAAATATGTGTTTGCAGCGGAATGGAATTCCGAGGGCGTGACGAACATGGTCACAAAGTATAAGGAATAAAGAACGACCTCTAAGTGAGTCATTTTAAAACAAGCGTTTGATTTAAAGTTAAGTTTTACAAAACATAGTTATCAGAGTTCACCATCAAAATGTAAGATTTAAATACATGATCAAACGCTAAATAATGTAGAAAAATCTCCATCATGATGTGCTTCCAAAATGTGACTCAAAAGTGCTCCATACAAGAGGTGCATCAACATCACCTAGTTACCTAAGAATACACGCTAAAAAGGACAACAATAATGTTGGTGAGAATCATAGGTTTAAATAAACAGTATTGCGGACCACAAGATTTCAATAGCAAGACAGTACAACAAATATAGTGTCACAGCCAAAAATAATAAATACAGTGCTTAAGCTCATGACCCCGAAGCTCGACGTAATGGTATGCAGTTAGACACAATAATAACAATGCCCCAAATAAGTGTTTGCCAGACACTCGGAAATAATCCGAATGATATGCGTCCGTTTACCCAGTTGGCGCGACCAACCCGGACGGGGTGTCAACCCAAATAGATCTATTTATAACATCCGTGCTTACAAGTAATTAACGGTTCATGATTCGTAGGGGACTTTAATGGCAGTGTGGTAACTTAGGCAAAGTAACAGTTTTAGTACTTGTGTCCGTATGTAAAAAAAAGCGTTGTATTCCCACCCCGAGGGTTTAGAAATCATGTATAAATAATGTAAAATCGGGGCTATGAAACTCACCTTAGCAAAAACAAATCTCGTTTGGTATTTTGGTAAACTGGAAATATAGGCCCGAAATCCTAACCGCGACCTAAATAATACATATGTCTCAGGCTTCGAAAACAAGGTCAAGCATGCAAGTTCATACTCTACTTTATCACTTATACATGTTGTTGTAATATTTGTTGTCAAAATTTAGTTACGTCAATTTGATCCTTTATTTGGAAAATTTTCCCTTTTAGAAAATGTAACTTGGTTATCTTGCGACTAAATTTTACTCGTCATGTTAACAGCTATCTCAAAAGTCTCTAACGCGTCTAATAAGTCTATATAATGTTCTACCATTTCCGTTTACCTCATTTTAACCAAAACGTACTCAAAAAGGTCCAAAATCCATTTCTAAAAATTCTAACAGCTTTCTAATGGAGGAATAATAGGCTGTCAAAACTATATGTTGCCGCAAATCTTTATTAAGTCATAACTTTTGCGTCGTAGCTTCGTTTCTTAAGTTTGAGCTATCTCCGCGAAGGTATTTAAGTATACTATCGGCTTTTCAAGGTCTCGGCTAGTCTAGATACCATTTATCATCAGTTTTGGTCTTCCCAAATTCTGCACAGATTCATAATTTTTCTGAAAATAATTGTTTTCGTCGTCTAAATTGAAAATAACGTATCTTTTTCGTTACAAGCCCATTTTAACTCATTCAAGCGACCACGTTTTCGTTATTGAGTCTATTTTTTTATATTTCTATCCTAAAATTACTCACAACCTACTGATTTCTCCAGTTTTTACAAAAAGGGACAGTAGATTATATAGATGTTTCAAAAGAGTGTTTTCTAGTTTATATCCCATTCCAAACCACTTTAAATCTTGTCCTAGTTCACCCATGATCTCCTCAACATAATAATAGTAATCTAAACATAGACTTAACAATATTCAAAGTCCATGTAAATGATTATCAAGAGCATTTAAATCTACATATTTACTAATATACATGTATACAAATAAGGTTTATTTGTAGTAAGAACTTGTTAAGACATAAACTTTTGTTAAAGGATTGTCGTAATGTAAACTTTATCAACATGTACCAAGTGATAACTAAGTATAGATACTTGACAAGCATGAAAACATGAAAAGCATGAAGTGTTCAAACTAATGGGTATATAATGGGTAGGATTATTTATTTTTTTGCTAATAGAAATTAAATGGGAACTAGTTTAGGGCTATATATACTTGAAGTTGTTCAAACTAGCAATAGTAAGTCAAGACCATTAAATTAGCTGGGGGGGGGGTGGCCGGTAGGGGGGGGGGGGTCAAGGGGACAATTTGGAGGTCAAGTCTCCAAGTTGAATTTACTAGTTCCATGTTTTGTGGTAACATGTGTGCTAATTAATGTTTGTGTATTTTTGTCTCATAAAAATCTATAATACTTGAAAGGGGGGGGGGGGGGGGCGGCAATGGGTATGATTTAGGATAAAATGAGCAGTTTTGATACAGGAGTGTATACATTGTATGTATTGGTTGTTGTTTCGGTGATTAACGAAAGTTATACGTATTTAAACGTAAGTTGTAAAGAATTTACCTTGGGCGCCAGGAAATAATTTTGGAACTTTTGTAATCTTTTTGGAAGTATAAAAATACCTTAAAAAAAATCGTTAAGAGAATTGGGTATATCGGGTGTTAAATTTTTAAATAACGGATATAGTTTGTTGAATTAACAATCGTAAGTAATTTAAGAAAAAGGGAATTGTTTTAGAGTTTAAAATTGTGAACTGGAGCAGGAGCAAGATACTGGAGCGTTGTGGACAAAATATAACCTAAGTCCTAGTGTACTTGGAATTTATTCTAGGCTTTTCACGTCGGTTCAAGTAAGAGTTTATATGCAACTTGTCTTTAGTTAATTGTCAAGATAATAAATTTGAGTTCGGTGAATAGGATTGACCTGAAATTTTGCGGGTTGTGATAGTCTACCACCCATAAAAATGAATCTCGTCCTCGAGATTCAGCCAGTGTTGGTCATTGGAGTGTCGTCGGTGAAGAGATGCAGATACTTTCGACGGATCTGGTCTTCTCGTTCCCAAGTGAACTCGGGACCTCATTGAGAATTCCAGCGAACCATGACGATAGGAATTCTACTATGCTTTAATTGCATGACATCACGATCCATAATTTCTACTGGCTCTTCGATGAAATTAAGTTGTCATCGAGTTGAATCTCTTCTAAAGGAATGAAGAGGGATTCGCCGAACACTTCTTGAGATTAGAAACATGAAAGGTGTTGTGCACACTGCTATGCTCTGGCGGGAGTTCAAGTTTGTATGCCACTGGACCGATTCTTTCTAGAATCTTAAATGGTCCAATATACCTTGGGTTCAATTTCCCACGCTTCCCAAATCGTATCACACCTTTCCAAGGCAATACCTTCAACATTACCATGTCTCCAACTTTGAATTCTAAGGGCTTACGCCTCACATCGGCGTAACTTTTTTGACGATCTCTGGCGGCTTGCAGTCTGTTCCGAATCTGAACAATCTTCTCGGTTGTCTCGTGAATAATTTCTGGGCCGGTAAGTTGAGTATCTCTAAATTCAGCCCAACAGACTGGTGATCGGCATTTCCTACCGTAGAGTGCTTCAAATGGTGCAACCTTTATACTTGTGTGATAACTATTGTTGTAGGAAAACTCAATTAATGGCAAGTGAGTATCCCAACTATTACCAAAATCAATCACACAGGCACGTAGCATGTCTTCGAGTATTTGGATGGTCCTCTCACTTTGCCATCGGTCTGTGGATGGTAGGTTGTACTCATATCGAGACGGGTTCCAAAGGCATCATTAAGCGATTCCCAAAATCTTGAAGTGAATCGACTGTCTCGATCCGAAATGATTGAAACTGGTACACCATGTTTCGAGACAATCTCCTGGATATAGATTCTGGTTAACTTATCCATCTTGTAGGTTTCTTTAATGGGAAAGAAATGAGCTGATTTGGTGAGACGATCAACGATCACCCAAATCGCGTCGTGACCGCTCGGAGTTTTAGGAAGTTTAGTGATGAAGTCCATGGTTATACGCTCCCATTTCCATTGAGGAATCTCTGGTTGCTGTAGTAAATCGGACGGCTTCTGGTATTCGGCCTTAACTTTGGAGCAAGTAAGACATTTGCTAACATAAGTGGCGATGTCGGCCTTCATATTCGGCCACCAATACAGATTTTTGAGGTCTTGGTACATTTTATCGGAACCTGGGTGTATGGAATATTTGGACTTGTGTGATTCGTGCATGATCAACTCTCGTAGGCCACCAAAATGTGGTATCCAACTCCTATCTTTGAAGCATAACATTCCATCGGATCTTTTCACAAAACCATTCTTACTTTCTGGCATACCATGAATTTTCTCCTTAGTTCGGTTCTCCGTCTTAAGTGCCTTGGCCTAAGCCTCACGAATTTTGGATGGAAGAGGTGAACTAATGGTCATACCCAATGATCTTACTCGTAAGGGTTTAAGTCGTTCTTTCCTGCTAAGGGCATCTGCTACTACATTCGCTTTGCTAGGATGATATCGGATCTCGCAATCATAGTCACTAAGTAGTTCTAGCCAACGGCGTTGCCTCATATTAAGATCTTTCTGTTCTAAGATATGTTGAAGACTTTTGTGGTCGGTGTACACTGTACACTTTGTATCGTAGAGGTAATGTCTCCAAATCTTTAGCGCAAAGACAACTGCTCCTAACTCTAAGTCATGAGTGGTGTAATTCATCTCATGAACCTTGAGTTGTTGAGACGCGTAAGCTATAACCTTTTCATTCTACATTAACACTGCCCCAAGTCCTTTATGCGAAGCATCACAACAAACTACAAAGTTTTCCATTCCTTCGGGTAATGCCAAAATTGGCGCGCTGCAAAGTTTTTGCTTCAACAACTAAAAAGCGGATTCTTGTTTCTCTCCCCATTCGTACTTCTAATTCTTCTGCGTTAGCTTGGTTAAAGGCTTCGCTATTTTAGAGAAACTTGTGGAAACCGTAGAGGGGGGGGGGTGAATACGTTTCCATTTAAAAACTTAAAACTTTTTGTATCGAACACCCAATCAAGTGTGACGTAATATGAAAAGTGTCAACTATGGTCATATAACATCTAGAGATGAATAGAGTAAACTACAACACAAGCACAATCAAACCATGACACATACTTAATCAACATAACATAAGCAACTAGCCACACAAACATAAAAGCAATGCAAATATAAATATAAAGCGATAAAGAATGAAATATGTTGGGAATTATGTGTTTCTGAGTTTCTACTGCTGATTATAGTTTCTACTGTTAGTTATGTAGTTAGTACTGCTAGTGTTAAGTTAGTACTGTTAGTGTTAGAAAGGTAATGCTAGCGTATTGAGATAGTACTGCTTATGTGATATACATGAGTTATTATTAGAATAGATATACAGAGATATGCATTGAGTTATATTAGGAAAAGATGTGTAATATCTCTTCATACGGTTTGTAAGCTATTAGGGTTTCCTTGGTGTATAAAAGGAACCTTACGGCATTAGAACAAGGTAATCTCTTGTGTGTCTTTGTCGTGTGAGTTTTTAGTAATCAATAGTTAGTAATCTGTAACCTAAGCAGATTAATAGTAATCAAAAGTATTTTTATATTATTCATTGTTCTTCTTAGCAATACGAGTTAGTTTCCGCATAACTTATATTGTTTGTAGTCATTGTTTCTCTTGTAGTTAGTTTGGATATATCCAGATTGACTACCATCCTTAACAGGCTAGAAAGACCCATTCAGATTTGGGACCAACAAGTGGTATCAGAGCTTGTTGAGAAACTCTGAGTAAGAAGAACCAAAACAGATCCGGGATAATGGCAGGAGAAGAAGAAGTTCATAAGATTGAAAACAATGAAAACAACAACCAAACACCACCACAAACACAAACACAACAAATTCCTCATACCATGTCATCCATTAAACTCCCTGTTCTGAAGAAAGGAGAATATGACATATGGGCCATGAAGATGGATCATTACTTAAGTCACACTGACTACTCTCTGTGGGAAGTGATACAGAATGGCAATGGTCCTGTTTCAAAACCACTTTATTGATGGCAATACCAGAAGATCACTTAGCCAAATTTCACAAGATGACTGATGCTAAAGAGATGTGGGATGCTGTCAAATCCAGATTTGGTGGGAATGATGAATCCAAGAAGATGCAGAAGTATATTCTGAAGCAACAGTTTGAAAGTTTTTCTGTATCCAACTCAGAAGGATTACACAAAGGGTATGATAGGTTTCAAAGCCTTTTGAGTCAACTTGAAATTCATGGTGCAGGTGTCTCAGCTGAAGATGCCAATTAAAAGTTTCTTAGGGCTTTACCTTCCTCCTGGTCCCAAGTATCCTTGATCTTGAGGACTAAGCCAGGAATTGATACTCTCAGTTTTGATGATCTGTATAACAACCTTAGGGTTTTTGAACGTGATGTTAAAGGCTCAATTGGATCATCCTCTGGCACACAGAATGTGACATTTGTTTCTTCTGAAAGCACTATCAGTACTAATGGAGTTAGTACTGCTCATAGTATTTCTACTTCTTCTGGCTATAACTCACAAAGGGAAGGATCTTCATCATATACTGATGATCTAATGCACTCTTTCTTTTCTAATCAATCCAGTGCTCCACAACTGGATCATGAAGATCTAGAACAGATTGATGAGTATGATCTAGAAGAGATGGACTTAAAATGGCAAGTGGCCATGATTTCCATGAGGCTAAAGAAGTTTCACAAGAAGACAGGAAGAAAGCTGAAGTTTGATGCACTGGAACCAGTTGGCTTTGACAAGACCAAAGTTGAGTGCTTCAATTGTCATAAGTTAGGGCACTTTGCTAGAGAGTGCAGATCAAAGGGCAATCAAGAAAGCAGAAAGAGAGATGCAGGGAAAAATGGATACAAAGCAAAGGAACCTGCAAAGTTTGATGAAGCCAAAGCCTTGGTAACTGTTGATGGAGATGTGATTAATTGGTCTGGCTATTCTGAAGAAGACACTGACAACCATGCTTTGATGGCTCTCAATGAGGTACAATCTTGTTCAAAAGAATGTATAGAATCTTATGCTAAGCTTAAACAATTATATAATGAACAAAGAGAACAACTTGGTGATGCTAGCATAGAAATACAAGCCTACACTCAAGCCTTAAAAAAGGTAGAAGCTCGATTAGGTTGTCATCAAAGAAATCAAGTCATTTATGAAGAAAAACTTAGGTTTATGAAAATTGATTTAGATGCTAAAACTGATGAGCTTATATTCCATAAGAAACTATTAGCTGCTGCTGAAAAAGAAAAAGAGGAACTAAAAACCAGAGTTCAAACTTGGCAAAGTTCTTCTAAAAATCTTAGTAAACTAATAGATTCTCAAATGAGTTCAAATGACAAATCTGGGCTTGGGTATGGAGATAATTTACATAAAGGAGTACTGAGTTATGAGCAAGAAATGTTTGAAAGTGTATTCAATATTAGTGATAGTGATGTAGAAGATGTTCCTTTAAATGATAGATTTGAAAAAATTGAAGGAATGCATGCAGTTCCTCCTCCAATCACAGGAATTTATATGCCTCCTAGAGATGATATTGAAATAGATGAGTCAAAGTTTACATATGGTCCAAAACAGACTAAAACTTGTGAAACAGATGCTGAAACTAGTAAAATAGATGCTAAAACCACTGATGTTGCTTTTTCTTGTGAAGAATCAACTGAGTCTACGCCTAATTCAGTTATCAATGAACCCGAAGTAGTTAGTGAACCAAAAGTTTGGTATGATGCTCCTATCATTGTGGAGTATGAATCTGATAGTGAAGATGAATATGTGTGTAAAGCCTCTGTTGAATAGGAGAAACCTAGTTGTGCTAATTCTGTTGAGCATGTAAAAACTCCTAGGAAAACTGTTAAGGAACAAGACACATATAGTGGGTCAAGGACTCAAAGGTTTGGTTTGGGATATGGTGTCACTAGAAAATCATGTTTTGTATGTGGAAGTTTTAGTCATCTTATTAGAGATTGTGATTTTCATGAGAAAAGAATGGCTAAACAGGTTAAGGTTAAAAGTGTTGTTAAAAGTGAGATTAGACCAGTATGGAACACTGTTGATAGGGTGAATAAACAAAACTTTTCAAACCATAAGACTCACCCTAAGAGTAATAAGAACTTTGTTCCATCAGCAGTATTAACTAGATCTGGCAAAATAGCAATTCCTACTGCTAGGCCAAATTCAGTTCCTACTGCTAGGCCATTTTCAGTTACTACCGCTAGAAGAAATTTTAAACCAAAATTAACTGGAGTGATACACTTAAAAGGCAAAATGGTTTTCACAAAACTCATTCACCTGTTAGAAGGCCTTTTTACAATGAAACAGTATATAATAACATGATTAGGAAACCAAAAGTTACTACTTCTAAGGTAAATCATGTTTCTACTGCTGGGACACAAGCAGTGATTAATACTGTTAAGGGAAATAAGGGAAATGTTGTAAAGGCCTCAGCATGTTGGCCTTGGAATCATAGACAAAATTAATATACATATAGATCCAAAAGCAACAGTGGATCATGTTCTTAAAAGGCATTCAAGTATAATGATCCACAAGGCCGACTCAAGTCATCTATGGCTTGGGTCCTTCAGAAAAACTGATTTTTCTTAATTGATGTGCAGGGTACTTCACATGGAGCTTTAAAGGATAAAGGAATTGTGGATAGTGGATGTTCCCGGCATATGACTGGAAACAAGGCTTACCTCTTTGATTATAAAGAATTTAGAGGTGGCTCAGTTGCTTTTTGAGGTAGTAAAGGTCAAATTATTGGTAAAGGGACTATTAAAACTGGAAATTTAGATTTTGAGGATGTGTATTTTGTGAAAGAACTAGAGCATTTCAATCTCTTTTCTGTGTCAAAAATTTGTGACAAGAAGAACAAAGTTCTTTTCACTGAAACTGAGTGTTTTTGTTATCTCCTAATTTTAAGTTACCTGATGAAAATCAAGTATTACTTAAAATCCCTAGGCAACACAATATGTACAATTTCAATCTAAAGAACATTGTTCCTTTTAGAGGTTTAGCTTGTTTGATTACAAAAGCCACAGTTGATGAATTTAATAAATGGCACAGAAGGCTTGGTCATGTAAATTTTAAAAACCTAAGCAAACTTGTGAAGGGAAATCTTGTTAGAGGTTTACCTTCCAAGATTTTTCAAAATGACCATACCTGTGTTGCTTGTCAGAAAGGAAAGCAACACAAGGCCTCCTGTAAGGCTAAATTAATGAGTTCTGTTAGTCAACCCTTACAGATTTTGCATATGGACTTGTTTGGACCCACATCTATAAGGAGTATAAATCATAAGACCTATTGTTTGGTAATCACTGATGACTTCAGTAGGTTTAGTTGGGTGTTCTTTTTGGGTTCTAAGGATGAAACTGCTGAGATTCTTAAAAGGTTTGTTAGGCAGATAGAGAACCAATTAGATCACAGAGTTAAGATTTTTAGGTGTGATAATGGAACAGAATTCAAAAACAAGGATCTAAATGAATTCTGTGCACTCAAGGGAATCAAGAGGGAATATAGCAATGCTAGAACTCCACAACAAAATGGAGTTGCAGAATGGAAGAATAGGACCTGGATTGAGGCTGCTAGAACATTGCTAGTAGATTCATTGCTACCTAGCATCTTTTGGGCTGAAGCAGTTAGTACTGTTTGCTATGTTCTTAATAGGGTATTAATGACCAAACCTCAAAATAAAACACCATATGAGCTTTTAACTGGCAAGATTCCCATTATAAGTTACTTAAGACCTTTTAGGTGCCATGTGACTATTTTGAATACACTTGGCCACTTAGGAAAGTTTGATGGGAAGTCTGATTCTGGATTTTTGGTTGGATGCTCTATAAGCAGTAAGGCATTTAGGGTGTATAATTTGGAGACTCAGAAAGTAGAAGAGAACTTGCATGTAGAGTTTCTTGAGAATAAACCTAATGTCGCAGGAAAAGGACATGCATGGATGTTTGATCTTGATTATTCAACAAATTCTATGAATTATATGCCTGTTTGTTGATGAGTGTGTAAATACTCATCATTTTATACCCATAAAAGACACAAAAATGACCAAAAACACCCAAATTATACTGCAGATATCCTTGGTTTGTGTTTTATATGTTTCAGGTACAAAAGGATTGAAAACGAGGCAAAACAGGCAAAAATCGAGCACAAGATTGGAAAGTCGTGAAGAACCGAAGTCGGGAAAAGGATTTATGAGTTTGGACCAAGAAATTTGTTCAAGTGTCAAAAGTCAACCCCCAAGATAATCAAAATGACAGAATTGGTCCCTTGGAATAAATTTCCAGATTTGGCAGAAATAGTCCCTCCAAGCTAAATCCCATTTCAAGTTTAATCCTTTTAACTTAATTAAACCTTATCCCTAAAAATCCAAAACAAATAAAAAAACCCAATCCCAAAAACAAAATAACCCAACCCCGTCCCCTATTTTAGCTAAACCAGGTTTGACTTTGGTCAGACCCATCCTCAATACCACAAACCCGCCAAAACTAAAACCACCATTTCCCCACCTTCCCCCTGACAAAACCACCCTCCCCCTCACCCTGCTTCTCCTCCTTCTCCTCCTTCTCCACTCCACCTACCCAGTCCAAAAAGCATTTAATGCTTCCTTCTCCTCACAAGCAATCCAGTACCAAGTGGGATTTCCACTAAACTCAATTTGGCACCAAAAATACCAATCAAAGGCTGAGATGATATCCAACCAATCCAATGGTGCAGAACTGCTCAGAGATGAAGACAAAGGATTTCCCAACATCTAAATAGTATAAATAGGGCATTTTGTAGCCAAAAATTGGCATGTAGATTTTTAGTTTTAGTCGTATTTTTAGTTAAGTCTTTAGTCTTTAGAAATTTAAGCTTCCTGTTTCATTTTAAGTTTGTTTAAGCACTTTTGTTATTAATCTACTCAGTATTGTACTCATTTTCTAAGTTAATGAAATTTCAATTTTTCAAAATTTACTGTTAATCCAAATTCAGTCCATTGGTTGTTAAAAAGCTTAAATATTGTTTCTAAAAGCTTATATAAGCTCATTAGAGCTTCTTGTAAGCTTATGTTAGTTAAGTACTGTTCTAATTCCAAAATACCAAAAAGTCAACAGAAAGTCAAAGATGGGTCAAATTAAGCACTTATGGACGATGGGCAGAAATGGAAGGTCCCATGGTATTTACTAGCTTGTCTATGACAAGCTAGAGCTTGTAGATAAGCTCTTAAGAGCATTTATACCCTGTTTAAGCAAGGGCAGTTGTGAGTTAACTTCAGTCATTTTTCCTTTTTACTATTCATCTGCTTATTTAGTACTTATTCTCCTTTTCTGTTCTTATTTGTGCTATTTGATGTTAATTGAGGCTAGTTTAATGGTTAATTCAAGCTTAATCTTATTTTGACTTAAAAAGCTAAAAAAGACCAAAATTAGCTTAGAACTAGTATAGCTTAGTGTAGTGCTTATTTTCAGTTTAAAACTTGTTTTTAGTACTTAATCCAACTTAGAATAGGTGTTTCTTTCAAATTTGTAGTTTAAAATAGGACTTAGAACCCTTAATCTCAAAATCAGTCACTATAAGGGGTGTTTGGTTTAAAGCTGAAACTGGGTCAATATGGTTAGGCACTGTTCATGTGCAAATGTGGAAGTCTAAATCTTGCTTAAATTAAGCTAGAAAAGTTGTTTGTTAGTTATTTTGGCCTGATTTGGTTGATTCCTTGGTTTTGAGTTATATAGTGTAAACTTACTTAGGAATCTGATCAAATAAGCTATCCACAGCCATTAGCTTTTTCTATCCCATCTTTTGCTCATTTTATGTCCATTATAGTGCATATAGTAGGTTTGCATGAGTTGGTTAAATCTCATTAGCCATTGAATGGGTTTGACCCATTTTGCAAGTCTGCATAGAATGAGATGCATATGTGCAGTCTGCAAAAAGCCAAATAAATGCTTATCTTGGATCCCCAATGCCTGATTTCATGTTTCTCATTTGTTAGCTTGTTAAACTAATCTGTTGCATCAATTTTTAAATTAATCTTAGCTTATTGTAGCTTAAAATCACTTTTTAAATTCTCTTCAGTAACACTTAGGCTAAAATTTAGATTTTTAGGTTTTTAGCTTTTATTTTTGATCTTTAATTTATTGATTATAAGTTGTTATAAGCTGAGATTTGGCACACTTGGACTTAGCTTGCTGTTCTAGTTATTAGTAATTTTTATAAATTTTTAGAAGTAGCTTTTAATAGCTTTTTGCTGGCTTAAAATCACCCAAATTTGCCCTATGCCATGATGTACTCAGCAGACCTCAGTGCTTATTTGGGTTGATTGGAGCTTATTTTCTTGTTCTCTTGGCTTATTTTGAGATATTTGTTTACATTAGATGATGCTTAGTTAGTCCTCAGCTTATTTCAGTTCTTCTTGTAGCTTATTTTAGCTTATAGCTTATTTTTTATCTATTGCCTTAGCTCCATTTCTAGTTAAATAGCCCACTGATCTGTCCACAGCTTATTTCTGAGCTTTTTGTGGCTTTTCAGTAATAGTTGTAGTTTAGAAAAATGCTTATTTTGTTGTGCTTATTGAGACTGTAAAAAGAAAAACTCAAAAATAAAATAAAAGCAAAAAAAAAGCTGAGGCCAGGATTCGAAACTGGGACCTCAGCCTCACACAAGCACACCAACACCAACTGCCCTTGGGTCTTTTTCTGTTCTTCTTCCTTTCTTTATTTCTTTTAACCTTTGTTTCATTCTTATAGCTTATTTCAACTTTAGCTTATTTCCAGCTTATCTGGATAAGCTGGAACCCCAAGCTTATTTTTCTTACAATCAGTACATCAATTAGGACTTTTTTAGAATTTTTCATAATTTTCCATTTTCATTTCGTATTTTTAATTTATTTTTCTTTTAAATTTAGTTTTTAATTCATAATAAAAAATTTAAAAGTAAAAAAAAAATATAAATCTTTTTCCCAAAATTTTCTTTTGTCATATAGATCTTAGGAAAAATAAATTTTCACTTGTAGGGTTAATTTTCAAAGATTTTAGTTTTTAAACTCGTTTTAGGAATTCCTGGTTAACGTTTTTAACGTAATTTGGTTTTCATTTTAATTTCTTTGAACATTTGTTTTCCATATCTCATTAGAATATTAAAAACACAAAAACCCAAATCCATCCTTCAAGCACTTTAATTCCAAGCCTTACACGATATCCTCGATTCCAACCTCGCTGGGACACGACCCGGGTAACACTTGCCCGGTATCTCATATCGTATTCACGGGTTTTGCTAGTTGGCCTTTTTCCTAAAGGGTTGACTTGTCAATTCCCGCGTATCACGCGTATATGTCTAATGATATTTATATGTATATTTAGCACGGATCATTAGTGCAGAGAATCAAGCTAACAAAAATGCAGGTCCACAAGAAGCTAATCCAAATGCAGGTACACAAGAAGATATCAATTCAAGTGACTCTTCTGAGGAATCTTTTGTGCTGCCTTTCTTGTCCAATTACTCTCCAAATGTCAAGAGTTCAAGTGGAAAGTTTGATGCTAATTCAAAGTCTGATTCTAAGTCTGATGACACAGAAGATCAAGCTTTTCTAGATGAGCTAGAAAGGCTTACAAGACAAGAGGAGGAAGCTGATGATACTTTTCCAAAGAAATCAACCAGCAGTACAAACCTAGTTACTACTTCTAGCACATCAGATTGTACTGCTAGTTCTTCAAGAGTTTCTGATGATGATGATTTATCATATCCTGATCTAACCAAAGATGTTCTTCAAGATGATGTAATGCCTGGTCTTGCGGATATTTATGCTAGTCAAAGAGATGGAATTTTCTCTAGTGCATCCTATGATGATGAAGGTGTAGTGACTGATTTCTCAGATTTGGAAGACAAAGTGGATGGTTGTTCTATTCCTACATCAAGAGTACATACTATTCATCCTATATCTCAAATTCTTGGAGATCCAAGTTCTGCAGTTCAGACTAGGAGCAGAGTGAACACGAATTCTGGAGCCCATGCTTTTGTCAGCTACATTCAAAAGCAAAGAAGAAATAATCATAAGGACTTCCAACATTGTCTGTTTGCTTGTTTTCTCTCTCAGATTGAACCCAAGGCTATCTCTCAAGCACTTGCAGAAGAAAGTTGGGTTGATGCTATGCAAGAGGAGCTCTTGCAGTTCAAGTTGCAGAAGGTATGGATTCTTGTAGATTTGCCACCTGAGAAGAAAGCAAATGGAACCAAGTGGGTCTACAGAATTAAGAAGGATGAAAGAGGTGTAGTAGTGAGAAATAAGGCAGGTTAGTTGCTCAGGGCTACAGACAAGAGGAAGGGATAGACTATGATGAAGTTTTTGCACCTGTGGCTAGGATTGAAGCCATCAGGATCTTCTTGGCATTTGCTTCATATAAGGGGTTCATAGTTTATCAAATGGATGTAAAAAGTGCTTTCCTGTATGGCACAATTGATGAGGAGGTGTATGTGTCTCAACCTCCAGGTTTTGTAGATCCTAAATCCCCAAAGAAGGTTTACAAAGTTGTGAAAGCTTTGTATGGTTTACACCAAGCTCCTAGAGCTTGGTATGCTACTTTATCTTCTTTTCTGTTGAAGAATGGTTTTAAAAGTGATATTCTGTTGGTGCAAGTCTATGTAGATGATATCATTTTTGGTTCTACTAAGAAGTCTTGGTATGAAGAGTTTGAAGCATTAATGAAGAGCAAGTTCCAGATGAGTTCTATGGGAGAGCTCACCTTCTTTCTTGGATTACAAGTCAAACAGCAAGCAGATGGAATTTTTATAAGTCAGGATAAATATGTTGCAAAAATCCTGAAGAAGTTTGATTTTGATAATGTCAAAACTGCCAGTACCCACATGGAATCAAAGAAGCCATTGGTTAAGGATGAAAAAGCAGCAGATGTAGATGTGCATCTTTATAGGTCCATGATTGGATCTTTAATGTATTTGACTGCTTCTAGGCCTAACATTATGTTTGCAGTATGTGCTTGTTCTAGGTATCAAGTAACTCCAAAGACTTCACATCTTCATGCAGTGAAAGGATCTTTAGATATCTCAAAGGCCATCCAAAACTAGGTCTTTGGTATCCTAAAGTCTCCTCATTTGGTTTGGAAGCTTACTCTGGCAGTGATTATGCTGGTGCTAGTCTTGATAGGAAATCCACAACAGGAGGTTGTCAATTTCTTGGTAGAAGACTTATCTCACGGCAATGTAAGAAGCAAACCATTGTAGCTACCTCTACAACTGAAGTAGAATATGTTGCTGCTGCTAACTGCTGTGGACAAGTTTTGTGGATTCAAAATCAGATGTTAGATTATGGTTTCAACTTCATGAACACAAAGATCTACATTGATAATGAGAGCACTAACTGCATTGTGAAGAATCCTGTATTTCACTCCAAAACCAAGCACATTGAAATTAGGCACCACTTCATTAGAGATGCTTATGAGAAGAAGCTGGTTCAGGTGTTTAAGAATCATACTAATGATAATGTGGCTAATCTTTTAACCAAAGCCTTTGATGTTACCAGGTTCCATTACTTGGTTGTAAACATTGGAATGCTAAATCTATAGATGCATTGGTTCAGGGGAGGGAAATAGGCAGGTAATTACCTTTAAAGATGATTATGGGAAAATTTTGTGAAGGTTATGGAGAATGTATCCAAACAGGGGAGGAAAAAGTTGAAAAAGTTGAGATGATTTTGATACTGTTCTTAGTAAAGAAATGGATTACACATATAAAGTGAAGAAGTAGAAATTTCTTTATACTGCTAGTACAAAAGTTTCTACTGATGTTAAGGAAAATGATGTCTTTTAAGAAGCAAAGTAAAGAGTTGTGACATGTTTTGGAAATCTGAAAGCTGCAATGGAATGAGAAGGATCTTTGAGTGTTGGCACCTCTACCATACAACAAATGGTCATCAGTTCACCATGTCTAACAGACATCAAGAACTGACTAGTCCAGAGCAAACGGTTTCTGGTAAAGACTTCTCAAATCCGTTAATGGCTGATAGTTTGCCAAAAACTATATGGTTATCAACTCACCATGCTTCATTGTGAAGAGTTGGCTAGTCCAAAGAAAATGGCTCTTGGTAAAGACATCTCAAATCCGTTGATGGTTGATAGTTTACCCAAAACTATATGGTAATCAACGCACCATGTTGCTATAATAAAGTATTGGCTATTCCAGAGCAAACGGCTACTGGTAAAGAAATATCAAATCCGTTTATGGCTGGTAGTTTGCCAAAAACTACAAAGCCAACTTTGTTGGTATTGCTGTGATCATATTATTGTTGTGTTGCTGTACATGAAGATTATCTGGATAGCTGGTTAAAGACAAAAGAGTTCAAAATCATCAAGAAGATATTTGAAGAACAGAGTGTTTGGACACATCCTCCAAAAGAGAACACAAGAAACCAAAAGAGATCAAGAGATCAAGAGAAGCTTAAAGAAAACACATAATCTGAAGAAACATGAAGATCAACAAGTGAACATCATGTTTAAATTGTAGAAACTTAGTGATTTGCAGAGAAATCATAAGTTTAGGGGAGGATTGTTGGGAATTATGTGTTTCTGAGTTTCTGCTGCTGATTCTAGTTTCTACTGTTAGTTATGTAGTTAGTACTGTTAGTGTTAGAAAGGTACTGCTAGCGTATTGAGATAGTACTGCTTATGTGATATACATGAGTTATTATTAGAAAAGATATGCAGAGATATGCATTCAGTTATATTAGGAAGAGATGTGTAATATCTCTTCACACGGTTTGTAAACTATTAGGGTTTCCTTGGTGTATAAAAGGAACCTTACGGCATTAGAACAAGGTAATCTCTTGTGTGTCTTTGTCGTGTGAGTTTTTAGTAATCAATAGTTAGTAATCTGTAACCTAAGCAGATTAATAGTAATTGAAAGTATTTTTATATTATTCATTGTTCTTCTTAGCAATACAAGTTAGTTTCCGCATAACTTATATTGTTTGTAGTCATTGTTTCTCTTGTAGTTAGTTTGGATATATCCAGATTGGCTACCACCCTTAACAGGCTAGAAAGACCCATTCAGATTTGGGACCAACAAAATGAAAGTAAAGAGATAAGTAAGAAGGCGCAAACCGGACACGGTGATTTATAGTGGTTCGGTCACGAAGCTCCTCTTCGCCCTACTCCACTCCCCAAGTACCCAACCCGAGAGTTACTTCACTAATCAACAAGCTCTCTTCAGGCAGAGAAAACTGTACACGTCGCTTATCCTATTTCCGAAACTAAGCTAGATGTCGAGTGCTAATCTTTGCTAGCACCAATCTACCACGATCTACCCGATCTACCCTTGATCCACTTGATCAATACACAAGCCCAATGGATTCAAGAGATCTCCAAGATCTCAACTAGATCACAATGATCTACTCCCACTTGACTCGATCTACCCAATGTACCCTTGAACTTCTTGATCAATCACACAAGACCACAAGCTTCAAGAGATCTCCAAGATCTCGACAAGATCACAATGATCAACCCTCACTTGACTCAATCTACCCTATCTACCTTTGATCAACACACTAGCCCAATGGCTACTAGAAATATTCAATATCTCTATAAGATCACAATGATCTTCCCTCACAAATTCTCAAAAGAAAAATGATCTTGATGTATGCTATGATACAATCAAGAGTGTAACAAATGTTACAAGTGCTTCTACCTACAACTACAACACTTTGTATCTACTTGGATACCTTGTGTTCTTCTCTTGCACATGAAGAGGAATGACAACACTTTGTATCTACTTGGATACCTTGTGTTCTTCTCTTGCACTTGAAGATGAATGAAGAGGATCTCTTGGTGGAATGAAAGGATCACTCTTAAACAAACTAAGACTCTCTAAATGATCAAAGAAAGTGTTCTAAGTGAGGAGGGATTAGACCAGAGAAAACTGACTGGAAAAATCAATTTGGAAGTGTAAAATGGTCCACTATTTATAGGCAAGGGGAAAACTAGCCGTTACAGAGGCACGGCTCCACTAATTGTCAGAAGGCTCCACTAAATTTAGTGGAGCCGTCGGTACTTTAGTGGTACCGTGGACGCTCATCCGTTTGTTTTTAGTGGGGAGGGTTTATTTGGGAATGTTTGGAGCTGTTTTGGAGGGAAAATTGACTGTTGGGATTTTTGAACTTATTTTTCAAAATAAAACATTTCTTTTTAATTCAAAAATAATTTGTAAAATATATTTTTGAGAAAATGTTTTGTCATATTAAAAATGTGAAGTTTAGAAAAATATAATCCTTTGATCATTTGTCAAGTAGTAGATTTGTTTGTCCATACCTTAAGTGATTTACGTCGGGATGGAAGTCTACGACTTCGTTGAAGCATACTTGAGACGTCGGGAGGTGTTGATGTAAGTATGTATTGATGATTTGTGTTTACAAGTAACTTGCACATTTTACGTTATGTATTACAAGTTACATGTTTGTCATTATTAAAACCGAAGAAACCGTTTAGTTTAAATATCGTAATATTTGCACTAACAATCTCCCTCTCTTTGATGATGACAAATATGTAAACCGTAACACACAGTAAAATGTAAAAGTTACCTGTTTACACTCCCTTCTCCCCCTTTTGTCGAAGCAAAAAGGTAGTTGCCTCGAGCGCTCCCTTAAATTCACTCCCTACTCCCCCTTATTGAACTACTTTCCTTTCTCCCCATAAAGGCGAGCTTGGATCATCCCAGTGAAGTCTTCTATCACCACTCGTGAAGATGACTCAATGCTACGTATTTAAATACCCCCGAGCTCCCCTTAGCTCAATGCTCCCCTATGGTGACTTAATCCCCTTGTTTATTTACCTTAGTATCTAGCGGATCCATGGATCAAATTCTTACAAAGGCTTTAACTACATCAAGGGTTAGCTTCGTGCAACATAATATATAACAGTATAGGAGCAACATTATAGGGATATAATACACATAGTAAGACATGCAAGGGTTAAACTATGTGAGTGACACAACCTAAAAGTGTGCCAAAAGGGTAAAGACCAAAAAGAAAGCCCAAGAAAGTTGAGCGACACAAAAAGATGAATGCATATAGCAATTCAAAGACACTTGAGTGTCATAACCCGACCGACAACCTAAGGTGTAATTGTTCAATCAATCACACTAACAAGAACGAGATTCGTTCGTTGACTGACACACAAAATGACTTCTTCCAAGTTATCATTGGGAAGGCAAGTTCTAACAAACCTTTTGAACAACATAATCATCTACCTAAGATGATTGGTGTTAGGATGGTTTAGATTAATATATCGTTTGCACTGACAATGATATATTTCAAAAGAGAAAAAGAAAGGTGCATGTGATCCTAACAGGGTTGTTGGTGGATATCTCTAACGGGGTTGAGGTAACGAAGTTCTGGATTTCTAGTTTGGATGATCCTAGTTGTGTGTTAGAGGTGCATGAAGGGTTTCGTGTGTTTGTGAGGATTGAAGGTTGTTGAACTAAGTATCACTTATCTAAAGTGAGGAATAGTTGTAGGGTTTGAGTGTGATGATCGATGGGTTGAAGGTTCTTAGACTAACTATCACAGTCAAGAGTGAAGTGTAGCTAAAAGGTTTGAGTGGGATTGATATAAGGGTTGAAGGTTTTTAGACTAACTATCACTGTCAAGAGTGAAGTGTAGCTAAAAGGTTTGAGTGGGATTGATATAAGGGTTAAAGGTTTTGAAACTAAATATCACTGTCAAGAGTGAAGTTTAGTTATAAGGGTTGAGTGTGATGAAGAATGATGTTAATGTAAGGTTTGAAGATGAGATGCAAGATAAGCTTGCAATGGTGATGCCTTATATAGGCAAGAGTTGTGGGATTCGAACTAAAGTTGGTGGTGGTGTCCTATGGTGTAATGAGGAAATCTCAGGGTGTATATGAGTTTGCAAAATTTTGCAGGTTTGAGGTTAGGGATGCAGGGATCTAGAGGAAATAGTGAAAATTCGTCAAACATAGGCACAGTACCACTAAATACCACACGGTACCATTAAATTTAACGGTACCGTGGCCTATTTAACGGTACCGTGACCTGGAAGTCACGAATTTTCCTGTGCAGCCTAGTTCTGGGCAGCTAAAGGGAAGTTTCTAGGAAATAAGAACCACATTTGTGAGTTCTTGAGAGTGTTTGTTGAAAGACTATATGAGTGTGTTTTCGCTCCCCCTTAATCTATGACCATCCGGACAAGATGTGAGAAAAAAAATAAAGGGGAAAACATACGTTGATGGAAGCGATGAGCTTAGCAACGTCATGAAAAGTAGTGGATAGCATACAATAAACTTCACCTTTGAAGTCATGTAGCTCTTCTCAATCATTGTGAATATTCATAGAACATTCATATGATGAGGCATATGATCACTTGGAGATATCCTAAGGGTTAAGAAGATAAAATCTTCAGGGTTGTGAGGTTAATGATAAGGTTTGATAAGGTTCTAGTGGGGTTATCTCAACTTATCCTAGCGGTCCTTTGCTTGAAGTATGTGGAAGGTGAGTGGGATACGGAAGCATTAGTAGTGTAGAACTTAAGGTTGAAAAGTGTAGATAAGTTGGGAAGATAATGGATACGAAAGTAACCATACATATGGTGTGTTCAGTACCATGCGGAAGTGAGAGAGGAAAAATCTAAGGAGTCAGAAGATAGACATAATCTATTCTGATAGGAGATGGTTCTGGTTCAAGACTACATCGAGTGGGTTTCGATAGTGCTTTTGAAACAGTGAGAATAAACTGTCTCAGCAGACAACGGTCCAACGGTACCGTTAAATTTAGCGGTACCGTCCCCTATTTAAGGGTACCGTGACCTGTTGAGGTCAGTTTTGACCCAGAATTAGATTTTTGACAAAGAAATTTCACATATGTTGTGATTTTTCTGGACTTTAGATTAAAGGAATTTATACCAAATAAATTCTTTTATGAATGAATCCAACGGGATTCGATGAACGTTGATCGAGAATGAGAGATGACATTTAATAGCATTTCGCAAATTAAATATACTTTAAATATTTCGGATGAAATATTTAAGTTGTTATTGGAATTTAAGAGGATTTTACGAATAAATCTCGCTGATTTAGAGAGAATTTTCGACACTAGGATATAATTTATACCTAATAAATTCTTTAAACGGTACTGGACGAGAAGAGATGACTTTTATATTTTCGAGGAAATACATAGGTAGTCATTAGAGCGATGTGAAGGATGACTTAATATTTTCTGTAAAATATCTAAAAACTCATGAGACGAGACACAAGATAGACTTGACATTTCCAGTGAAATTTCTAAAAGTCATGGGACGAGATGGAGGGAATGACTTGATATTTCCAGTGAAACATCTAAAAGTCATGACACGAAATAGAAGAGATGATCTCAATATTTCCAGTGAAATATTCAAGTGATCATACGAGGAACATGAAAGATAACTTAATGTTCCCGGTGAAATATTTAGAAGTCTTGAGATGAGACACAAGGAATGACTTGTTATTTCCAGTGAAATATCTAAAAGTCATGGGACGAGATAGAGGGAATGACTTGATATTTCCAGTGAAACATCTAAAAGTAATGAGACGAAATAGATGAGATGATCTCAATATTTCCAATGAAATATTTAAGTGATCATGCGAGGAACGTGAGGGATGACTTAATATTTCCAGTGAAATATTTAAGTAGTCATGAGAGGGATTTAAAGAATGACTCAATATTTCCAGTGAAATATTTAAAGAGTCATGAGACGAGACGAACGAGATGATTACAATATTTCCAGTGAAATATTCAAGTAGTCATAAGAGGGGTACGAGGGATGACTTTAATATTTCCAGTGAAATATTTAAATAGTCATAAGATTTATGGAATATGTTCCATCATTCCTAGACCTAGACGAAGATAGTTAGAGGATTCTCGTTTGAGAGGTTTGGTTGATTTACGGATTTCGATGTGCTTCGCATGTGATTGTTTCACGGGGTTTTGAAAGATGTAAAGCTAGGCCTATGGTGCTGATTCGTAGTAGGGTTTGGGATCTTAAGACGTGTATATTCACACGAGGATGAAAGGAACTACTAATCACTTATATAGTAACTCGTGAGTCCTTTGTCACCCGAGGGTAGATATTAGCTTTTAGCTTTTGGACGAGCGTTTTAACATATGTTGTTAAAAGGCTTGACTATGATGTTTCGGATATGATATTAAACTTACTTGAATATTTCGGATGAAATATTTAAGTTGTCAAACCTACTCCGAGTTCTACTAGGTTTGTATCTAACCTTCCCATGACAAAAGGATGTATTACTTGGAAGAAGGCAAAGTGATGACTGGGGAATTAGGACAACTTCGCGACTACTTAAAATTATAGGTTTTGACACTAGTGTATGACTCTATGACTTCTAAGGGTTCATAGTGATAGACATACCTAATTCCTAATGTGTTAAAAGGACATAGTGTGGGTGCAAACTTTACAAGCAAATCATGTAAAATGCACATAAGGAATAAATGCAAACATCATGCAAAACATGATAATCATTTAGCATTTAAGATCATGAAGACATTTAATCATATCTTATGAGAACATGTTATCATTTTAAAACACATATGTGGGATGCAAGCAATCTAGGTTTGCTAAGGAAGATCCTAATTACCACTTGTTCAAAATGAAATCCTAACGGGAGATAAAGTTCACCGATGTAAACTATCTCTAGTCAAATATAGGAATGAAAAATTTTCAAGTTAGAGAATGAGTATGAGACTATCACTAGTGGTACTCAATTCAGGCTAAACACGACCATTTTTACGGGTTATACCACGAACCCAACTTCTCTCCTAGAAGCAATTCAACCGTTAGGTCAAATTGAATTTCTAGTGCGATAGGTTCTCCAGTAGTCATTCTCATGTTAGAAAAACTCAAATTCCTATATTTTCCTATCGAAGTATAGCAAAGATGATGTTAGCTTATTTTGCTAATACAGGGCCTAATATGACTCAACTAACCATACTTCGAAAGTCGGTTAAGAAAATGACATGTCTTACACAACTCCTAACAAAGGCAAGCGAAATGTTTTAATTTCGTGTTTGAGATTTAGAGGTTATTTGATGGAGATGGTGCATTTTATGATCTCTTGGACAACATCTTTGTTTGTTGAGTTGTTACATGTTATTTTAACATGATTTGGTTTCCTAGAACCAAGAGACACTCTAATGTGATACAATGTAGAATCTACTACATCGTGTATGTTTCAAGAATGCTCCTTTGCATATCTTGAGAAAAGAATCTATTAAAGGTTACTTACCTTAATAGATCTTGTGAAATGACTTACCTTAATAGATCTTGTGAAATGAGACATATTATATCTTTCAACAAATATGCTTTTCTAAGAGGAAACTTATCACTCTTACGAATGCTTAGTAAAACAAGTATTTTAGTGTATGACCAATTTTACTTGTTTATGCAATGAAACATGTTGTATTTGGTTATTATTCAAATCTAATATCCTATATTTATTAACAAGATGCAATGTATTCTCTTGAAACATAACCATTCATGTTACAAAGAAAATAAGATGCATAGGATATAAGTTATCCTTTGTCAATCTTTTGATAAGAGAAATACATGTGATATTCTCAAAGATTGATGACTTACTATATAGTTAATAACATACTATGTGTGACACTTTTACTAGACATGTGATTTTGAGTGAATCGTTCATGAGCAAAGTTTACATATGTTGTTTATTTGCTCGTGTTTGGTTTTTCGGAAATGACACATTTACTAATTGCATTGCAATGTAAATTACTTGTATATTTCGGATGAAACATCCAAGTTGTCAATCTTGCTTAGTTGTGTATTTTATGCATCTTTTAAACATATTAGTGTAATGTTTGGAACACAACTATTGGACAAGATGACTCAATATGGCATCATCAACACAAGTGTGAGTTATGATCCGATGCATATTATATTCGTCTTGAGAGGACGTCATTATTTTCATAACAATCGAGTGTGATTGAGTATGTAGATTCAAGATAATATATTTCATCATATTTTGATGTTATCTTGAAACTAGACAAATAATGACTCCAATTTCATGTCCATACTCGAAAACTTGTCAATTAGATTCGATAATGATATCAATCATAATTTGAATAATGAATTGATATGTACTCGAAATCTTTCTTGACCCTCACGATCGCTTCTTTCAAAAATAAAATGAAAATTTAAGGAATGTGTTCCATTTATTCTAATACTAGTTGTATGTGTGAGGTTAATGACATATTAAGTTTCTACTTCGATATTATCATTTACTTTTATTTGAGAAAAACTATTTATATTATTAAGTATAATATTCTTAGTTTTTCGACACCTCATTAGTATAAAAATAATTATCTTAACTATTTTTATACCACATACGTAAAATACTAAATGTTTAAAACATTTTGTATGTGTGTTAGATCAATGCAGGTTTAATACATTTTCTTTTACTTAAATACTAATGCATTAATATGATCTTTTATCTTGTTTAGACAACCCATGGTCAAGTAAGATAAAATGATGTAATGTTTTAAAGATCATGTTATGGATTTTATGAAAGTGTTAAGTATTTTGAGGTGATATACTTTTTACACTTAAACCTTTGGAAAAATAATTGTGTAAGACAATATCTTTCGACACACATGATCTACCAACTTAATTTCTATTCCTAAGAAAGTTACTAAACCATTTTAAAAACTTGCAACATATGCAAGAAAAATGGTCTATGCCTATACGCAATGCAAAATCAATTACGCAACTTAGTGCAAGAAGTCTAGTCTAAGTCCTATTAACGCATAAGCCGAAAAACTAATAATCGACACATAGCAACAAGGCATGAAAGAAACTTTTGCTTATAGATAAAATTATCTCAACTAAAGATAACAATAAGCATACAAAAATACTAACTAACAATACAAAGACACAAAGAAAAACAAATAGCCATTTAGTTTAACACACAAAAATACTTATCGTCATTTTGTGTAATAAGTATAACAATGTATACTAAGCTTGATTTTATTTGAAAACGAATTGGTTTCCTCCCCATTTCAAAGATTTTTGCTAAGTCACTTTGAAAACACGTCAAGGTTTAAAGGTTGAATCGCCCTTTTTCAGTTTGATCAAAATTTACGCAAACTGCATGACCAAAAAGACCTTTAGTCGAAAATCAAGGATTTTAACATACTTTCATTTAGAACTAATTCATAAAAATATTTTTCAAATGAATGTAGACTCAACTTCGTTTAAAATGATGGGTGACACGACTCCTACGGACTTATGGTTGATTTTATATAATTTCTGAAAATGACCCAATACTGAAAACTAACAGACAGAGGCACGGTACCATTAAATACCCCACAGTACCGTTAAATATAACGGTACCGTCCTATATTTAGTGGTACCGTGTTCTGTATTCTTTTCAAAACTTCATGACTTAATGACTTGTTCTGAAAACATGACCGGACACTTAAAATTCTATTCTTTTAGTGATTTAAGAAAACCTTCAAGCTAGTATGACAAAGTATACTTAACAACAAAACTTGTAAGTATTGAGCAACTAAATACTTTTCATATTTTATCACCTTCATAGGTAATTTGATACATGGATCGTACTCAATTTTGGAACCCATTTGTTTTTAAAAATTTAAGCGACGTGGCTCTGGTACCAATTGTGGAAACCGTAGAGGGGGGGGGGGGTGAATACGTTTCCATTTAAAAACTTAAAACTTTTTGTATCAAACACCCGATCAAGTGTGACGTAATATGAAAAGTGTCAACTATGGTCATATAACATCTAGAGATGAATATAGTAAACTACAACATAAGCACAATCAAACCATGACACATACTTAATCAACATAACATAAGCAACTAGCCACACAAACATAAAAGCAATGCAAATATAAATATAAAGCGATAAAGAATGAAATGAAAGTAAAGAGATAAGTAAGAAGGCGCAAACCGGACACAGTGATTTATAGTGGTTCTGTCACGAAGCTCCTCTTCCACCCTACTCCACTCCCCGAGTACCCAACTCGAGAGTTACTTCACTAATCAACAAGCTCCCTTCAGGCGGAGAAAACCGTACACGTCGCTTATCCTATTTCTAACACTAAGCTAGATGTCGAGTGCTAATCTTAGCTAGCACCAATCTACCATGATCTACCCGATCTACCCTTGATCCACTTGATCAATACATAAGCCCAATGGATTCAAGAGATCTCCAAGATCTCAACTAGATCACAATGATCTACTCCCACTTGACTCGATCTACCCAATCTACCCTTGAACTTCTTGATCAATCACACAAGACCACAAGCTTCAAGAGATCTCCAAGATCTTGACAAGATCACAATGATCAACCCTCACTTGACTCAATCTACCCTATCTACCTTTGATCAACTTGATCAACACACTAGCCCAATGGCTACTAGAGATATTCAATATCTTTATAAGATCACAATGATCTTCCCTCACAAACTCTCAAAAAAAATGATCTTGATGTATGCTATGATACAATCAAGAGTTTAACAAATGTTACAAGTGCTTCTACCTACAACTACAACACTTTGTATCTACTTGGATACCTTGTGTTCTTCTCTTGCACATGAAGAGGAATGACAACACTTTGTATCTACTTGGATACCTTGTGTTCTTCTCTTGCACTTGAAGAGGAATGAAGAGGATCTCTTGGTGGAATGAAAGTGTAACACCCCAACCCGGCAAGGGTAGAAGTGTCACGCAAATGGTGACATATCAAAGGCAAGCATAACATACGACCTAAATAATACAATAGAATTTCAAAGGTTACAAATGATATACTAAAACTACAAGGTTACAAATGAGAAACCGAACTAAATACTATGCCTGTCAATACAAATCCTTCTAAAAACTTCTACTTCCGAAAAACTATCAAGGTCTTCTAAGTCCAAAGGTCTCTTAAGTCTCTTCACTCTTACCCAGCTTCCAACTAAAACCTGCCGCACACGAAAAGAAAATGTGCGGCTGAGCTTAAAAAGCCCAGTGAACAGATATATAATAAACGGAAACAAACGCAAACGAAATGAACAAGCATATCATAATTAATGAGATATAGGAAAGAAAATAAAGAGTAAGGTTTAGGACAGTAATCCACCACGAGCCCACATATCACATCACATATCAAATCGTATCATATCTTCATAATCATATAGAGGGGAGACCTCTCAGATAATCAGATAATATGAGGGGTGTCCTCATTCTTCAAATGGAGTAGCTAGCTCCCACATTTTGTGAAAGACGTGGATTGCACCCATCATCAGTCACCACATATCACATATCACAATATCACAATCACAATACAAATCTAGGATGCATCCATTCGCCCCCCCCCCCCCCACAAATCACATTGGCCATAATAGTAATATCATGTTGAGCTCATATCACATATCACAATGGGGGACGGTGTAACCAAATCACTAGGGCTATACACTAGTCATGCCAGTGGTGCATCACAGACATGGCCATGTTACCTTCATGGCTAGGAAACACATTTGGCTCGGGTATCAAACTGGGGTCACAGGTCAAAGGTTCATATGGTCATAATCACAGTCCAAATGTCAAGGTTCATATCACTGGGTTCATATCACAAGGTCCATAGAAGAGGGTTCATATCGAAGAGTTCATAACAGAGTGGTTCACCAAGGTCTTCCAAAGTTCATATCATAGTTTTAAAAACAAGGGGATTTAATTAAAGTTCAAAGTCTTTATCAAAGGGTTCATCTTCAAAGTCTTTATTCAAAAGATTCATTTTAGAAAGCTTAATCAAAGTATTTAATTAAAATGGTCTTTAAATTGGTTTCATAAAGATAGTCATTAAAATAGTCTTCATAAAAGATAGTTCAAAACAAGTAGTTCAAAACCTTAGTTTAATAAACCATTTCAAAATCCTTAGTTTAACAAATCATTCCAAAGTCTTAGTTTCTCACAAAGATAGTTCAGAACTTTAGAGCAACTTGGCAGAGGCATAGGTCAAATGAACGAAACTCAGATCATAATCAGAAGTATCATAACGAATTATGGATAACGAATTAACAAATGAATCAAAGCGTAGGGAACATAGCAAAGGTTTAGGAAACCCTAATACGAATCAAAAAGAAAACGAAGGCTCCTTATTAAAAGGGCAGAATATCTGTACCTTGTCACGAATGCACATACGAATAGGAAATAGAAGACACAGAAGCGGATCAAAACCTTCTTCTTCGCACCTAGAGGAGTAGAAGGGGATTACAAATTATTCTTAATTAACTTCCTTTCTATTTTACGTAACTTTCCATTTTAGCAGATTTCCATATTTAGTAAGTTTCCATTTTTTGAAGTATGGTGTAACATAACTTAGTCAAATCATTATTACTGGAAATAAGGTATCTTTTATCATGTTTACACATTTGGTCCTTAGGGTTTCACAATTTACACTTTACACCTCTTTATTTCAAAGTTACACTTTAAACCTTCAAATGTCCATAGTTACACATTAAACCCTTAACTTATCGATTTTACACAATGTTCACTTATTTTATCATATTATACGAATGTATCCTTAAATATTCATAATTTACACATTAAGTCCCTCTAGTTATCAAAGTTACATATTAAGTCCTTTAATTTACAATTTCAACCTTTAATTATTAATAATTACATATTAGGCCATTAAATCACCAAAATAGCACATAGCCCCCTGGTTATAATTAATTTCTCAATTCATCCTTAAGTTTCTAGAAATTACATATTTGGTCCCTCCATTTTAATTATTTATTAAATCGATCCATAATTACCACATAAATTCATATCTTGCCAAGTTTACAAATAAGACCCTTATGTTATAATTTTTATATATTCCCCCTGATCTATAAAACATTACAAAAATATCCCACCAGTTTTAATAATTACAAAACACCCCTTTAACTATTTTTCTTCCAATCGGTTTACATAATATTCATCAAAATCGAACCCTAAAATCCCCAAATCATTTTATCATCATTCTATCATCATTATATCATCAATATTTCCAGATTTCATCCTTACAAACCCTAGATCAATCGGTTTATAATTTTTCCCATAATTTCTCCTTTTATTTTCTAAAACTCGATATATCATAATTTCCAAAACCCATGAATTCGACATCCACAAATCAAGGTACCATTTTTATCATGTGTATGGTGTATATAGAAGTCACGAAAATTATATACAAGGCTCCCAAAAATCGCATGCGTGTTTTATGATTTAAACTCGATTTAGGGTTTTTATAGCTTATAGATTTTCGTTCGACCAAAACACAATGCATGGTTCAATTCCAATAATTTTTACATGATGTATATGATCAGTAGAAGGTTAGAAAAATACCAAATCGAGTATAGGACAAGAGGATCACACGCTATGAATTTTCCTTGCTCGGTTCTAATTTGCGACCCAAAATAATTCACCAACACCAAACGATCGACTCTAGGAATGTGTAGCTATTTTTCCCACCTTCTTGGCAACACTAAGAACTCCAGAAAATTTACTCTTGATGCAGAAAAATCGAATGGAGGCTTGGATGATTTTTTAGATGTGGCGGCATAATTATTTTTAGGGTTTAGAGGTGAATAAAATTAGGGATTCATGTATCTTGTGTTTAGGTCGAGTATGGGGGAGGGTATGAGGCCAAAGAACCGGCCTTGAGGGCCCAAATAAATTTCCTTTTTATTTTGTGTAATTTTCCTAATTTAATTTGTAATTTAAATGGTTTATAAATGATAATAATTGTGTATTTGAATTTTCGGTGCACACAAGGGTATTTTGGTCATTTCACAACTTGTATAAATATTAATCGAAGTCGTCAAAATTATTTTGTATCATACCTTGCTCATTTCCAGAAGTTTGGGATCGTTTCGGGACTTTAATTAAGCTTTAATTAATTTTTAAAGTTTTAGGGGCATTTTGGTCTTTTCACACGTTTTAGATTTTTAGGGTTTTACAACTCTTCCCCTCTAAAAAAAAATTTCGTCCGCGAAATTGAAATGGAAACGAAACGGAAACATAACGAATTATGAACGGGATTCGAATGACTAAAATCTCATGATTCGACCTTGTCGCTCCAAAAGTGACTTCGGTTCCCAGGAATGGCATATCCCACGAAATTCAGGTTGCCAAAATCATATCCAAACGTAACAGATAATTATCATATTCTCTTGGAAGAGATACACGAATACGTAGGATTTTGACGGACATGCCGCCCATAGAATTCGATCAAGCAAATCAAATGAGATCGAACCGAACACAGATTGTTGATGATATCAAACGGCAGAAACTTATAACAGAACTTAAGATTTTCATCGGAATTATGAAGGTCAGCAACCGCGTATCGATAAATCCGAACGTATTAATTCAAATAACGGCGAACAGATTAAGCGTACCGATGGAACGAACCTAAATCTCACAGATGCAAAAATTCTTACATTTCTTATCAAAATTCCAAGGTTTCTAGGGTACTCCTTGAGATATCCTATGAACACAATGAGTGCACGTTATATGATGTAAGTATTATCACGTTGATCAGGCGTCATAATACCAGCATCATATAAATATGCCCCCATGATGGTCATACTTTACCTCGAGTCGCGAGTCAAACCACTTATCTTAACCACCTATCAGTCTTTCTACCTTCTAAGGTTGGCCCAAAACAAACATCACTACGGATTCAAAATCGAAGGGTTTGAACGTTCAAATAGCGTAACGGAATACGTAAACATCAAAATGAAACTCGTCGTCGAAGCGTTAGGTCTTCCACAATTCCTCATCCTTCTCATAACGAAACCATCATTCAAACAAGTGCATAACGAACATAGAACGAAATTTCTAACAGAGCAAAGACTCATTCAAAATATCTTATCGAGAGGTAACGGAAACTTAAGTGGTCTAACGGACAATGAATAACGGCTTCAATATCTACATCTTCTACTAAAATCAAATCTTCCCCATTCAAACGTTTACTTCAAATTTCATCCAACCAACTACATGGTCTCGAATCTTTTCAAATTCCATGTCGTCAGTCTCTTGTCTAATCCATTTAATCGCAGGGTGGAAAGGAAATCATAAACTCGAGTCTGGTTCCTCAAGTCTTCGGTACCTCTTCTGAGCAATGCGGTGTGGTAACGTGTTTCTCTGACGTCATAATTGTAACTTTATGTATTCGATTTGTATTTGATTTGTAACCTTAAACAATTATGCTTCCTATAAACAATTATGTGGTAATTGTGTATTTGATTTGTAACCTTATGGCCGCTCCTTTTGATCCCCCCTCCTCCTAATATTCGGCATTATCACCCTTTAAACAATCAAAATCATTTTCTCTCCCTAAAAGCAAAACCGATTGGATCAAAAACCCTAGAATTAGCCACCAAAAATTCATCCGAATTTCTAGAGTTGCAAGACTAATTTTCCCTTGTTCGTCATCATCACAAGAAGCCTAGAAAAATACATTCGAAGCTGTGTGTTGCTCAGTTCGTACGTGGTGAATTATTTCACATCGCTAGAACAAAAAGTAAGTATATTCGTCTATAATTCATCCGATCCATATAATATTCGTTTCTCATTTTTCTCATGATCCTTACCTCGTATATACTCTATGAAAAATGGCTACAAGGTTGTGGGATCGTTCGTGAGCTCGTGGGAAATTATTGTGTGTCGCGTATAAGGCCAAGAAGAAGAAATTCCTTTCAGCCGTTCAACTCATTCTAAATTCGGTTTGCCATTTTTTCCTGAATCCTTTATGATCTAAGAACATCAAATAAAATGATAATAACATACCATGCATGATCTTTGAATTATTTGAGAATTAAATCTTAAAATCGTGTATATAACCTAAATAATTGTATCCGAATTTTCTGGGCATGAATGATAATTTAATTGAGCTTCATATGATGAATATAATCTGGGAAAAATGTCCAATTGATTTGTTGAGGCCTAAAATAATTATTTTGATTTAAGTATATAACCGGATTTAAGAAAAAGAAAAGAAAGAAAAGAAATAAAATGTGGATCAATTGTAACACCCCAACCCGACAAGGGTAGAAGTATCACATTATGGTGACTAATCAAAGCATACATAAATACACAGCGGAAGTCTTAAATAAATGCATAAGAGAAAGTCAAGTCAACACGACTTGAAAATACATAAGTTCATGGAAAGGAAAATAATCCAAAAGTACGAATACAAAGGACATCCATGTCCAAAACAAAGTCATAAGATAAAGGTGGTAATCTAAGGTCAAAGCTCCATCTAACTCTCATCCCATCCAAAGCATAATCCAAAAGCTCCTAGCTTAGATACCTGCCGCGGGAAAAGAAACGCGGCTGAGCTTAAAAAACCCAGTGAACAGATATATATAATAAACGGAAACGAAACAAACGAAACATAATGAAAGAGGTATAAATAAGGTACAAGAGTAAAGGTTAGGACAGTCATCCACCACGAGCCCAAACAAATCACATATCATATCATAGTCATATCATAATCATGTAGAGGGGATGCCTCTCAAATAAGCCGATAATATGAGGGGTGTCCTCATGTACCAGTTGGAGTGATCAGCTCCCGAACTTGTGAAAGGAGTGGATTGCACCCATCCCCAGTCACCACATCATATCAAAACGAACTATCCACGAACATGGACACGAACCTAGGATGCATCCATTCGCCCCCCGAACAAAATCATATAGGCCATAATCAATCATATAATGTGCATGCATAACATAATCAAAATGGGGACGGTGTAACCAAATCACTAGGGCTACACGCTAGCCATGCCAGTGGTGCATCACAGACACGGCCATGTTACCTTCATGGCTAGGAAACGAACTTGGCTCGGGTATCAAACTGGGGTCAAATGTCAAAGTCCAAATATCAAAGTTCAAATCACAGGGTTCATATCAAAAGGTTCATATCAAAGGTTCAGATGCAAAAGGTTCAAATGCCAAAGGTTCATAGCAAAGGTCAAGGTCAAATCAAATCAGTGTTCAAGAGACTGAAGGAACCTTATTAAAAGGGCAGAATATCTGTACCTTATTCCAAAGCAAAGCACAAATCAAAATGAACAAGATGGATCAAAGTCAGGTCCTCTCCTTCTTCACACCTAGAGGGGTAGCAAAGTATTACAAACCTTTCCATTTTAAGTAACTTTCCATTTTAAGTAGGTTTCCATATTTAGTAAGATTTCCATATTATCATTTATGTTAAGTCGTTATTGAATCATATTATGGTTTTAGGGTGTATTTTAACAAGTCACAAAAGTTTAGGGTTACTTATGACAACTTTACATAAATTAGGGTTTTAAGTGTAATTATATCAAAGATAAGGTTCAAATATGAAAATATCCCAAATAATCTGTTTTGAATCCATATTTATCAAGTTAACAAATTCAGCCCCTCAAGTTTCCCAATTTTACACTTTACACCCTTAAGTTATATAATTTACATTTTAAACCTTATAATATACATAATTACACATTAGACCCTTAGTTTATCAAAATTACACAATGGACACTTATTTCATTATGTTGTACGAATCTACCCTTAAGTATTCATAATTTACACATCAAGTCCCTCAAGTTATCAAAGTTACATATTTAACCCTTTAATTTACATTTTCAACCTTTAATTATCAATAATTACATATTAAGCCATTGAATTACCAAAATGACACATAACCCCCTGAATATAATTTATTACTCAAATCAACTCTAAGTTTCCAGAAATTACAACTTTAGTCCCTCCATTTTAATTATTTACAATTCGAATTATACTTTATAGAATTAAACATTTTAATCCTTTAAATTACAAAAATGACACTAGACCCCCTCCACTTATATTTTATTTGAATTTTACTCAGTCCAAATTAAGTTCTAAAAATAACCCATTAGTTTTAAAAATTACAAAACCTACCCTAAACATTTAATTATAAATCGTATGGCATTTTTAACATACAAATTCAATCCCTAACACATCTAACCTATTTTTAATCATTACACAATCATTTAATATCATTAATCATCACTAAAACAAACCCTAATTTTACAAACCCTAATCGTACCATTTTTTTTCCCTTTTTATTTTTTTTTCTTTTTCTTTTATTTTCTTAAATCCGATAATTACATAAATCCAAGAATAATTCGATTAGGCCCCAATAATTTGAAGTAGCATTTTTCTCAGATTATTATGATCATATAGAGTCCAAATAAAATAAATAAGAAGCCCCAAAAATTCGTATACAATTATTTTGGATTTATACCCGTTTTCCATGTTTAATTCGCAAATAATATGTAGATCATGCATGGTATGTTATAATCATTTTATTTGATGTTCTAAATACACATAGGATCTGAGAAAAATACCACAAAGAGATTCGAACGTGTAGAATGGGTTGGAGGATTTATCTTGTACGCGTATAGCCAAAACGCCCAAAAATCACCACGGCTTCAAAAATGACCTAAAAATCTTGAAACCAATTTTTACGTGTCACATATGATGTGAGGAACACAATAAAAATAAGAAACGAATTTTTCCAAGATCGAATGAATCAAAATGGAATTTTTACCTTTCGGGTTGAATTAAACAAGAATTTTCGAAAACCCTTGAATCCGGCCACCACAATTCGAAGTATTATTTTTCTAGGCTCCTTAGGATGATGCTTGATCATGTAAAAATTCTCTAGGGTTTTTAGGAGGTCGAATGGAGGTTATGGTGATTTATTTGTGTGTGTTATTTCACTCGGCAAATTAGGGTTATCAAGAAAAGATGTGATTGATTTTTAAAATAGGAAACCGAGTCTTAGGGGTGGGCTTGGACCAAAAATCTCGGCAAAATGGGTTGGCCAAATTAATGTGATTTATTTCCACATTTAAATGCATTTATTTTACTTTATACAATTTAAATGTTAATAAAAATGTTATTCGGCTCTATGGGGGTATTTTGGTAATTTTATCTCTTGTATAAATGTTAAATAAAGTTGTTAAAATTATTTGGGATCATAACTTGTGTATTGCCAGAAGTTTGGAATTTATTTGATACTTTATAAGCTTTTAAATAATTTTTAAACTTGTAGGGGCAATTTGGTCTTTTAGCACATTTTAGATTTTTAGGGTTTTACAACTCTTCCCTTCTAAACGAAAAATTTCGTCCTCGAAATTTGCAAAGAAGTAGAACTGAAATGGAACGGAAACAAAATAGAGACATACCAGATCAGAATACAAAATGAGGATAACTAGCTCGAATAGACTCCTCGGTCTCCCAGGTAGCTTCCCGCTCTGGGTGGTTCCGCCAAAGAATCTTAACGAATGGAATGACTTTACGTCTCATAACTCGCTCTTGGCGATCCAGAACCGCTTCCGGCTCCTCCGGAAGAGACATATCCGGCTGAATCTGATCGAGAGGATAAGATACCACATGAAGAGGATGATAGTTGTATCCCCGTAGAAGAGATACATGGAATACATCATGCACATGCAAAAGCTGGGGAGGTAGAGCTAAACGGTAGGAAACCTCTCCAATACGTTCCAAGATCTCGAATGGTCCGATGAACCGTGGACTCAGCTTGCCCTTGATTCCAAAACGTTTAACTCCTCGAAACGGTGAAACCTTAAGGAAAACCCGATCGCCCACCTGAAACTCCAAATCACGACGGTGCTTATCCGCATAACTTTTCTGACGAGCCCTAGCTTCCTTCAACTTTTCCCTAGCAACATCTACCTTCTCATTCGTGATCTGAACCAACTCCGGACCCTCAATAGCACGCTCTCCCACTTCGTTCCAACAAACGGGTGCTCTACATTTCCGCCCATACAACATCTCGAAAGGAGCCATCCGAATACTAGCATGCCAGCTGTTGTTATAAGCAAACTCTACCAAACAAAGATACTCGTCCCAACTACCCGTCCACTCTAACGCACATGCCCTCAGCATATCCTCCAATGTCTGGATGGTCCGTTCCGACTGACCATCTGTCTGAGGGTGGAAAGCTGTACTGAACTTAAGTTGTGCACCCCAGGCTCTATGCAGTCCCTTCCAAAACCGGGAAGTAAAACGTGGATCCCTATCTGACACAATAGCAGTAGGCATACCGTGTAGTCTAACTATCTCCTGCTCGAAAATCTCTGCCAATCTGCTAACACTGTAATCCATACGAATCGGTAGAAAATGAGCCGACTTGGTTAGTCGATCGACGACCACCCAAATCGCATCATGTTTCTTTCTGGTAAGTGGCAAACCCGATACGAAATCCATAGTGATCTCCTCCCACTTCCAAGTCGGAATATCTAGCGGCTGCAATAACCCACCGGCCCTCTGGTGCTCGATCTTGACCTGCTGACAAGTCAAACACCTAGCTACATAAGAAGCCACATCATGTTTCATACCGTTCCACCAGAAATGCTGCTTAAGGTCTCGGTACATCTTGGTGGAACCCGGGTGTATAGTAAAGGGAGAACTATGCGCCTCTGACAAAACAGCCTCTCGCAAATCAGGATCGTTAGGAACACAAAGGCGATCCTCGAACCATACCACACCAAACTCATCAACCCGAAACTCAGATTGCTTCCCATCTTCCACATTCTGCACAATAGCCCAGAGTTCACCGTCATCTTTCTGGGCTTCTTTAATCCGCAGGATGAGATTGGACTCAACCTTGAGACTCGCCCAGTAACCGTCACAACCCCGAACACAAAACTCAACATCAAGAATCTCCAAATCATTTAGAATCCGAGGCTCAAAATTTAGACTAGCGACCATACCCGACTTCCGGCTAAGAGCGTCGGCAACAACATTTGCCTTGCCGGGATGATACTGGATGTGGGTGTCGTAATCTTTCAGGAGCTCCAACCATCTCCTCTGTCTCATATTTAGCTCCTTCTGTGTGAAAATATATTTAAGGCTTTTGTGGTCGGTGAAAATGTCACATGACTCGCCGTAGAGATAATGCCGCCATATCTTAAGAGCGAAAACCACTGCAGCCAATTCCAAATCGTGCGTCGGATAATTTTCTTCATACGGCTTCAGTTGCCTCGAAGCATAGGCGATGACTTTTCCGTGCTGCATTAAAACGCAACCCAAACCCTTTTTAGACGCATCACTATAAATCTGGAAACCACCCGAACCAGACGGAAGAGTCAGAATAGGTGCCGACACTAATCTCTGCTTAAGCTCCTCAAAACTGTTCTCCCTCTCCTCAGTCCATACAAATTCTCCCCTTTTCTCATCAACTGTGTCAATGGCAAGGCCAGCCGCGAGAAATCCCCCAACAAAACGACGATAATAACCCGCGAGTCCCAGAAAACTTCTCACCTCAGTCACATTCGTAGGTCTAGGCCATTTAGTGATAGCCTCGACCTTCGCTGGGTCCATAGTGATACCCTCCGCAGAAACAACGTGACCTAGAAACGCGACCTGACTTAACCAGAATTCACACTTAGAAAACTTCGCGTACAACTTCTTCTGTCTAAGAATCTCCAACACAGTCCGAAGATGCTGTTCGTGTTCCTCCTTAGATTTCGAATAGACAAGAATATCATCGATGAAGACAATGACAAATTTATCGAGAAACTCATGGAAAACCCGGTTCATAAGGTCCATAAAAACGGCCGGAGCATTGGTCAAGCCGAAAGGCATAACCAGGAATTCGTAATGACCATAGCGGGTGCGAAAGGCAGTCTTGGGAACATCTTGTTCCCTCACACGAAGCTGATGGTAACCCGATCTCAAATCAATCTTAGAGAAATGCTTTGCCCCTTGCAATTGATCAAACAAATCGTCGATGCGCGGAAGGGGATAGCGGTTACGGATAGTAATGCGGTTGAGCTCCCGGTAATCAATACAAAGGCGCATACTACCATACCTTCTTTTTCACAAATAGCACAGGAGCGCCCCAAGGAGAAACGCTCGGACGAATAAAACCGTTCTCCAATAACTCCTCTAACTGTACTTTCAATTCTTTGAGTTCAACTGGAGCCATTCGGTACGGAGCCTTAGAGATAGGCTCAGCACCGGGAACTAGATCAATACTGAATTCAACTTCTCTGGTGGGAGGAACACCAGGGAGCTCTTCGGGAAAGACATCAGCGAACTCCCGAACAATGGGAACACTACTAACATCACGTCCCTGAGAAGACGTATCTTTAACAGAGGCCAAAAACCCTTGGAAACCATGAGAGATTAGAGTCCGCGCTTTCATAGCAGAAATAAGTTTAACAGATTTCAAAGGCTGAGAACCGTGATAAACAAAATCCGGATGACGAATATCGCCAAAACTTACACTTTTGGCATGACAGTCAATGGTGGCCTTATGGAAAGACAACCAGTCCATTCCCAAAATTATATCAAAATCAATCATATCGAGGGGAAGCAAATTAGCCGGACGAACACAATCATCAAATCTTAGCGGACAATTTACATATTCACAATCGATGGTGACTTGGGTTTTCATAGGAGTGGAGATGGATATAAGATTATTCAATGGTGTTGGGGTTACTTTTATTTTCTTGGTAAGCGTATTAGCTATTATAGAATGTGTAGCGCTGGTGTCAAATAAAACAAAAACAATATGATCTCCAATATAAAGATGACCGGTAATGGTACCTGACGTGCCTGCCGCCTGATCACATGTAAGAGAATAAACCCGACCAGAAGTAGGAGCCGGCCTACCTGAGTTTGCTGCTGCAGCCCGCTTCTCATGCCGACAGTCCTTCACTCTGTGGTCGGTAGACCCACAAGTAAAGCATCCCCCAGTAATCCTATGACAAACCCCTAGATGGGATTTTCCGCAAGTGACACAAACCGGTGGAGGAGGTAACGCCTCACTAGTCCTCCTCTGTCCAGAAGAACCTGCATTATGACCCGACTGAGCACCCCGAGTAGTCTGATCACGATACTGACGTGGGTTGTTGTTGTTTTTGTTGTACCCACTCCTCCCAGAAACTTGCCTATCATAACCCCGAGAATCCTGTCGCCTCTGAATGTAGTCCCGGTCCTGGCGACCCTGCTGATCGTACCTATGGTCCTGTCGACCTCTCTGATCCTGACCCTGTCCCTGCTGACTCTGTCCCCTGGAATGCACCCGGTTACCATCCCTATCACGCTTATTAAAACCACTACTATCACTATGCAACATCTCAATGTTGCGAGCGTCGTTCGCAACCGCCGCCACATCATCATAATGCGTATTCACGATACGGTCCAATATCCATTTCTTTAACGCCCACTTAAACGTCTTAGCCTGACGGTAAGCATCTCCCGTAATCTCTGGCCCAACGAAACTGGCCAGCCTCATAAATCGCTGCATAAACTCCACAGTCGTCTCTCGGTCCCCCTGACGGATGTTCCCATACTCCCGCTCATATCGCTGCTGTTCAGCCACTGGAATGTACTGCTTATAAAAGATACCCATAAAATCCTCCCAAGTACAAGTCTCCTCAAAACCCTGCTCCTGAGACTGAGCATAAGCTGTCCACCAGCTCTGTGCATCACCTTCAAACTTAAATGCAGCCAATCTCGTCTTAAACTCATCTGGACAGCCCAAAACCTTAAACATCTTTTCCATGTGGATAATCCAGTCTTCTGCCTCAGTGGGAACGGCAGCTGACCGGAAAGAGAGGGGTTTGAGCTTGTTAAACCTCTCAATCCAAACATGGATACCAACTGGTGGAGCACCTCCACCACCACCACTTGGACCTGAACCTGCACCACCACCTCCGGAAGAACCTGCCCCATTCTGAATATTGTTGGTGACCTGAGTCACCAAGTTAGGAAGAGCGTTGGGCAAAGCTTCTGCTATCATGGCCTGAAAATCAGGGGTCCCTCCATTATATTCCTGATGTCGAGTATTCACCATCTGAATGATTTCGAAAACGATTAGCAACAATATAAGAGAATAAGCACGAATTGGAAGACGAAACAGAACCTATGACTACCCAAAACCTCACCAGTCAAAACTTAAGCCTTAAGGGTCAAATCCTAGGGTCCATAAGACTCACAGGCCATGCTTATGTACTACAGGTCGCAGCCTGGGCTTTGATACCATAATTGTAACACCCCAACCCGACAAGGGTAGAAGTATCACATTATGGTGACTAATCAAAGCATACATAAATACACAGCGGAAGTCTTAAATAAATGCATAAGAGAAAGTCAAGTCAACACGACTTGAAAATACATAAGTTCATGGAAAGGAAAATAATCCAAAAGTACGAATACAAAGGACATCCATGTCCAAAACAAAGTCATAAGATAAAGGTGGTAATCTAAGGTCAAAGCTCCATCTAACTCTCATCCCATCCAAAGCATAATCCAAAAGCTCCTAGCTTAGATACCTACCGCGGGAAAAGAAACGCGGCTGAGCTTAAAAAACCCAGTGAACAGATATATATAATAAACGGAAACGAAACAAACGAAACATAATGAAAGAGGTATAAATAAGGTACAAGAGTAAAGGTTAGGACAGTCATCCACCACGAGCCCACATATATCACATCACATAAGCCTGCATAATCTAGAGGGGATACCTCTTAGTAACCAGATAATATGAGGGGTGTCCTCATGTATCCAATGGAGTGATCAGCTCCCACATTTTGTGAAAGACGTGGATTGCACCCATCATTAGTCACCACATAGCACATATCATATCACAATCACATATCACAACGTACCTAGGATGCATCCATTCGCCCCCCCCCCCCCCCCACAAATCTCATTGGCCATAATCATAATAATAATCGCATGCATTTCATAAATCACAATGGGGACGGTGTAACCAAATCACTAGGGCTACACACTAGTCATGTCAGTGGTGCATCACAGACACGGCCATGTTACCTTCATGGCTAGGAAACACATTTGGCTCGGGTATCAAACTGAAAGGGTCAAAGGTTCATATATCAAAGCAAAGGTTCCCATGGTCATAATCACAGTCCAAATGTTAAAGTTCATATCACATGGTTCATAGAAAAAGGTTCAACTCAAAGGATCATGTCAAAAGGATCATGGCAAAGGTTCATAATCAAAGGATTATATCAAGGTTCACAATCAAAGGTTTCATAGCAATGGCATAGGGAAACCCTAATACGAATCAAAATAGAGACCGAAGGCTCCTTATACAAAGAGCAGAATATCTGTACCTTATTCCAAAAGCAAACACAACCAGAAATGAATAAGATGAAAAGATCAGGTCCTCTCCTTCTTCACACCTAGAGGGTAGAAAAGAATTACAATCTTTCCATTTTAAGTAACTTTCCATTTTTAGCAGGTTTCCATATTTAGTAAGTTTCCATAATTAGAAAGTTCTCATAATTAATAAGATTTCCATATTCTCAATTAAGTTGAGTCATTATCAAACATATTATGGCCTCAGGGTGTATTTTAACAAGTCATAAAAGTTTAGGGTTAATAATGACGACTTTACATAAATTAGGGTTTGAAGTGTAATTATATCAAAGTTAAAGTACAAACATGAAAATATCTCAAGTAACCTGTTTTGAAACCATATTTATCAAGTTTAACAAATTCAGCCCCCCAAGTTTCCCAATTTTACACTTTACACCCTTAAGTTACATAATTTACATTTTAAACCTTATAATATCCATAATTACACATTAGACCCTTAGTTTATCAAAATTACACAATGGACACTTATTTCATCATATTATACGAATCTACCCTTAAGTATTCGTAATTTACACATCAAGTCCCTCAAGTTATCAAAGTTACATATTTAACCCTTAATTTACATTTTCAATTTTTAATTATCAATAATTACATATTAAACCATTAAATTACCAAAATTACACATAACCCCCTGAATATATTTTATTACTCCATTCGACCCCAACTTTCCAGAATTTACATGTTTAGTCCCTTCATTTTAATTATTTACAATTCGAACCCTAATTGAATAATAAATACATTTTAATCCTTTAAAACATAAAAATTACACATGACACCCCCAAGCTATATTTTATTCGAATAGTATGCAGTCCAAATTAAGTTCTAAAAATAACCCTTAAGTTTCAAAAGTTACAAAACACCCCCTAACATTTTAAATACTAAATCGTATAACATTTTATTATCAAATTACTAGCCCTAAAAATACCAATCATTCACCAATCATTAGACCATCCTTAAACATCATTTAATTAATCAAAAACAGCCCTAAAACATAAACCCTAAATCGATCCACATTTTATTTCTTTTCTTTCTTTTCTTTTTCTTAAATCCGGTTATATACTTAAATCAAAATAATTATTTTAGGCCTCTACAAATCAATTGGACATTTTTCCCAGATTATATTCATCATATGAAGCTCAATTAAATTATCATTCATGCCCAGAAAATTCGGATACAATTATTTAGGTTATATACACGATTTTAAGATTTAATTCTCAAATAATTCAAAGATCATGCATGGTATGTTATTATCATTTTATTTGATGTTCTTAGATCATAAAGGATTTAGGAAAAATGGCAAACCGAATTTAGAATGAGTTGAACGGCTGAAAGGAATTTCTTCTTCTTGGCCTTATACGCGACACACAATAATTTCCCACGAGCTCACGAACGATCCCACAACCTTGTAGCCATTTTTCATAGAGTATATACGAGGTAAGGATCATGAGAAAAATGAGAAACGAATATTATATGGATCGGATGAATTATAGACGAATATACTTACTTTTTGTTCTAGCGATGTGAAATAATTCACCACGTACGAACTGAGCAACACACAGCTTCGAATGTATTTTTCTAGGCTTCTTGTGATGATGACGAACAAGGGAAAATTAGTCTTGCAACTCCAGAAATTCGGATGAATTTTTGGTGGCTAATTCTAGGGTTTTTGATCCAATCGGTTTTGCTTTTAGGGAGAGAAAATGATTTTGATTGTTTAAAGGGTGATAATGCCGAATATTAGGAGGAGGGGGGATCAAAAGGAGCGGCTTAATTAATGGATAGGTCAATCACCATTTATTTGGTATTAATTCCCATTTATTTGTAATTTAAATACACTTAATTAACTTTTAAAATTAAGTAAATGTATACTTAATTATTTTTGAACTTGTTTATGTGCAATAATAATTTTTATAGCTTGCACAAATATTTTATGATGTTCTCTAATTATTTCATGTCATACTTGGTACATTTCATAATTTTTGGAATTAATTTATAAGTGATATAAGCCTTTATTTAATTTTTAAAGTTGTAGGGGCATTTTGGTCTTTTTACACATTTTAGATTTTAGGGTTTTACAACTCTTCCCCTCTAAACGAAAAATTTCGTCCTCGAAATTTGCAAAGAAGTAGAACTGAAATGGAACGGAAACAAAATAGAGACATACCAGATCAGAATACAAAATGAGGATAACTAGCTCGAATAGACTCCTCGGTCTCCCAGGTAGCTTCCCGCTCTGGGTGGTTCCGCCAAAGAATCTTAACGAATGGAATGACTTTACGTCTCATAACTCGCTCTTGGCGATCCAGAACCGCTTCCGGCTCCTCCGGAAGAGACATATCCGGCTGAATCTGATCGAAAGGGTAAGATACCACATGAAGAGGATGATAGTTGTATCCCCGTAGAAGAGATACATGGAATACATCATGCACATGCGAAAGCTGGGGAGGTAGAGCTAAGCGGTAGGACACCTCTCCAATACGTTCCAAGATCTCGAATGGTCCGATGAATCGAGGACTCAGCTTGCCCTTGATTCCAAAACGCTTGACTCCCCGAAACGGTGAAACCTTAAGGAAAACCCGATCACCCACCTGAAACTCCAAATCACGACGGTGCTTATCCGCATAACTTTTCTGACGAGCCCGAGCTTCTTTCAACTTCTCCCTAGCAACATCTACCTTCTCATTCGTGATCTGAACCAACTCCGGACCCTCAATAGCACGCTCTCCCACTTTGTTCCAACAAATGGGTGCTCTACACTTCCGCCCATACAACATCTCGAAAGGAGCCATCCGAATACTAGCATGCCAGCTGTTGTTATAAGCGAACTCTACCAAACAAAGATACTCGTCCCAACTACCCGTCCATTCTAGTGCACACGCCCTCAGCATATCCTCCAATGTCTGAATGGTCCTCTCTGACTGACCATCTGTCTGAGGGTGAAAAGCCGTACTAAACTTAAGCTGTGTACCCCAAGCTCTATGCAGTCCTTTCCAAAACCGGGAAGTAAAACGTGGATCCCTATCTGAAATAATAGCGGTAGGCATACCGTGTAGTCTAACTATCTCCTGCTCGAAAATCTCTGCCAATCTGCTAACACTGTAATCCATACGAATCGGTAGAAAATGAGCCGACTTGGTTAGTCGATCGACGACCACCCAAATCGCATCATGTTTCTTTCTGGTAAGTGGCAAACCCGATACGAAATCCATAGAAATTTCCTCCCACTTCCAGGTTGGAACATCTAACGGCTGCAATAATCCACTGGCTCTCTGGTGTTCGATCTTGACCTGCTGACAAGTCAAACACCTAGCTACATAAGATGCCACATCATGTTTCATGCCGCTCCACCAAAAGTGCTGCTTCAGATCTCGGTACATTTTGGTGGAACCCGGATGTATAGTAAAGGGAGAACTATGTGCCTCTGACAAAACAGCCTCTCGCAAATCAGGATCATTAGGAACACACAGACGATCCTCGAACCATACCACACCAAACTCATCAACTCGGAACTCAGATTGCTTCCCATCTTCCACATTCTGCACAATGGCCCAGAGTTCACCGTCATCTTTCTAGGCTTCTTTAATCCGCAGGATGAGATTGGACTCAACCTTTAGACTAGCCCAGTAACCGTCACAACCCCGAACACAAAACTCAACATCAAGAATCTCCAAATCATTTAAAATCCGAGGCTCAAAATTCAGACTAGCAATCATACCCGACTTCCGGCTAAGAGCATCGGCAACCACATTTGCCTTGCCGGGATGATACTGGATGTTGGTATCGTAATCTTTCAGGAGCTCCAACCATCGCCTCTGTCTCATATTGAGCTCCTTTGCGTGAAAATATATTTAAGGCTTTTGTGGTCGGTGAAAATGTCACATGATTCGCCGTATAGATAATGCCGCCATATCTTAAGAGCGAAAACCACTGCAGCCAATTCCAAATCGTGCGTCGGATAATTCTCTTCATACGGCTTCAGTTGCCTCGAAGCATAGGCGATGACTTTCCCGTGCTGCATTAAAACGCAACCCAAACCCTTTTTAGATGCATCACTATAAATCTGGAAACCACCCGAACCAGACGGAAGAGTCAGAATAGGTGCCGACACTAATCTCTGCTTAAGCTCCTCAAAACTGTTCTCCCTCTCCTCAGTCCATACAAATTTCTCCCCTTTTCTCATCAACTGTGTCAATGGCAAGGCTAGCCGCGAGAAACCCTCAACAAAACGACGATAATAACCCGCGAGTCCCAGAAAACTTCTCACCTCAGTCACATTCGTAGGTCTAGGCCATTTAGTGATAGCCTCGACCTTCGCTGGGTCCGTAGTGATACCCTCCGCAGAAACAACGTGACCTAGAAACGCGACCTGACTTAACCAGAATTCACACTTAGAAAACTTCGCGTACAACTTCTTCTGTCTAAGAATCTCCAACACAGTCCGAAGATGCTGTTCGTGTTCCTCCTTAGATTTCGAATAGACAAGAATATCATCGATGAAGACAATGACAAATTTATCGAGGAACTCATGAAATACCCGATTCATAAGGTCCATAAAAACGGCCGGAGCATTGGTCAAGCCGAAAGGCATAACCAGGAATTCGTAATGACCATAGCGGGTTCGAAAAGCAGTCTTGGGAACATCTTGTTCCCTCACACGAAGCTGATGGTATCCCGATCTCAAATCAATCTTAGAGAAGTGCTTTGCCCCTTGCAATTGGTCAAACAAATCGTCGATGCGCGGAAGGGATAGCGGTTACGGATAGTAATGCGGTTGAGCTCCGGTAATCAATACAAAGGCGCATACTACCATCCTTCTTTTTCACAAATAGCACGGAGGCCCCAAGGAGAAACGCTCGTAACGAATAAAACCGTTCTCCAATAACTCCTCTAACTGTACTTTCAATTCCTTGAGTTCAACAGAGCCATTCGGTACGGAGCCTTAGAGATAGGCTCAGCACCGGGAACTAGATCAATACTGAATTCAACTTCTCTGTGGGAGGAATACCAGGAGCTCTTCGGAAAGACATCAGCGAACTCCCGAACAATGGAACACTACTAACATCAATCCCTGAGAAGACGTATCTTTAACAGAGGCCAAAACCTGCAACCATGAGAGATTTAGGTCCCGTACTTTCATAGCAAAATAAGTTTAAAGATTCAAAGGCTGAGAACCGTGATAAACGAAATCTGGATGATGGATGTCACCAAATCTTACACTTCTGGCATGACAGTCGATAGAGGCCTTATGGAAAGACAACCAGTCCATACCCAAAATTATATCAAAATCAATCATATCGAGGGGAAGCAAATTAGCCGGACGAACACAATCATCAAATCTTAGCGGACAATTTACATATTCACAATCGATGATGACTTGGGTTTTCATAGGAGTAGAGATAGATATAGGATTATTCAATGGTGTTGGAGTTACTTTTATTTTCTTGGCAAGCGTATTAGATATTATAGAATGTGTAGCACTGGTGTCAAATAAAACAAAACAATATGATCTCCAACATAAAGAAACCGTAAGGGTACCTGACGTGCCTGCCGCCTGATCACAGAGTGAGAGAATAAACCCGACCAGTATAGGAGCTGGCCTACCCGAACCTGAGGAACAACCTGCTTCTTTCATTCGGACAATCCTTCACCCTGTGCGAAAGAACCCACAAGCAAGCATCCTCCCGAAGCCTTGTGGCATGGCCCCGGATGAGGCTTTCCACAAGTGGGACAAAGCGGTGGAGGAGTAACACTTCACTTTCCTCCTCTGCCCAGAAGAACCTGACTGATAACCCACTAGCACCACACGAGTGGTCTGATCACGATACTGACGTGGGTTTTATTGTAGCCACTCCTCCAGAAACCTGCCTATCATAACCCCGAGAATCCTGTCGCCTCTGACTGTAGTCCGGTCCTGGCGACCTGCTGATCGTACCTATGGTCCTGATCGACCTCTCTGATCCTGACCCTGTCCCTGCTTGACTCTGTCCCCTGGAATGCACCGGTTACCATCCCTATCACGCTTATTAAAGCCACTACTATCACTATGCAACATCTCAATGTTGCGAGCGTCGTTCGCAACCGCCGCCACATCATCATAATGCGTATTCACGATACGGTCCAATATCCATTTCTTTAACGCCCACTTAAACGTCTTAGCCTGACGGTAAGCATCTCCCGTAATCTCTGGCCCGACAAAACTGGCCAGCCTCATAAATCGCTGCATAAATTCCCCAGTCGTCTCTCGGTCCCCTTGACGGATGTTCCCATACTCCCGCTCATATCGCTGCTGTTCAGCCACTGGAATGTACTGCTTATAAAAGATACCCATAAAATCCTCCCAAGTACAAGTCTCCTCAAAACCCTGCTCCTGAGACTGAGCATAAGCTGTCCACCAGCTCTGTGCATCACCTTCAAACTTAAATGCAGCCAATCTCGTCTTAAACTCATCTGGACAGCCCAAAACCTTAAACATCTTTTCCATGTGGATAATCCAGTCTTCTGCCTCAGTGGGAACGGCAGCTGACCGGAAAGAGAGGGGTTTGAGCTTGTTAAACCTCTCCATCCAAACATGGATACCAACTGGTGGAGCACCTCCACCACCACCACTTGGACCTGCACCACCACCTCCGGAAGAACCTGCCCCATTCTGAATATTGTTGGTGACTTGAGTCACCAAGTTAGGAAGAGCGTTGGCCAAAGCTTCTGCTATCATGGCCTTAAAATCAGGGGTCCCTCCATTATATTCCTGATGTCGAGTATTCACCATCTGAATGATTTCGAAAACGATTTGCAACAATATAAGTGAATAAGCACGAAATGGAAGACGAAACAGAACCTATGACTACCCAAAACCTCACCAGTCAAAACTTAAGCCTTAAGGGTCAAATCCTAGGGTCCATAAGACTCACAGGCCATGACTTATGTACTACAGGTCGCAACCTGGCTCTGATACCATAATTGTAACACCCCAACCCGGCAAGGGTAGAAGTGTCACGCAAATGGTGACATATCAAAGGCAAGCATAACATACGACTTAAATAATACAATAGAATTTCAAAGGTTACAAATGATATACTAAAACTACAAGGTTACAAATGAGAAACCGAACTAAATACTATGCCTGTCAATACAAATCCTTCTAAAAACTTCTACTTCCGAAAAACTATCAAGGTCTTCTAAGTCCAAAGGTCTCTTAAGTCTCTTCACTCTTACCCAGCTTCCAACTAAAACCTGCCGCACACGAAAAGAAAACGTGCGGCTGAGCTTAAAAAGCCCAGTGAACAGATATATAATAAACGGAAACAAACGCAAACGAAATGAACAGGCATATCATAATTAATGAGATATAGGAAAGAAAATAAAGAGTAAGGTTTAGGACAGTAATCCACCACGAGCCCACATATCACATCACATATCAAATCGTATCATATCTTCATAATCATATAGAGGGAGACCTCTCAGATAATCAGATAATATGAGGGGTGTCCTCATTCTTCAAATGGAGTAGCTAGCTCCCACATTTTGTGAAAGACGTGGATTGCACCCATCATCAGTCACCACATATCACATATCACAATATCACAATCACAATACAAATCTAGGATGCATCCATTCGCCCCCCCCCCCCCCCCCACAAATCACATTGGCCATAATAGTAATATCATGTTGAGCTCATATCACATATCACAATGGGGGACGGTGTAACCAAATCACTAGGGCTACACACTAGTCATGCCAGTGGTGCATCACAGACATGGCCATGTTACCTTCATGGCTAGGAAACACATTTGGCTCGGGTATCAAACTGGGGTCACAGGTCAAAGGTTCATATGGTCATAATCACAGTCCAAATGTCAAGGTTCATATCACTGGGTTCATATCACAAGGTCCATAGAAGAGGGTTCATATCGAAGAGTTCATAACAGAGTGGTTCACCAAGGTCTTCCAAAGTTCATATCATAGTTTTAAAAACAAGGGGATTTAATTAAAGTTCAAAGTCTTTATCAAAGGGTTCATCTTCAAAGTCTTTATTCAAAAGATTCATTTTAGAAAGCTTAATCAAAGTATTTAATTAAAATGGTCTTTAAATTGGTTTCATAAAGATAGTCATTAAAATAGTCTTCATAAAAGATAGTTCAAAACAAGTAGTTCAAAACCTTAGTTTAATAAACCATTTCAAAATCCTTAGTTTAACAAATCATTCCAAAGTCTTAGTTTCTCACAAAGATAGTTCAGAACTTTAGAGCAACTTGGCAAAGGCATAGGTCAGATGAACGAAACTCAGATCATAATCAGAAGTATCATAACGAATTATGGATAACGAATTAACAAACGAATCAAAGCGTAGGGAACATAGCAAAGGTTTAGGAAACCCTAATACGAATCAAAAAGAAAACGAAGGCTCCTTATTAAAAGGGCAGAATATCTGTACCTTGTCACGAATGCACATAACGAATAGGAAATAGAAGACACAGAAGCGGATCAAAACCTTCTTCTTCGCACCTAGAGGAGTAGAAGGGGATTACAAATTATTCTTAATTAACTTCCTTTCTATTTTACGTAACTTTCCATCTTTAGCAGATTTCCATATTTAGTAAGTTTCCATTTTTTGAAGTATGGTGTAACATAACTTAGTCAAATCATTATTACTGGAAATAAGGTATCTTTTATCATGTTTACACATTTGGTCCTTAGGGTTTCACAATTTACACTTTACACACCTCTTTATTTCAAAGTTACACTTTAAACCTTCAAATGTCCATAGTTACACATTAAACCCTTAACTTATCGATTTTACACAACGTTTCACTTATTTTATCATATTATACGAATGTATCCTTAAATATTCATAATTTACACATTAAGTCCCTCTAGTTATCAAAGTTACATATTAAGTCCTTTAATTTACAATTTCAACCTTTAATTATTAATAATTACATATTAGGCCATTAAATCACCAAAATAGCACATAGCCCCCTGGTTATAATTAATTTCTCAATTCATCCTTAAGTTTCTAGAAATTACATATTTGGTCCCTCCATTTTAATTATTTATTAAATCGATCCATAATTACCACATAAATTCATATCTTGCCAAGTTTACAAATAAGACCCTTATGTTATAATTTTTATATGTTCCCCCTGATCTATAAAACATTACAAAAATATCCCACCAGTTTTAATAATTACAAAACACCCCTTTAACTATTTTTCTTCCAATCGGTTTACATAATATTCATCAAAATCGAACCCTAAAATCCCCAAATCATTTTATCATCATTCTATCATCATTATATCATCAATATTTCCAGATTTCATCCATACAAACCCTAGATCAATCGGTTTATAATTTTTCCCATAATTTCTCCTTTTATTTTCTAAAACTCGATATATCATAATTTCCAAAACCCATGAATTCGACATCCACAAATCAAGGTACCATTTTTCTCATGTTGTATGGTGTATATAGAAGTCACGAAAATTATATACAAGGCTCCCAAAAATCGCATGCGTGTTTTATGATTTAAACTCGATTTAGGGTTTTTATAGCTTATAGATTTTCGTTCGACCAAAACACAATGCATGGTTCAATTCCAATAATTTTTACATGATGTATATGATCAGTAGAAGGTTAGAAAAATACCAAATCGAGTATAGGACAAGAGGATCACACGCTATGAATTTTCCTTGCTCGGTTCTAATTTGCGACCCAAAATAATTCACCAACACCAAACGATCGACTCTAGGAATGTGTAGCTATTTTTCCCACCTTCTTGGCAACACTAAGAACTCCAGAAAATTTACTCTTGATGCAGAAAAATCGAATGGAGGCTTGGATGATTTTTTAGATGTGGCGGCATAATTATTTTTAGGGTTTAGAGGTGAATAAAATTAGGGATTCATGTATCTTGTGTTTAGGTCGAGTATGGGGGAGGGTATGAGGCCAAAGAACTGGCCTTGAGGGCCCAAATAAATTTACTTTTTATTTTGTGTAATTTTCCTAATTTAATTTGTAATTTAAATGGTTTATAAATGATAATAATTGTGTATTTGAATTTTCGGTGCACACAAGGGTATTTTGGTCATTTCACAACTTGTATAAATATTAATCGAAGTCGTCAAAATTATTTTGTATCATACCTTGCTCGTTTCCAGAAGTTTGGGATCGTTTCGGGACTTTAATTAAGCTTTAATTAATTTTTAAAGTTTTAGGGGCATTTTGGTCTTTTCAAACGTTTTAGATTTTTAGGGTTTTACAACTCTTCCCCTCTAAAAAAAAATTTCGTCCGCAAATTGAAATGGAAACGAAACGGAAACATAACGAATTATGAACGGGATTCGAATGACTAAAATCTCATGATTCGACCTTGTCGCTCCAAAAGTGACTTCGGTTCCCAGGAATGGCATATCCCACGAAATTCAGGTTGCCAAAATCATATCCAAACGTAACAGATAATTATCATATTCTCTTGGAAGAGATACACGAATACGTAGGATTTTGACGGACATGCCGCCCATAGAATTCGATCAAGCAAATCAAATGAGATCGAACCGAACACAGATTGTTGATGATATCAAACGGCAGAAACTTATAACAGAACTTAAGATTTTCATCGGAATTATGAAGGTCAGCAACCGCGTATCGATAAATCCGAACGTATTAATTCAAATAACGGCGAACAGATTAAGCGTACCGATGGAACGAACCTAAATCTCACAGATGCAAAAATTCTCACATTTCTTATCAAAATTCCAAGGTTTCTAGGGTACTCCTTGAGATATCCTATGAACACAATGAGTGCACGTTATATGATGTAAGTATTATCACGTTGATCAGGCGTCATAATACCAGCATCATATAAATATGCCCCCATGATGGTCATACTTTACCTCGAGTCGCGAGTCAAACCACTTATCTTAACCACCTATCAGTCTTTCTACCTTCTAAGGTTGGCCCAAAACAAACATCACTACGGATTCAAAATCGAAGGGTTTGAACGTTCAAATAGCGTAACGGAATACGTAAACATCAAAATGAAACTCGTCGTCGAAGCGTTAGGTCTTCCACAATTCCTCATCCTTCTCATAACGAAACCATCATTCAAACAAGTGCATAACGAACATAGAACGGAATTTCTAACAGAGCAAAGACTCATTCAAAAGATCTTATCGAGAGGTAACGGAAACTTAAGTGGTCTAACGGACAATGAATAACGGCTTCAATATCTACATCTTCTACTAAAATCAAATCTTCCCCATTCAAACGTTTACTTCAAATTTCATCCAACCAACTACATGGTCTCGAATCTTTTCAAATTCCATGTCGTCAGTCTCTTGTCTAATCCATTTAATCGCAGGGTGGAAAGGAAATCATAAACTCGAGTCTGGTTCCTCAAGTCTTCGGTACCTCTTCTGAGCAATGCGGTGTGGTAACGTGGGTCTCTGACGTGATTGCCGTGCATTCCTCCATTAGCGAGTCTGATTCAGCTCTCAATTCATCTTAGTACAACTAAAATGAGTAGAGAAACAAGGTTGTGCGTCTTCAACTGGTCTTCTAGCATGATTCAAAAATTCACCAACTCAACTGCTGTCAACTTCCTGGTTAGGTGCTGAAAGCTCATCTTCTACGGTCTGGTTGTCTTGATGCCCAACTGAGACCTCCACGTGCTGCTTGAGGTATAATCGAGTCTCATCTTAGTCTGTCTTCTTCTTACCTGCTTCTATCTTGGTAATGCCTGTCACGAACCTCTTCTGCACATCTGCTACAAGGTTTCTAACTCTGACAATGGTCTTCAGTCTTGGTCCTTTCTGTGGAACTCTGTCGTCATCGGATACCTGGTGGTGATGCCTGCTACAGTCTCTGATCGCCAAGCAAATCTATTCTTTTAGAACAAAGGGTCGGTTCACTTTATACGAACATAGTTAACGTGTTCCTCGTTTGTCTCTAAGCACAAACACACTGTCATACTATGACAATTGTCCAGATACTTGTGAAAACATGAATCTTCTAGCCAATACCATTGACATCATTCAAACTCATAATGGTCACCCCGAGTACTAAAGCAGCTCAGGAAATCTCCTTAGGGAAAACCTCTTATCACAAATCTTTCTCTTCACAAATCAAATTGCAATGCCTTGCGGGATTTAGTCTCAACTAATCAGCTTCCTTTTCAGATGTTCTTGTAGTTGCTCCTTCGATCTTTCAAACTCAAATGAAGTCGTCTGCTACGGAGTTTCAAAGGTAGAACGAATCAAATATAGATACGCGGAAATGGAATAATGATTACGGTTAAATTCACAATAGTCGGTGCAACCGCCGCATACTTCTCTCTTTCTTCTTCATACACAAACAGGAGCATTCAAAGAGATTACTGAAGTGAACAAACTCGTATTCCATTAGTTTCTATAACCTCTTAACTTCCTCAGATTTGTCCAACGCAACTTTACTTCCCAACAGATCTCAAAGGTTCATCAGAATACCAGAAATTTGCACAACAGACATTTCAAATGTCGAGACTTTCCAAGAGCGGATACTAACAGGCGTTAGGAGAAAATTGGAAATCAAAAGGAATCGGAGTATGTGCTTCATAGCAACAATAATCTTAACAGATTCAAATGATTGAGGATATCATATCAAAATATGGTGGAGCAGATTGTTAAAGGTCACATTTCAAACATTGTAGCCCATGATAGCTTTACGAAAACCACCAATCCATAATCAAAAGACTTCAAAGTCAAATGCATCCAAAGATAAACAGATTCTTAGAATGAAAGTGGTTGTCAAAATATACGGGTAGTTCACAGATCAAGTTCAGGTACATGGTTCATCAGAGTGTGGGATAGAAGAGTGAACAGTTCAAGGTATTGGAATCTTGTTTAGCTCATAGCATAGGAATGGTAGGGTGTGCATCGGTGGTAATACGAACATCGTTTAACTGACGGAGGTGAGATGTATGGAATATCAGTTAGCAGCATCAGCATGCTCAGATAACAATTCCGTACTGGACAAACATTAACATCAAATCCTTCCAAAAGAAATTGGTTAACATACAAAGTTCATCATTCAAATGACGGAGGGTAAGACTTCCTTGTCTTCTGAGACAAACATTCTTATAAGGCATGACTAAAGGCAAAGGCAAGATTCAGAGTGACGCGGAAGCAATTACTACTCACATGGATGTCCTAGACTACCCATTCCTCACCGGTTATGACTTATATTCCTATGGGAAAATTCTACGCAACTTCGCAAAGGTTATCCTACGAGCGCCTACAGTGGAAACTTAGGGGTCCTAACTTACACAGGCCAAGGGTAGCTGTACTACAAGTCGCAAACCTGTCTCTGACACCATAATTGTAACACCCCAACCCGGCAAGGGTAGAAGTATCACATTAATGGCTTCATATCAGATCAAAACAAAGCATACATTCAAGTAATACAAGGATTCTCAAAGGTTACAAATGAAATACTGAATACACAAGGTTACAAAGGAAACAAAAGCTAAATACTAAGTCTGCAATGCAATCCTTCTAATGATTTCTACTTCCGAATAACTATCAAGGTCTTCTAAGTCCAACAGTCTCTTCACTCATACCCAGCTTCCAACTAAAACCTGCTGCACACGAAAAGAAATGTGCGGCTGAGCTTAAAAAGCCCAGTGAACAGATATATAATAAACGGGAACAAAAGCATATGGATAATGAACAGGCATATCATAACGAATGAGATAAAGGAAAAGGAAGTAAAGAGTAAGGTTTAGGACAGTCATCCACCACGAGCCCACATATCACATCACAAATCACAATCCTGTAGTATCTAGAGGGGATGCCTCTGTAGTAATCAGATAATATGAGGGGTGTCCTCATGTATCCAATGGAGTGATCAGCTCCCACATTTTGTGAAAGACGTGGATTGCACCCATCATCAGTCACCACATAGCACATATCATATCACATATCACATATCACAACGTACCTAGGATGCATCCATTCGCCCCCCCACAAATCTCATTGGCCATAATAATAATAATATCATATTGAGCTCATATCACATATCACAATGGGGGACGGTGTAACCAAATCACTAGGGCTACACACTAGTCATGCCAGTGGTGCATCACAGACATGGCCATGTTACCTTCATGGCTAGGGAACACATTTGGCTCGGGTATCAAACTGGGGTCACAGGTCAGAGGTTCATATGGTCATAATCACAGTCCAAATGTCAAAGTTCATATCACAGGGTTCATATCACAAGGTCCATAGAAAAGGGTTCATATCGAAGAGTTCATAACAGAGTGGTTCACCAAGGTCTTCCAAAGTTCATCTCATAGTTTTAAAAACAAAGGGGATCTTAATTAAAGTTCAGAGTCTTTATCAAAGATTCATCTTCGAAGTCCTTATTCAAAAGATTCATTTTAGAAAGCTTAATCAACGTATTTAATTAAAATGGTCTTTAAATTGGTTTCATAAAGATAGTCATTAAAATAGTCTTCGTAAAAGATAGTTCAAAACAAGTAGTTCAAAACCTTAGTTTAGTAAACCATTTCAAAATCCTTAGTTTAACAAATCATTCCAAAGTCTTAGTTTCTCACAAAGATAGTTCAGAACTTTAGAGCAACTTGGCAAAGGCATAGGTCAGATAAACGAAGCTCAGATCATAATCAGAAGTATCATAGCGAATTATGGATAACGAATCAAACAAACGAATCCAAGAGTAGGGAACATAGCAAAGGTTTAGGAAACCCTAATACGAATCAAAAAGAAAACGAAGGCTCCTTATTAAAAAGGGCAGAATATCTGTACCTCGACAAAGCACACCAAAATCAAAGCAACGACAGAAATAGAGATGGATGATCACTCCCTCTTCACCCGATCTACAAGTATTCATAAGTTCTCTTATAAGTTTCATATGATCGTAAGGTTTCATTTTAGTTCTCATTCCATTTGAGGTAACTTTGGTTATTAACATTCTCGTATGTGAATTCAAGGTATTAAAGATGACCATATTCGTAGTTTAAGGTGCATAATGTCACTTACATAAGTTTATGGTTTAAAATGTAGTTCTCATAATTTTAGGGTTCATTATACAATTATCACAAGTTAAAGGACCAAGTGTCATTGTGGTAAGATTAGGGTCTGGAATGTAAATATATTCAAGTTACAGGTCTTGACAAGTTAAGTTCCTTTGGTTTTAGTAAAATAACCAATTACCCCCTTTAGTTTATAAAATAGACATATAACACCCTTTTAATTACTTTTCACTTTTCACAGTTTTTACACTCAAATTAGACCTGTTTCCACGATTTTTAATCCTTATAAGAGCTCAGAGTAAAAATTCCAAAAATTTCATACAAGTGCCCAGTTGTCTCAAGAACTTACCCAAATTTTTCCAGAATTTATTATTAAGTATAACTATGGTTTAAAAAATACTTTATTTCAAGTTGTCCAGATTTCTGAAAAGTTTTGACATACAAAAAGTAAGCAGTTCAAAGCCCCATCAATAAATTTTATAAAAATCTGGAAAAATTCCAGAAGTTCACCTATATCCCAAATGTTAACCTGCTAGAATTTTAGGTCTCAACCCTTTATAGATTTCAAATTAAAAATCAAAAGCTACAGGTGAATTTTCGTAACCCGAATTACAGTTTTGACACCCGATTTCATAAATTCAAAAAATGTGACTTCCAGACCTCTAAAAATTATGAGGTTAATTTCTACAGATAGCTATTTCAATGCACTTAATTTTAGACTCAAAACCCACCCAAAAACACCTCGATATCAATTAGATACATGCGATTAAAGTCGGATTAAATTCCAGACCGGTAGCAGTTTTATATATTCATGTATATACTTGGAGTTTTCGTCATTCCAATCATCAATTCTTGACACCAACTGATTATAGATGTGTTTTAACATGTTAAGATGATTCTTATCAGGTCTTACATAATCAAGTCGAATGAATTCATCACATATATCATTGGTTCGATTTATACACATAGACATTTAGGGTTTTTGATTGTATGATTTTATGTAATCCAAAATTAACAAGAACAATAAGAACACATGAGAATCAACAAGGGGATGATACAATACCCTCGTAGACCACGAAGAACACGAACACCACAAGGTTTATTACACCACGAATTCCTTCTTCTCCTTCTTGTTTGGATCGTACAGCAGAAAACCAAAATAGGCAAATACACAAGTCGATTAGGGTTGTATTCAATTCGTATGGATTGATTTTGACGGAATTAAGATTACCTTATGATATAGGTGACACAAGAACACAAGAACTAGCCTTCTTCCTCTTCCTTGGAACCTCTTGGATCGACAGAAAATTGATGAGATGAGGCAGCCGGATTTTTTTTTTTTGTTTGAAGGAGTTTAGGGTTTGTTTATTTGATATGATGAAGATCGGTTATAGGAAGAAAAAAAAAACTGTGTAATGTGGTTTATGTATTTAGGGCAATAATCAATTTTATTAATGTCTAATTATTTATTTTGCCAATCAAGAACATGGACCATATTGTGGTTAAGGGGAAGGGGGCGGCACACATAAGTATAGTTTTTTTTTTTTTTTTTTTTTTTTTTTTTTTTTTTTTTGTACAAATATTATAATGTAATGTTTTATTTATTATAGGAACTTAGGTTAAGTTACATATAATGTTTACTAATAAGTTTTATAAATTCTTAAAGTTCAAATTTGAGGGCATATTTGTCATTTCATAATATGTTAATTTGTGGGTTTTACAACTCTTCCCCTCTTAAAAAAGAAATTTTCGCCCTCGAAAATTGAAGTCGCAAGGTTAAACGAAGTCGTAGCAAGTCGCAAAATATCACCACAAACATTCTTATGCCCAGGGAGTTTCTTTCAAAAAGATCTTCAGACCAAAAGTTTCTCATGACTCAGATCAAAACGAGGTGGGTTCAAATTTCTCAAAAGGAGACAAAATAAGTTGATTTCTGATCAAAAGGTCCATGCAATATAAACTGGACGATAGGTGAATCTTCAGAAAGCTCATATGGAATACGAATAAGATTTCAAATCGAAAATAGTTGCACCAACAGTAGGAAGTTCTAAAAGGAGTTTCAGGACTCATAAATGAGGTCAACAGAATTCAAATCGAGGGTTCAAACTCAATCAGATATCTAATGGACGAAAGCAGAGTATACGGATAGATAGGATGAACCTAAAGTCTCACTAATCACAGATAATCCGACGGAGATCAAATGCTAAACTTCTTAGGTACTCCCCGAGATATCCTATGCCCACAACAAGTGCACGTTATATGATGTAAGTATTATCACGTTGGCCAGACGTCATAATACTGGCATCATATAAATATGCCCTCATGATGGTCATACTTTATCTCAAGTCGTAATCAAAACCACCTATCTTAATCCACCTAGTACTTCTACAGTCTCAGAGGTCAACAAAAACAATTGCCATAGTCAAGGGGAAAAACAAAACTTATCGCAAGAGTATCAAAATCCCAGATTGCCTAACAGAATAAGGTACGCCGTCCACAAGCATCAGATCTTCCACAATTCGCCTAAATCTCTCAAAAAAAAGACATCACCGAACATACGAAAAATGAACACAGACAGAAATGCTTCTAGGAAACTTACATCATTAAAGGATCTCATTACTGTATAACGAAACTTAAGAGGGTCAAAGGAACTGGAAGTTAGTTGCCAAGAGCTTCGGCCTTCGAAGAATCAGCTCTTCCAAACCTAAAGGGTCTGTTTCAGAAATCCACTCATTCAACACATTCAGTCTCTTCAAGTCCGGTTAATCTGTCTTCGTCTGTTCATCAATTCGGAAGTGAAACCAAAATTGGGAACTTGTGTCTGGTTTGTTGAGCCTCCTGCAGTTCTTCTTGGAATATGATGGAGGGATGTGAATTCCTGTCACGCTCTTCATCATTCAGTCTGCTTCCGCTCTCAATTCATCTTAGTACCACCAAGATGAATAGGGAAGTGAGACTGCGCGTCTTCATCAGCTCTGGGTTCACCGTCTTGACTAGATCTCCAGCATTGCCAACACTTCTACCTTGTAAGTACACATTATGATACCTCTGATTTGATACCATAATTGTAACACCCCAACCCGACAAGGGTAGAAGTATCATATTATGGTGACAAATCAAAGCATACATAAACACACAGCGGAAGTCTTAATAAATAATTCAAAGGAAAAGTCAAGTCAACACGACTTGAATAATACATAAGTTCACGGAAAAGAAAATAAACCAAAAATACGAATACAAATGAAATCCATGATCAAAACAAAGTCATAAGATAAAGATGGTCATCTAAGGTCAAAGCTTCATCTATCTCTCATCCCATCCAAAGCATAATCCAAAAGCTCCTAGCTTAGATACCTGCCGCACACGAAAAGAAAACGTGCGGCTGAGCTTAAAAAGCCCAGTGAACAGATATATAATAAACGGAAACGAACAAACGAAGCATAATGGAAGAGATATAAATAAGGTACAAGAGTAAAGGTTAGGACAGTCATCCACCACGAGCCCACATATATCACATCACATAAGCCTGCATAATCTAGAGGGGATACCTCTTAGTAACCAGATAATATGAGGGGTGTCCTCATGTATCCAATGGAGTGATCAGCTCCCACATTTTGTGAAAGACGTGGATTGCACCCATCATCAGTCACCACATAGCACATATCATATCACAATCACATATCACAACGTACCTAGGATGCATCCATTCGCCCCCCCCACAAATCTCATTGGCCATAATCATAATAATAATCGCATGCATTTCATAAATCACAATGGGGACGGTGTAACCAAATCACTAGGGCTACACACTAGTCATGTCAGTGGTGCATCACAGACACGGCCATGTTACCTTCATGGCTAGGAAACACATTTGGCTCGGGTATCAAACTGAAAGGGTCAAAGGTTCATATATCAAAGCAAAGGTTCCCATGGTCATAATCACAGTCCAAATGTTAAAGTTCATATCACAGGGTTCATAGAAAAAGGTTCAACTCAAAGGATCATGTCAAAAGGATCATGGCAAAGGTTCATAATCAAAGGATTATATCAAGGTTCACAATCAAAGGTTTCATAGCAATGGCATAGGGAAACCCTAATACGAATCAAAATAGAGACCGAAGGCTCCTTATACAAAGAGCAGAATATCTGTACCTTATTCCAAAAGCAAACACAACCAGAAATGAATAAGATGAAAAGATCAGGTCCTCTCCTTCTTCACACCTAGAGGGTAGAAAAGAATTACAATCTTTCCATTTTAAGTAACTTTCCATTTTTAGCAAGTTTCCATATTTAGTAAGTTTCCATAATTAGAAAGTTCTCATAATTAATAAGATTTCCATATTCTCAATTAAGTTGAGTCATTATCAATCATATTATGGCCTCAGGGTGTATTTTAACAAGTCACAAAAGTTTAGGGTTAATAATGACGACTTTACATAAATTAGGGTTTGAAGTGTAATTATATCAAAGTTAAAGTACAAACATGAAAATATCTCAAGTAACCTGTTTTGAAACCATATTTATCAAGTTTAACAAATTCAGCCCCCAAGTTTCCCAATTTTACACTTTACACCCTTAAGTTACATAATTTACATTTTAAACCTTATAATATCCATAATTACACATTAGACCCTTAGTTTATCAAAATTACACAATGGACACTTATTTCATCATATTATACGAATCTACCCTTAAGTATTCGTAATTTACACATCAAGTCCCTCAAGTTATCAAAGTTACATATTTAACCCTTAATTTACATTTTCAATTTTTAATTATCAATAATTACATATTAAACCATTAAATTACCAAAATTACACATAACCCCCTGAATATATTTTATTACTCCATTCGACCCCAACTTTCCATAATTTACATGTTTAGTCCCTTCATTTTAATTATTTACAATTCGAACCCTAATTGAATAATAAATACATTTTAATCCTTTAAAACATAAAAATTACACATGACACCCCCAAGCTATATTTTATTCGAATAGTATGCAGTCCAAATTAAGTTCTAAAAATAACCCTTAAGTTTCAAAAGTTACAAAACACCCCCTAACATTTTAAATACTAAATCGTATAACATTTTATTATCAAATTACTAGCCCTAAAAATACCAATCATTCACCAATCATTAGACCATCCTTAAACATCATTTAATTAATCAAAAACAGCCCTAAAACATAAACCCTAAATCGATCCACATTTTATTTCTTTTCTTTCTTTTCTTTTTCTTAAATCCGGTTATATACTTAAATCAAAATAATTATTTTAGGCCTCTACAAATCAATTGGACATTTTTCCCAGATTATATTCATCATATGAAGCTCAATTAAATTATCATTCATGCCCAGAAAATTCGGATACAATTATTTAGGTTATATACACGATTTTAAGATTTAATTCTCAAATAATTCAAAGATCATGCATGGTATGTTATTATCATTTTATTTGATGTTCTTAGATCATAAAGGATTCAGGAAAAATGGCAAACCGAATTTAGAATGAGTTAAACGGCTGAAAGGAATTTCTTCTTCTTGGCCTTATACGCGACACACAATAATTTCCCACGAGCTCACGAACGATCCCACAACCTTGTAGCCATTTTTCATAGAGTATATACGAGGTAAGGATCATGAGAAAAATGAGAAACGAATATTATATGGATCGGATGAATTATAGACGAATATACTTACTTTTTGTTCTAGCGATGTGAAATAATTCACCACGTACGAACTGAGCAACACACAGCTTCGAATGTATTTTTCTAGGCTTCTTGTGATGATGACGAACAAGGGAAAATAAGTCTTGCAACTCCAGAAATTCGGATGAATTTTTGGTGGCTAATTCTAGGGTTTTTGATCCAATCGGTTTTGCTTTTAGGGAGAGAAAATGATTTTGATTGTTTAAAGGGTGATAATGCCGAATATTAGGAGGAGGGGGGATCAAAAGGATTTTGATTGTTTAAAGGGTAGTTGTACTACAAGGGTTTCATTGTTCAAAGGTTACAAATGATATACTAAAACTACAAGGTTACAAATGAGAAACCGAACTAAATACTATGCCTGTCAATACAAATCCTTCTAAAAACTTCTACTTCCGAAAAACTATCAAGGTCTTCTAAGTCCAAAGGTCTCTTAAGTCTCTTCACTCTTACCCAGCTTCCAACTAAAACCTGCCGCACACGAAAAGAAAACGTGCGGCTGAGCTTAAAAAGCCCAGTGAACAGATATATAATAAACGGAAACAAACGCAAACGAAATGAACGGGCATATCATAATTAATGAGATATAGGAAAGAAAATAAAGAGTAAGGTTTAGGACAGTAATCCACCAAGAGCCCATATATCACATCACATATCAAATCGTATCATATCTTCATAATCATATAGAGGGGAGACCTCTCAGATAATCAGATAATATGAGGGGTGTCCTCATTCTTCAAATGGAGTAGCTAGCTCCCACATTTTGTGAAAGACGTGGATTGCACCCATCATCAGTCACCACATATCACATATCACAATATCACAATCACAATACAAATCTAGGATGCATCCATTCGCCCCCCCCCCCCCCCCCCCCACAAATCACATTGGCCATAATAGTAATATCATGTTGAGCTCATATCACATATCACAATGGGGGACGGTGTAACCAAATCACTAGGGCTACACACTAGTCATGCCAGTGGTGCATCACAGACATGGCCATGTTACCTTCATGGCTAGGAAACACATTTGGCTCGGGTATCAAACTGGGGTCACAGGTCAAAGGTTCATATGGTCATAATCACAGTCCAAATGTCAAGGTTCATATCACTGGGTTCATATCACAAGGTCCATAGAAGAGGGTTCATATCGAAGAGTTCATAACAGAGTGGTTCACCAAGGTCTTCCAAAGTTCATATCATAGTTTTAAAAACAAGGGGATCTTAATTAAAGTTCAAAGTCTTTATCAAAGGGTTCATCTTCAAAGTCTTTATTCAAAAGATTCATTTTAGAAAGCTTAATCAAAGTATTTAATTAAAATGGTCTTTAAATTGGTTTCATAAAGATAGTCATTAAAATAGTCTTCATAAAAGATAGTTCAAAACAAGTAGTTCAAAACCTTAGTTTAATAAACCATTTCAAAATCCTTAGTTTAACAAATCATTCCAAAGTCTTAGTTTCTCACAAAGATAGTTCAGAACTTTAGAGCAACTTGGCAGAGGCATAGGTCAGATGAACGAAACTCAGATCATAATCAGAAGTATCATAACGAATTATGGATAACGAATTAACAAACGAATCAAAGCGTAGGGAACATAGCAAAGGTTTAGGAAACCCTAATACGAATCAAAAAGAAAACGAAGGCTCCTTATTAAAAGGGCAGAATATCTGTACCTTGTCACGAATGCACATACGAATAGGAAATAGAAGACACAGAAGCGGATCAAAACCTTCTTCTTCGCACCTAGAGGAGTAGAAGGGGATTACAAATTATTCTTAATTAACTTCCTTTCTATTTTACATAACTTTCCATCTTTAGCAGATTTCCATATTTAGTAAGTTTCCATTTTTTGAAGTATGGTGTAACATAACTTAGTCAAATCATTATTACTGGAAATAAGGTATCTTTTATCATGTTTACACATTTGGTCCTTAGGGTTTCACAATTTACACTTTACACCTCTTTATTTCAAAGTTACACTTTAAACCTTCAAATGTCCATAGTTACACATTAAACCCTTAACTTATCGATTTTACACAATGTTCACTTATTTTATCATATTATACGAATGTATCCTTAAATAGTCATAATTTACACATTAAGTCCCTCTAGTTATCAAAGTTACATATTAAGTCCTTTAATTTACAATTTCAACCTTTAATTATTAATAATTACATATTAGGCCATTAAATCACCAAAATAGCACATAGCCCCCTGGTTATAATTAATTTCTCAATTCATCCTTAAGTTTCTAGAAATTACATATTTGGTCCCTCCATTTTAATTATTTATTAAATCGATCCATAATTACCACATAAATTCATATCTTGCCAAGTTTACAAATAAGACCCTTATGTTATAATTTTTATATGTTCCCCCTGATCTATAAAACATTACAAAAATATCCCACCAGTTTTAATAATTACAAAACACCCCTTTAACTATTTTTCTTCCAATCGGTTTACATAATATTCATCAAAATCGAACCCTAAAATCCCCAAATCATTTTATCATCATTCTATCATCATTATATCATCAATATTTCCAGATTTCATCCTTACAAACCCTAGATCAATCGGTTTATAATTTTTCCCATAATTTCTCCTTTTATTTTCTAAAACTCGATATATCATAATTTCCAAACCCATGAATTTGACATCCACAAATCAAGGTACCATTTTTCTCATGTTGTATGGTGTATATAGAAGTCACGAAAATTATATACAAGGCTCCCAAAAATCGCATGCGTGTTTTATGATTTAAACTCGATTTAGGGTTTTTATAGCTTATAGATTTTCGTTCGACCAAAACACAATGCATGGTTCAATTCCAATAATTTTTACATGATGTATATGATCAGTAGAAGGTTAGAAAAATACCAAATCGAGTATAGGACAAGAGGATCACACGCTATGAATTTTCCTTGCTCGGTTCTAATTTGCGACCCAAAATAATTCACCAACACCAAACGATCGACTCTAGGAATGTGTAGCTTTTTTTCCCACCTTCTTGGCAACACTAAGAACTCCAGAAAATTTACTCTTGATGCAGAAAAATCGAATGGAGGCTTGGATGATTTTTTAGATGTGGCGGCATAATTATTTTTAGGGTTTAGAGGTGAATAAAATTAGGGATTCATGTATCTTGTGTTTAGGTCGAGTATGGGGGAGGGTATGAGGCCAAAGAACCGGCCTTGAGGGCCCAAATAAATTTACTTTTTATTTTGTGTAATTTTCATAATTTAATTTGTAATTTAAATGGTTTATAAATGATAATAATTGTGTATTTGAATTTTCGATGCACACAAGGGTATTTTGGTCATTTCACAACTTGTATAAATATTAATCGAAGTCGTCAAAATTATTTTGTATCATACCTTGCTCGTTTCCAGAAGTTTGGGATCGTTTCGGGACTTTAATTAAGCTTTAATTAATTTTTAAAGTTTTAGGGGCATTTTGGTCTTTTCACACGTTTTAGATTTTTAGGGTTTTACAACTCTTCCCCTCTAAAAAAAAATTTCGTCCGCGAAATTGAAATGGAAACGAAACGGAAACATAACGAATTATGAACGGGATTCGAATGACTAAAATCTCATGATTCGACCTTGTCGCTCCAAAAGTGACTTCGGTTCCCAGGAATGGCATATCCCACGAAATTCAGGTTGCCAAAATCATATCCAAACGTAACAGATAATTATCATATTCTCTTGGAAGAGATACACGAATACGTAGGATTTTGACGGACATGCCGCCCATAGAATTCGATCAAGCAAATCAAATGAGATCGAACCGAACACAGATTGTTGATGATATCAAACGGCAGAAACTTATAACAGAACTTAAGATTTTCATCGGAATTATGAAGGTCAGCAACCGCGTATCGATAAATCCGAACGTATTAATTCAAATAACGGCGAACAGATTAAGCGTACCGATGGAACGAACCTAAATCTCACAGATGCAAAAATTCTCACATTTCTTATCAAAATTCCAAGGTTTCTAGGGTACTCCTTGAGATATCCTATGAACACAATGAGTGCACGTTATATGATGTAAGTATTATCACGTTGATCAGGCGTCATAATACCAGCATCATATAAATATGCCCCCATGATGGTCATACTTTACCTCGAGTCGCGAGTCAAACCACTTTTCTTAACCACCTATCAGTCTTTCTACCTTCTAAGGTTGGCCCAAAACAAACATCACTACGGATTCAAAATCGAAGGGTTTGAACGTTCAAATAGCGTAACGGAATACGTAAACATCAAAATGAAACTCGTCGTCGAAGCGTTAGGTCTTCCACAATTCCTCATCCTTCTCATAACGAAACCATCATTCAAACAAGTGCATAACGAACATAGAACGGAATTTCTAACAGAGCAAAGACTCATTCAAAAGATCTTATCGAGAGGTAACGGAAACTTAAGTGGTCTAACGGACAATGAATAACGGCTTCAATATCTACATCTTCTACTAAAATCAAATCTTCCCCATTCAAACGTTTACTTCAAATTTCATCCAACCAACTACATGGTCTCGAATCTTTTCAAATTCCATGTCGTCAGTCTCTTGTCTAATCCATTTAATCGCAGGGTGGAAAGGAAATCATAAACTCGAGTCTGGTTCCTCAAGTCTTCGGTACCTCTTCTGAGCAATGCGGTGTGGTAACGTGGGTCTCTGACGTGATTGCCGTGCATTCCTCCATTAGCGAGTCTGATTCAGCTCTCAATTCATCTTAGTACAACTAAAATGAGTAGAGAAACAAGGTTGTGCGTCTTCAACTGGTCTTCTAGCATGATTCAAAAATTCACCAACTCAACTGCTGTCAACTTCCTGGTTAGGTGCTGAAAGCTCATCTTCTACGGTCTGGTTGTCTTGATGCCCAACTGAGACCTCCACGTGCTGCTTGAGGTATAATCGAGTCTCATCTCAGTCTGTCTTCTTCTTACCTGCTTCTATCTTGGTAATGCCTGTCACGAACCTCTTCTGCACATCTGCTACAAGGTTTCTAACTCTGACAATGGTCTTCAGTCTTGGTCCTTTCTGTGGAACTCTGTCGTCATCGGATACCTGGTGGTGATGCCTGCTACAGTCTCTGATCGCCAAGCAAATCTATTCTTTTAGAACAAAGGGTCGGTTCACTTTATACGAACATAGTTAACGTGTTCCTCGTTTGTCTCTAAGCACAAACACACTGTCATACTATGACAATTGTCCAGATACTTGTGAAAATATGAATCTTCTAGCCAATACCATTGACATCATTCAAACTCATAATGGTCACCCGAGTACTAAAGCAGCTCAGGAAATCTCCTTAGGGAAAACCTCTTATCACAAATCTTTCTCTTCACAAATCAAATTGCAATGCCTTGCGGGATTTAGTCTCAACTAATCAGCTTCCTTTTCAGATGTTCTTGTAGTTGCTCCTTCGATCTTTCAAACTCAAATGAAGTCGTCTGCTACGGAGTTTCAAAGGTAGAACGAATCAAATATAGATACGCGGAAATGGAATAATGATTACGGTTAAATTCACAATAGTCGGTGCACCGCCGCATACTTCTCTCTTTCTTCTTCATACACAAACAGGAGCATTCAAAGAGATTACTGAAGTGAACAAACTCGTATTCCATTAGTTTCTATAACCTCTTAACTTCCTCAGATTTTTCCAACGCAACTTTACTTCCCAACAGATCTCAAAGGTTCATCAGAATACCAGAAATTTGCACAACAGACATTTCAAATGTCGAGACTTTCCAAGAGCGGATACTAACAGGCGTTAGGAGAAAATTGGAAATCAAAAGGAATCGGAGTATGTGCTTCATAGCAACAATAATCTTAACAGATTCAAATGATTGAGGATATCATATCAAAATATGGTGGAGCAGATTGTTAAAGGTCACATTTCAAACATTGTAGCCCATGATAGCTTTACGAAAACCACCAATCCATAATCAAAAGACTTCAAAGTCAAATGCATCCAAAGATAAACAGATTCTTAGAATGAAAGTGGTTGTCAAAATATACGGGTAGTTCACAGATCAAGTTCAGGTACATGGTTCATCAGAGTGTGGGATAGAAGAGTGAACAGTTCAAGGTATTGGAATCTTGTTTAGCTCATAGCATAGGAATGGTAGGGTGTGCATCGGTGGTAATACGAACATCGTTTAACTGACGGAGGTGAGATGTATGGAATATCAGTTAGCAGCATCAGCATGCTCAGATAACAATTCCGTACTGGACAAACATTAACATCAAATCCTTCCAAAAGAAATTGGTTAACATACAAAGTTCATCATTCAAATGACGGAGGGTAAGACTTCCTTGTCTTCTGAGACAAACATTCTTATAAGGCATGACTAAAGGCAAAGGCAAGATTCAGAGTGATGCGGAAGCAATTACTACTCACATGGATGTCCTAGACTACCCATTCCTCACCGGTTATGACTTATATTCCTATGGGAAAATTCTACGCAACTTCGCAAAGGTTATCCTACGAGCGCCTACAGTGGAAACTTAGGGGTCCTAACTTACACAGGCCAAGGGTAGCTGTACTACAAGTCGCAAACCTGTCTCTGATACCATAATTGTAACACCCCAACCCGGCAAGGGTAGAAGTGTCACGCAAATGGTGACATATCAAAGGCAAGCATAACATACGACTTAAATAATACAATAGAATTTCAAAGGTTACAAATGATATACTAAAACTACAAGGTTACAAATGAGAAACCGAACTAAATACTATGCCTGTCAATACAAATCCTTCTAAAAACTTCTACTTCCGAAAAACTATCAAGGTCTTCTAAGTCCAAAGGTCTCTTAAGTCTCTTCACTCTTACCCAGCTTCCAACTAAAACCTGCCGCACACGAAAAGAAAACGTGCGGCTGAGCTTAAAAAGCCCAGTGAACAGATATATAATAAACGGAAACAAACGCAAACGAAATGAACAGGCATATCATAATTAATGAGATATAGGAAAGAAAATAAAGAGTAAGGTTTAGGACAGTAATCCACCACGAGCCCACATATCACATCACATATCAAATCGTATCATATCTTCATAATCATATAGAGGGGAGACCTCTCAGATAATCAGATAATATGAGGGGTGTCCTCATTCTTCAAATGGAGTAGCTAGCTCCCACATTTTGTGAAAGACGTGGATTGCACCCATCATCAGTCACCACATATCACATATCACAATATCACAATCACAATACAAATCTAGGATGCATCCATTCGCCCCCCCCCCCCCCCCACAAATCACATTGGCCATAATAGTAATATCATGTTGAGCTCATATCACATATCACAATGGGGGACGGTGTAACCAAATCACTAGGGCTACACACTAGTCATGCCAGTGGTGCATCACAGACATGGCCATGTTACCTTCATGGCTAGGAAACACATTTGGCTCGGGTATCAAACTGGGGTCACAGGTCAAAGGTTCATATGGTCATAATCACAGTCCAAATGTCAAGGTTCATATCACTGGGTTCATATCACAAGGTCCATAGAAGAGGGTTCATATCGAAGAGTTCATAACAGAGTGGTTCACCAAGGTCTTCCAAAGTTCATATCATAGTTTTAAAAACAAGGGATCTTAATTAAAGTTCAAAGTCTTTATCAAAGGGTTCATCTTCAAAGTCTTTATTCAAAAGATTCATTTTAGAAAGCTTAATCAAAGTATTTAATTAAAATGGTCTTTAAATTGGTTTCATAAAGATAGTCATTAAAATAGTCTTCATAAAAGATAGTTCAAAACAAGTAGTTCAAAACCTTAGTTTAATAAACCATTTCAAAATCCTTAGTTTAACAAATCATTCCAAAGTCTTAGTTTCTCACAAAGATAGTTCAGAACTTTAGAGCAACTTGGCAGAGCATAGGTCAGATGAACGAAACTCAGATCATAATCAGAAGTATCATAACGAATTATGGATAACGAATTAACAAACGAATCAAAGCGTAGGGAACATAGCAAAGGTTTAGGAAACCCTAATACGAATCAAAAAGAAAACGAAGGCTCCTTATTAAAAGGGCAGAATATCTGTACCTTGTCACGAATGCACATACGAATAGGAAATAGAAGACACAGAAGCGGATCAAAACCTTCTTCTTCGCACCTAGAGGAGTAGAAGGGGATTACAAATTATTCTTAATTAACTTCCTTTCTATTTTACGTAACTTTCCATCTTTAGCAGATTTCCATATTTAGTAAGTTTCCATTTTTTGAAGTATGGTGTAACATAACTTAGTCAAATCATTATTACTGGAAATAAGGTATCTTTTATCATGTTTACACATTTGGTCCTTAGGGTTTCACAATTTACACTTTACACCTCTTTATTTCAAAGTTACACTTTAAACCTTCAAATGTCCATAGTTACACATTAAACCCTTAACTTATCGATTTTACACAATGTTCACTTATTTTATCATATTATACGAATGTATCCTTAAATATTCATAATTACACATTAAGTCCCTCTAGTTATCAAAGTTACATACTAAGTCCTTTAATTTACAATTTCAACCTTTAATTATTAATAATTACATATTAGGCCATTAAATCACCAAAATAGCACATAGCCCCCTGGTTATAATTAATTTCTCAATTCATCCTTAAGTTTCTAGAAATTACATATTTGGTCCCTCCATTTTAATTATTTATTAAATCGATCCATAATTACCACATAAATTCATATCTTGCCAAGTTTACAAATAAGACCCTTATGTTATAATTTTTATATGTTCCCCCTGATCTATAAAACATTACAAAAATATCCCACCAGTTTTAATAATTACAAAACACCCCTTTAACTATTTTTCTTCCAATCGGTTTACATAATATTCATCAAAATCGAACCCTAAAATCCCCAAATCATTTTATCATCATTCTATCATCATTATATCATCAATATTTCCAGATTTCATCCTTACAAACCCTAGATCAATCGGTTTATAATTTTTCCCATAATTTCTCCTTTTATTTTCTAAAACTCGATATATCATAATTTCCAAAACCCATGAATTCGACATCCACAAATCAAGGTACCATTTTTCTCATGTTGTATGGTGTATATAGAAGTCACGAAAATTATATACAAGGCTCCCAAAAATCGCATGCGTGTTTTATGATTTAAACTCGATTTAGGGTTTTTATAGCTTATAGATTTTCGTTCGACCAAAACACAATGCATGGTTCAATTCCAATAATTTTTACATGATGTATATGATCAGTAGAAGGTTAGAAAAATACCAAATCGAGTATAGGACAAGAGGATCACACGCTATGAATTTTCCTTGCTCGGTTCTAATTTGCGACCCAAAATAATTCACCAACACCAAACGATCGACTCTAGGAATGTGTAGCTATTTTTCCCACCTTCTTGGCAACACTAAGAACTCTAGAAAATTTACTCTTGATGCAGAAAAATCGAATGGAGGCTTGGATGATTTTTTAGATGTGGCGGCATAATTATTTTTAGGGTTTAGAGGTGAATAAAATTAGGGATTCATGTATCTTGTGTTTAGGTCGAGTATGGGGGAGGGTATGAGGCCAAAGAACCGGCCTTGAGGGCCCAAATAAATTTCCTTTTTATTTTGTGTAATTTTCCTAATTTAATTTGTAATTTAAATGGTTTATAAATGATAATAATTGTGTATTTGAATTTTCGGTGCACACAAGGGTATTTTGGTCATTTCACAACTTGTATAAATATTAATCGAAGTCGTCAAAATTATTTTGTATCATACCTTGCTCGTTTCCAGAAGTTTGGGATCGTTTCGGGACTTTAATTAAGCTTTAATTAATTTTTAAAGTTTTAGGGGCATTTTGGTCTTTTCACACGTTTTAGATTTTTAGGGTTTTACAGAAAGGATCACTCTTAAACAAACTAAGACTCTCTTAATGATCAAAGAAAGTGTTCTAAGTGAGGAGGGATTAGACCAGAGAAAACTGTCTGGAAAAATTAATTTGGAAGTGTAAAATGGTCCACTATTTATAGGCAAGGGGAAAACTAGCCGTTACAGAGGCACGACTCCACTAATTGTCAGACGGCTCCAATAAATTTAGTGGAGCCGTCGGTACTTTAGTGGTACCGTGGACGCTCATCCATTTGTTTTAAGTGGGGAAGGTTTATTTGGGAATGTTTGGAGCTGTTTTGGGGGGGAAATTGATTGTTGGGATTTTTAAACTTATTTTTCAAAATAAAACATTTCTTTTTAATTCAAAAATAATTTGTAAAATATATTTTTGAGAAAATGTTTTGTCACATTAAAAATATGAAGTTTAGAAAAATATAATCCTTTGATCATTTGCCAAGTAGTAGATTTGTTTGTCCATACCTTGAGTGATTTACGTCGGGATGGAAATCTACGACTTCGTTGAAGCATACTTGAGACATCGGGAGGTGTTGATGTAAGTATGCATTGATGATTTTTGTTTACAAGTAACTTGCACATTTTACGTTATGTATTACAAGTTACATGTTTGTCATTATTAAAACCGAAGAAACCGTTTAGTTTAAATATCGTAATATTTGCACTAACAAAACTCTCGATGAATCTTCGGTAATAATCGGCAAGACCTAGAAATTGACGAATCTCTGTGGGAGTCTTGGGATTTTCCCAATCTTTAATAGCCTCGATCTTAGCCGGGTCAACATGCAATCCCTGGCTATCAATTACTTGCCCAAGAAATTGTACCTTTCGGATCCAAAAATCGCACTTAGAAAACTTGGTGTACAACTTCTCGTTCTTGAGCAATTCTAGGATTGTCTTGAGATGTTCTTCGTGCTCTTCTTTGTTTTTCGAGTAGATTAGAATATCATCAATGAACACAATTACAAATTTGTCCAGGTACGGTTTGAACACACGATTCATGAGATCCATAAATACCGCCGGTGCATTAGTTAATCCAAACGGCATCACTTGAAACTCATAATGACCACAACGGGTCCTAAAAGCCATTTTCGGGATATCTTCTTCCCAAAATCTTAGTTGATGATAACCCGATATCAAATCAATCTTCGAGTAAAAAATGGAACCTTGCAACTGATCGAACAAATCGTCGATTCGTGGAAGTGGGTAACGGTTCTTCACCATTAACTTGTTCAATTCTCGATAATCTATGCACATTCGGAATGATCCATCCTTCTTCTTTACGAACAAGACCGGCGCTCCCCAAGGTGAGGAACTTGGTCTAATGAATCCCTTGTCTAGTAGTTCTTGCAACTGATTAGACAATTCTTGCAACTCTGATGGTGCTAGTCGGTAGGGTGCTATTGCAATTGGTGCTGCTCCTGGCACTAAATCTATCTGAAACTCTACTTGACGGGTAGGCGGTAAGCCAGGCAAATCTTCGGGAAAGACTTCCGGAAAATCTCGAACAATCGGTACATCTTCCAATCGTTTCTCATCCGACTTCTTTCGGTTATGTGTGCCAGAAAAGCATGACATCCCTTCTTTATATACTTTTTGGTCTTGACACACGATATGATGTTTAATCGGGTTTCTCTTCATTCCCCACGGATAATCAAGGTTTCACCATTAAAAGGGAGATGAACAACCTTTTCATCGCAAATGATCCTAGCTTGGTTTTTAGAAAACCAATCCATACCGATTATGACGTCAAAACTACCGAGCTCGATAGGGATAAGGTCTATGTTAAATGGATGGTTTAGGAAGTTAAAGGTACAATTGCGGATTATGGTGTTGGAGCTAACTAGGTTACCATTTGCTAATTCAACGTTGTAGGCGGTGTCTAAGGTGGTCGGTGCAATATTAAGCAAAGGAGCAAAAGTAGTAGACACAAAACTTTTATCGACACACGAATCAAATAAATTTGAAGCATAACGACCATTGAGAAGAAACGTACCCGTGACAACATTTGGGTCCTCAGTAGCTTCCCTTTTTCTGAGATTGTAGACTCTTCCCCGAGCTCCATTATTCTGAGTTCCCTGATTCTTCTCCTTTGGGCATTCTTTCTTGAAATGTCCTGTTTCGCCACATCCGAAACATGCTCCGGGAACCCTTTGATTTGTTGCAGCAGTAGGAGACCTACAGTCTTTGGTTAAGTGCCCGATTTTCTTACAATTGCCACATGGAGTAGGGCAACGTCCTGGATTGTGGTGACGTTAGCACTTGTCACACTTAGGAAGATTTCCTTCATAACCTCTCTTTTCAGTCGGGCCCGCAACATAAGCCTTAACAACTTCTTGTCTTTTGTTGGGTTGTTGAGTAGCATTTCCTCCATGAGTAGAATCCCACTTTCTCTTATTGTTGTTACTGTTGTGGTGGTGTTTGTTGTTGTTATTGCGGTGGCGGTTATTGCTATCTCGAGCAGCCTTTGCCCGAACAACTTGATCCATTAGATTGTGAGACATTCGGATTGTCTCATCTAGAGTACTCGGCTTAGAAGAGGTGACATTTCCTTGAATATAAGATGGAAGTCCCCAGATGTACCTTTCAATCTTTTTCTGAGTGGTCGAAACCATCTCAGGGCAGAGAGTAGCCAATTCATGATATCGTTGAGTATAAGCTGCAATGTCGTACCCTTTCACTGTTAAATTCCAAAATTCAACTTCCAATTTTTGAACTTCATTTCTCAGACAATACTCAGCAGTTACCATTTCCTTAAACTCAGCCCTTGGTAATTCAAAAGCAGCATTAATTCCCACTGATTGGGCATAAGCATTCCACCAAGATAAGGCACCATCCAACAAGGTACCTATAGCATATTTCACCTTATAGTTTTCCGCGCAGTTGCACATGCGGAAAGTCGATTCCAACTTCTCAAACCATCGTACCAAACCGACAGCTCCTTCTATGCCACTAAAAGTCTGCGGCTTGCAACCCGAAAATTCCTTGTAAGTACATCCACGGGTCGTGGTTTCCACCCTGGTTGCCGTTCCACTAGCTTCTCCGCCGTTACCACTGTTGCGATTTGTTTCATATTCCTGTTGGAGAATGCTCATGTCATAATCACTAATTATATGGCTAGACATATGTGAGCCTATGGGGTCACACACTTATACACAGAGACACCATTTTATAGATTGTATTTATCGTATTTACAATATATAAACGACTACGTAACTCGAGATCAATAACGGGCCATTAAATACTAAGTTAGACTTAGTGTTTTTGGACTGAGCCAACAACGGGCAAGCCCATTGTGGGCCCTACATATGGCCGGCCTCTAAGGAGCTTGAATGGGAAGTTTTGTTTCAAATATTGGTCAAAGATATTAGAGTGATTTACTCCTAATTATCATTAACAAATTAACAAAAATATAATCCTCCCTTCTCCATTATTTTTGTACGGCACAAGAATAAAAAAAAAAGAAAACAAGGGTTTTTCTTTTTGATCTTCTTCACTCTTGTATCTTGTTTATTCAAGGGTGATTGATTGGTTACGGGTTGATAGACTAGCATCGGGTGGTGATCAAGGACGTGTAGTGTGGATACACATAGAGGTGATCTCCATTGATCACTTGGGTTTCATATAGTAGTCGACACATTGGTTTTGTTGGTGACTCCCGGATCACGCTACAAAGGTATAACTTATGTGTTTATTTTATTTGATTGATCATATTGCACTATGGATCCTGTTATGGTGATGTTTATCCGCTGCGTTTATATGTTTAATATGTTTATATATTTCATACATCACCTATAATTCCGCCATAGCAGCAGCAACCTGTGCCGTGACCCGTTGGGCAACGAGTCGATCGATCTCAGTTGTACTCATGCTTTGTTTCTTAGGTGGCATTGTTCTTCTAATCACAAGAAACAACAATAATTAGGATCCATAAGTAACAAAGGTCATCACAAGTATATATATATATATATATATATATATATATATTATATATATATATATATATATATATATATATATATATATATAGGGAATATATTAGCTACAATTAATTGTAGCCAATTGGCTATAATTTTGTGCTATAAATGTGGGCCCCTGGTTTTTTTTTTTTTTTTTATCCTGATTCTTTTCTGTGGGTCCCTGATTTATTGCTAGTGTGTTTTTTGTGAAGGAATTGTAGCCAAGCTATCCCCATATATATATATATACAGCCATGACATGTGAAAATCACAACAAGGTTAACCACAACAATATAGGAATAAATCATGATAGGAATATGACGTGATAAGGAGAATCCATAATGAATCACAATATATTTTCACCATGAGTAGATACAACCACAACAAGATAAAAATACATCACGACAAGGATAAATCAAGTTAAGAATATGGTATGATAAAAAAAATCAACCACAATAAGAATAGATCACGTCGACCATAAGATAATCACAACATGAGTAGATATAATTGCAACATACATACATACATCACAACATACATGGATACAAAATGAAAAGTCTCGGTTCACATCGACCGATAACATACCATAGAGTAGCCATACAACACATCCCAAAACGACTTGCTAAATTGTTGTACAACTAACAAAAGATCACAAGTGTCACTACTAATGCCACACACCCCGTGGCTAGGATATACATACAAAATCTATCTACAATACAAGTCCAGTCTAGGCACTGCCTGATGTACCATCGAGACGGCGCTGGAGATCTCTGATCTGATCACGGAGACTAGCAATCAACGCATCCTGGTCACGTCGCTGTGCCTGCTCATCCTCCACGAAACGCTCAAATGTAGCAATCCGGGAGTGTGCAACGATCTGGTGCTCTAGCTGCGTCTCCAAAGTCTCAATGCGCTCTAGGGGAACCTCACCGAGACGATCAAATGCTCGGCCAATACGATCCTCATGACGGACCATCCTCGCGATCAGAAGTGGAATAGCATGACAGATCGGCTCACCGATAACCGGCAGAACTCGAGCAACAGCCATCTTCGAACTCTCTCCTAACTCCCAAGTATGCGGAGTACCCTCATCGTATCTCCATCTACTGAGTATAGGAGGAATGAATGACCATCTACGGGCGTCAACCCGTCTGCGAACCTCGTGTCGAGTAGAGGCCTCAGCAGCAGCCATAACATAGGGATCTGAAGGGGAAGGAACCATGGTAAATGCCCTCTTTCGAGGCGGTAGCAGGGTGTCAGAAACATCTCTGGATGGTGATGGTGGTAATGGAACTATGGTAGTCTGACGGTAAATGACTGGTGGTGGTGGTGATGGGATACGAGGTGGAATAGCAGGTGCTGATGCACGGCTGGGTCGAGAGCGAACCCTCTTCTTAGCGGTGCGAAGCATGACAGGGCCATACTCATATAATCGGTAGCGACGACCGATAGGGATCTGATCTGGTCTCAAAACAGGAACACGCCTAACACGGCGCACTGGTGGTGAAACGAGTGGTGATGGAACTGGAGGGACAGGTGCAATGGGTGATGATGATATAGGTGGTGTAGATATAGTCTGAGCATCCTCAAATGGCTCGGCCTCAGCAGACTCATCGCCGGAGGATACATGAATAGGAATGACTGGTGTGACCGGAGCAGTAGATGATGACGAATCGTCCATATCCGAATCAGAGTCGAGGATGATAGGATCGGTAGGTGAAGACATATCACTGTAAACCAGGTCAATACAAAATTATATAAGTGAAAGCACTTATATAAAATAAGTAAATAAAACAAGTATCAAAATCGTATGCACATTATGATGTTGTGAAGTGTCGTGACCTAGTGGTTATAGTCTAAGGTCAATGATGCATCCTAGTTCTCTATAACCTTGGCAATGGTACCAATCTGTCACACCTCCAAAATTTGTGTTTGCAGCGGAATGGAATTCCGAGGGCGTGACGAACATGGTCACAAAGTACAAGGAATAAAGAACGACCTCTAAGTGAGTCGTTTTAAAACAAGCGTTTGATTTAAAGTTAAGTTTTACAAAACATAGTTATCAGAGTTCACCATCAAAATGTAAGATTTAAATACATGATCAAACGCTAAATAATGTAGAAAAATCTCCATCCTGATGTGCTTCCAAAATGTGACTCAAAAGTGCTCCATACAAGAGGTGCATCAACATCACCTAGTTACCTGAGAATACACGCTAAAAGGGTCAACAATAATGTTAGTGAGAATCATAGGTTTAAATAAACAGTATTGCGGACCACAAGATTTCAATAGCAAGACAGTACAACAAATATAGTGTCACAGCCAAAAATAATAAATACAGTGCCTAAGCTCATGACCCCGAAGCTCGACGTAATGGTATGCAATTAAGCACAATAATAACAATGCCCCAAATAAGTGTTTGCCAGACACTCGGAAATAATCCAAATGATATGCGTCCGTTTACCCAGTTGGCGCGACCAACCCGGACGGGGTGTCAACCCAAATAGATCTATTCATAACATCCGCGCTTACAAGTAATTAACGGTTCATGATTCGTAGGGGACTTTAATGGCAGTGTGGTAACTTAGGCAAAGTAACAGTTTTAGTACTTGTGCCCGTATGTAAAAAAAAGCATTGTATTCCCACCCCGAGGGTTTAGAAATCATGTATAAATAATGTAAAATCGGGGCTATGAAACTCACCTTAGCAAAAGTAAATATTGTTTGGTATTTTGGTAAACTGGAAATATAGGTCTGAAATCCTAACCGCGACCTAAATAATACATATGTCTCAGGCTTCGAAAACAAGGTCAAGCATGCAAGTTCATACTCTACTTTATCACTTGTAAATGTTGTTGTATTATTTGTTATCAAAATTTAGTTACGTCAATTTGATCATTTATTTGAAAAATTGTCACTTTTAGAAAATGTAACTTGGTTATCTTGCGACTAAATTTTAGTCGTCATGTTAACGGCTATCTCAAAAGTCTCTAACGCGTCTAATAAGTCTATATAATGTTCTACCATTTCCGTTTACCTTATTTTAACCAAAACGTACTCAAAAAGGTCCAAAATCCATTTCTAAAAATTCTAACTGCTTTCTAATAGAGGAATAATAGGCTGTCAAAACTATATGTTGCCGCAAATCTTTATTAAGTCATAACTTTTGCGTCGTAGCTTCGTGTCTTAAGTTTGACCTATCCCCGCGAAGGTATTTAAGTATACTATCGGCTTTTCAAGGTCTCGGCTAGTCTAGATACCATTTATCATCAGTTTTGGTCTTCCCAAATTCTGGACAGATTCATAAGTTTTCTGAAAATAATTGTTTTCGTCGTCTATATTGAAAATAGCGTATATTTTTCGTTACAAGCCCGTTTTAACTCATTCAAGCGACCACGTTTTTGTTATTGAGTCTATTTTCTATATTTCTAGCCTAAAATTACTCACAACCTACTGATTTCTCCAGTTTTTACAAAACGGGATAGTAGCTTATATAGATGTTTCAAAAGAGTGTTTTCTAGTTTCTATCCCATTCCAAACCACTTTAAATCTTGTCCTAGTTCACACATGATCTCCTCAACATAATAACAGTAATCTAAACATAGACTTAACAATATTCAAAGTCCATGTAAATGATTATCAAGAGCATTTAAATCTACATGTTTACTAATATACATGTATACAAATAAGGTTTATTTGTAGTAAGAACTTGTTAAGACATAAACTTTTGTTAAAGGATTGTTGTAAATGTAAACTTTATCAACATGTACCAAGTGATAACTAAGTATAGATACTTGACAAGCATGAAAACATGAAAAACATGAAGTGTTACTAGTGTAAGAGTACTTACAAGAGTGATTAGTGAGATGGGAGTTGTAAAACACTTGCTTAACCTCAAGCCTAATGCTCCAAACCTTTGCTAATGTGCCCTAATATACTTGATCTTAGCCACAACAAATTTTCTCCTCTCCTTGGCTCCAAAGTGGGTCGAATGGTGGTATATAATGGGTAGGATTATTTATTTTTTTGCTAATAGAAATGAAATGGGAACTAGTTTAGGGCTATATATACTTGAAGTTGTTCAAACTAGCAATAGTAAGTCAAGACCATTAAATTAGCTAGGGGGGGGGGTGGCCGGTTAGGGGGGGTCAAGGGGACAATTTGGAGGTCAAGTCTCCAAGTTGAATTTACTAGTTCCATGTTTTGTGGTAACATGTGTGCTAATTAATGTTTGTGTATTTTTGTCTCATAAAAATCTATAATACTTGAAGGGGGGGGGGGGGGGCAATGGGTATGATTTAGGATAAAATAAGCAGTTTTGATATAGGAGTGTATACATTGTATGTATTGGTTGTTAAAAATATGTATTGGTTGTTGTTTCGGTGATTAACGAAAGTTATACGTATTTAAACGTAAGTTGTAAAGAATTTACCTTGGGCGTCAGGAAATATTTTTGGAACTTTTGTAATCTTTTTGGAAGTATAAAAATACCTTAAAAATAATCGTTGAGAGAACTGGGTATATCGGATGTTAAATTTTTAAATAACGGATATAGTTTGTTGAATTAACAACCGTAAGTAATTTAAGAAAAAGGGAATTGTTTTAGAGTTTAAAATTGTGAACTGGAGCAGGAGCAAGGTACTGGAGCGTTTTGGACAAAATATAACGTAAGTCCTAGTGGACTTAGAATTTATTCTAGGCTTTTCACGTCGGTTCAAGTAAGAGTTTATTTGCAAGTTGTCTTCAATTAATTGTCAAGAAAATAAATTTGAGTTCGGTGAATAGTATTGACCTGAAATTTTGCGGGTTATGATAATACATTAGACATAGCATAACAACCATTATAAAATACAAAACAACTTCATTTTACATTAGAATCGGTAACAACCACAAAAATCACTATTTATAGATCAAAAGCCTGTTACTAATTATTGTACAATGAATCATCAACTGATATGTGAAAACTTTAAAAAACATACCTTTGTTGTTATTTGGATTCATTATTTGCGTGTTTGTGTTTGCCAGAAGAATATGTTTTTTGATTAGGGTTTATTGATTATTGTGTGTGTTTAAAAATGATCGGGTAAATGGATTAATTGCCGGTTGACTATTGAAGTTGTGGTTTGGTTTAACTATAACCGACGTGGCGAGAGTTGTAAAATAAAAGAAAAAAAAAAAAAAAAAAAAAGCTAATGGTGCTGACGTGGCGATGAAAACCGGCTATAGCCGGTAACTAGGGATGGCAATGGTTCGGGTTCGGGGCGGGTTTTAGTGTACCCGTACCCGAACCCGTTTATAATATACCCGTACCCGCCCCATATCTCACCAGGTACCCGATTAATATTATCCATCAGTTTTTCGTGTTTCCCCGCGGGTATCGGTTATCCGTAATTGAATATTATATGGAAAAAATTGGCGGCATTAAGATTAAGTCACACTAAAATCCACCGACAAAACAAAAGAAAATACTCTAATATATTCAAAATTTTTAAAAGTTAAAAAAAATGAATAACGTATCAAACGATTTAACGCAACATACTCGGCACGATATTCACCAAAAAAATCAAATGCGCAAGAGTTTTCAAAAGTTAATCATTCTCATTTCCAAAAATAATATCGTTTTAGCCTTTTAAAAGGGTTTGGTATCATAATTCGTGTAACGGTAGAGAACACGGACTCACGAGTACTCACTCCAAAAAAACGAATAACCGAATAGTCGAGAAGAGTATTGACGATAACTCGAGTCGAGACGAGATGACGAAAAAAAGTCAAAGAGATAACTAACAACAAAAATATCAAATAAGATGAGTCGATTGGTAATCGTCGGTATTTTCCCATGATCCCATTTATTAGTAAAGGTATACTTGTTTTATGATTTAAAACAAGTTTGGACTTTCGACAAAATTAATCTTTGGAAATAACAAAATTTCGCCATGACTCTTTCATATATCGAACGTTTCCAACTCAAAAGTCTTTATTGAAAATTAATTTCCCGAGTAATTTATAATATAACGAGTATTTATATAAACCCTAAATCCTAAACGCTAAACCCTAAACCCTAAACCCTGAACGCTAAACCAATTTGTAACTCAAACAATAACCAAACGAATAGTCCAATAAATACAAATATGTTAGTCTACGGGTAGCATGTCTCGAATAGTCCAATAGCCCTCGTATGCTCCGTTTTTATCCCAAATGTCTCACAAGGTTTTCAAAATCGGGATCCTACTTAGGATCGATTTCGTCTTTGCAAGATCGAGATCGTAAGATCGGATCGGGATCTTAAGATCCTACTATAATGTCATTTTGTTAATAGTTTTTGTAATATTATACAAATCAATAAATTAATATATATCATAAACACAAATTATGTAAATATTTAATAGAAATGTTGTCTTAAATTATGATTATGAAATTTTTAAGAATATTAACATGTTTTTTTTTTTTTAAATTCTACAAAATACATTCCATAATTTTTTAGTTTTTTTAGTTTGTGGTTCGAGAAAAGTAAGATCGGATCGTATTAGATCTTAAGATCCTATAGTAAAGATCGGGATCCTATAAGATCTTAAGCTTTTAAAGATCCTTTGTAAGATCCGGATCATTTTTGCTTTGCAGTATCGTAAAATCGTAAGATCCTAAGATCAGGATCGGGATCCTGACAACCATGGTCTCATGTACACTTCTAATTTCCTTACTTCGTTATTAACCAAATTTAATAACAAATATCTTTACAACTTTTAATTTAACAATTGTTTTTATTTATTTCTTTTATTTTGTCCAAGTCGAGTCAATATCAAGTCGCAACAAATGAGTTACTATTTCCTTTCGAGTCACGGTCAAACATTTATTCCCTTGGGTCATTAATAATGAACCCGATCCCAAATCATTCCAAACATTCCCTCGGTTTCATTTTATCGAGTCAATCCATAATCAACAAGTCAATTAGTCAATCCAACACCAAACAAATTCCAAATCAACTACGCTAGTCAATCCAACACCAAACACAAACCAAATCAGACCAATATTGTTCACAGTTTACTTTTGGCGCCTTTACATGGTCCCTTTTCCCGCCTAAAGTATTGGGAACCGTTCATATACCTCTCCAGCCTATTTATACCTATTGATTGGAAAACGTTTAGACTTATGAATAAGAAACAACTCCTTTGATTTTTTCATTAGATATTATATTTCAAATTTCAATGGCTTCATCCTCTTCAACTCCCGTTTCAAAGAAAACCAAACGCCCAAGGGATGCTTCTCCTCCTCCAATCCCTGAAAAGTTAAAGAAATTTTTTGACATATCCCAAGATATTTAGGACAAATGTCATTCTGCCAAATATGAAACTGAAAAAACATTGGTAGATCTTTACAACAAGTGTATAAAGAGGCTGGAAGAACCGAACAAGGAAGATTTAAAGATCATATGGGATCATCAGAAGAAAGTAGATGATCGGAACAAAGAAATAGAAGATACAAGAGAGAAAATAGTTGGTGTTTACAAAAGTATCCAAGATAGTTTATATATTTCTTAATGTATCTTTTGTATCATTATCTTATTTTGACTATGTTAATGTATATTCATACAAGTTTATGATATTTGAATGCAGTTATTATTATTAGCTTATGATATTTGTGTTTCCCTTCCAAATGTATGAGTGCAGTATGGTTTTAAAAGAAAATTGAGTTCATACTGCTGAGAAAAAGTTTTTGCACAAAGTATGTACCGCTAGGCAAAAAATTGTACTGCTAGCGTAAAACTTTGTACTGCTGGGTATCCGTTAGTATTGTTTGGGCATGCAGGGTACGTTTGTGTCACTTTTTACTTAAAGGGTATAAATCCCCCAATTGCGACACACAATCATATTCACGCACACATTACACTCTCTCTTCCACGGCCTAATCGAATTTTAATCATCATATTGCAAAACCCCCAAATCAAATCATAATGTCGAACCTAACTTTTACCGAACCTCATAATAATGTTGCCTTTTTAGAAAAATCCAATGAGTCTGTAGATTTTACTGAGATCATTGATTTCCTTAATGCAAGCTATATTAAGTTTGCATTAACAGTAAAACCTACTATATATACTTCTAACATTATCCAGTTTTGGTCGTCTGCTAAGGTCAAAACTATTAATGGGGAAGTACAAATCCATGCCCTTGTAGATGGGCAGAGGATTCTCATTACAGAGGTGTCTATTCGAAGAGATCTTCTCCTAGAGTTGAGAATCTTCCAAATACTACAATCTTTGAAAAACTTTCACTGATGGGCTATGAGAGAAAATCAAATGCTTTAAAGTTTTATAAAGGTAATTTTTCTCATCAGTGGAAATTCTTAATCCATACTGTCTTAGTGTGTCTAAGTCCAAAGACCACTGCGTGGAATGAATTTAGCAGTAATTTAGCTTCTGCTATAATTTGTTTGGCTGAAAATACTCAAAGATTTAATTTTTCAAAATTAATTTTTGATAGTATGGTTAAGAACTTGGATAGTTCTTCGGGTAAATATTTTCTATATCCAAAGTTTTTGCAACTCTTTTTGGACAACCAATTTAAATATAAGAAAAGTCACAAAAGAGTTTATTCCACTCCCTGCCTTACCAAAAAGGTTTTTGCTAATATGAGGAGGGATGGAAAAGATTTTTCAAGGACAGTGACACCTTTGTTTCCAACAATGGTGGCACTAGCCCAAACCCAAATGGGTAAAGGTTCAGCAATCCCAACTGGTACCCATCACACACCCACACTTTTGGCTACATCATCTCAACAACAACAAAAGACCTATAAACGTAGGACTCACACCAAGAACACTGAGCTACCTTAGGCTAGTGGTTCTATACCAACTGTTGCAGATGAGGCTATCACTGGTGGGGAGAGTGATATGTTGGCAAGGGCTGCCACTACTGTGTCTAGCTTAGCAGCAGCACAGGACAGTGGTAACATCATTAAGACCCGAACCAAGATAACTTCTAATGAGTCCTGTCCACATGGAATTGATTCAGGTGAAGGACCCAGTCACATGGAAACAATGGGGGGTTCAGATGTTCATCCTAAGGGTGAGGCTGAACTTCACTTTTCCAATGATCCACCTCTCGGGCTAGGTAACACAAGCCGAAGTGGTGAGGATAGTATGCAACTTTTGAATGAATTGAGGGATACCTGTACCAAGCTGTCTGCACAAATTGTTGATCTGCAAACACTAGCTGCTTCTCAAGAAGGAGTCATCAAAGCTCAAGGTGGGGAGATAAAGGGTTTGAAGAGAAGGGTTAGGTATTTAGAAGGAGTCAAAGGATCAAGAATTCCCAAACACAAGGTTAAATCTTCTGAAGCTTCTAAGGATGCTCCCAAACAGGGGGGAATGAAGGCAAAGTTTCAGGGGAGGCTAAAAAGGGTGAAAGTAATTGTGCAGAGAGTGATCCAATGGATTTTGTAGTTGTTGATAACCAAGGGAATCAAGTGGTGATTGATAGCTATTTGGTCAAGGTTACAACTGCTGATAGTGCTACTGATCAGGGTATTAGTGCTGCTAGTGGTCCAGTTATTGCTGCTAGTGAGCCAGTTACAGCTGGTAGTACAAAAGCTAGTACTGCTACACCAAAGGATACAACTGCTGTTAGTGTACTTGCTGAGCTGAAGACATCAAAACCAGTAACCAGAGGTGTTGTGATACAAGAGCCATCATCAAAGCCAAAAGCTAAACAATCAACTCCACAGGTACAAGGCAAAGGTAAAGGGATTCTTATTGAAGAGCCTGTGGAGAAACCATTATCAAAAGAAGAGCAATTACAACTTGATGTTGAAGTTGCTAAGAAATTAGCACAAGAGTATGAAGCAGAAAATCAGAGAATTTTGGAACAAAAGAGAACACAAGAAGAAAAAGATGCTAAAAATGCAGAATTAATGGCTGCATGGGATGAGGAAAGGGCTCAGGTTGATGCTGATTGTGAGCTTGATAAGAAACTACATCAAGAAGACCAAGATCAGTACTCAATCGATGAAAGAGCCAGGATGCTGAAAGAACTTATTGATGCAAGAAAGAAGTTATATGCAGCACACAGATATGCAGCTAAGAAGAACAAGCCACCCACTCCAGCACAAAGAAGAGCTTTCATGTACAGGTATTTGAAGAATATGGCTAATTGAAAACTAAGGGGATGCTTGGTTGGGGGGATAAGGGGGTGGGTAATGGCAAAGATAATGAATAATCATGCTTGGTTGGAGGGGGGTAATATAATGATTACCCAATAGTGGGTAATCAACCATTATAGAGTAAATTGGGGGGGGGGGGTAATGGATTGATTACCTACCATCACCCACTCCTTTGCATTCCTTTTACCTTTCCCTTTCCATTTCCCCAATAATAACCAGGCATACCCTAAAGGATTTGAAATTGTTGAATGATAAAAGAATTGAAGAATTATATGCATTTGCCAAGAGAAACACTGAAAGCTTCTTGAATGATGAGGTGGTGAAGGGCAGTGAAGAAAAGAAAGAAGAGAAAACAAGTTCAAAAAGATCAGGTGAACAATTGGAAAGAAAAAGCAGTCAAAAGAAGAAGAGTGAGCACAAAGCAGAGAAAAAGCAGAGCACAGACCAAGAGAAAACTGAGCAAGCTGATGCTGATATAGAACAAATGCAAGCTCACACTGAACTTGCAGTTGTATCTGTTGGAGAGCCTGAAGGAGAAGCCATGGATGCAGAACCTTTAAATGTTAAACAACGCATTGTTGCTTTCAAGTCTGGATTTCAAGGGAAAACAGTTTATTATGATATTAAGAGGCATGATGGTTCATCTCAAAGGTTTAAAAGCTTTCATCAGATGGTTCATAATTTTGACAGAGAAGATATGGTGGCTCTATGGAAGTTACTCAAAGAAAGATTTGGTTATAAAACACCAGAACAAATCTATGATAGAGTCGTCTGGAATTACTTGAAGGTAATGTTTGAACCAAGTCATGAGGATGAATGTTGGAGAAAGCTAAGGCACAAGACAGTTACAGAATGGAAACTTTTTCAAGGATGTGGAGTACATGCTTTAACTGTAAATGAGTTAGTGATCTACATGCTTGTAGAAAAGGATTACCCTTTAAAAAATTTCAAAGACATTCTACATCAGATGTTGTTTGGGAAGAAAAGACTCCAACTTCAGTTTACTTATGATGAGATGGCTTATAAATTTCTCAAGAAGATGAAAAAGGATATAGGACCCAAGAATATGTCACAAAATTAATCGTTTGGGATCATTACAACATTACAACTGCTGAAGAGTTTATAGTGCTAGAGTTTGAGTTAAGACTGCTAGAATGTATAGTTAGTACTGCTTATGAGATAAACATGTATAGTTGAAAAACACAATGTTGAATACCTGGTTTGTTGTTGGCCCTCATTGTTTCAATTGTTGTTTTTTGTTATAGTTTTTTAGTATATGCAGTTTTCATGTATGTGGTTATGCCTTTATATAGTGCAGGCATTTGGTTGAAAAAAACAGTGTTTGGTATGAAAGATTCTCAATTGCAGGCATTTGTTTGAAAAAACCAGTATTACCTATGAAAGATTCTCAATTGCAGGCAATTTGTTGAAAAAAACAGTGGTTGAAAAAGTAGTCAATGTGCAGTCATGCATATATAATAGTCACATGAATATTTCACAATGTGACTATTTTGAATGTATTGGTCACATATAATACCCTTATAATGTGGCCATAAACATAATTTAGATACACATTTGTGATATGGTGTGACTATTGTAAAGCCTATAGTCACATGATCGTGCTAAAATTAAATGTGACTATACACATTAGGATTTGACAGGCAAACACACACTAAACTTTAGACACACATATTAACTTACGTGACCATATGTATCGAATTCTGGTTACACTTAATCAGGTATGCCTATGGTTTAGTGTGACCATATATGACATTTGGTCACACTGTTCAAGTGTGTGACATATATTTGTCACTTTTAAATGCATATCATGATTTTTTTTTGAAAGGTAAATTTCATTCAACCAAAAGAAAAACGCCTCAAGCGGTGCTCAAAGCAAGGACCCCCGAGCAAAACGACATTACATCAAGTCCAATGGGTATTTACACCAAACATTCCAATCACTACCTTTCAATCTAGACCTATGACGAATCCAAAAGAACGAAGACGACTTAACGTTTTCCACCACATCGATAGCTCTCCGAGACTTACCATTGAAAATTCTAGCATTCCGTTCATTCCATATAGACCACATTGTCGTAAAAATGATGCCCCGTATGATTTGGTTCTCCTTTTTATTCTTCGTTTAATTATCCGCCAGTATCAAAAGGTCCCTTACATCAAAAGCGAAAATCGGGCTCAATCTACACCAACTTCCCACCCTAGCCCAAATCTCGGAGGTGAACAAGCAACCCGTGAACAAATGAATTGACGTTTCCGGGTCAGCGTCGCATAGAGGACACGATAAGACGTCTAAATGAATCCCACGTTTAACCAACTCCACCCTCGTAGGTAGCCTGTTAAGATCCGCACGCCACACCATGATTTTACACTTCAAAGGAGTCCATCCCGCCCATTTATTGTTAGACGAATTGACAGCCATCGACCTTTTGGAGATCAACTTCTTCGCCTTGTTAACAGTGTACATGCCATTCTTGTCCCCCTTCCATTCCCAACGATCGGATCCACCCTTCCATTGATGGTCATATATATCCGATAATAACTCAAAAAGTTCAGTAACCTCCTCATAAGTTGAAGGATTCCTGCGCCACTCCTAAGTTAAAGTTTTGACATCATTGTGAAGCTGTACTCGGGTAGCAACCGAAGCCCATTTCTGTTTTTCCAATCTGAAAAGGTTCGGGTACTTTATACGAAGCGGCTCATTCCCAAGCCATGTATCACCCCAAAAGTTAATTGATGACTCATCCCCAACAATACCCACAAAATAACTGTTAAGGTCTCTACCATTTAAAAGTCTTTTCTCACCAATTTTCACTATCCGTTTCCAACAACCACTAGCCGAGGGACTACATGGTAACATAGTCCAAGCTCGGCTCGACCCATGACATCCCACCACTACCTTTTTCCACAAACAATTACCTTCTTTCTTGAAACGCCACGCCCATTTGAGAAGAAGAGCTTCATTAGTATCTTGCAATTTATTCACGCCTAACCCACCCTCATCTTTTGGCCTTGTAATAACATCCCATGCTACCCAAGAGATCTTTTTTTATTCATTAGAACCCGCCCACAAAAAAGGCCTCATAATCGCTTCAATACACTCAATCACCGCCATAGGGGCCTTATATAGAGAGAAATAATAAATTGGTAAGTTTTCGAGTACCGATTTAATAAGAATCAACCTTCCCCCTATCGATAAGGTCTTCGCCTTCCAAGTCACAAGTCTAGCCTTTACCACCTCAATCACCGAATCCCAATTTCTAATCCGGTTCATATTTGCTCCCACTTTAATCCCTAAATAAACAAAAGGAAAAGCGCCCCTTTTACAACCCAAAACCTCCATCATATTATCCACTTCTATATCTTCCGTCCCAACTTGTGGAGGTTAATACAAAGACCCGAGCATAAATAAAAGACTTGAAGAATATGTGCCATTTTCTCCAAGTTCTCGCGAGACCATTCTCCCAAAATAAGTGCATCATCTGCGTAGAACAAATGAGTAATATCTGCTTCATGATCCGTGAAGTTAATGCCCGTGAATTCACCAATCTCTTTGGCTTTATTCAATATCCACGAAAGAGCCTCCATGACAATCAAGAATAAAAATTGTGAGAGAGGATCACCTTGACGAAGACCCTTCTCACATTTAAATTCAAAAGTTGGGGAGCCGTTAACTAAAACCGCCGAACGCGCTGACATGAGAATCCCTCTAACCTAACTACACCAGATCGGAGGAAAACCCATTTGCGACATAATAGAAATCAAGAAATTCCAATTAACGTTGTCGTAAGCTTTCTCGAAATCCAATTAACGGCTCTTCTAATTCCTTATTTTCCATCATAATCTCATACTCTTCCTTCTCGGCTCTAAGTCTGTCCACGTCTTCATCCTCTTTTAGTTTACATTGTTTATACCACACCTTCAATCTATTGCGAAGATTTTTCAGCTTCAAACCCAGAACCTTATCCGAAGGCCCCTCAAACTGACATCCCACTAACACAAATTTAACCAACTCCTCACATCCCGGCCTATCCATCCAAGAATCAAACCAACGAAATGGTTTCAGACCAAAATTCGTATCAAACAACGACAGAATCAAAGGTGAGTGATCTGAGAGATCTCTATGTAAAGCTCTAACACAAGCATTGGGCCATTGATTGAAAATATTAGAACATACGAGCACCCTGTCAATTCTACTCAGCTTACACTCGCCCCCTCTGTTCGTCAAATACGTGTATTTCATACCTTTCAAGTTGTATTCCCGAAGGGCAGCTTCGTCAATAAAGTCATTAAAATCCCTGGCACAAACCAGGTCAAAGATGGAATTTTTTCTTTCCTCCGGACATCTGACCGCATTAAAATCCCCAAACACAATCCACCACCCCTGCCCCGATTGCATAACCTGATAAATTCTCGACCACAGATTTCTTTTTTCTACATTTTGTAAAACCCAGAAATTTTGAACATGTGAAATACCTAAAATGCCCCTCTAATTTGAAACTTCTGAAAAGACATTAAATAATTAAGACATTTCATCCCGTATATAACCTAAGTATCTAACTGATAATAATTGAACGAATAAATGTAAGACGATAATAAAGACTTATGATAAAACGAGTGGTCCATACTTAAATGTTATCACACGCCTATTGATACCAAAACCGAATTTTCATTCTTATATACAAATCGTGTAGCATTTATTTAAAATATACTAACATTGATATGGTCCCCAATCATATCCCATAATATTAGCAAACTACCTATTTTGAACCCATAAAATATACTTAGTGTTAAAAGATAAGAACAAACAAATAACTTGTGAATATCCTAACATTTGCCTATTCTTTTGCCATAATTCACGACACCCTCTATAACAAATATTCGGTATTATTAACTTCCAATTTAGAAAATACGTTTTCTTGCCTTTATTACGAAACGTCACATTTAAGTGTGACATATCTTCCAATTTATAAAATATATTTCACACGTCATTTAATTTGATTATGAAACATCACATTTTCCAATTTAGAGAACATACTTCACGCGTCACATTTAATTTGATTATGAAAACATTGAGACATATCTTCCAATTTAGGAAAATATGCTTCACGTCAATTGAATGCATGGAAACAAAAGTCAAACACACTTTGCCATATATTTTAAAACCGAACATCACTTTTCCTGGTTATCTTCTTGCATCGCTGCCAAGAAAGGAGAAAGCAAAGCAGATGGTGTCTAGTTGTGTGCTAATCGTCGGAACTTATTGTGCGTGATGGAGCCTAGCCCCCTGTTCCATTCGGATTCCTTCTCCTAATTCAACACAGGTTTTGATTTGCTCCTTATGCTTTCCATTCAACCTAAATACAAGGCTTAAAAACAAGACTAATAACCATTAAAATCATATATGTATGCATGTCGTTTGCTCCGTTTCTTAGTCACATAAAATCACACCAAAATTACAAGTATACACCCTTGTGAATTTTCTTGAGATGCGTATTATGGACAGCCTTGTAGTCGTGTGTGTCAGTCCATATGTCGACCTAAACCAAAAATAAACGCAACATGAAATTACGAATCCATGAAGCTTTTACGTGTCGACTCATTTTCGTTTTGGAGCATTCGAATATGTTTTGTTATACGTTTTGATATGGTCATTAGAACACTCATTTTGATCTCGAGTATCGACATTAAAAACTGAGAAAAACCTAAAGAAATACTAGAGGCGTGCATGTTTATTAACAGCTTGAAGAAAGGACTTGAAAATGTGCGATATCATGTAACCTGTTGGGCTGTCTTATGATTCTATGTATAAGTTTTGAAGTCTTATGATTTTATGTGAGTCCATGTCACCTCATAATTAGAGGTTGTGAGTGTGCATGCTTTCTTGTGTCATCTTGTACATAAAACCACTATGTCGCATGGATTAGACATGGATTTTCAGTTGGTGTGGGTTATGACTTATAATTTATACAAATGTGTATATTTGCATTGATATTCCATTAAACCTAATTTGTGCACTCTAAGTTTCTAAATGGGTACGTTAACCCTAAGATGATCATTATTGAATTAAATACACTTTAAACCCTAATCTTTGGTAATTGTCACATTTAAACCCTAGACTTTACCAAAATGTCATATTAAGCCCAAACTATGATAGTGGTCATAATAAACCTCTGACTTTACTAAATTATCATTTGTAACCCTAAACTTACTATTTTTGGAAAGTTACTAAAAATGGAAAGCCGACTAAAATAAATAATCTGATTTAAATAAGATACTAATAATAAGACGATCATGTTTTCGTGTAGATTCGCTGAAGAAGGATTTTGATTCCGATCTTTATGTTTCTGCTATGTTTGCACTTGCGGTCTAAGGTACAGATATTCTGCTTCTTTGATAAGAGGCCTTCATTCTCTTATTATGATTCATATTAGGGTTCCCTATACCATTGCTATGTTCCCTTCATTCATGAACTCCGATTTTTGAACCATCATGATATTGAACCTTTTGTGATTATGAACCTTTCATTCATGAATCTTTTCTTATGAACCTTGCTTATGAACCCTGCTTATGAACCATGATTATGAACCTATGATTATGAACTTATGAAACAAGACATTGACCTATGTAAGTAAACTAAAAACATGATTCATGATACTTGACCTTTACCCTAAGTTTGATACTACGAGCCACTCACTAGGCATGAGGGTTTCATGTCCATGTCAGTCGATGCACCGATGGCATGACTCTAGGGCAGGAGAGTGATGACCTGTCCCGTCCCTGCACGTTTATGTTTATGATTCATGTTTATGTAGAGGCAGATTATGGCCACCGGGGGCGTATGGATGCATCCTAGATTTGTTCATGTTCATGTTATGTTATGTTATTCATGGTGACTGATGGTGTGTGCGATACACGTCTTTCACACTCCGGGAGCTAGCTACTCCAACCCATGATTGAGGACACCCCTCATATTTACAAGATACCCATGATTGAGGACACCCCTCATATTCACAGGATATTAAGAGGTCTCCCCTCTGCATGTTTACGATTATGATTATGATTATGATTCATGTTATGTTATGGGCTCGTAGTGGATTTCTGATTTCCTTTACCATGTACCCTTTTACCTTTCCTTATGATACCATGTACTCTTACCTTTCATCTTGATACCATGTATTCATGCTTCCATTCTCATTACTCATGTATTATTCATTATGCTACTGCTTGTTACGTTATATCTGTTCACTGGGCTCTAGTAGCTCAGCCGCGTTTCTTTTCCCGCGGCAGGTTTTAGTTGGAAGCTGGGTAAGAGTGAAGAGACTTTTGGACTTAGAAGACCTTGATAGTTATGCCGAAGTAGAAGTCATTAGAAGGATTGCATTTGCAGATATAGTATTTAGTTTTTGTTTCCTTTGTATCCTTGTGTATTCAGTATTTCATTTGTAACCTTTGAGAACCTTTGTATTACTATTGAATGTATGCTTTGTTTGATCTGATATGAAGCCATTAATGTGATACTTCTACCCTTGCTGGGTTGGGGTGTTACAATTATGGTATCAGAGAGACAGGCTGCGATTTGTAATACATTACCCTGGCCTGTGTAAGTTAGGACCCCTAAGTTTTCCCCTGTAAGCACTCTTAAGACCACCTTTGAAAATTTCGTTAAGATTCCCTATAGGAACTTGGATTTTACCAGTGAGGAATGGGTAGACTATAAGGCATTCATTTGAATATCATTGCTTCCGCATCACTCTGATTCGTGCCTTACTTTTGATTGGATCCTATTGATATCACTTTTGGAGATTTGGCAGTCCACTGATTTGCACCACCTAAGATTTGAACCTGATTAGATCTGGGAGACACTAAGAATTGCATAGTAAATTTTCCTAACACTATTGATCTTCATCTTTAGATTTTGACTCTGACCTCTGATCCGTTGTTGATCATTTTGGATACCTCTTTGGGCATCCTGAGAATCTCCTTGACGATGACGCACTGGATGTGTTTTGTTATTTTTCTTTTGCTTTTGATAAGCATCTATGAATCGACCAACACGAATAGATTTCTTTTCACCCATCTCTGTCCCTATGAGAAGTTTTGTGGCATGTAACCACGAGCATAAGGATGTTCTTTCCCACCTTTGAATGATAAAGATTTGATTTGTGATTCGTCTATCCTTGGGATAGTTAACTTAAATTTTACTCTGACAAGGATTTTGTTGAGTGATCATTCAAATATTTACAACTACGTTCCTATGTCTCATTGTGACGTATGCAGCAATTTTGAACTCCCTACCATGACTACCAAATGGTTTAGACCCTCTACTATCACCATTAACTTGGAAACTTGTGTGTTAAGTTCGCGGTTATGAAGTTTTCCTTGAACCCATTTCGTACATCAATGAATGAACTCCGACTTGAGAGCTTTTGGCACCTTGAGTCTTCTGAACATGAACCATACCTTGAGAACTTTTGGCACCTAAATCTTCCAAACCTGAACCTTACCTGGAGAACTACTTGGTACCCTACAACTTTCTAAATATGATTCCTGATCGAACCGCCCAACTTTTCATCGGAGCATGAAGTAGGTTTTGACTTGATACCAAGAGAATATCTAGTCACCAAGCGAAGGTGTTTTTCAGATGTGTCCGGGATTTTGTAAACCGATTTAAGCAACCGGAAGGAGCAGCAACTGAAGACCAGGAAGAAGCCGAACCGTAATACTGTTAGGAGTCAATAATTCTCCACCTTGGAATGACTATGTGCTTACTAAATTCAGAGCGCGAAGTTCCTTCTGATAAATTGATTTTATTCTTGGAATCGCCTTCAGTATTCGTAAAAGATTGCTATGACGATTAGTGACGCTAATAGTATTAGCTAAAGCTCTGATTGTTTTTGCGAATTTGATGAATGATGTTTTCTCGTGAGTACTTGGACAAATGGTCATTGTATGACTAAGTAGTACGTTTGAAGACGAGAGAGAGCATGAGAATCATCTTTGCACTTCGTTAGAAAATTCGTCGGTCATTGGTGCTTTCTAAGAGATTGATATTTGTAGAGGCAACGATGTTCTTAATCGAGGATATCTCCTTAAATCCCGCAAGTTTTGAAAACTGTCACCATGTGGTCAAGACCAATAATGGAATGGAGAATTGAAACCTTTTGAACCTTGCAGAAAAAAAAATTCTGGAAGATGTTTGCAACTTATGATACCATGGAGAAATTACGTGGACAGAGAGAAACAACTTAGTTTGATTTAGAATGGAGTTTTAGAAAAGTTGAAGAAGGATTAGCTTCCACACCCTCGGGCGGAACGAAATTTTGGGATAAATCGGAAAGAGAATCGGTTATACTCCCTTACAGCACAGAAGGCTTTTCGTATACATTAGGACTACTAGAGTCATATAAGGAGAAGTATTTCACTGCCTAACCTGGAGTTGGCAACAACGGCGGCTATCCTGAAGAGTGAAGACATTCCTTACAAGGTAGAAGTGTTGGCGATGCAGAAGAAGGTAATCTAGTCAAGACGGCGAACCTGGAGCTGATGAAGACATGCAGTCTAACTTCCCTATTCATCTTGGTGGTACCAAGACGAATTGAGAGCGGAAGCAGACTGGATGATGGAGAGACTGAAAGATCGTGCCAGAAATCCACAAAACTCCATCACATTCCAAGAAGAAATACAGGAGGCTCGACGAACCAGACACCAGTTCCCGTTTGTAATTTCACTTCCGATTGACAGACCCACGAGGACAGATTTACCGGACTTGAAGAGACTAGATGTGTTGAATGAGCGGAGATTTGAAACAGATCCTTTAGGTTTGGAAGAACTGATTCTGCGAAGGCCGAAGCTCTTGGCAACTAACTTTCATTCCGTTGACTCTCTTAAGTTTCGTTATATAGCAATAATATTCTTTAATGTTTCAAGTTCCCTAGAAGTATTTCAGTTCCGTGCTCATTTTTCATATGTTCGATGATGGCTTTGTTTTGAGAGATTTTGGCGAATTGTAGAAGATCTGACGCTTGTGACGGTGTGTCTCATTTTCTAGGCAATCTGGGGTTCCGATATTTTTGCAAGTAGTTTGTCTTCCTCTTGGCTATGACATCGATTTTTGTTGACCTCTGATGACTATAGAAGTACTAGGTGGATTAAGATAGGTGGTTTTGCACACGACTCGAAATAAAGTATGACCATCATGAGGGCATATTTATATGATGCTAGTATTATAACGCCTGGCCAACGTGATAATACTTACGTCATATAACGTGCACTTGTTGTGGGCATAGGATATTTCAAGGAGTGCCTTAGAAGCCTTAGAATTTTGATAGCAGTTGGAGATTGTCTGTGTTAGTGAGACTTTAGGTTCATTCTACCGATGCGCTCAATCTGCTTTCACCGTTATACGATTTGCTGCGTTTGGATACTCGACACGCGGTTGCTAACCTCTGAACTTCCGATAATGATCTTAGGTTTCGTTGTAGAGCTTTCTGCCAGTTGATGTTATCGAACAATATACTTTCTGCCAATATGGATTCGATCTATTTTCTATGAAGGAGTACATCTATATTTTGCTCTATATACGTCTCTCATTCGATGAATCTATTCATGATGAGCTGTTATGAAGTAAGATATGAGGTTTGGGTTCTGAGAAAACAATACCCTTCTGTTTATGATAATACCTTTTGAAAGGTTATATTGATGACGAGACTATTTGAGAATCTGAAGAATCAAGCCTATTTATCACCTTATATTTCTGCGATTTGTTACGTTCTCATCTGGTTGGTCTAATCAGATTCCACGGATGATATATCCGTCAAATCCTACGTATTCCTTGTATCTCTCCCGAGAGAATACGATTATCATCTGTTACGTTTGGTATACTGTTCTTTTGAGCTGGATTCAGTATAGTATGCCTTGTCTGAGGAAAACCGAAGTTTTTAATCAACAAGATTTAGTCATGGGAAAAGAGTCATTCACATTTTCGTTCGCGGTCCGTTATGATTTCCGTTTCGTTTCACTTCAATTTTCGAGGACGAAAAATTTTTTTTAGAGGGGAAGAATTGTAAAACCCAGAAATTTTGAACATGTGAAATACCTAAAATGCCCCTCTAATTTGAAACTTCTGAAAAGACATTAAATAATTAAGACATTTCATCCCGAATATAACCTAAGTATCTAACTGATAATAATTGAACGAATAAAAGTAAGACGATAATAAAGACTTATGATAAAACGAGTGGTCCATACTTAAATGTTATCACACGCCTATTGATACCAAAACCGAATTTTCATTCTTATATACAAATCGTGTAGCATTTATTTAAAATATACTAACATTGATATGGTCCCCAATCATATCCCATAATATTAGCAAACTACCTATTTTGAACCCATAAAATATACTTAGTGTTAAAAGATAAGAACAAACAAATAACTTGTGAATATCCTAACATTTGCCTACTCTTTTGCCATAATTCACGACACCCTCTATAACAAATATTCGGTATTATTAACTTCCAATTTAGAAAATACGTTTTCTTGCCTTTATTACGAAACGTCACATTTAAGTGTGACATATCTTCCAATTTATAAAATATATTTCACACGTCATTTAATTTGATTATGAAACATCACATTTTCCAATTTAGAGAACATACTTCACGCGTCACATTTAATTTGATTATGAAAACATTGAGACATATCTTCCAATTTAGGAAAATATGCTTCACGTCAATTGAATGCATGGAAACAAAAGTCAAACACACTTTGCCATATATTTTAAAAACCGAACATCACTTTTCCTGGTTATCTTCTTGCATCGCTGCCAAGAAAGGAGAAAGCAAAGCAGATGGTGTCTAGTTGTGTGCTAATCGTCAGAACTTATTGTGCGTGATGGAGCCTAGCCCCTGTTCCATTCGGATTCCTTCTCCTAATTCAACACAGGTTTTGATTTGCTCCTTATGCTTTCCATTCAACCTAAATACAAGGCTTAAAAACAAGACTAATAACCATTAAAATCATATATGTATGCATGTCGTTTGCTCCGTTTCTTAGTCACATAAAATCACGCCAAAATTACAAGTATACACCCTTGTGAATTTTCTTGAGATGCGTATTATGGACAGCCTTGTAGTCGTGTGTGTCAGTCCATATGTCGACCTAAACCAAAAATAAACGCAACATGAAATTACGAATCCATGAAGCTTTTACGTGTTGACTCATTTTCGTTTTGGAGCATTCGAATATGTTTTGTTATACGTTTTGATATGGTCATTAGAACACTCATTTTGATCTCGAGTATCGACATTAAAAATTGAGAAAAACCTAAAGAAATACTAGAGGCGTGCATGTTTATTAACAGCTTGAAGAAAGGACTTGAAAATGTGCGATATCATGTAACCTGTTGGGCTGTCTTATGATTCTATGTATAAGTTTCGAAGTCTTATGATTTTATGTGAGTCCATGTCACCTCATAATTAGAGGTTGTGAGTGTGCATGCTTTCTTGTGTCATCTTGTACATAAAACCACTATGTCGCATGGATTAGACATGGATTTTCAGTTGGTGTGGGTTATGACTTATAATTTATACAAATATGTATATTTGCATTGATATTCCATTAAACCTAATTTGTGCACTCTAAGTTTCTAAATGGGTACGTTAACCCTAAGATGATCATTATTGAATTAAATACACTTTAAACCCTAATCTTTGGTAATTGTCACATTTAAACCCTAGACTTTACCAAAATGTCATATTAAGCCCAAACTATGATAGTGGTCATAATAAACCTCTGACTATACTAAATTATCATTTGTAACCCTAAACTTACTATTTTTGGAAAGTTACTAAAAATGGAAAGCCGACTAAAATAAATAATCTGATTTAAATAAGATACTAATAATAAGACGATCATGTTTTCGTGTAGATTCGCTGAAGAAGGATTTTGATTCCGATCTTTATGTTTCTGCTATGTTTGCACTTGCGGTCTAAGGTACAGATATTCTGCTTCTTTGATAAGAGGCCTTCATTCTCTTATTATGATTCATATTAGGGTTCCCTATACCATTGTTATGTTCCCTTCATTCATGAAATCCGATTATTGAACCATCATGATATTGAACCTGTTGTGATTATGAACCTTTCATTCATGAATCTTTGCTTATGAACCTTGCTTATGAACCCTGCTTATGAACCATGATTATGAACCTATGATTATGAACTTATGAAACAAGACATTGACCTATGCAAGTAAACTAAAAACATGATTCATGATACTTGACCTTTACCCTCAGTTTGATACTACGAGCCACTCACTAGGCATGAGGGTTTCATGTCCATGTCAGTCGATGCACCGATGGCATGACTCTAGGACAGGAGAGTGATGACCTGTCCCGTCCCTGCACGTTTATGTTTATGATTCATGTTTATGTAGAGGCAGATTATGGCCACCGGGGGCGTATGGATGCATCCTAGATTTGTTCATGTTCATGTTATGTTATGTTATTCATGGTGACTGATGGTGTGTGCGATACACGTCTTTCACACTCCGGGAGCTAGCTACTCCAACCCATGATTGAGGACACCCCTCATATTTACAGGATACCCATGATTGAGGACACCCCTCATATTCACAGGATATTAAGAGGTCTCCCCTCTGCATGTTTACGATTATGATTATGATTATGATTCATGTTATGTTATGGGCTCGTAGTGGATTTCTGATTTCCTTTACCATGTACCCTTTTACCTTTCCTTATGATACCATGTACTCTTACCTTTCATCTTGATACCATGTATTCATGCTTCCATTCTCATTACTCATGTATTATTCATTATGCTACTGCTTGTTACGTTATATCTGTTCACTGGGCTCTAGTAGCTCAGCCGCGTTTCTTTTCCCGCGGCAGGTTTTAGTTGGAAGCTGGGTAAGAGTGAAGAGACTTTTGGACTTAGAAGACCTTGATAGTTATGCTGAAGTAGAAGTCATTAGAAGGATTGCATTTGCAGATATAGTATTTAGTTTTTGTTTCCTTTGTATCCTTGTGTATTCAGTATTTCATTTGTAACCTTTGAGAACCTTTGTATTACTATTGAATGTATGCTTTGTTTGATCTGATATGAAGCCATTAATGTGATACTTCTACCCTTGCTGGGTTGGGGTGTTAACCTGATAAATTCTCGACCACAGATTTCTTTTTTCTACATTTTGTTGAGGGGCATACACATTAATAATATTAAGTCGATACGATCCATCCGTCAACAAACCAAAAATATGCAGGAAATTATCATCTTTAACCACCTTATCCCTTGTATAGATCTTCGGATCCCAAACACATACTATACCCCCAGAATGGCCATTGGCATTAACTACCTCAAAATCAAAACCCAACCCTCCCCAATAATTAGACAACATCCCAGCCTGTAAATTACTACACATGGTCTCTTGCATCCCAATAAACGAAATACCAAACTCCTCTTTTATTCTCTTTATCCACCTAGCCTTCCCATTTACCCCAATCCCACGAATATTGATGGATAGACAGTTCATTTCTTACCGATTTGTAACCCTTCTTGGACTATAGACTCTCGTATGATAACATCAAACCTTTCAAGCTGAGCCCCAAGCTTTTCCCCCATCGCTTTTGTAGCTTCAACCTCTACCATTGGAACAAATGGCTTCTCCACCCGGTTGTCTTCTTGGCGTGGAGTTTTATCATGGTAATCGACCTCTGGAGAAACTATTCTTGCACCTTCGGTATCGATGTGTTTGGTGTGGACCATGGAAACCGGTTGACAGTTCAAATCAAAAGGTTCTTGTTCCTGTCCAGATAACATTGCATCTTCGTCTACCTTATCCGACACTTCATCATCATTTAGGCCCAAAAGACTGTTAAGCCCAAAAGGATCAGAGGGCTTGGTCCTTTTTACTACCTTGAGGCTTTCCTGACTGCTTGAATAAGCGTTACTGGGCCGGCCCAGTCCACAACCCTTTTTGAATTTCTTTCTTTTGTTGACCTTATTAACAACCGTTTGACTTCCATTATTATCACCCAAAAGTTGTTCAAAAGGGAAATTAATAGCTGGCACAAAGACTTCCCCCCTCCCATCAATATTGGAAACCGTATCATTCAAAGGGAATGATTGATTTTCATTAAAATTGTCATTAATGCGTTCATTGGTTTCCAATTCCGTCGCATCCCCGGTCATACCGACGTCATCCTTGTTGCCATTCAAATCTCCGAGTTCCTCCTCTAGTGTCTTCTCAGGCTCACGTTCTGAATCGTCTATGTTACTCACATCCGGCGTTGACTTTTCATCGATAAATTCCGGTATCCATTCTCCCTATTCCTCCATCACCCAAACCTGAATTTTCCAATCCTTCCAATGCAAAACAACCTCCTCCGACAAGACCCCCACATATTCATATGACAAATCACGGTCCGAATCTGACCTATTAGCTCTGTGAACAACCTTACCGAAAATACCTCCCACCGCATCGATAACTTCATTAGATAATAAGTGTAAAGGTATACCTTGTACTTTAAGCCACGCCAAACGTTCGAACCCAAAGGCCTGCCCTTCCCATATACTAATCTTGGAAAATCTACCCAAAATCGATCTAGCAGCATCCCGGACCGCTAAAGCTGTTTTTGCATCATCAAAAGTGATCAAAACATCTAAACTACCCAAGTATTGCACCCTTCCTAAAGAAGGACATATCTCATTCAGTATAATCTTAATGTTCTTCAGAGCATCAAGATCAATCACTCTGGCGACTAAAGCCCTCCCATGCAACCCATTGAAAGCATTGACATTGCTATCAATTCTAACGATTTACACGATGACTCGTCCATCTGTTTACCCACGAGCGTCTCCTTAAACGAACGTTTACCATTCTCAAAACCGTAGCCTTACCTTCTCTGTGATCCTCATCCGCATGTTGCTTATGGTTGGTCTTAGTAGAAGGGTTACCCTTCTCCCTATTGTTGTTATTGATCTCGTCGTCTTCAAGAACAAACCGAGCCACACTGAACCACAGCCGGTAGTCACCCATACGAATGTCGCGTAGACTTTTGAGCAACTCGTCCTTATCTTTAACATCGAGCAATGATACAAACCCGAATCTATTTCCACCTTTATCTCTCTTTATTGCTATGTATAAATCAAAAATCTTCCCAAACTCACGAACATAACTTGCCAAATCAGTCCCACTACATCTTTCAGGGAGATTGGTAACAAAAAATTTAGTAATCCGACGTTGAATGTTTTCCGGGATGATCTTCTGGCGGCGGTCCATGTGGGAGCGTTTTTATGAATTAACAATATGTTTCTTTTTTAGTAATGTCATTTAGTTAACCATATAATGGTAAGTGGTAATTGTGTTGTGGTAGTTAATTAGTAACTGGTTATAAATTTAGCCAAGAATAAAAGGAGAAAGAAAAATAAGGGTATAATGGTAGTCAATGCATGATTAATTATGTATAAATGCATATCATGATTAATGTTTCAAACTTACTTTTCAGTTGTCACACATTTCAAATTCATATGTGGCTAAATTTTCAACAAAAACTAGCAGTCACTTTTAAATAATGTGTGACAAACTTGAGTATATGATTTAGCCTCATACATAATTACTTCATGTGACCATATATGGATTTTGGTCACCCTGTTCAATTGTGTGACATATATTTGTCACATATGTATATATATAGTGTGACTAATGTTTCAAACTTATTTTTATCTGTCACACGTCTCAAATTATAAGTGACTAAATAATCAAAAATTATTTTACTAGATACCTCTAGTCACGAAAATATTCAAATGTGTGACAATGAAATTTCGAAATGGTCACACAAGTCGGATCAAGTGTGGCTGTTTATTTTATTCTGATACATTTAGTCATATAAATATGTTACTGTGTGGCCGTTCGAAATCCCGTATGTGTGAGAGGAAATCCATATCTGTACTAGTGATAAGCCGAAACAAACACCCCTTTAACACAATACAAAAGTGATTAAACCCAACAAAATCCAAAGCAAATTCTAGATTAAATCCACATCAAAAACATATGCCACTCTACCTAAATTATGAACACTTTTATCATGATCTTCACCAACAACAATAAACCAATAAACATCTCCATCAACAAAAAGCATACATCCATTAGCATCTTCATCACCCCAACCCTAATTAACCTACAAAAACCACCCTTTTAGATCTGTATGGCGTCGTTGTCGCCTGGTCACCGTCGCCGTCGCTTGGCCGCCGCCGTTGTTAGGCCTTCGCTGTCGTTTGTTCAACAATCATATGTTGTAAAATGATGCTTGAATTTGCGTTATTTTTTGTTTAACAAACATATTTGTGTTCTTTTGTGAATACATAGTTTTCTTTAGTTCCCCAATTGCTCAATGATTCCATATCTATAATTGTGAAGTATTGTTGTCGTGATTATAAAAGGTTTTGATTTACAAATGAAAGTTGGTTGGCATTGGGATATACGAATGCACAAAAAGATATAGTAAATTGATGCTTGGATTTGGAAACATCTTTATATATCTTGATTTCTTTATTTGTATTAAAATAAAATTTTGTGACAAATTTTAGTAAGAAGTTCACAAGTTGGTGGGTTTTAATGTGAGGGTTATGTTGGAGATGAATGGGTTTATGTATAAGTGGTGGTGGCTATGATAGATGGATGATGATGGTTAAATATGCTTATTCTAGGTAGCCCCACTCCCTTTAATAAGGCTAGACTGTGTGAATTTGCTATCAATAATGTGTTAATGATAAAATGCCATAACATTAAATTCCGTCGTAACGTGTGGGCTCCTGTTCCTCGTTACTATATAATATATATGTGCATGTTTAAGGTACAACATTGGTCATTATCTCAATTTCAAAATCGCTTTGAACAACGTACTATGAGAATCAGTGAATTATATGAAAGAGTTACACTTGGACAAAAAAGAAGAGGCATATTGGTTTTTATTGATTCACAAACATATACTCCCTCCGTCCCATTTTAATTGTCGTGGGACCCAAAACACGATCTTTTTGCTTCAACTTTGACCGTAAATATATTTGTTTGTATTATATAATACTTGATGAAAGTTATATCATTGAAAAGTTCGTTAAACGAACTTTTCAATGATATAACTTTCATCAAGTATTATATAATACAAACAAAAATATTTATGGTCAAAGTTGAAGCAAAAAGACCGCGTTTTGGGTCCTACGACAATTAAAATGGGACGGAGGGAGTAAATGAAGTTCATTTAATTGGGACAAAATGAAAATTCAATACCACAACTTGTTATTGATTCACAAACATATATAAATGAAGTTCAGTTAATTGGGGACAAATGAAAATTCAATACCACAACTCGTGTGTACTACATAAACTGATAGCAATAATTAAGCGCAGTGACAATTCACAAATAATGGCATTACTGATTACGAGTTTAATTGTGACAAAGTGGGAATTTGATACCACAACTCTGGCTAACAATTTGAAGATTCCTAGAGTTAGGAGGAAGTATCGGATGATTGATGTCTACATAAGCACATAAACAATTTACGTGTTGTTTCAGTTGGTTACAACATGCCCCCGAGGGGAATTTCCTATGCTGAAGTGATTGATAACATTCACTAATATCGTTGATAGGATTACATCGTTGGGCATACCCATTGCTCGTAATAAGCATCACTTGAACGATTACAACCAAGATACAAGCTACTTTCATCATGTTTATGTTTTATGCTAACTAGGTAAGGTAAGATGAGAAATGGTACAATCTATGCCAAGCTTTTCACACTATTTATAAATGGTCACAACAAAGGTTTTGAAAATCATAACATACGTTTTATTCTCATTAAGTGACATTGATAACGACTATGTAACAGAAAATTCATCGGATCATTTAATTCATGCATGACCAAATTGTAATAAATCGGACAAAATTTCACCTGGAAGCATAAAGTATACTTTTTTAACAAACATTCATTCGGTTTGTAACCGAAACAAAACACGTTAAGTAAAAATAATAAATGATAAACAACTAGGCCATCCGCAACGTAAGGTGTAAAAGAATAATAAAATTCATGATAAAGTTTATGTTTTGATTTAACATTAGTCATTCACTAAGCAATCTGAAATGTTAAAAAACTTAAATAAGGAAATATTGTAATTATCTATCTATATTAAAACCCAACTCTCTCAAATGCAATAAAATAATTTTTTACTGTTCATGCTACAGTAAACGTTTTTTTTTTTTTTTTTTTTTTTTTGTTTTTTTTTTTGTTTTTATTATTCTTCGTACCAAATGGGGTCGAAAAATTATGAAACTTGCGCCATTATTAACGAAATAATTTTTCAAACAAAAACGAATATAAATATGCAATACTTTCTCGAAAACAATATATTTGTCTTTGTTTTTGTTTTTATTATTTTTCGTACCAAACGGCCTCGAAAAATTATGAAACTTGCGCCATTATTAACGAAATAATTTTTCCAACAAAAAAAAGTTGGGGAACACCCCCACCCCCCTCCCCCCGCAACGCGGGGGGTCGTCCCACTCGTGGTAATGCAAGCTAGGCTGTACATTTAAAAAGTTGAAACGCTGTACATTCTAAACAAATAAAGGAAAGTGAAAGTGGTAAATTTGGTAATACATTCATGGCAATGAAAGGCTAGGCGGGAAAATGTTGGTGATTTTGCGTCACCAATGTGATTTAAGTGTAATGGATTGACTTAGTTGACCAATGTGTAATCGTAATAAATGTTCAACAAGTCGGGGTTGTGCGGAGTGCACACTTGTATGACGTTATTATGATTATTGCTACTAAGCTGGACTGGCATTGCTGCTGGCCATTGCTGCTGGTTGTGGAGTGGCATTGCTGCTGGTTGTGGAATGGTTACTGCTGCTATTACTGCTGGCTACGTTGTGGTTGCTGCTGCTAGTAGTCTGAAGCAACTATAGCGGTTAATATAATTGCTATAGCAGTTATGGCTGTAAAACAGTTATTATTGATAACTGCAAAACAGTTATTGTTGGTCATATTTATGTTACAAATATCTGGTTCAGGAACATAACAAATATAACATATTCTCGTTTCTAAATCTGAGTTTTATCCGATTTAAGATTTCGATTGAACCATCGAAATACTTCAATCTGAAAGTGTTTACACGACTCTCAGATTACTGTGATCAAATATAAATTCCCTAACAAAGATTGAAGTATTTATTTGTGATCATGACGAACGGAGAATCTGTGAAAGATATGACGAGCAAGTTCGATAAGTTGGTAAAGTTTGAAGGGCAGGACTTTCGTCGCTGGCAAAAGAAGATGCACTTTCTTCTTACCACACTGAAAGTTGTGTACGTTCTGAGTACACCCAGTCCCGAATGGTTCGAGAATGAAACCTTGGAGACGACTAGGAAAAGGATGAAGTGGGAAAACGACGACTACATATGTCGTGGTCACATTCTAAACGGTATGTCTGATTCCCTATTTGATGTCTATCAAAATACTGAATCTGCAAAAGCACTGTGGGAGTCTCTAGAATCCAAATACATGGCAGAAGATGCTTCTTCCAAGAAGTTTCTTGTGAGTAATTTTATGAATTACAAGATGGTTGATACCAGGCCTGTCATGGAACAATTTCATGAAATGTTAAGGATTCTGGGACAGTATGCCCAACACAATTTGATGATGGATGAGGCCATCTCGGTTGCAGTTATCATTGATAAACTGCCCCCTTCCTGGAAAGAATTCAAACATGGTTTGAAACATAAAAAGGAAGAGTTAAATTTGGTTCAACTTGGTAGTCATCTACGAATTGAGGAAGGATTAAGAAATCAGGAACTTGATAATAATCCTAAAGGAAAGAACCAAATTGGATCATCTTCTGTCAACATGGTTGAAAGAGATGGAGCCAAAAATTTCAACAACAATAAGAACAAAAGAAAGTTCAAAAGTAGTGATGATAAATTTGCCAACAAGAAGGGTACCTTGACTTGTTGGAAATGTAACAAGCCTGGTCATATGAAGAAGGATTGTCGCTCTCGTAAGGGCAATGATGGCACTGGTTCAAATGGGTCTAAGGATCCTGAAAAGCAACAAGGTTATAATTCTGATTTTATGCAAAATTTTGATAATGTTATACATTATGTTTCTGTGATTTCTGATGCATTTTATGTTCAGGATGATGAAGTTGCTTGGTGGGTTGATTCGGGTGCAACATGTCATGTTTGCAAGGATCTTCGTTGGTTTCAAGAATGTAAATCGATTGAAGATGGATCGTTTGTAAAGATGGGAAACGTTGCAACTGAACCAATCAAAGGAATAGGGCGTGTTTTATTGACTTTCACTTCTGGAAAAACTTTATGTTTAGATAATGTATTGTACGTACCTGGGATTCGAAAGAATCTTGTTTCTGAAATTGTGTTGAATAAGTGTGGCTACAAACAAGTGTTGGAAAGTGACAAGTATATCTTGTCAAGACATGGTTCATTTGTTGGATTTGGTTATGTATGTAATAGTATGATTAGATTAAATCTGAATTATCCTTTGTTTAATGCTTCTGCTTGTATGGTGACTTCTAGTAATAGCAATAGTTTAAACAAATCTGAATTATGGCATGCTAGATTAGGACATGTTCATTACAAGAGAATGAAAGATATGTCTAAAATGAGTTTAATACCTGGTTTTGACATGACACCTGCAAGTTGCAAGACTTGTATGTTAACAAAGATAACTAGACAACCATTTAAGGGTGTTAATCGGGAAAGTAAAGTATTAGATCTCATTCATAGTGATTTGTGTGATTTTCATGCTAATCCTTCACTAGGACATAATAAGTATGTCATTAATTTTATTGATGATGCTTCTAGATATTGTTATGTCTATCTATTGCATGCTAAACATGAAGCTCTTGATAAATTTAAAATTTATAAACAAGAAGTAGAACTTCATAGACAAGATTTGATAAAAGTATTGCGTACTGATAGAGGTGGTAAGTATTATGATCCAGTTTATTTCCAATCAACTGGTATAATACATCAAACCACGGCTCCTTACACACCACAACAAAATGGGGTGGCTGAAAGGAAGAATAGGACCTTAAAGGAAATGGTGAATTCCCTGTTATCCTATTCTGGACTAAGTGAAGGGTTTTGGGGTGAGGTTATGTTAACAGCCTGTTACATCTTGAATAGAACTCCAAACAAAAATAATAAACGAACCCCTTATGAAATTTGGACCAAGAAGATGCCAAATTTGACTTATTTGAGGGTTTGGGGTTGTAGAGCAGTTGTAAGACTAACTGAACCCAAAATGAAAAATCTGGGTGAGAAAGGTATAGATTGTATCTTCATTGGGTATGCTGAGCATTCCAAGTGTTATAGGTTTTATGTTATAGAACCTAATGATTATGTGTCGGTGAACTCTATAATAGAGTCGAGAGATGCTATATTTGATGAAGAACGGTTTACATCTATACCTAGACCACGTGGTATGATTCAATCATCTTCTAGTAAGATGATTGAAGATGAGGTTGAAGGTACTGATGATGTACCTGGTACATCTGTTCCTAGGAAAAGCACTAGGACAAGAAAAGCTAAGTCTTTTGGTTATGATTTTCAACTTTATTTAGTTGAAGGAACAAGAGATAAGACTTTATCTCAACATGAATATTGTTTCATTATTGAGGAGGATCCAAGGACCTTGAGTGAAGCAATGGCTTCTAGAGATGTTGTTTTTTGGAAAGAAGCTGTTCAAAGTGAGATTGATTCCATCATGCATAATGATACTTGGGAATTAACTGATTTGCCTCCTGGATGCAAAGCATTAGGATGTAAATGAATCCTTAAAAGGAAGATGAAATTGGATGGAAGCATAGATAAATATAAAGCCAGATTGGTTATCCAAGGCTTTAGACAAAAGGAGGGAATTGACTTCTTTGACACTTATGCTCCTGTTGCTAGGATTTCCACTATTAGATTATTGATAGCTCTTGCAGCTATACATGATCTAGTTATTCACCAAATGGATGTGAAAACTGCATTCTTGAATGGTGATTTGGATGAGGAAATTTACATGAAACAACCTGAAGGGTTTGTGATGCCTGGACATGAAAGCAAAGTATGTAAATTGAAGAAATCATTGTATGGTCTGAAACAAGCACCAAAACGATGGCATCAAAAGTTTGATGATGTAGTCTTGTCTAATCGTTTTTCTTTAAACCAAGCTAACAAGTGTGTGTATAGTAAATTTAATGCTTCTGGTAAAGGAGTAATAATTTGCTTATATGTGGATGACATGTTGATCTTTGGTATTGACCAAGATCAAGTTGATAAGACAAAGGAATTTTTGTCATCTAATTTTGATATGAAAGATCTGGGGGAGGCTGAGGTGATTCTTGGTATTAGAATCAAACGAGGACACAATGGTATCTCTATTTCTCAATCTCACTATATTGAGAAGATACTGACAAAGTTTAACTTTGCTAATTGTTCTCCTGTTTATACTCCTGTAGATCCTACTGTGAAGTTTCGACATAATAAAGGAACTCCAGTGTCTCAGCTAGAATACTCTAGAGCTATTGGATGTCTTATGTATGCCATGATTAGCACTAGACCAGATATAGCTTTTGCTGTGGGAAAACTTAGTAGGTACACTAGCAATCCTAGTGCTCTACATTGGCAAGCTCTGGGTCGAGTATTTCAGTATTTGAAAGGAACCATGGATTATGGTTTGACTTATAGTGGTTATCCTTCTGTTTTAGAAGGTTATTCCGATGCCAGTTGGATTAATAATATGGAGGATCACTCGTCTACGAGTGGTTGGGTATTCCTTCTTGGAGGAGGTGCTATTTCTTGGGCTTCAAAGAAACAGACCTGTATTACAAGCTCAACCATGGAGTCTGAATTTGTTGCTTTGGCTGCAGCTGGTAATGAAGCTGAATGGCTAAGGAATTTGGTTTATGAAATTCCTTTGTGGCCTAAACCGATATCTACCATTTCTATTAGATGTGATAGTGCTGCTACCTTGGCTAAGGCTTATAGTCAGGTGTACAATGGCAAGTTTAGACACTTAGGTGTTAGACATAGCATGATTCGTGAGCTTATCATGAATGGTGTGATATCTGTGGAGTTTGTAAGAACTCAAATGAACTTAGCCGACCATTTAACCAAAGGGTTAGCAAGAGATCTCGTAAGCAAGGCGGCTATTGGGATGGGTCTCAAGTCCATTTAATTAAATCCTTGTATCAAGATACCCAATTCCCATCTAACGTAATGTTAAATGCTGAATTCAATGTGGAAAGCTTGTTACATTTGGATTGGAACACATAATTACATCATCCCACGGTATGTGTTCAGAACTACAAGATAAAGGAGGTTGAAATTATATTTCTTAATGGTTTTTTGAAAAATTGCATGTGTAGGTGCAAGAGTAAAAGACCACCTATATAAGCATGAAGTTTAGCTGCTTCAAGAAGCTTGGGACTTGGCTTTGAAAAATTGCATGTGTAGGTGCAAGGTTAAAATATAGTGTCAAGTAGAACATGTGAATGTGTAAACTGTTGTGTATATTTTCTTCATGTATTCACTATGAATAGAAAGAGTTCAATCCTTTAGTGACACTCTGATATTCGAATATTTGGAATGCTTTTATACTAATGTGAAATTCAATCGCCTCGATATATCACTTATGCATCAGTTTGTTGTTTGTTATGAGTTTGCTTTAAGTTAATAAGATTACACTTAAATGGGGGAGGAATGTTGGTGATTTTGCGTCACCAATGTGATTTAAGTGTAATGGATTGACTTAGTTGACCAATGTGTAATCGTGATAAATGTTCAACAAGTCGGGGTTGTGCGGAGTGCACACTTGTATGACGTTATTATGATTATTGCTACTAAGCTGGAGTGGCATTGCTGCTGGCCATTGCTGCTGGTTGTGGAGTGGCATTGCTGCTGGTTGTGGAATGGTTACTGCTGCTATTACTGTTGGCTGCGTTGTGGTTGCTGCTGCTAGTAGTCTGAAGCAACTATAGCAGTTAATATAACTGCTATAGCAGTTATGGCTCTAAAACAGTTATTATTGATAACTGCAAAACAGTTATTGTTGGTCATATTTATGTTACAAATATCTGGTTCAGGAACATAACAAATATAACATATTCTCGTTTCTAAATCTGAGTTTTATCCGATTTAAGATTTCGATTGAACCATCGAAATACTTCAATCTGAAAGTGTTTACACGACTCTCAGATTACTGTGATCATATAATAAAATCCCTAACAGAAAACTCACTTGAAAGGCTGTACATTCTAAAAAAATACGGAGTACTAAAAAGCTGTACATTCATTTAGATGAAAGGTGATGTTGACCGGACCCTCCCTTAGGGGGTGTGTTGACTTTGACCAGCTGCCGCCGCTTGTACTGTCTGTTTTAAAACTTGTACATTTTGACTAAAGTAGGTGGACCCCCCATGGTAGGGAGGGTCTGTTCAGTAGTACCCTTAGATGACAGTCTAGGCGGGAAAACTCAAATCGTGGAAAGTATACAACTTAACACACTTAGGGTATGTTTGGCGCGGAGCTTTTTGGGGCGATGAGCGGTTAGCAATGAGCTTTTTTATTTTTATTGTTCGTTTGGCAAAGGAGCGGTGAGCTTTGCAATTTTTTAGGAATGCTCATTTTACCAATGCTTCTTTAAGAAGCTGTGAGCTGTGGCTACTGCTCACCGCTCACTGCTACTTTTACCAAACACACCCTTAAACTATATATTGAGAAAGGCTTTGAACGTTTTTTTATGGATATGTTGATATTGTTTACTAGATCTGAAATCTCTGCTACCGCCCTTGCTGTCCTCGCCCGCCGCCCTTTGCTATCGCCGTCTGGTCTGCTGCTAATATTGGTGTAAATATTGTTATAAAGGTTTATGGACTGTTGTATTTTGTTGTTGTTAACTGAAAATTTTAAACTTTTATGTTGGTTTTTATTGTTTCGAGCATGTTATTTTTAATATATCTGTTGTGTATGGTTTGGCTTGCCAAGTAAAAGTTTGGGATGAATACTTCTAAGTTGTGGCCAACATGTTTCTAGATCTGAAATATCATTAAGAAAGTAACCACTGATGCTGATGACTTGCACACTAGGACTGTGATTCTTCTTTGTCTTTCTTTCAAATATACCATTCTAGATTTGTGACTTTCTTATTATCATTTTTTTTTTCTTTGCTAGCCTTACCAATGACACAAAGATAAGTTTTATGAAGTTTGTAATCAGTATTAGAAAGTAAAAACAAATTTAGTGGATAGAAGTGTTGCAAAAATAGTACAACTTATTCGAAAAACACAGTTTTTGCACAACTAGCGGGTAATCGACTATAGTACATTATTTTTGGGAAGTGCAAAGCTTACAGGGAGATGTAAGGATAATAGGTTTAGTAACTAAGGTCAGCAGATTAGCTAGATTGACAAGGACAACTCAAAAGAAAAAAAATTCGTAGAAAATTCGATAAAAGGGTGCTATTTCCATTTTTTATGCAGTCATTTAAATAAGAGAAAATTACGAAAGTAGTATCAAAATCTATCCTTTATTCATTATATGGTCACTTTTAGCATTCTTTTTCCCAATGTTGCAAAAATGGGCTGTATCGGCCGACTAATCGCCGATATATCGCTTATCGGCCTTCGACCTTGTAGAATTTTGAATATCGGTCAAAAAATCGGTCTGGGCAAAAAATGGGCCAGAAATCGGCCGTATCGGCCAATTAATCGGCCGTATCGGCCAGCTTTAAATTTTTTTTTAGGCATTCTACTTTATTTGGGGATCGTTTATTTCACTTATAACACATAATGAGCCTCATAATCAGAATTGGAGCCTTTTATTGAGGTTTGGAAACATAGTAGGCTTGGAATCAGTTACGATATTTAGTTTGGTCTCCAGAAATACCCAAAACATGCAAAAAATGCCAATCCGATTAATCACCGATTAATCCCGCCTTGGCCGATTAATCGCTGCAGGGTAGTCGACCGCCACGCTACCGATTCACGATTTTTGCAACATTGCTTTTTCCTATTTTGGTCATGCTCAACTGCTCAACTCCATCATTTTTTTTACATGTGTCCTTACAAGTACAAGAGTTAGGTGAGAATATTTTATTGATTTTAGCTTAAATGACAAATATACCCTCAATCACACACCACATATTTCACTTTCTTGTCTTTATTAATTACCCACCTACCCTACCCATCACCACCTAACTCCACCCAACTACCTCACCACTTTATCAGTCTATCACCACCACCACCACCGCTCAACTGCTCAACTGCTCGACCACCACTGCTAAACTGCTCAACTGATCGACCACCACTGCTCAACTACTCGACCACCACTGCACCACCTGATTCGTTTTCACCTAGTGTTTTATTACTTAAGTAGACTTATAAAAACTCAATACAGTTGATAAATATTTTGTGTTCATAACCTATAACTAGAAAAAGGTGCAATAATGTCATGATGAGCTAACAATTGAACTGTAACCTGGCCACAAAATGGCCAAATGGGACTGTTAATATCTTATCTAAATGAAACTTACAAGTTCATAAGGGTGATGGCAATGCAAGACTCGGAAGCATAGGAGGATTCCCACTGTCACACCCCTAAAATCGGGTCCAGCGGAAACATACATGCCACTGGGGTGCAACTCAATTGGTATCACAACACAAGTGCAAAGAACGGTTTTCACTTCAATCATTTAGATTAAAATTGTTTAACAAAAGTGTTGAATTTACATTGATAAAAGTAGTGCGGAAATAGGCCCTTAAAACAATTAAAACGGTCCCCAAATGAATATCAGAGTCTCCTATGACCATGCCATGCCCTGCCAAAAGCCTCCTATAGCGTGCTATTGCTTAATACCTGAAAATACATGCTAAAAGTGTCAACACGAGGTTGGTGAGTTCATAGAGATTAGTGAAAAATGAAATGCGTTTGAATGAAGATTTCCCAGCAAAGGCGTTATAAATCCACCCAGTTCCAAGCCCCGCCCATACAAGACTTGCAACCTGTGTGTTTACAACCCACTGCCAAATATGATTTGGTTTAAGTGAACGTCAAATGATTTATGGACCACAAAATGTAATGTTAAGTGTGACAATGTCGCTATATAAAGGTAAGTGTGATAATGTCTCCATTTAACTAAATCTGACAATGTCGCCATATAAATAAACCTGACAATGTCGCCATGACAATGTCGTCATAAGATAAATTCTGACAATGTCGCCATATAATCTAATCTAGCAGTGTCGCCATGACAATGTCGCCATATAACTAAAATAATACGAAATTAACAGTCCATAACATAGGCAATATGAAATAGCTTAATGTACTAGTGTCCATAATGAAATGATCAAGGGTGAACAATGTAAACACAAAATACTTCCGAGCAACGACTCAAGTATTTTAACCAATCAATAATGTTTGAAAGACAACTCACGTCTCAAGAAAAACAAGCATGGAGTTTAATTGTAAAACGAGCATAGAGTTTAATGAAAAACGAGCATGTATTCTCCCCCAAAACAGTTACAAAACAAGTAAAAGGAGGGGCTATGAAACTCACCTGATGCGACAGCAACGATGACAAAAATGGATACACTGAAATGAGGCACGATCTTTAACCGCAACCTAATGTGAATGATAGGATCTAATGTAAGCAATGAAATGATGCTACACATGCAAATACGTATGTTAACGATACCACTCGTTAGTTTTGAAAATAACGCTTATCGACGAAAAATACATTTTTGACGTCTCATTAAGTTATAAACTACTTTTCGTGTAAATATGTTGAAATGGTACTCCACGATCCATGTTTGGTGTTCTATCGGTAAATATAATGTTTTCGTCGCAATTTATTATGTTTCACAACTTGAAAAATATGCCTAAATGGCCTCGCAAAACTAGTCGCGAAATGGGGTACGTTAAGTGTTAGTGAATAAGCTGGGCGATTTTAGAAACCTCATATCTTTGTCTTGAATTCATATGTTTGTCATTTTGATCATACGCGTCACAATCCATGAGAAGATAGACTCTCAATGTGACGTAGTGCAAAAACTGTTTTTATACTTAGAAACACTTTTCTAATAGTGGCTGTCAAAATAAATAGAGTTCGTCGGATTCAAACGTGTATATCTCGGTCGTTATAAGATCGTTTTCTACGTTCTTTATATCCACGGCTTCGTATTAACATGAACTAACATAATCTCAGTAAGTCGGGTCATCTAGATCATGTCTAACGCCTCGTTTTGTCCTTTAAATCTCGGCGATCAGCAACTAAATTTTCAGAAAATTAGTTTTCGTCGTCTAACTTCGAAAAATCATATCTCCTTCGTTATAAGTCGGTTTTAAGTGATTCTTGCGGCCACGGTTTCGTTTTTGAAAGTATTTTCTGAATATGAAGGCCAAAATATCCCCTGAGTTACTGAGGTTTCCAGATTTCACGATTTTGGACAGTAGGTTTATATACTTGTTAAAAACACATTTTTCTAGTTCAATACTTGATCAAACTACTTCCAAACAACACCACAAACACTCCAATCCTACCATACACCTTCTTAGGGTGTCATGGGGTCCTAAACATCACCAACCTTGGTGGGTTTCATGATATTGTTAGTAAAAATTATAGATCTAGTGTTTAGGAAGAAAAATGAATAAAGTGGTATGTTTAACATAAGTAAGTTGCATTTTTAACTAACAACACTTGAAAATACATAATCATATGGATCAAATGAAAGTATAACATGATCAAAAAGATGTTCTTGAACTTACTTGAAGATTATATGAGTTTGGATGAAAAAGGATCAAAACCTTGGAGTTTTTATTTTAAAACTCTAACAAGGAAGACAAATGGAGCTAGATTATAACTTGATCTTCAAAAATTGATTGATTATGGTTGGGGATCTTGGTGTGGCCGAACAAGGAAGAGAGAAAAGAGAGTGTTTGATGAATATTTTGCTAGTTGAATTGTAAATGAAAGGTGTTAGTGAAATAAATTAGAAAAACACATGGAATCTATGCATTTATGGGGTGTAAGTTGATCATGTGCTTAGAAAATTAGAGTGTGCTAGGGGGGGGGGGGGGGCGGCACATGTGGTAAAAAGAGATGAGATGTGATGTTAATTAAAGGTCTTATCCAATGTAGCAAAGTATTAGTGTGTTTTGTGTATACATTAAGTGTTATCGTGTACCGTGTTAACTAAAAATAAACCGTGACGAGTTGAAATAAAATACGATGAAGTTGTAAAAATTGTAAAATCATATTCCTTGCAAGAATCGGGTGTTAGAATGATTATCGGATTGAAATATCGCAAACCGACGGAGTTATAAGCGTCAAACGAAAAGTATGGCGATTTGTTTAAAAACACCGGGTAAGGTAATAATATAATCTCTATATCATTATAATTAGCTTGAAAATGTATTAGGATCATTGTCGAGAGTATTGGGTATATTGCTAGTAGTAATGACTGAGTGGTATCGTTTAACAAATAAACGAACATACGTAAATGAAAAACACACAAACCCGTTCATGACTTAATATGATGATGATGATACTGATGATATGTAGACTACTCTAGTCTGTATGATGTGTCCTTACTGATGATGCATGAATACGTAGCTAAACCTTACTGGTTACGCGAATTTGAATACCCGTAAACCTAGTTTACGTAATGATAAATGATGAGCATGAATAGTGATTTTTCTCCGGGAATAAATAGTGTTTCGTGAATAGTAAAATTTTTGACGACTTCTTAAAGTCTCAAACTGACTTCAAAAATGATGAATAGTGATCAGTGAATAGTAACACATGAATAGTAATTCCCGAGATGAATAGTGAAATGTTGAAGCTTGGAAAAGGACCTGAAATTACGGGTTGTGACAGACTCCACCCGTTAAAAGAATTCAGTCCCTGAATTCAGTTAATGTTGGTCTCTGGAGTGGACTCGGCGAAGAGATGCGGATATTGGAGTCACATTGCGGTGATAAAAGATAAAACATCCATTAGATAGGGATTCGTAATAGTACATGAAGTTCATACGATAGAACTTAAAGTGAACACAATAGAAATACAACACAAGAGAGTTTAGGTTTTCGTTTATTTTTATGGCAGAAGTTCTTGGTTCTTGAACATTGTTGTCGTCCTCCACGTCGTTGATGTGCTGACAATTCCCTCCTCTGATGACCTAGACTCTACCACGAGCTATTCCGCCTTGGTTCCTGTTCCCATGATTTCCTTGTTTTGGACATTCATTCCTGTAATGTCCTATCTCTCCACAGCCAAAACATGTCACTGGTGGTTTCTAATTTCCGGCAATGATTGGAAACTGGCATTCCCTAGTCGCATGACCAATCTTCTTACAGTTGCCACATGGGTTAAGACAATGTTCAGGGTTATGATGATTTTGACACTTGTTGCATTTGGGTAGGGTACCTTGGTAACCTTTCTTTTCAGCTGAACCTGCAGCATAGGCCTTTGCGACTTCTTGCCTCTTTGGCTGTGGTTGAGTAGCATCGCCACTCTGATTGTTGTCCCAACTCCTCTTGTTGTTGTTGTTGTTATGATCATTGTTGTTGACAATGGTTCCATTCTTTATCACCTGAGCCATAAGCTTTTGAGATATCCTGATAGCTTCGTCTAGAGTTTGTGGGTCAAAAGAAATCACATCTCCGCGGATGCTGTGGGGTAGTCCACCAATGAAATTTTTCAGCAGCTTCTCACTATCGGGAACCATAGTTGGACATAGCACAACCAACTCCTGAAACCTCCTGATATATGACTCGATATCATCACCTGCTGTTACTAGCTCATAAAACTCTGTTTCCAACTTCTTTATTTCAGTGCGTGGACAGAACTTCTTAGTCAGCAACTTCTTGAATTCATCCCACGTAAGCTTGTGAGCATTTTCCATTCCCCTGGGTTTTGCATACGAATTCCACCATGACATAGCTTCTCCAACGAGTGTACTGGTAGCAAACTTTACCTTGTCCTCCTCTGGACAATTACATAAAAGAAATATAGATTCTGTCTTTTCAAACCAACGAATCATAGCGGTGGCTCCTTCAGTGCCTTTGAATTTTTCGGGATCACCACTTTTAAAGTCCTTGTACGTACATTTACGCCCATTAGTACCATTAGCAGTTTTTCCTGCAGCTTCTGCGGTTTCTGCCGGTGAAGCGGCTCCAGCAGCTGCTGCAGCTCTTTCAGTCACTAGCGCTGCTTCTATACTGTCGGCAACCAGCTTTCTAATCTGGGCGGGTGTCATAGTAGTAGTAGCTCTCTTGGGTGGCATGATTCTTCAAAACAAGAAAAGAAGAGTGATACGTAAATAAGACGTTTCCGAAAGTAGGTGCTCTAAGTGTCTTGCCATAAAATGAAAGCTTGAAGTTGAGTTATGATTAGCTGACATGCTTCTAGGCGGCGGTTCATGAGGTGATGTGGATGTGAAGGCTCTTGCAACGATTGAGTACACACACATGAATGAAACCTTTAGAAATTGGGTGGAAATTCAATCCAGACATAATGTTATTATAACCATTCCCAGTATTGCAAGATTCATCTCTGAGTCAGACATAGGTGGTCGGCCTATGTCCCACTGTCCCGGGTCGAATATAGATGACCAGTCTATATTCCACTGAGGTTCAATGAATTTTGAAATACTCAGCTCAGTTATACTAATACCATGTCCTTCACATTTGAAAAGACGTTCTGAAAGGTTAAGGCAAGTGACCAAACTCGAGGTCGAATGATGAAACTACGCAAGGAAAAGGCGTAACGCTGAGACGTGTATGATATGCGAGCATGCTTATATAAAAGACAACTATAGTAATCAATGAGAATAAGCAAGTATAAATGATTTGAAAATAAGACATATATCTTATTAAATATGTCAGCAACAAACCACAAATGAGGCATCAGCTTGGCAGGCAGACACGCGGCGGTCATAGGATTAAGTTTTTGTAAATGTAGCTATAGTCTAGGTTTTAAAATCACCCAGTTCTCTATAGCCAAGGCTCTAATACCAATCTGTCACACCCTCAAAATAAGGTCCAGCGGAGACATACATGCCACTGGGGTGCAACTCAATTGGTATCACAACACAAGTGCAAAGAACGGTTTTCACTTCAATCATTTAGATTAAAATTGTTTAACAAAAGTGTTGAATTTACATTGATAAAATTAGTGCGGAAATAGGCCCTTAAAACAATTAAAACGGTCCCCAAATGAATATCAGAGTCTCCTATGACCATGCCATGCCCTGCCAAAAGCCTCCTATAGCGTGCTATTGGTTAATACCTGAAAATACATGCTAAAAGTGTCAACACGAGGTTGGTGAGTTCATAGAGATTAGTGAAAAATGAAATGCGTTTGAATGAAGATTTCCCAGCAAAGGCGTTATAAATCCACCCAGTTCCAAGCCCCGCCCATACAAGACTTGCAACCTGTGTGTTTACAACCCACTGCAAAATATAATTTGGTTTAAGTGAACGTCAAATGATTTATGGACCACAAAATGTAATGTTAAGTGTGACAATGTCGCTATATAAAGGTAAGTGTGATAATGTCTCCATTTAACTAAATCTGACAATGTCGCCATATAACTAAACCTAACAATGTCGCCATGACAATGTCGTCATAAGATAAATTCTGACAATGTCGCCATATAATCTAATCTAGCAGTGTCGCCATATATATATATCTGACAATGTCGCCATATAACTAAAATAATACGAAATTAACAGTCCATAACATAGGCAATATAAAATAGCTTAATGTACTAGTGTCCATAATGAAATGATCAAGGGTGAACAATGTAAACACAAAATACTTCCGAGCAACGACTCAAGTATTTTAACCAATCAATAATGTTTGAAAGACAACTTACGTCTCAAGCAAAACAAGTATGGAGTTTAATTGTAAAACGAGCATAGAGTTTAATGAAAAACGAGCATGTATTCTCCCCCAAAACAGTTACAAAACAAGTAAAAGGAGGGGCTATGAAACTCACTTGATGCGACAGCAACGATGACAAAAATGGATACACTGAAATGAGGCACGATCTCTAACCGCAACCTAATGTGAATGATAAGATCTAATGTAAGCAATGAAATGATGCTACACATGCAAATACGTATGTTAACGATACCACTCGTTAGTTTTGAAAATAACGCTTATCGACGAAAAATACATTTTTGACGTCTCGTTAAGTTATAAACTACTTTTCGTGTAAATATGTTGAAACGGTACTCCACGATCCTTTTTTGGTGTTCTATCGGTAAATATAATGTTTTCGTCGCAATTTATTATGTTTCACAACTTGAAAAATATGCCTAAATGGCCTCGCAAAACTAGTCGCGAAATGGGGTACGTTAAGTGTTAGTGAATAAGCTTGGCGTTTTTAGAAACCTCATATCTTTGTCTTGAATTCATATGTTTGTCATTTTGATCATACGCGTCACAATCCATGAGAAGATAGACTCTCATTGTGACGTAGTGCAAAAACTGTTTTTATACTTAGAAACACTTTTCTAATAGTGGCTGTCAAAATAAATAGAGTTCGTCGGATTCAAACGTGTATATCTCGGTCGTTATAAGCTCGTTTTCTACGTTCTTTATATCCACGGCTTCGTATTAACATGAACTAACATAATCTCAGTAAGTCGGGTCGTCTAGATCACGTCTAACGCCTCGTTTTGTCCTTTGAATCTCGGCGATCAGCAACTAAATTTTCAGAAAATTAGTTTTCGTCGTCTAACTTCGAAAAATCATATCTCCTTCGTTATAAGTCGGTTTTTAGTGATTCTTGCGGCCACGGTTTCGTTTTTGAAAGTATTTTCTGAATATGAAGGCCAAAATATCCCCCGAGTTACTGAGTTTTCCAGATTTCACGATTTTGGACAGTAGGTTTATATACTTGTTAAAAACACATTTTTCTAGTTCAATACTTGATCAAACTACTTCCAAACAACACCACAAACACTCCAATTCTACCATACACCTTCTTAGGGTGTCGTGGGGTCCTAAACATCACCAACCTTGGTGGGTTTCATGATATTGTTAGTAAAAATTATAGATCTAGTGTTTAGGAAGAAAAATGAATAAAGTGGTATGTTTAACATAAGTAAGTTGCATTTTTAACTAACAACACTTGAAAATACATAATCATATGGATCAAATGAAAGTATAACATGATCAAAAAGATGTTCTTGAACTTACTTGAAGATTATATGAGTTTGGATGAAAAAGGATCAAAACCTTGGAGTTTTTATTTCAAAACTCTAACAAGGAAGGCAAATGGAGCTAGATTATAACTTGATCTTCAAAAATTGATGGATTATGGTTGGGGATCTTGGTGTGGCCGAACAAGGAAGAGAGAAAAGAGAGTGTTTGATGAATATTTTGCTAGTTGAATTGTAAATGAAAGGTGTTAGTGAAATAAATTAGAAAAACACATGGAATCTATGCATTTATGGGGTGTAAGTTGATCATGTGCTTAGAAAATTAGAGTGTGCTAGGGGGGGGGGGGGCGGCACATGTGGTAAAAAGAGATGAGATGTGATGTTAATTAAAGGTCTTGTCCAATGTAGCAAATTATTAGTGTGTTTTGTGTATACATTAAGTGTTATTGTGTACCGAGTTAACTAAAAATAAACCGTGACGAGTTGAAATAAAATACGACGAAGTTGTAAAAATTGTAAAATCATATTCCTTGCAACAATCGGGTGTTAGAATGATTATCGGATTGAAATATCGCAAACCGACGGAGTTATAGTCGTCAAACGAAAAGTATGGCGATTGGTTTAAAAACACCGAGTAAGGTAATAATATAATCTCTATATCATTATAATTAGCTTGAAAATGTATTAGGATCATTGTCGAGAGTATTGGGTATATTGCTAGTAGTAATGACTGAGTGGTATCGTTTAACAAATAAACGAACATACGTAAATGAAAAACACACAAACCCGTGCATGACTTAATATGATGATGATGATACTGATGATATGTAGACTACTCTAGTCTGTATGATGTGTCCTTACTGATGATGCATGAATACGCAGCTAAACCTTACTGGTTACGCGAATTTGAATACCCGTAAACCTAGTTTACGTAATGATAAATGATGAGCATGAATAGTGATTTTTCTCCGGGAATGAATAGTGTTTCATGAATAGTAAAATTTTTGACGACTTCTCAAAGTCTCAAACTGGCTTCAAAAACGATGAATAGTGAAATGATGAATAGTGATAAGTGAATAGTAACCCATGAATAGTAATTCCTGAGATGAATAGTGAAAATTTGAAGCTTGGAAAAGGACCTGAAATTTCGGGTTGTGACACCCACCGACCAATCACAGAGTGCCATGTGGCAGGAAAAAAAATGATGATTCTGAAGCCAAAACTGTTGGCAGTGGAAGGATTCTGGAGGATTCGGAATCATGTCTCTTTTTATTTATTTATTTTATATATATGTGTTTTGGCTGTTTCTGTATCAACTAATTAGTGAATATGTTTTATTTAATGACACGTTGGGATCCAAAGACATTGCTACGGGACTTGCTAGAATCCACACTTACCTACCAAGACAGGACATATGCAGCAGCAGTAAAACAATCCATTTCAAAACCAGTAGCCAATTAAAAGTGAGGAAAAATGAGGTCATCTGGTTCTCTAAGTCTTTCTGCAACGTGTGTGTGGTTCCAACATCAAAAACCAAACTTTCCGGCGAATGATGAAGATTCCGGTGACCGGAAAATCAAGAAATCACCCAATGGAAAAAAAGTAAATAAATTCAAACACCCCCAACGGCTATATTCATGCCCAACGTTCCAAAATTTATTTTGTCCTTTTCTCCATGATTCACCGGCTTGTGTAGGATTCCAAATGGCAGGATTCTAGCGGCTTGGGGGTTGGCGGCGGTGTTCACCGGCGGCCTCCCCCCTTGCCGCTGGGATGCCGCTGCCCGTTGCCATCACCCTAACAAATCAGTGGAATCATTAACTTAAGTTTAATAATTTTTCAATAGAAGATTACTCAAAACCAACCTTAAAACACAGATTTATAATAAAAACTAAAAACTAAAAAAAAAAAAAAAAAAAACAGACTTATAAAAATCAAATTCTCAAAAGTAGGATATATTATAAAAACACAAAACTAATCAATTTTTTATATAAGAAAAGCTCAATCAAAATTTTATAAAAGAATCAAACTTTAAAATATTTATGAAAAAGAACACTAAAAATTCACAAAATATTATTGTAACCTACGAATCATAAAAAATGATACAGATCCATTCTGTGTATCTCCATCATCGAATCAAAAACTCGGAAAGATCTTAGGTTGTTACACTTTCTCAAGCAAAGATCTTTAAGACCATTTACAACAACTCATCATGGATCTTTAACCTTAAACAAAAACAAAACCTTACCCGAGACCTTGTTTATACAAGATCTTGATGCGGAAAACTATTGAGCTCTTCGTAGGTTTGTGGAAACCGAGGAATGGTGGTGGGTTTTGGTAGTGGTCGGTTGGGGATGGTGGTGAGAATTTGATTTTTATAAATCTGGTTTGCTTCGTAGGTTTGCTTCGTAGTGGTCGATTTATCTTGGTTTGAAATTGAAGCTTATTCCTCGGTACATTATCAGATTGAGAAGAAATGTTTTTGAGAAGAAATGCGGAAGCAAGAGGACGGAAATGGGAAGAGATGGAAGAGGAGAAGTAAGATAAAGTTTGTGTGGTTGTGAGATGGGTGGGTTAGGTGGATTAATATAGGAGGGTATATTGGTCATTTAAGCTAAAATCAACAAAATATTCTCACCTAACTCTTGTACTTGTAAGGACACATGTAAAAAAAAATGATGGAGTCGAGCAGTTGAGTTTGACCAAAATGAGAAAATGATCTAGAAGACCATATAATGGATCAAGGATGGATTTTGGTACTACTTTGGTAATTTTCTCCTTAAATAATACTAGGCTATTTTGTTGTTTTGTATCAAAACTCTCCTAGCTTGAGCTTAAAGAACAATTATTTGGAAAGCCTATGATGAGTAAAGCTTATAAAGACAAAGATAAGAAAGTTAACAAATTATATATAACTAGTATAAGGACCACATATAGGCATCTTATTCAAATGTGTAGTTTTAAAGTACAAGAAAGCAACTTAAAGTAGAATATGATCATCTTTTCTCTATGTGGTTTTTGAGTGCAAAGACGTTGACAAGAACAAGTGTTTTTGAAAAATGTGTGATGTCGCGGCTACATGTAAGTACCTTATAAAAATTCGTAAAAGCTAAATACATGTTAATCAAAAACCTGTGAACTGACAAAACTACCAAACTTACCACTATTTAATTAAATAAGAACCACAAATAATATGCTCAACCGTCGCCTATGATACTTTTTAATCAGGCATATGTACAAAAAGAAAACACACACATACATATAGCCGCAACCGGACTTTTTTTTAAACCATGCACCGCCGCCACTAGGCACGGGTAATCGGCTAGTATTATAAATCACAATAAATGCTTTCGAATTGAATGAGTTTAATATTTAGTCAATGAGAAATTAAAAAAAAAAAAAAAAAAAAAAAAAAAAAAAAAAAAAAAGCCTAGAAATTAAATGTTTTGGACATTTTCAAAATCTTACATCTATTCGTTCCATCTAAGTTTGAAATGAGTGATCATTATGGTTTAAATCTTCTTAGACCTCCTCATTTTTTTATATAATTTTCATAAATCACTATAGTTGATGGCTGGATGCTCTTAGTGAGCTTCTAGTTTATATTAATGTGACAAGAAAAAGTTCAAAATTCTAAACCTCTTTCATATGTATTACTATATAAGGTTTAACATTTCATGGAGCTGTAAAATGTTATACACAATGGTAACAAGTTTATAATATCAAAATTTTATAAGTCGATGATTTGACATACACAATAAAAAAATGATCATTTAATGGCATAAAAAAAGTCAAAAAAGTGTTAACAAAAGTATAAAAGTGCCAACTAAATTTTCACGAGCTTCTCCCACTCTTAAAATGTGCAAATAGAAGTTAAGTAGATAAACATATATTTATGGTGACAAAAGAAAATGTAAGGATATATATATATATATATATATATATATATATATATATATATATATATATTTTTTTTTTTTTTTTGCCTTTTAAGGCATATTTTGTTCATAAAAAAAAACCATTAAATCTCATGAATTTAAGCTTTTACATACCCACACTTTTTTGTTATGTTTTTTTTTTTTTTTTTTTTAAAGTTTCACTAAAGTTTAGATTTAGTGGCACTTTTTGTGTCACTAACCTTTGTCACTATAGATTTCTTTTCTTGTAGTAGTGATAACGGGATTATAAACATATAAAAAGCTTTATCATTGTAAATGCTCTTAGGGTATGTTTGGCAAAACTAGCTGTAAGCTGTATGCTGCAAGCTGTAAACTGTAGGCTGTAAGCTGTAAGCTGTAAGCTGCAAAACTGTTAACATGAGCTACAAACTGTATCTTTTTTTTAATAAAAGTGTTTGGTAAGTTAGCTGTTAAATGTAATTATAAGATGTAAAATGACATAAAAGGACATATCTATAATTGTAAACAAAGTGTTTGGAGGGTATATCAGTAATTTAAAGTTTTAACAAGCTCAAGATGTTTAAAAAGCTTCATGAATCAGCTTTTCATTTAAGAGCTATTTGTTTGAAATAAAAGCTTGAAGTTAATGTATCCAAACGGAGCTACTTAGTTTAGATGAGATTATTTTGTAAACAAAAAGCTAACAGCTCCCCCAAAAGAGCACCTATCAAAAGCTTTATCATTGTACATGCTCTTAGTAAGATAAATATTGTAAAAATATATATGTTATTGAATATCAAATATGTACAAAATACACTAAAACTTATTGACCTTTCTACAGTTTTAAATGTATATATGTAAGTGGTGAACCTTTTACATACAAAAGATTTATAGATTACCTCTCATGTTGAATGAACATGAGAGGATCTTTATCCAGATTTATATATACCAGAATTTGCTACCAAATATCTTAGATGTTGTGGTGCCTTTTTCTGTTTCCAACAATGACCACATTTGAACACTTGATCATCAGTTGCTTAGTTCTTTAGAGTAGCTAATGGCGAAAAAAGCTTCACTTGATTAACGAAATGCACGTCATGAATCAACGGGTTACCTGTTCGTTGTGGAGGCGATCCTGGGTAGTAACAAAATGTTTCCCGCTCCTCTGTTGTTTTCTAATTAAGTAATGGGAAGTACTAGATTATCACGATAGTTTCCCTTAGATAAGAAGTATGATAACACAACATCATATATAAGAACAAACCTTATCTGTAATAATCATGCTAATAATATCGCTTCTTCCATCAAGATTTGATTGGCTACATAAGGTAAGAACATGATCGAAACAAAATAAATTAACACAATATTACAGGAGGCTTGCAACGTAAAAAATATGTCAAATTCAAAATCGGGGCAGTGAACAAAAACTCCACAAGAAATGAATTTTAAGAAAGAATAAAATAAAACCTATGTGCATTGGTGCATTTGAAAGGCTTAAGGACTTCACGAGGATTAGTCGATCTAGGACGACGAGGCTTTGGGCAAACTGGGACATTCTTTCTTTCTCCTCCACCATAACCAAGCTTGGTTGTTTTACCCTCAACAAAATTGCTTTTTACTATCAAATGATGCATCTTTGAATCTTTAGTTTTCCTTTTATTTTTTCTTTTTTTCTTTTTTCTTTTTTTTTTTGGTCAAAACATCTTAATTATTGTTCATAGAATATACAAGTTTTAAAATTTAAATATGTGCCACAAGTAAGAGAACTTGTGACTGTTTCTTACTGAACTCTGGTTATATATATATACCCTTCACTATAATTACCATATGAGTTGAATTCTAACAGTTTATGGAGAGAGTCTAATGGTAATTAAGTTTTAGATTGAAGTGAGGAGCAATATACTTGGTTAAGAATAGTTATAGGGTTGATCTTGACTTGGCTAAATCTTCCTACTTTTTCTATGATTCACGTCTTTACCTATGTTTAACTCATTCTCGTCCATGTAAATTAATCATCATTATCACATCATTTTTTTGTGAGCATTATGACTTAGTATTTTGTTTAATTAAAACTAAGACAAGTCACACTAATTAAGGCACACAAACTAATTACATCAAACTCATTAAATATAAGTAAACGATCAAGGTAATCTCAAAGCTACGAGAATGCTTTGGAAGTCCTGGATAATGTATATAATATGTGCATATTTGGGTGACGACGTACCCACATTTTTGTTTCTAAACATATCTTCATTTTAGTTTAAAAGTATAAGTGTAACACCTCAACCCGACAAGGGTCAAAATGCCATATTATGGTGTCCATCAGAACATACAAACGCAAACGGAAGACTTATAAGATAACATAATGAATTACAAAGGTATTCTAAGATAACAGTAAAATACTAACTCTAAACATGATGAGTTCCAAAACTGAAATACAAATCAAAACTAAATCTAATTGAAGCTAAATCCAAGTCTAATCCAGAAGCAAAAGACATCTATCAACATGGTAGTCCACTAAGAACTCCTATGCACTCTTCACTCATATCCAGCTTCCAACCTAAAACCTGCCGCAAGAAAAGAAATGCGGCTGAGCTTAAAAAGCCCAGTGAACAGATATAACCAAAACGAATAATCAAAGCATATATAAATATAGAGAAATGGAACCCTAAGATCCTGCTGAATAAAATATCAAATGTCAAACGAATAAGCACTCAAGGATCCGCTGAACAAATATCATAAGTCAAATTAGATAAACAAAATGAGATAATCAAGAGATAATACGAATGTCAGATAATCATAATGAATCAAGGAATCAAATAGGAATGGCCACGAGCGTGTCTAAACGAGATATTCGAATAGACCAAATAATCACATAATCTCATATATCCGTCAAATCATATGTGTACCTGGAGGGGAGACCTCCAGAATACCAAATGGAGTAGCTGACTCCCAGAAGTGAGGGGGTGCAAGGCACGCACAACCCAATCACTAACAAAACGAAACAAAATGGCTAGGATGCATCCATACGCCCCCCACAAAACAAATCATATATATATACTATTACGAACACGTTTAGTAACATTTCAAGTATTGGTCATGTTTTGTAATAATAGGTTGCTCGTTATGGGCTTTAGGTTTGAGTTTAATCCATACGGCTTATAAGAAGCCCATGGGCTGTGTGGTTAAGTAAAAGTTTCTAGAAGAAAGGTGGCAAAGTTTTGCCCTAACACTTTGCCTATAAATACTAGAGCTATGTATGCATAATACTGGTTGGTTTTCTATTCATTGTACCGAACCTTTGTCCATGAATCGTATGAATATTTGATCAACCATTCTCTTCATCTTATACTCTAGTTCTCTCGTTATCTCTAATTATATGTGTGTTTATATCTTGTGTTAAGCTAAATCTAGGACCTAACATATACACCTGCTCATGACAAGCATATACACATATTATAATGGCCAGATCACATATCATATCATATCATATCAAATGGGGACGCCGTGGACTGATCACACCGCCACAGATGGTGTCATGCCATTGGTGCCATCAATGACATGGCAATGGCACCTCTATGGCTAGTTAGCTCGGGCACTGAACAGAACAAATCATATCATAGCATATCCATAATCATTTCATATCCAAACATATCATATCAACATAACAGAATCATATCATAACAAGGGATATCAAACGAATATCTTATCAAAGGAATAGCTAAACGAATATCAAATCAGATGATCATATCAACGCAAATCATATCAAACGGATCATAGCAAAACAAATGAATCAAAGTCAAGGATCGGAAAGTCATGAGAATTCCCTACTGAGAAGGGATAGAATATCTGTACCTCAAACCGTGAATGAAACCTCATCAGAAAACACAAGTGTCAGGAGTTACTCCTTCTTCATCGAATCTACACGAATTAATGATCGTCTTAATATTTAAGAACCATTTCATAAGTTATTACTGATTCCATACTTATTGTTGTTCAGATTGTCATATTAGGTTTTCCTGCTATTTATAGCAACTATTCAATTTAGTAACTTTCCATATTTAGTAAGTTTCCATAATTAGTAAGTTAGGGTTACATTTATAATTAATCAAACTTAGGGTTTATAGGTACTTCTAAATCATATATCACTTAATTAGGATATATTAGTGAATCTGGATCACATCCTTATGATTTTTCATGCCTGCCAATTAAGCTCCAAAAATTCTGTAATAATTCTCAGTAATTCTCATATCAGTTAAGTACATTCACAAATTTTTATAGATTTTATTACCAAGCACATATACACACATTCATGTTAATACCACAACGTCACAAGCCTTACCAAAATCTAATCCTAATTCATACCATTTATACAAACCAACAACCTAGGGTTTTCTATTTTTTTGTGATTCATTAAATGAGCATTAAAGGCTGATCATTAGGGCTTGTTTTAGGTATAGTTTTAGGTCGACAAGGGTTAGCATAGAATACCTCAATTCAGTCTATATAATTCGACATACACAATCACATATAGGCGTATGACTTATCATGTTATATAAGATTCTATGTCGACACACACATGATCACAAGTTCTACAATTATCCAATATCACCCACACACGACTTACACAACAAGTTACAACCCAATATATCTTCACACATGTCGACCCATAACAGAACATACACCAGTTTAAGGAGCCAAAACAAAAAATAACACATTAATGAGTTCTAGTTCTCACGTATTATATTCATGCGCCTCATAAATTCTCATCAAGTTTTTACACGCTACATTTCTATCATTTAAAACAGATATTATGGCTTGTTAATGGTACTATATTTATGTCGACATAAGTTGTTAATAATGTCACAACACCACTCAAAACACATGATACAAACAGGTCTGATTCTACATCTTCATACAAATTCAAAATGACATACTTCCTATGTTTTAAACCCTTTTAATTAACAGACACCCACCTCACCATAGTTTTTAACGAGCCATGCATCACAAACATTCACATAAAATCACAGCTTCTCAATTGTTAAAAGAGCCTAGCATTTTAGATCTTTCACGCCTCATTAAATGATTAAGTAAACTAGATTTTTTAGGGCTTGTTTTAGGGTTGTATAAGGTCGACCAGAAGCTAAAACGAAACCACAAAATAGTCCATAATTAATACGACACCAGACCATGCATATAGGCGTACGAGTTATGATTTCATGTGATATATAGCTCGATCGTACCCTTCATATATAATGAAACAATGGTTAGGTTTTTACATGTTTATACGTATACATATGTATCTTATAGATCAGTGAAACACAAGGACGATTTGTGGGAGATACCTTGATCGGATTTAGGAACGAATGAAACAAGAGACAAGGAATCACAACCAGAATCCACGATCACCACGAGCTACAAACCCCATCAATCACCACGAGTTAGGACACCAAAAGAACTGATCACAACCTTGGCTAAACCTCCTTCATGCCGTGATTTCTTGGAGAGAAAATGTGCAACCGATCTATTATGATGATGTTTTTAGGGTTTAGTAAGTTTGGGAAAAGGTGGAATATGGTTTGTTAAAGATAACGAAGGGAATGGATATAAATTTGGAAAAATGCCGTGATTAGGGGGGATTAGGGGGGACCGATTCTTCTAAATCTTCACATGATAAATTTCGGTATTAGTCCTTATAATTTCCAATCATGTACACGTATGTTAAGAACTAGTAATGGGTCCAATATGACATAATTAACGTGTGATGTTCAGAGGAACTTAAGTTATGTCGAATCACATTATGACTTAGGTTAAAATTTTTCGTATTTTGTAGCTTTTCATCCATAACATATAGTTTACATCTTACGTTAAATTCATATCAAATGTTCAAAGCTATATCGGATTTTAGGTCGTTATAATTCTTCCCCTCTAAAAAGAAAAATTTCGTCCACGAAATTTAAAGTTGCAAATGTTAGACGGAGCCGTACCAAATCACGAAGGAAGTGACAATCTTTAGCCTCACGCTCGGAGAGATTCTTCCAAAAGAATATTTACAAACGGAATAGTTTTATTTCTCATGACTCGATCCCGACAACTAGGATAGCCCCAGGCTCTCTACAGAACACAAATTATAACAAATCTGATCTAACGAATACGAAACAAATATGTAGCAGATGACAGTTGTAATCTCACAAAGAGATCATGAAACACATATACACACGAGGCAAATACGGAGGTAGTGCTAAACGATAAAACTTCATCAACTCTATCCAGATTCTCAACGAACTAAGGAACTTGCTAATAGTCAGAGAAACACATACCGAATCATCAAACGTATCAAGAGTTTCATAAAGAGGTGGGTAAGATATTCGTATCGACGATCAACTAAGCATAAATCGGAATATCAAAACGTATCAGAAGGTGTAACGAAATAGGTAGAAATGCGGACAAGAACGAATCTAAGGTCTAACGTATCGTGAACTAAATCTTCCTTATATGCTAAAATGTCTAACTCTTCTGTACGGAAACATCATATGGAACACACAAATTCCCGGTCTAAAGTTTTAAAATTTCTCTTCCACAATGATAACTAATCCATTAGTCACTGTAATCAACTCCGGACCTTCGATAAGTAAATCTCCGACTTAATTCAACCAAAAGGTGCTCCACATCTCTGTTCATACAAAACTCCCAAAGGAAAACCCTTGTCACTTGCATGCCATCAATCTTAGTGAGCAAACACAACCATGCCAAACACTTGTCGAATTTTCCGCTCAACATGTCTTCCAAGTTCAAAAAGTTGTTCTGTCCGTCCATCCGTCTGAAGGTAAGAAGTCGTACTAAAAGCCTAAGTCTACTTCCCATAGTCTTTTGTATCCCTCCTAGAAGTGTGAAGCAAAACACGATTTTCTGACACGATCACTGTAGGTGCGCCATGCAGCTTGAATAATCTTCTGCCGAAAGAAATTTCAGCCAATCTTCCAAGTGAGCCGACCTAGTCAAACGATCCACTACAACTCAATTCATGTTGTCCTTTCTAAATGTGCACGAAAATCCCGTTACAAAGTTCCTGAAAGTTTAATCCCACTTCCATATACGAACATTCGAAATTAAGGAAAACCACTTGTACGCTGATGCTGAATCTTAACCTATTGACACGCTAAACCCTTCGCCACCAAGGTAGTCACAACCATCTTCATACCATTCCGTCAAAATTTCTTCTTCAAGTCTCTATACATAATAGTACAACTAAGATGAATAGAGCAAATAGAACTGTGTGCTTCAATCAAAACCGCTTCCTTCAAGTCTTCTAACATAGATTATATTCCACCGTCTTTCTCCTGAGCTTCTTCATGCCTGTCACAAATCACTCCCAAGTCATGCGTCGGATAGTTCACTGCCTACGGTTCTAGCTGTACTGATGTATAACCAACAATCTTCCCGTGTTGCATAAGGCCATAACTAAGTCTCCTTCTTTAGTAGAAACAAATCTCTTTTCAGCTTTTCAAAATTCTCCTCTCATTCTTCATCCCAACCAAAATTTACTCTTTGAGAATATCACATAGAGCTTCTTCTAACGTAGAGATTTCAACACAAAATACGAAAATGATCCCCGTGTTTCTCTTTCATCTCTGAATATACCAATATGTCATACTATGAAAAATTGTCCAAGTATTCATGAAAGACACGATTTAATCAAGTCCATAGGAATAGTCAGAGCAATAGCCAATACAATTGGCATCACAACACTCATAGAGATCATAACGAATACGGAAAGCAATTCTAGGAACATCTCGCTCCTTTAACGTAACCGAAAATAATCGGATCCAAACTCAATCACTGAGAAAAACTTCACACCCTGAAGTTGATTAATCAAATCGTCGATTCGAGGTAACGGATAACGATTCTAACCACAATACGATATAGCTTCTCGAGATCAATACACAACTTCATGCTATCATCATTCTTCCTTATGAATAAAACTAGAGTACACCACCTATACACACTCAGACGGATAAAACCACTTTCTAAAAGTCGGTCCTTCAATTCTTTCCATTCAACTGATGTCATAAGATACGAAGTTTCAGAATTAGGCAAAACGTAGATCTTATACGGATAGGGTTTCTGAATCAACCAACTTACTGTTCTTAGGTACTTCTCAAGACATCCTATGATCCCAATAATTTCAAGTTATATGATGTAACTATTATCACGTTGGCCAGGCGTCATAATACTTGCATCATATACACATGCCTTTATTGCAATCACATTCTACCTTGAGTCATGATTAAACAAATTCTCATAACCAGATCAAAACAAATTCACACTCAGATGGAAATCTTGATAGTTAAACAAAGAACACATTGTGAACTTTCAAACAACTGAATAACTCTCAAGGCGAGTTTCATCAAACGAAGTATCCTCACAACTGTGAGGGATTAACGTATGAGTTTTCAAAGCAAAGGTGATCATAATTGTTTACCAGGTTGGGAGCCATGGTACAAAATTTTGAGTTTCTCAAATCGCAAAAGATGACAAATCTAATATGACTGTTGTTAGCATCTCGATGCTTAGTCAACAATTCCATATTCAAAAATAATATCGAATCAAACATTCCCAAAGGAAACAGATTAGCAGAACGAAACTTATCTCCAAATATTTTCAAAATGTACTGGACCATTCTGATACTCGTGACGAATAATCACAAGATTTCTCATAGAGATAGAACTAGGTATAACAAATTCTAATAATGCAGAGGGGGACCTTAATATGCTTAGCAATAGCAAGAGCAACCACAGAACGTGTCGAATACATCAGATTCACAGATATACGAATTCTCTGAATGAACGAAAAGGTATCTAAACGAATAACAAACGAATCAAAGATCGAAGTTCGAATTAATGTGCTAACCTCAGAAAGTGAAACTTGAAAGGCATTATTACAAATTCTCAAAGCATTCTAAAATTATGTTGCGTATCCTGATAAATTTTTTAATTCTCCGGAATGAATGATCTTATAAAGACTTAACTGAAGGTAGAGGCACAAATCAGAGTGATGCGGAAGCAAGATATCTAACAAATGTCTTATCATATAGTCTATCAAATCCTCATCGGTCATAAATAAAGTGGAAAGGAACCTAAAGCAAATCTTTCAAAGGTCATTCCATAAGCTCCTATAGTGTAAACCTAAGGGTCCTGTTGATATAAATAATGCCTAAACACTTTATTAATATTTTTTGATATCTCTACGTTTTGATAATCACAAAATGTAAAATCATTAATCGGAAAATTATGACGTAAACAAGTATTTAGTTGTAAATATCTATTTCTACAACTCAAATCACTTAAGGTATGAATGAACTAATGCTTAATGCATTATATGATCAAAGGAACATTTTCTTAAACAATAGATTTTTTATAAAATGTCAAAAACATTTTATATCTTTTAGAAAAATATTTTTGGTAATAAATAAAAAGGTTTAATTCATTATAAATTTATGAATTCAAATTTTCAACCAAAATCAGTAAAAATGTTCCAGAAAAACCTTCCCCACAAAAAGACAAAACTGGGCAACGGCTAGGGAGGGCGGCCCCCTTAATTATACTAGGCGGCCCCCTTAAATTTAAGGGGACCGCCCCCCTATTTAAGGGGGCCGGCCACGCTCCAGTAGCCTTCCAGCTGTCTAGTTTTCTGCCTATAAATACCAGCCTTCCCCTGGATTTTTTCTCACCTTTTGCACCCCAAACCTTCTGTAAAGTATTGTATAGTTGTGATAAGTAGATCTAAGTGTAAGTAACTAGTTGTGTTGTAAAGAAGTAGTGTAGAAGTAGTTGTGAAGTAGTCGTGAAGAAGAAGTCGTGAAGAAGTCGTGAAGCCGTCGTGAAGCAGTCGTGATTAAGTTGTGTAGAAGTTGTGTACAAGTCGTGAGATTGGTTCTAGCTACGATTAGAACTCGACATCTAGCTTTGTGTCGTTAAACCGGTGTAAGCTAAAGTTGTGTAAAGTTTCTCCGCCATAAGGGAGTTTGTTGACATAGTGAAGAAAACTCTCGAGTAGGTGACTCGGGGAGTGGAGTAGGGCAAGGAAGGTGTCCTTGTAGCCGAACCACTATAAATCTTCGTGTTGTGGTTTGATCCTTCCATCTCTATCTTTCATTTCATTATATTTACTTTACTTGCATTGCTTATCTATATTTGTTTATATTTGTTCATATTGATCAAGAGTTGAATTCACATAAGATAGAATCGAAGTTTTTTAAAAAGTAAACACAAGTTTTCATAATTTAAAAAGACGTAAAACTATTCAACCCCCCTCTAGTTTTCCACAATTGGTATCAAGAGCCACGTCAAACAAGATTTTTAAAATAAACTGTATTTTAAAACTTGAAACGATCTATGGAATCTGAAAAATATTTAGAAGGGCAATCTATGCAAAGACCACCACTATTTGAAAGTGATGGATTTCTTTATTGAAAAAATCGATTCGAAACTTATGTGAAATCAAAAGATCTAGATCTTTGGCGTGTTATTACTAATTGTGATTTTCTACCTATTCAACATAATCTTGAAACTAAAAAGGATGAAATAGTACCTTTTGAAAAACAAAGTGATGATTTAAAAAGAAAGCTTTCTAAAAATAATGAGGCAAAAATGGTTATTTATAATGCGTTACGACGTAAAGAATACGAAAGGATCTTTATGTGTGAAACCGCAAAATAAATTTGGAACTCTTTACTAATAACTCACCAAGGTAATAGTCAAGTCAAAGACAATAAAATAGATCTTCTTGTTCAACAATATGAACAATTTACGATTCCGGAAGAGGAATCAATTGATAATGCTTTTGCTAGGTTTAACACAATCATCACAAGTTTAAAGGCACTTGATGAGAATTTTTCTAGTAAGAATTTTGTTAGGAAATTTCTTAGGGCTCTTCATCCAAAATGGCGAGCTAAAGTTACGGCGATTGAAGAATCAAAGAACTTGTCAACTCTTCAACTTGACGAGTTGATTGGCAACTTGAAGGTCTACGAAGCAATAATCAAGAAAGACTCCGAGATGGTCAAAGGAAAGAAAGAGCAAAGCAAGTCAATCGCGTTGAAAGCTAGGAAAGCATCAAGTGACGAGGATAGCTCAACCTCCGATAGTGATGACGAAGAATATGCCATGGCCGTAAGAGACTTCAAGAAGTTTTTCAAAAGACGAGGAAGATTCGTTAGACAACCACATGACGAAAGAAAGACACTCCAAAGAAACAAAGACGACAAAGGTAGCAAGAGCGAGAGGAAGTGCTTCAAATGCGGTGATCCAAATCATCTCATCGAAAGATGTCCTATGATGTCAAAGGAGCAAAACCAAAAGGCGTTCGTTGGAGGAGCATGGAGTGATAGTGACGAAGACGAGAAAGAAACCACAAAGGAGGAGAAATGTCTTATGGCTAAGACATCAAGTGAGGTACATTCCGAAACCGAATACTTTAGTGATGAATATTTATCATTAGATGAAAAAGACTTAGATAGCGAATATAATAAATTATGAAAACTAGGTCAAAAAGTAATGAGTAAAAGTAAATCACTAAAACATAAAAATAACCAATTAGAAAAGGAAATACTAGAATTAAAAATTAAACTACATAACTTAGAAAAAGGGAAAGAAGTTTTTGAATGTAGAACATGTCAAGAAACTAAAAATGAAAACAAAATACTTAAGAAAGAAATTTGTAAACTTAACAAATTTGAAAATAGTAGTAATTCACTTAGGGAAATAATAAGTATTCAAAGGATATCAGGAGATAAAACCGGATTAGGATTTAATTCAACTAAGGATTCAAATAGTGAAACTAAAAATGTAAAGTTTGAATGTGAAACTAGTGAGCAAAAACCTTTAGAGTCAAAACCTAAGAATATACTTATGAAAGATAGAAAAATACCCATAGCTAGTAATGAGGATGTAAAAACCTTTTATAAACCATCTTTTAAAATTGAAGTAGAACACTCTAAACCAAAGTTAAGGTAAAAAACACCTCCTCCTAGAAGACCACCTAGTCCTCACCGTCGGTCTAAAACTCCTCAACCTAGAAGAAATCAAAATAGACCAAACCGTCAAAACAATAGTCACCCAATGTGGAATTATCCAAATCCACCAAGTTTTAATCCTTGGGGAATACTTCCACCATATATGCATCCGAGTCAATTGCAAACCATGTTTGGTTCAAACAACTATGGACCAATCAGACCATGGGGACCAAGTGGCTAGAATTTCAACTCATCGGGAAAGTCGGAATCTCTTTCGTAATTGGCTTTTATAAGTCAATACTCTTTGAAGTATTTGAAGACCACATGTTGAAGATAAAAATGTACGCCTCTCTTTCATGCTCACCACTATATGCGTAGATTAATAAACTAGCCTATTGCATGCCCCTTTTAGTCTTAAATGCTTAGTTTAATAAATACTTATGTGTTTGTTAGTAAGTTCTCTTCTTATATACCTATATTACTATAAAATATATATATACATATCCTCTCATAACCTAGATACGTCATTTGTTGACTATCTAGAACTAAAAGAAATTGTTCGTACTCGAACCTTTTCTTTCCCCTTTGCCTCTTTTGGACTATAACGTTCAACATGAAAATCTTCTATGTCCTCTCTCGCAAAACTCATGGTGATGAAGAGAAGTGAGTTGAGTGGATCAACATAGAAGTCGGAGCCGAACCTTCGAACAAGAAAACTATGTAACAAACTCCCATCGTCGTCAGCACCCATCTCCGTCCTTTCCTCATTATTCCTCAACATCATTCAACATCCCACCTTAAAATATATATATATATATATATATATATATATATATATATATATATATATATATATATATATATACACATACATACACATTCTCTTTTCATTTATTAAATCCACCTTTGTCAGCTTGACGTCTTGATTATTTTATCCAAAATTCTCAAGATATATGTTGTTAACGAAATGTTAATAAAATGCGCCAAGTATTCCCTCTTCGTGCTAATAAAACATAACGTATTTTTGATATATATAATAAATCTATCTATATACATAAAAATATTTTTCTATCAGAAATAAAATTTGACAAAATCCAATTTTTGGGCCGGCGGCCCCCTTAATTTTAAGGGGACCGGCTTGAAAACGGGGGCGGCCCCCTTAATAATTAAGGGGAATGGCCTACTGTTACTTCCAAAAACGTTTTTCCTTCAAAAATCTTTGCCAAACACCCCATTTTTCAAAAACACCTCTCACTCCCTCTGCTGTGAACGAGCTGCAACCCCAAAACCACTCACCAAATCACCATTTTGGGCTAATTTCGCAAAGGGCAAACACTTATATCTTGATTAGCAACATACTTTGTAAGTTTTCCAATACACATTTCATCTAATTTCATCCAATTTTGAGTCTAATCATAATTAGGTCTTTTACTTAATTTTTCCAAATCCGAATTTTTGTTGAAATTGAGTCTAGGAATGTTATAATCAAATGCTCCCCATAGGAATAGTATGCTTAAAAAAATGAAATAATTAGAAACCCTCATGTCAAAATTTTGAAAAACCAAACTCTCTCAACTTGTTATACATTGTTGAATTATGCCATAAACACTTGTTAAAACTAATCACATTATTGTATCACAACTTCTTAATCCTAAAAATATATTTTTCGAATCCTAAAAAATGTTTTTGTTAAATATAAGAGAGTGTTTGGATTAAGAGCTAGAGTCATTGAAATTGAATCATAATAAAATTCACAACTACTTGCCAAGTTTATAAACACACAACTAGTTGTTTTGAGTCATCAAGATACATAATTCATATGTATATTGAAATATTAGTAGTTATTTTGATAATTAAGGGAGCGTTTGGCATAACATTTTGAAAGAAATTTTTGAGTCAAAATCTACATTTTCATCTCATTTAACATAAATACTCGTAAGAAATAACTAGATATACAATCTAATGTTTATCTAGCCATATTTCAAAGTAGCTTATGATATATAAAGGAACATTTGGATGTTTTTGATTTCTTATCATAATATCCCTACAACTACTCTTTAACATCATAAAATACATTTTAAGCGAGTTAAAAATTAAAATTAAGGAACATTGTAAACTACTTCTTAGGAGTAAAGTTTTAGAGTCGAAGTATGTTTACGTTCCACATAAGTAGCATATACAACATATGCATGTCATTTTCTTATTTTTCTTTGTTGCTTTCTTGTATAGGTGAAAATGCCTAAAGCTACAGTCGGTGATCTCTCCAAAACAAAAGACTACATTCCAAAAGTCTCCGAAACTCCCGGCATATCTCCATCTGTTGCATGTCTCTATCGACCTATCGAAGGTAGAAACATTCATGAAGGTAGAATTGTCAAACCATCTTTCTATCAATCCGACCAAATCGAGCGAATGTTCTCAAATGTTCGTCTCGATTGTCTCTTCAAAATTAATGAGCCAATCATTCCTTGCTTCGTTCTAGACTTCTATAGCTAAGTGACGGTGCAAACCGATCAATATGGCTATATTCTTATTTCCTTTATGATCCAAAACGAATTTATCACTCTCAATCTCGCTCAGTTTGGTCAAATTCTCCAAATTCCTTACACCGGTCAAGTCGTTTTCTCAAATGAATGGGATCTCTCATCTCTTGAGAAAAATCGGCCTCAGAATGGTCCGTACTATTCTGATATCCCTTCTCCTGACGGCATTCGTAGACTTCTAGAGCTAAAACGTGGTACGACTAGCCGAAAGATCAAGTCAAAAAATGTTGAAATCCATGCAAACCAAATCATCCTTAAAGAGCTAAGCCCCGACATGAAGCGTTGGGAAGAACTCATTCGTGAGAATGCGTTCGGTACCGGTGGTCACCGTGATCATCTCACGGCGAGCATTGCTCACATGTTGTATTGTATTGTGGCAGAAGAACAATACAATTTGGCTTACCTCTTTGTCTATCGCATCATGTCAGCCAAAAACACTCCCAACGCCAACCTTCCTTATGGCATGTTCCTCACCTGTCTCTATCGTTATGTCATGGAACATTTCCCTCATCATCATTTGTCCTATTTATTTGACTTGTTTTATTATATTATACATGAGAATTGATACGTTAATGTTTACTATTGTAATTCTCAGGTAAAAACAAGTATTGTGTGAAACTTGGCGATTTTGGACTAATTATTGAGCAAAACAAGCAAGTTGTTAAGAGTCTACTGAAATGTACAAGATCAAGATCATTCTGCTCCAGATACGCCGCAACATACTTCTTACATACGGCGTATCACTATCAAGATTTCACAAGTTACAATCCAAGACAACAAAGGACATGCGCCGCATAGAGAAATGGAGTTACGCCGCATCTTAAGGCGGTGTACGAATATTCCTGAATATATTAATTTTGGACCCCACGCGAAGTTAAGTCAATGCGCCGCATCTACTTATCCTATGCGCCGCATCTAACCCTCAGACAGAAACTATAAATACCCCAAGGCCAGACGAATTTCGAGACACTTAGCTAAACTCAGAAGAGAAAGACAGAAACCCTAAAGCCGAATTCAGACGTATTAGCAGCACAAGACACACCCTAAACGAAGATACAAGAGCTGTAAGAAGGTCCTGCATGTATTCAATTCATTAAGTAGTTTTGTTTTATTGTATTAGTACACTTTAATTCATTAGGATTGATGGGCCGATTCCATGTGACTACGGAATATCATGGGCACCCCTTAAAATTGCTTTCCCATTAATTAAAGTTTATATGTTGATGTCTTTGGTGACTTTTATTAGTGCATTGATAACTTCTGTGTCTAGCTGAGCATTGCTTGGGTCGCCATGCCCCTTCCTCGCCTATCTATTCTAGCGTATACGAAACGTGGGCATCACAAATGCTCAATATTCTAGGATAGTGGGATAGACATAAGTGATTATTAAGGGTTTACTCGCCGATAAGATTAGAGCCAACGAGAAAGGGTTAATTATATACACTTCATATAAAACTAGCAATAAAACAAGTGACAAGCTACTTAATTATCAGGACAGGTCTTCTTATTATCTCAAGTATCTATCTGTGTACGTGTGTGCTAATCGCTGATTCGTGCTCATTAGTTTAGTTTTTATTTAATCATAACCAAACCGTGCCAGTCTCTCAGGCTGAACCCCCCCTTGCGTTAGATTAGGTTGTATTGCTAACTTAAGATATTAAAATACTGATTAGAATAACTAGATAATACGTTCCACTCTTAGTGATCGACACTCTACTTACCATTATATTCATACTGACCGGGTACACTGCTCGTTAAGTGTGTGTTTTATTGATAAGTCGGCTAAATATAAATTTAGAACTTGAGTAGGCATTAATACTGCTAAAACCACAACGACACATCAAGCGCGCACTAAGTCTTTGGAGCCGCTACCGTGGATATAAAAGAATTAGAGCAATAAACACACCGCATCAAGTTTTTGGCGCCGTTACCGGGGAGTGAATTGTTATTATCTGTTAATTTGATTAGTATTTTAATTAGGTTTTTCTTTTTAATTTTTAGATTCTAACCACTAACCCCGTTGTATATTAGATAGATTGCATTCATTGTATTATTTGCATATTTTCTGTTTTTGTGTGTTTTTATCTTCTTTAATTTTTGTTTCTTTTTGTTTGTTTTTATTTTTTGTTTTTCTTTTTCTATTTTTCTGCATTCTGCTATCGTTGTACTGTGCTAATACAAACGATACGGCGCATCTGTTTTCACAGATACGGCGTATTGCGTTTAATTTTTATAAAATACAACGCGTTTAATAAATTCGAGTACGACGCATCTTTTCCCCAAGATACGGCGTATTCTGTTTTTAATAAGAAATTTTTCTAAACGATAACGCCATACGACGCATCTGTTTTCATAGATACGGCGTATTGTCTATTTAAATTAAAAACAGTTTTCGAATTATTAAACAGATACGACGCATCGATTTCTATCGATACGGCGCATCTACTAAATCAAAAATCTTGTATTTTGAAACGTAACGAAAATAGGGCGCATTAGCTTTTGTTAATACGACGCATTTAATTTTAATAAATATAATCGATTTTTGATAATTAAAATTGATACGGCGCATTCTAATTTATAAGCGGCGTATCTGCTTTCTGAATAAAAAGTCTGATTAAATTTTAACGATTATAAGATACGGCGTATCCAACTTTTTGGATACGGCGCATCGTCTGCAGATATCAGTAACTTTTATTTTTCGTATTCCGTTTTCGTTGTTAATTTTCTGATATATTACTTTCTTGAACATACCCTACTGATGCTTTTGTGATGGTTTCAGGAAGTGCATGACCAAGAGTTCAAATAAGAACTTGATTCAACCTTTCGAAGATCCTGAACGAGCCCTACATTCACTTAAAAGGCTTTTCAACACAAAAAGCTTTGAAATTTCAAGTTCATTCGAGCTTGATTATTTTTCTGAAGAGAAAGAGGAAGAAGAAACAGAAACAATGACGGAAAACACTACTATGGAGGAATACATGAACAAAACCCGTGCTGATTACAGTTCAGGAGTTGCTAGACCGAAGTTTGATGAAAAGTCAAAGTTTGAGTTGAAGGGTCAGTTTCTCAAGGAGCTAAGAGAAAATGCTTTCAGTGGAATAGAACATGAAGATGCTAATGAACATGTTGAAAAAGTCCTCGAGATTGCAGATTTGTTTACTACAGAAGGAGTCTCTGACGATCAACTTATGCTAAGAATCTTTCCAATTTCATTTAAAGGAGCTGCTAATAAGTGGCTAAGGAATGAACCTGCCAGTTCAATCACAACATGGGAAGATTTGAAGAGCAAATTCCTGAAAAGATATTGTCCACCTGCTAAAACTGCTAAAAAGATGGAGGCTATCAATAGTTTCAAGCAAGAGCCTGATGAAACTCTTTATCAAGCTTGGGAACGATTTAAAGACCTATTGATGAAATGCCCTCAACATTATCTAAGTCCAATGCAGGAGATAATATTGTTCTATCAAGGATTGGACGTGCCTACTAGACAAATCTTGGATGCTAAGGGAGCTGTGCCTCAAATGAGTGCAGCCGATGCTAGAAAAGCTATCCAAGAAGCTGCTGATCACTCTCAAAAATGGCACGACGAAACCTCTACTAGATCTAAAAGCAGCACTAATTTTGACGGGTTTGCTGCAATTCAAGCTCAATTGGATAAAATTAGTAGAGAGATGAAGAAGCGTGATGAGAGAGTGTATGCTGCCCAAGTTAGATGTGAAAAATGCGAAGGACCTCACTACACCAAAGATTGCCCTAATAAGAATGAAAGTGAGACTTTTGAAGAAGCATACTACACACAATTTGGACAACCATTCCGACCTTCAGGAAGATTTAGGGAAGCTACTCCGGGATACTATCAAAAGAACAACTTTAATCCCACTTATCAAGAAAGGAGGCAGACTTTGGATGACACTTTAAAGCAAGTTATGACCGATGCTGCTAAAAGACATGAAGAGAACACTGCTATGATCAAAGAAATCCGAGCCTCAATGGATACTATAACAAGAAATCAAGGAGCTTCGATCAAAGCATTGGAACAACAAATCGGACAGATGAGCAAAGTTCTTCAAGAAAGGGGAAAGGGAAAGTTTACCTAGCTCAACTGAAACTAACCCAAGAGATCATGTCAAGGCCATAAGCACCACTGAGGAAGTCACGCCTAACATACCTTTTCCTAGAAGATTGATGAATGGTAATGATGCTGCAAAGCATGAATTTTTCTTTAATTCTTCAATCAGTTTAAGGAGGTTACTCAAAGAGAAGACAAAGATTAAAGAGGAGATCAAGGCTACAATGAAAGAAGAGAGCTCTGCAACCGACTTACATGCCTTGCCTCATAAAGAAAAGGACCCAGGAAGTTTTACTTTACCTTGTTCAATTAATGATATATCTTTCAATAATGTATTAGCTGACTTAGGAGCTAGCATTAGTGTTATGCCCCTTAAGACATTCACTACCCTAGGACTAGGAAAATTAGCACCAACTAAGCTGCTTATTGAATTGGCTGATAAAACGGTAAAACGACCTGAAGGGATTGCTGAAAATGTGCTAGTTAAGATTGAGAAGTTTGTTTTCCCAGTAGACTTTGTTATATTAGATATGCCCGAGGATGTTAAGATTTCTTTAATCCTTGGAAGACCTTTCTTGTCTACCGCCCATGCTAAGATTGATGTGTTTAAAAGGAAAATCTCATTAAAGGTAGGGAATAATAAACTAGTCTATAAGTGCCAAAATCCTGCTAAAAGCATAATTAGAAGCGTCTATGTGCTAGGATTAAGAGAACGTATGGACCTCGATCTAGAAGCTAGGCTTATGGGAGAAACATTGATTCAAAACAACTCGACTAGTCCTAATCATGAGAACCTCGAGGAATTTATTGACCTTAATGTACCTACCGAACTTAGGCGCGATATTGTTAATGATTCTGATGATGAGTGGTATGATTGCGAAGTAATTAACAAATGTAGGAGAATAGTTGAGAATACAAATCTGAATAATGATGTGTTTATTGAACTACCACCCCACCTTGCATATTTATGCTTATATAATAATAAGAATTTCCCGTCTATAATTTTGTCATCTCTACCCGAAAGGGACAGAACTTTGTTTACACAGATTTTAAAGAAGAATGGCGTGGACATTAAGGATGAGCAAGGAGTGTTCAATATTACTGGACTGGCGATGAGGGAGCGCGATGCTTCCGACTCTTTCAGTGATCGGTAATAAGGAGCTGAACGTGAGTTTAACTTGAAGACTCTGGAATAAAGACAAGTGCTGACCGGGAGACAACCCGAAAAATTTTTACTTTTCTGTTCTGTGTCGAGTTTGTCAGACTTGCAGAAGATAAGGCGCATCTACATCCTAAGATGCGACGCATCGCCTGCAATAGTCATATCTTATTTAATTTTCTGCATTTTTATTATTTTTGACTTTAAAACTTTCTGTCAGTATTTTAATGCGGCGCATCCCTGGTTAAGGATGCGACGCATCTTTTATTCTGATTCGTATTTATTCCAGGCTCGATACGGCGTATCTTCTTCCATAAGATACAGCGTATCGACTGACCTGATGATTTTCATTTTAATTTTTTTAAGTTTTAATTTAATTAACTACTAATGTATTATGCAAGTTTGAACCTTCTTAACTCAGGTGTGTTAAAGTCTTAATGGTATTATAGATTCCTGCATTTCTGTGGATACATCATCTATGAAGCTTAAACGTTCTAATCCACAAGAAAGTTGATTTTTGCTCTTATACGAATAATGGAGGATCATACCGAGCAAATCTCAGGGGAGTTTTTCTGTTCTAATTCTTTTATTTTTCAGTTTTTAATCTTTGATACAAACAACGAGGACGTTGTTTAACTTAAGTGGGGGGATTGGAGAATTAGAACACTTACTTGTCCTTATTTTTCAAAATATGCTTAATATGTACTTAATATGCTTAAATTTAAATTTTTTCTAGCATGTTTTTGTTTAAAGTCTAAATTACATAGCTGCACACATAACATTATTTCCAAAAATTGTGAACTTATCAAAATTCACAAATCTATGAGTGTGCCGGTGACTTGTAAACTTTAAAACTTGACTTGTATACTATTCGAGACCACCATAATAAGTATTCTCTATATACTTGAAATGACTTGTCTAAATTGGTAAATTTCTAGGATTACACCCAAATAGCCTTTATATGTTATGTGATATTAACTAACTACACTGGTTAGTTAACCCCTGTATAAACCCTTTGTTACTCTCACTTTTAGAGTAAGATACCCCTAGAAAAATACTCAGAGCCATTCCTTTCGTTTCTTACACCTTTGTTATAATGTTTCGTTACACCCTTACACCTTAGCCTACCCTGTAGATTAAAATCCGTGGTTGGTTAATTGCTTTAGGCAAAGTGTGTTTCCTAACATTACCTGTGTTCGCGTGCGTAATTCATTATCTTTGGTTAGGTCGGGAAATTGCACAATGCAATTGGTATGAAAGTAAATATTGTATATCTTTGAGTTTATTTTTCGTGTGTTTACTACTTTCACTATTACGTTATTTCTGAAAGTATGAAGAGTATGGAAAAATTATCCGGAAAGATAGTGATAGAAAAGTTGTGAAATTTTACATATATATGTTGATGTCAAAAAAAAAAAAAAAAAAAAAAAAAAAATCGAAAAAAATAGAAAAGAAAAAGAAAAAGGAAAAGTTGGAAGTTTGTTTTAACCAACTTATGTAAAGTTTTGTATTAAGTGGGCGATATCACCACTATTTGTTGTATATTATATTTATGGATTGAATGGGAGTTGGCCGTTATGGGAACGCCAACTAAGGTTATTCTTTGATTGAGATCTTGTTGAGTATAATTCGTGTCTACCCAAAGCGTGTGTTTCAAGTGTTAAAGCGTGAGTTATTCAATGATATGAGTCTTATTTATGGGATGGTTGGGAAAGTAATTTACCACACTTAGGATTTTAATTTATCTGTTTTGTTTATTTTTCATTGTACACCAATTTGTATCCCAAATATTATCCATACCCTATATCATTCTTTATCCAAACCTTTGATTTGTTGAGATTAGGGATTTGAGCAATCTTAAGTATCGTAGTCGTGGATTCGGCTATGTATTTATGATTTTGTCGCCCTTTTTGATATAATATTATTGGTAAAGATTACTTGGTCCTATCTTTAGCCCATTCGAGTTAAGGATTTGAGCAATTGCAAGTATCGTGGTCGTGGATTCGATCATGTATTTGTGATTTTGTCGCCTTTTTTAGAATGTGAGATCGATAGAGATTAAGAAGAATGATCAACCCTTAACCAACAAACCCTTTTTACCGCTTTAGACTTGTTATTCCTTAGCTTTAGTGGGGGAGATGCGTATACTTGCCAAGCTTATGATAGAATATTCGTCACGACTGGACAGTTAAACGATTAGATTTGCTTTTATCAAAATATTTTATTTTATTTCTAATTCGTTAAGTGTTCGGTTGTGCAATTATGACAAAACGAATACATGCTTAAATATAAAAATAAATCCTAATATCTTTTAGGATACATTTTCATAAGATTTATTCTAAGGTTTACTTGGGGACAAGTAAAGTTCAAGTGGGGGGATATTTGATGAACTCAAATAAGTACATTTTATTATCATCATTTGTCCTATTTATTTGACTTGTTTTATTATATTATATATGAGAATTGATACGTTAATGTTTACTTTTGTAATTCTCAGGTAAAAACAAGTATTGTGTGAAACTTGGCGATTTTGGACTAATTATGGAGCAAAACAAGCAAGATGTTAAGAGTCTACTGAAATGTACAAGATCAAGATCATTCTGCTCCAGATACGCCGCAACATACTTCTTACATACGACGTATCACTATCAAGATTTCACAAGTTACAATCCAAGACAACAAAGGACATGCGCCGCATAGAGAAATGGAGTTACGCCGCATCTTAAGGCGGTGTACGAATATTCCTGAATATATTAATTTTGGACCCCACGCGAAGTTAAGTCAAGGCGCCGCATCTACTTATCCTATGCGCCGCATCTAACCCTCAGACAGAAACTATAAATACCCCAAGGCCAGACGAATTTCGAGACACTTAGCTAAACTCAGAAGAGAAAGACAGAAACCCTAAAGCCGAATTCAGACGTATTAGCAGCACAAGACACACCCTGAACGAAGATACAAGAGCTGTAAGAAGGTCCTGCATGTATTCAATTCATTAAGTAGTTTTGTTTTATTGTATTAGTACACTTTAATTCATTAGGATTGATGGGCCGATTCCATGTGACTACGGAATATCATGGGCACCCCTTAAAATTGCTTTCCCATTAATTAAAGTTTATATGTTGATGTCTTTGGTGACTTTTATTAGTGCATTGATAACCTCTGTGTCTAGCTGAGCATTGCTTGGGTCGCCATGCCCCTTCCTCGCCTATCTATTCTAGCGTATACGAAACATGGGCATCACAAATGCTCAATATTCTAGGTTAGTGGGATAGACATAAGTGATCATTAAGGGTTTACTCGCCGATAAGATTAGAGCCAACGAGAAAGGGTTAATTATATACACTTCATATAAAACTAGCAATAAAACAAGTGACAAGCTACTTAATTATCAGGACAGGTCTTCTTATTGTCTCAAGTATCTATCTGTGTACGTGTGTGCTAATCGCTGATTCGTGCTCATTAGTTTAGTTTTTATTTAATCATAACCAAACCGTGCCAGTCTCTCAGGCTGAACCCCCCCTTGCAGGTTGTATTGCTAACTTAAGATATTAAAATACTGATTAGAATAACTAGATAATACGTTCCACTCTTAGTGATCGACACTCTACTTACCATTATATTCATACTGACCGGGTACACTGCTCGTTAAGTGTGTGTTTTATTGATAAGTCGGCTAAATATAAATTTAAAACTTGAGTAGGCATTAATACTGCTAAAACCACAACGACACATGACGCGCGCACCAAGTCTTTGGAGCCGCTACCGTGGATATAAAAGAATTAGAGCAATAAACACACTGCATCAACCACCAAAACAACTTTGCATAGACTTAACCCAAGATGACACCAAAACTCCATCACCACCACCTTAATGTTCATCACCAAGTGCACCAAATGCACCATAAAAAACACCATCTACTCATGGCACATCCTCTTCCTCCATACCATCCACTTCATCCATCAATGACTATATCAACTCCTACCTATCATCATCACCACCAAGAGCATCATCACCACCTCCCACTCAAGAACCTCTATCCACCCAACTTGCCATTTCCTTATCACCCATCACACCTCTTGATGCTCACTTCTCACCATCACCAATCCCACAACCATTCTTTCCCATACCTTGGGCATTGCTTGAAGCCCATGGTGACAATTGTCTTTGTTGCATCCATAACCGGACCATAATCTTTGGTCTTAGAGATGAGATACACTACATGTTTTCATCACTTGAACACATGATTACCAACCCACCACCACCACCACCTCCACCATCTTCACCCACTACACCACCACCACCTCCATTTTCACCCAATTAAGCATATGCAATGCTTAATTAAAAATAATTTTCAAAACCATTTTGTGTGCAAGCCCCATGGAAGATCATGTACTCCTAGAATGATTATGTAGAGTGCATTACTTACTAGCTTATGTAGGATTGAATGTAATCTTGTATGTTTGTGTATTTATACACAACATTTTTAATGAATATCTTTCTTTTATATGCATGCTTATTTTTTTTTTTGCTATATATATGCTTGTGCTTTTAATATTTTTCTTGCAAGAATTCCATATATCGATTCATTTATGCACACAAACGAGGGGGAGTACACACCTAGGGGGAGTCATCGTCCCGACAAATTTCATGACTAATATTTGTCGGCTAAACCTTTTTGATTCTACAAAAAGGGGGAGAAATAGATATAAACTCACTAAATACTTGATTAAAAATTAACTTTTCAATTTAATGAGTTTAGATTTTGTTATCATCAAAAAGGGGGAGATTGTTGATATAAATAATGCCTAAACACGTTATTAATATTTTTCGATATCTCTACGTTTTGATAATCACAATATGTAAAATCATTAATCGGAAAATTATGATGTAAACAAGTATTTAGTTGTAAATATCTATTTCTACAACTCAAATCACTTAAGGTATGAATGAACTAATGCTTAATGCATTATATGATCAAAGGAACATTTTCTTAAACACTAGATTTTTTATAAAATGTCAAAAACATTTTATATCTTTTAGAAAAACATTTTTGGTAATAAATAAAAATGTTTAATTCATTATAAATTTATGAATTCAAATTTTCAACCAAAATCAGTAAAAATGTTCCAGAAAAACCTTCCCCACAAAAAGACAAAACTGGGCAACGGCTAGGGAGGGCGGCCCCCTTAATTATAGAAGGCGGCCCCCTTAATTTTAAGGGGACCGCCCCCCTATTTAAGGGGCCGGCCACGCTCCAGTAGCCTTCCAGCTGTCCAGTTTTCTGCCTATAAATACCAGCCTTCCCCTGGATTTTTTCTCACCTTTTGCACCCCAAACCTTCTGTTTTAAATCTTGTAAATCCTTTCTAAAAACCCTTTGATCATATTCTCTTAAGCATTGGTTTCCAAGTGATCCAAGCTTCCACCATCAAAGTGCAAATGAAGAATACTCCTTCAACTAGAGAAGAAGTATTATAGCTTAACTCATATCATCATTGTAGTTGTGTAAAGTGTTGTATAGTTGTGATAAGTAGATCTAAGTGTAAGTAACTAGTGTGTGTTGTAATAGAAGTAGTGTAGAAGTAGTTGTGAAGTAGTCGTGAAGTAGTCGTGGAGAAGAAGTCGTGAAGAATTCGTGAAGCCGTCGTGAAGCCGTCGTGAAGCAGTCGTGATTAGTTGTGTAGAAGTTGTGTACAAGTCGTGAGATTGGTTCTAGCTACGATTAGAACTCGACATCTAGCTTTGTGTCGTTAAACCGGTGTAAGCTAAAGTTGTGTAAGGCTTCTCCGCCATAAGGGAGTTTGTTGACATAGTGAAGAAAACTCTCGAGTAGGTGACTCGAGGAGTGGAGTAGGGCAAGGAAGGTGTCCTTGTAGCCGAACCACTATAAATCTTCGTGTTGTGGTTTGATCCTTCCATCTCTATCTTTCATTTCATTATATTTACTTTACTTGCATTGCTTATCTATATTTGTTTATATTTGTTCATATTGATCAAGAGTTGAATTCACATAAGATAGAATCGAAGTTTTTTAAAAAGTAAACACAAGTTTTCATAATTTAAAAAGACGTAAAACAATTCAACCCCCCTTCTAGTTTTCCACAATTGGTATCAAGAGCCACGTCAAGCAAGATTTTTAAAATAAACTGTATTTTAAAACTTGAAACGATCTATGGAATCTGAAAAATATTTAGAAGGGCAATCTATGCAAAGACCACCACTATTTGAAAGTGATGGATTTCTTTAATGAATTACAAAGGTATTCTAAGATAACAGTAAAATACTAACTCTAAACATGATGAGTCCCAAAACTGAAATACAAATCCAAACTAAATCTAACTGAAGCTAAATCCAAGTCTAATCCAGAAGCAAAAGGCATCTATCAACAGGGTAGTCCACTAAGAACTCCTATGCACTCTTCACTCAAATCCAGCTTCCAACCTAAAATCTGTCGCAGGAAAAGAAATGCGGCTGAGCTTAAAAAGACCAGTGAACAGATATAACCAAAACAAATAATCAAAGCATATATAAATATAGAGAAATGGAACTCCAAGATCCTGCTGAATAAAATATCAAATGTCAAACGAATAAGCACTCAAGGATCCGCTGAACAAATATCATAAGTCAAATTAGATAAACAAAATGAGATAATCAAGAGATTATACGAATGTCAGATAATCATAATGAATCAAGGAATCAAATAGGAATGGCCACGAGCGTGTCTAAACGAGATACTCGAATAGACCAAATAATCACATAATCTCATATATCCGTCAAATCATATGTGTACCTGGAGGGGAGACCTCCAGAATACCTGTTGGGAATTAAATTAAGCAGTTAGTACGGTTAAAGAATACAAGAACAGTTAGTACTGCTGATGAAGAGAAGAATACAAGAACAGTTAGTACTGCTGATGAAGAAAAGTTCGTACTGCTTACAAGATCAAGGTGAAATCGTATGAAGATAAATATGGAATGGATATGATGTATATCTTATTTGTATAGAATGATACGAATATAGTTTACTTGTAAAGGACTCTTTGTGCTATAAAAAGAGATCCTCAGTTAGGGTTTTATATACATAATCGATATCCATATCTCCTATACGTACAAGCATTGTTAAGAGCTTCACGTTTAATCGTTCAATATATTGAAGCAAAGTGTTTAGTTAAACAATTGTCTTTTTTATTATTATTGTTACATTCATACGATAACTAAACACATATTCTTCTAAGTACTTGGTAGTAAATTCCGCGTGCTATCAAGTATATACTCAAAGTATCCCCAACACAACGTGTGTGTTTAGATCCGGTCAAGTGGTATCAGAGCCAGGTTTCTGATACTTTGAGTTTAGAAGATCCAGAAGTATTTACTCACTAGCAACCAAGAAGATGGACATGTAGACACCTCAAACCTCAATCCTTGCTAAACTTCCCATGCTGGAACAGAATGAATACGATTTATGGCGGCTCAGAATAGAGCAATATTTCATGGTGCAAGACTATGCATTATGGGATATCATTATCAATGGTGATTCCTTCAAACCAATTCCTGTTGAAGAAACACGTGCTGATGGTTCCAAGATCACAAAGCTTAACACTGAGCCAGTTACAAACGAGGAGAGAATCAAAAAGAAGAATGATCAGAAGGCTAGGAATTTGTTACTAATGGCAATTCCTAATGATCAAGTGCTGAATTTTAGCCATTACGAGACTGCTAAAACTCTTTTTGAAGCAGTGGTGGAAAGATTTGGTGGCAATGAAGCTACCAAGAAGGCACATAAAACCCTACTTAAGCAAAGTTATGAGAACTTCACTGCATCAAGCAATGAATCTTTGGACCATATCTTTAATAGGCTTCAAAAGATCATCAGTCAACTTACTGTGTTGAAGATTGTGATTCCACAGGAAGACCTCAACATGAAGTTTCTAAATAGTTTACCTGCTGAATGGAACACTTATGTTGTGGTTTGGAGCAATAAACCAGAGCTGGAGAAAATGACAATGAATGAGCTTTACAACAATCTTAAGATTGTTGAGCAGAAGGTCAAGAAGAGTGGTAGCACCAGTTCTAGTTAAAGGAATATGGCTTTTGTATCTTCTTCAAACAATTCGAATCATGAAGATGAAGAAGCAGTTGGTACTGCTAAACCAACAGTTAGCACTGCTAGTGTAAAAACTAGTACTGCTGGCTTGACTGAAGAGACCATATATGCATTTGTGTCAGAACAGTCTGGTGGGTCTAAGATCTTTAATGAAGATCTTCTTCAAATTGGTGAAGATGATTTGGAGGCTATGGATTTAAAGTGGCAGTTGGCTTTGATAAGCATCAGGGCTAAGAAGTATTACCAAAGGACTGGGAATAAGATTACCTTTAATGGAAGAGATGTTGCTGGGTATGATAAGTCTAAAGTGGAATGCTTTAATTGTCACAAGATGGGGCACTTTGCCAGGGAATGCAGAGGTCCAAGACAACAAAACAACCAGGGTCAAGGGTTTAAGAATCAGCAAGGAACAAAGAGAACAATTAATGTTGAAGAGACTTATTCCAAGGCTATGGTAGCTTTAGATGGAGCTGGATTTGATTGGAGCTTCATGGAGGAAGAAGAGGAACCAGCTAACTTGGGTTTGATGGCTTTCTCAGACTCTGAGGTACATATACTTAAAAAATGCTCAAACTCTTGTCGTGCTTTAAAAGATTATGAAAATGTTAAGAAACAGTATGATGATCTTAGAGTAGAATTTAATCAAGTAAATTCTAGTCTGAAAAATCATAAAAGAGGACTAGCTGTTTTGGAAGAACAAATTGTGTTTTATAGACAAAATGAGTCAAACTTCTCTGATGAGATAGGTGTTTTAAAGAGGGAATTGAAAATAAAAGATAATAAAATGAGTGGACTTGTATATGAACTAGATAAGCTTAAAAAGGAAAAAGAAAACATCCAGTTAAGTGTAGATACTCTTGAACATACTTCAAACGGAGTTAAGAAGATAGTAGAGAGTCAAATACTTAACAAAGCTAAATCTGGTTTAGGTTATAAGTCAGTTGCACCCCCTCTTAGAGGAATGTTTGTTCCACCAAGAATTGATTTAGCTCATACAGGTTTAGAAGAGTTTAAGGATATGGATTTTCCTGGATATGGTGTTAAGATTAGTGAGAATCCTGTTAAATTTGTTAAGGCAGAAGATTCTTTTGTGAGTGCTAGTGATAAATCTCTTTCTGAGGAAAAGATGTCCTCTGATAGGAACTCAGATGCACCAACTATTGAGGATTGGACATCTGATGATGAGGATGTAGAGGTTAAGGACAAACCTAATGTTGTTAAGGTAGAAGTTAAACATGCTCCTAAAGTGGTTAAGACTGAAAACATAAAACCAGTTAGGAAAAGTGTTCGATATGCTGAGATGTATTAGGACTAAGATCAATGAGAGTATAGATGAATCCAATTGTTTGTGGAAGTTTTGATCATATGGCTGCTTATTGTGATTCTAACCCATGGAAAAAGAAGGTTTCTGGGAATACAAGGGTGAATAGGAATAAAAATGCTAGGGTAACTCAAAATAGTTCAACTAGATTGACAAGCCCTAATGCAAATCATAAGATGTCACCCAAAGCTGTTATGTTAAAGACTGGCATCAAAACAGTTTCAACTGCTAGTCAAAATAAGTGGTTTAATGACAAGCAAACTGTTTCAAGTGCAAGTCAATTTTCAAATCATGCACAAACAGTTAAAAGGCATTTTTATAAGAAAACAGCAATGACTAATCAGAAGTGGGTGCCTAAATTTAAACAAGCAGTTCCAACTGCTAGGTCAGCAGTTCCAACTGCTAGACCAGAAAATCCTACTGCTAGGCACTTAAATGTTAAGGGAAAAAGGGGCAATGCTGTCAAGGCCTCAGCACATTGGGTTTGACAATCTACCAAACCCAATGGTGCATCAAAGACCTCCAACAAGTTTTCTCATCTTGATGCACAAGGCAGATCCAAACCAGTGATGGTTTGGATCCCCAAAAGAAACTAAAACCTTTATTTTGTGTGCAGGAACATCCTTCAAATGTTAAAGAAGAAAGAGGATATTCAGACAGTGGATGTTCAAGGCACATGACTGGCAACATGTCATATCTTTCAGACTTTATTGCTCTGGATGGAGGACCAGTTGTCTTTGGTGGTGGTATTGGAGGAAGGATTACTGGTAAAGGGGTAATTAAAACTGGTAATCTTGATTTTGAAAATATGTATTATGTACCAGAACTTAAGTACAATCTTTTCAGTGTATCACAAATTTGTGATAAACAGAACAAAGTTTTATTTACTGATACTGATTGTCTTATTCTTTCTCCTGATTTCAAGCTACCTGATGAAAGTCAAGTATTGCTTAAAATCCCTAGAAAGGATAATACATACAGTGTTGAGATGAATAAACTAGTTCCTAAGGTTGGACTTACTTGTCTTGTTGCAAAAGCCACATTGGAATAATCAATGTTGTGGCACAGAAGGCTTGGTCATGTTAATTTTAAAACCATTAACAATATTGCTAAAAATGGGTTGGTAAGAGGTTTACCAAATAAAACTTTTCTCAATGACCAAACCTGTGTTTCTTGTCTTAAAGGTAAGCAACACAGAGCCTCATGTAAGCCAAAAACCCAGAACTCTATCTCTCAAGCTTTATATATGTTGCATATGGACTTGTTTGGTCCTACTTCTGTGAATAGCTTGAACTTTAAGAGATACTGTCTTGTTGTCACTGATGATTACAGTAGGTTTTCTTGGGTATTCTTTATGAAAACTAAGGATGAGACTAGTGAAATCCTTAAGACCTTCATTGTTGAAGTAGAAAACTTAGTTGATAAGAAAGTTAAAATAATCAGATGTGACAATGGGACTGAATTTAAGAATAGGGTCATGGATGATTTTTGCAGAGAAAAAGGTATTAAGAGGGAGTTTAGTGTAGCTAGAACCCCACAGCAAAATGGTGTAGCTGAGAGAAAGAATAGGACTCTTATAGAGGCTGCTAGGACAATGTTAGCTGACTCTAAGCTACCAGTTTCATTTTGGGCTGAAGCAGTTAGTACTGCTTGTTATGTGTTGAATAGGGTTTTAGTTGTGCAACCTCATAATAAGACTGCTTATGAGCTTCTTAGAGGTAGAACCCCTGCTTTAAGCTTTATGAGACCTTTTGGTTGTCATGTTACTATCCTTAATACCAAAGACCAACTAGGAAAGTTTGATGGGAAATCTGAGGAAGGTTTCTTTGTTGGTTATTCTCTGCACAGTAAGGCTTTTAGGGTGTACAATACAAGCACCAAGCATGTAGAAGAAAATCTGCACATAGAATTTTTGGAAAATAAACCAAATGTTGCAGGTGTAGGTCCAGATTGGATCTTTGATATTGAGAGTCTTTCAGATTCCATGAATTATGTGCCTGTTACAGGTACAAATACTAACCATGATGCAGGTTCTGAGGAGGAAGATGATTATTGCATTTTCATACCAGTCATGGAAGAAAGTCCAGTGAATGAGTCTTCTACAAAGAAAGATGATATTCCATCATCAAGTGGTGTAGACAAAGAGAAAGATGTTGCTGAAACCAGTGGTCAGAATGGTAAAGAAGCTGAAAATCTAACGAGCAGTACAAATGGAGTTAGTACTGCTCAGCCACAAGTTCCAACTGCTGAGCAAAATAGTGATGATGCTGGACTAAGTCAACCTCATCTTGATTCACCAGTTGATACTGCTTCTCAAGCTGATGAGTTTGATTTCTTTGGAGATGGTCTGCAAAACATGCCTACCAGCTATGCAGCTCCTTCTACTCCCCATACTATTGTACATAGGAATCATCCACTTACCAATATCATAGGAGATGTACAATCTGGAGTCAAGACCAGAAGGCAAATACAAGACCCAGATCATCATGGATTTCTCAGTGTGGTATATGAAGAAAAACATCATGATGATGAGCATGAGTGTATGTTTGTATGTTTTCTATCTCAGATTGAACCCAAGAATGTGTTAAAAGCTTTAGAAGAATCAAGTTGGGTTGAAGCTATGCAAGAAGAGCTACTTCAATTCAAAATTTAGAATGTATGGGTTCTGGTTGATCTACCAAAGGGAATGAGAGTGATTGGTACAAAGTGGGTATTCAGGAACAAGAAGGATGAGAGGGGCATTGTGATAAAGAACAAAGCAAGATTGGTTGCTAAAGGCTATACTCAGGCAGAGGGTATAGATTATGAGGAGGTTTTTGCTCCAGTTGCCAGGATTGAAGCAATAAGATTATTTCTTGCTTATGCTTCATATATGGGGTTTATGGTCTATCAAATGGATGTGAAAAGTACCTTTCTGTATGGTACTATTGACGAGGAGGTCTATGTTTCACAACCTCCAGGTTTTATAGACCCAGAGCATCCTGACAAGGTTTATAAGGTGGTGAAAGCTCTATATGGATTGCATCAGGCTCCAAGAGCTTGGTTTGAAACTCTTGCTAAATATCTTCTGAAGAATGGGTTTCATAGAGGGAAAATTGATCAAACTCTCTTTATTAAAAAGAACAAGTGTGATATTCTACTGGTACAAGTCTATGTAGATGACATCATTTTTGGTTCTACAAAGAAACAAATGTGTAAGGAGTTTGAAAAGCTGATGAAAGACCATTTTCAGATGAGTTCTATGGGAGAGCTTTCCTTCTTTCTAGGTCTTCAAGTACAGCAAAAGCCAGATGGTATATTTATCTCTCAGGATAAATATGTTGGTGAAATATTGAGGAAATTCCAATTCACAGATGCCAAGGTTGCTAGTACACCAGTTGATAAGGAGACACATTTGCTATTAAAGGATCACAGTGGTGAAGATGTGGATGTGCACATGTATAGATCTATGATTGGGTCTCTGATGTACCTTACATCATCTAGGCCTGACATTATGTTTGCTGTTTGTGCCTGTGCAAGATTCCAAGTAACTCCTAAGGTGTCTCATCTCACAGCAGTAAAGAGAATCCTCAGATACCTTAAAGGTCAACCTAACTTGGGGATATGGTATCCTAAAGAGTCTGCATTTGATCTAGTGGCATTCTCTGATTCTGATTATGCTGGTGCTAGCATGGATAGAAAATCTACAACAGGTGGTTGTCAGTTCTTAGGTCGAAGATTAATCTCTTGGCAGTGTAAGAAGCAGACTATGGTGGCCACATCTACTACTGAAGCAGAATATGTGGCTGCAGCAAGTTGTTGTGCTCAAGTTCTTTGGATTCAAAACCAGATGCTTGATTATGGGTACAATTTCTTAAACAAAATTATACATATAGACAATAGCAGTACAATGTGTATCATTAAGAATCCTGTTCAACATTCAAAAACTAAACATATTGAAATTAGACATCATTTTATAAGAGACTGTGCTGAAAAGAAGTTAATAAAAGTTGTTAAAATACACACTGATGAAAACTTTGCTGATCTCTTAACAAAAGGTTTTGATGTAAGCAGATTTCAGTACTTGGTAACAGGTATTGGAATGCTTAATCCTTCAAAAGATTAATGTCTAAATGTTTTTGGTTTTTGTACTGCTAGTTGTGCTATTTGTATAGTTAGTACTGCTTGATAATTTTTGGTACTGTTAGTCAATTGTGATAACTGTTAAAAGAGAACATTGTGTATTGTGTTTTCTTTGGTTTTGGACTAACATTTCAGGTTAAGAAAAGCTTTTTGCTTTGGATTGTGCTTTGGAAAGTATGGTGGTTTAGATTGTCAAGTGTGAATACTTGTCACACAACAAATGGTAATTGATTCACCATGTCTAACCAACATAAGAATCAACTAGTACAGATCAAACGGTTTCCGATAAAGACTACTTAAATCCGTTTATGGTTGACAGTTTACCAAAAACTGGTTGGTTATCAACTCACCAAATCTAAGTGTGAAGAGTTGGCTAGTCCATAGCAAACGACTATTGGTAAAGACATGTCAAATCCGTTCATAGCTGATAGTTTGCTAAAAACTATAAGTGGACAAAACTGTTTTCAGGTCCACATTCAAAATTATAACTTGATTTTATCTCTAAAAATTTTTGCTAACTGTTAGTACTGCTATGGTTACCAGTTTGTACTGATTGTTCAAAACTTAGTTCCTACTGAGTTTATGCTCTGTGATACACCTCTCTCAGAAGGTCATACATCTGGAAGTGTTGAGAGCAGTTTGAAACTAAACAACTGAATTGATGGTAACTTGTACAAATTGTCATATTGGATGCTGAGCTTGGATGTCATATGTTGAGTTCATCTGATGGTGAAGATTCTTCCAAACAGGGGAGGAATTAAAGTTTGTTCAGTTGTTGTTAAAGATGATTATGAAATTCAGGGGAGGAATTAAGAGTCAGAGATGAATTATAAAGAGGTGCATATAATTTATTCATTAAATAGGTGGATTCATTACATAAGAAAAACCAACAAAACCAACCAACTCCCAACACACAAACCTAAACCAATCTAACACATAATCACTACTCAAGCTTCCTCTTGCCTTTGTCCTTGAAGTCTGGCATGGATTTGTGAACTCCTTTGCCATCGATTGAGTTCCACACTTTCCAACAAGGAAGTCTCAAAACTTGTTTGTCAGGTCTTGGAAGTGGCTGATGTTTTTCGGGCACTTGATGTTTTTCGGGCGCTTGAACCTTACTCATTTTTGCCACAGCTTTCTCTATCTCTCTTGTCAATACAACTGATAGTGGGAGTGCTTGTTGAACATCATCATCAGAGGAAGTTGGAAGATCATCATCAGAAGATACTTCTTGAGCTTTTGGAGATGGCTTTCTGATAGTCAGATTAGTGTAGTTCGGTGGAAAGTAAGATCTCCATCCATCACTTTTTGAATCTGAAGATGAATCTGATGAGATCTCAACAATGTTTGGATTGGAAGAACTCATTGGGTTTGATAGTTGTGATGTGAAGAATGATGGGTTAGTAATGAGAATTTAAGGCTTTTTATAGAACCAATGGAGTATTAAAGTAATTAAATGCAGGGTTGGTATAAGAAAGTAAATTCTTTGGGTTTGTATTTAGAATTAATTCCTTACAGGAATAAATTTAATTTTGATAATTTTTGAAGAGTTGACCAAAAAGGGTACGATATGTGAAGAAAATTCCCAAGTGTTTCGAGATTAAAGATAAGTGGTTGAAAGAATCCACCCCATCAACATAAGCAGAAGTTTAATTCAAGAAACTTGTTGATTTGCATAGAAATCATAAGTTTGGGGGAGGATTGATGGGAATTAAATTAAGAAGTTAGTACGGTTAAAGAATACAAGAACAATTAGTACTGCTGATGAAGAGAAGAATACAAGAACAGTTAGTACTGCTGATGAAGAAAAGTTCGTACTGCTTACAAGATCAAGGTGAAATCGTATGAAGATAAATATGGAATGGATATGATGTATATCTTATTTGTATAGAATGATACGAATATAGTTTACTCGTAAAGGACTCTTTGTGCTATAAAAAGAGATCCTCAGTTAGGGTTTTATATACATAATCGATATCCATATCTCCTATACGTACAAGCATTGTTAAGAGCTTCACGTTTAATCGTTCAATATATTGAAGCAAAGAGTTTAGTTAAACAATTGTCTTGTTTATTATTATTGTTACGTTCATACGATAACTAAACACATATTCTTCTAAGTACTTGGTAGTAAATTCCGCGTGCTATCAAGTATATACTCAAAGTATCCCCAACACAACGTGTGTGTTTAGATCCGGTCAATACCAAATGGAGTAGCTGGCTCCCAGAAGTGAGGGGGTGCAAGGCACGCACAACCCAATCACTAACAAAATGAAACAAAATGGCTAGGATGCATCCATACGCACCCCACAAAACAAATCATATATATACACCTACTCATGACAAGTATATACACATATCATAATGGCCAGATCACATATCATATCATATCATATCAAATGGGGACACCGTGGACTGATCACACCGCCACAGATGGTGTCATGCCATTGGTGCCATCAATGACATGGCTATGGTACCTCCATGGCTAGTTAGCTCGGGCACTGAACAGAACAAATCATATCATAGCATATCTATAATCATTTCATATCCAAACATATCATACCAACAGAACGAAATCATATCATAACAAGGGATATCAAACGAATAGCTAAACGAATATCAAATAAGATGATCTTATCAAAGCGAATCATATCAAACGGATCATAGCAAAACAAATGAATCAAAGTCAAGGATCGGAAAGTCGTGAGAATTCCCTACTGAGAAGGGATAGAATATCCGTACCTCAAACCGCGAATGAAACCTCATCAGAGAACACAAGTATCAGGAGTTACTCCTTCTTCATCGAATCTACACGAATTAATGATTGTCTTAATATTTAAGAACCATTTCATAAGTTATTACTGATATCATACTTATTATTGTTCAGATTGTCATATTAGGTTTTCCTGCTATTTATAGCAACTATTCAATTTAGTAACTTTCCATATTTAGTAAGTTCCCATAATTAGTAAGTTAGGGTTACATTTATAATTAATCAAACTTAGGGTTTATAGGTACTTCTAAATCATATATCACTTAATTAGGATATATTAGTGAATCTGGATCACATCCTTATGATTTTTCATGGCTGACAATTAAGCTCCAAAAATTCTGAAATAATTCTCAGTGATTCCCATATCAGTTAAGTACATGCACAAATTTTATAGATTTTATTACCAAGCACAAGTACTGTTTAGAAAGTTAACTGCACATACATACAGAAAGTTTGCCTTTAATTAACCCATTGAGACACTTCAGGAAAATCCACAAAAATTCCAAGAAGTCACACATAACTTAAATATTACCCCTATAAAAGAAGAGCTCTCAGTTCCTTGTGGTTTGAAAATTAAAAATAAAAAAATCGACTGATTTTATGTTCCCAAACCTTAGGTTTGACACATGGTCCCATAAAATTCAAAAGCATGACCAATACAATTCCAATTCACTCCAAACCAATTGGAAAACTTAAATGTGACATTAAACTAAGTTTTCATGCAAAAATACAGAATTAAACCCTTATGGAACTTGAGCTATAGTGCATACAAATTCAGATTACTAAACCGTCCCATTTTATCAACCCGTTTAAGACCATCACATAACATGTTTACTTACACAAACGCACACGAGACCTTCATATATCACAAGACCTGTTTTAAACGTTACCTTAACATATACACACATTCATGTTAACACCACAACGTCACAAGCCTTACCAAAATCTAATCCTAATTCGTACCATTTATACAAACCAACAACCTAGGTGTTAGGAATGCTCCTAACACGAAAATGTGACAACATATTCGGTATTACAATAGTTATCTTGTTAGGCTCAAACACATGAACTAGAAACGTCAATAGTGTAAAGTGTAGAGTGTGAGAGCCTATATATACCCCTCTATACTTCCATAGAGGGGTGGGACTTGTATGTGTATTGAACCTTTCACTATTATTAATAAAACAACCAGGTTTCCTGCTTCTCTCTCTACTCTCTCTCTAACCATGAAGATGATATATTTCCATCATACCCGACCTCCCGAATCACAATATAATCCAAAAACACGATCCATCAATTGGTATCAAGAGCCATGGTTGTTAGTTTTGGTTGATTTTGTGGTATTTTTTTGTCAAAAACGTCATCTGTTTTAACATTTTTTAGCAAATCTTTCACTGATTCATATTATTTAGTTATTACAGTTTTCTTGTATCAAAACATGGTCTATTTCAGTCCTGGTATACATGTGTTATACATCCTTATCATTTTTTTGTGACTGGTTTGTACCATCCCGTGAAATTTGTGGTCGGAATACTGGTTAAAATGGTGGTCGGAGTGGTGAACGATAAGCTGGTCTGAATTTATGGTCGAAAAGTGGTTGAAATTAATGGTCAAAAAGTCAAAACCCACTTTTATCAGAATTGCTTGTAAAGCAATTCCGACAGACCCTTATCCATCGGAATTGCTTATAAAGCAATTCCGACAGACCCGTCACAATTGATTCGTCAGAATTCAAACTGTCGAAATTGGATTTTTATCGCAATTCATAAGGTCAAACAATCAACCTGTCAGAATTGGATTTTTATCGCAATTCATCAGGTCAAACGTTCGAGGTTGTCAGAATTGTGTCTATGACCACCTATCGGAATTGAAAGAAAACAAATCGAGATGAAGTAACAGACCATGACCACAACCACACTGCCAAAACAAATCCAATCCCGACAACATACAACTGTCACAGCAACGACACAACTAACCTAATCCCATTGACAACATCAGTATAACCCATCTTCAAAAGTCAACAAATTAATTTCTAAATCCTAGACTCGTAAGAAAATGTTAAAACAATCGATCTCAGGCATGTCTATTCGTGTGTCAATAATTATTATTAGTCTTCAAAGATCAATACACGAATAGACTACATCATCACAGATCATTCTGACGAAGATTAACTTCATTTCATAATCCGAATCAAAAGATAAGAAAGATAACAAGTATGTTATTTTCTTTTCTTAATTCGTTAACAAAACGAAAATCTAAACAAGTAGAACCTACCGTGACCCTCCAAAGGGTCTTGAAACCTTTACTTGCTTTCTTGATTCGACTTGTGCTGAAACTTACATCAAGGGAACGGTGTGGGTATGCATGCGTTCGTGTTTTTTCGGATTGAAGATGTGTTAATGAAGATATTGATTAAGGTTCGTGTTGATTAGTGTTCGACTGATGATGAATGATAACTTAGAAAGTTGAGTCTTTTAATTGGATTGGGTTGATGATCTTGAATTTTTAGATCAGATTTTGAGTGATCAGGAGAGATGGGGGCGGACGGTTTGGTGTGAGGGTGATTAGGGTTTGTGTTAGTATGAGTATTATTAGAGTATGTTAGGTTATAATCGGTTAGTTATTGATTGGCTCTTAATTATATTGGTTGTGGGCTGCATATATTGGCTGACAAAAGTTGGACTTACATAAGTGCTATCCGAATTTTTTTTTGATACAAAATATTGTCAATTTTATTATTTTTCACGGGGATACGTTTTTGACAAGATCGGGAAAAACCATTATCAAAGTTCATTTTAACCAAGTAACAAAGGCTAGTTTTGAGCATTTAACCGCAAGATGTGACTACGGCATTAATTCATTATTACTTATTTGAAGTTGAAGTGGAATTTCACGGGTGCGTGTACTTAGTATATGAAGATATCGGGGTTGGTTGGATGCATGATTCTTCGAGATCCTTGTTCGAGCTTTTAACCGTCAGAATGATTACGACTTGAGTTATCTAGTTAGGCCTGATGTAAGGAGTTGCGTTGTTGTGCTCACAGTGTATAGCTATCACTTTTAAGGAGTTCCGTTGTAGTGCTCAAGTGTCACAAAAAGCTGTGGATAATTCGAGAGAAGTTCATATACAGTTAAGGATGGTTGGATGGGTATATGATTCTATCTTTATTGAAATTCTCAGTATTGGTTCTTAGTCAAACAATAGTGCAAGCTTAAGTCACAAGTTCGTGTTATTTTACTTCAGTCTCAAGTTCGTCATAGTAGGTTTTCTCCATCAGTAGTCACTACAAAAAGCCGTCAGAATGATAATGGGGTCGGTAAAGAGTTAGCAGAAAAGAGTATCAAAGAGTAGAGATCTTATCAGCTGTTGATTCTCACGGGCTATTTATGGTACTTCACACATCTTCGACTAATTGGACATATAGGGTTTACGCTGCCTTCGTTTCCATCATAAACATAGTGTGTATGCTTCCGATTCCGCGAAGACATCGTGGGGGAAGAGATAGTGGATGTTCTTTGAATTTTCTTGACTTCTTTGCGAAAACACTCTTTTTCCACATGTATCTGCAATCAGGGGGAAGAAATGTGCACATCGGGGACGCATAACAGATTCACGTGATCGAGCTTACAATTTTATTACTACCGGAGAGACGTCCGCAAAGATGATCAGTGGTTCAGTTTTGTGATTTTGGTGTAATCGTTTCAACCTTCGCCGGTTGTGAAGTGTGAAGTATCCTACATATGTGAGAAGATCTTGCTGATTTCTTGCATGTTACCCCCAAAACGGAGTTTCCGCATTGAGTATAATCATTATTGAGTGATTAGTCAAATTTTCTTGGTGTGGTTTACGATGTTATCTACAAATTCCGCTGCGTACTTAAAACTTCAAAAGTTAGAAGACATGTTAACTACATCAAAGTTTGAATCTGCTGAAGACAGTTGTCAGTTTGGGGGGAAGCTGATTCAGAAACTTCGCCAAAAAGAAGCGTATGAAGAAGCCGTTAAAGACATGCAGCATGAATTGGGGGGAAGTTAATCCAGTTCATGCATATTACATCATTTGCCTACAAGTGAAGAAAAGTTCTCAAGCCGAGGTACAAGATGAAGACAAAGAGCGTAAATTGCAGTCATCCTCAGCATTTGAAGAGCCTATGAAGACCTTTCTTTCTTTGTATTTGTACTTGTAGGAAATGTTGTAAGTAATCCCATATGTTGCCTGGTATGTGCTTAAACACATACCTTTTCTTGACCAAAACCGGACCAAAATAACCAAAAACCCGACAAAAATGCCAAAGATATTTGTGTTTTTGTGTTTGTTTATGTGCAGGAACGGATATCGAGAAAAAAGGGACAAAAACAAGCAAAAACCGGGAAAAACGAGCACGAGATATGGAATGGATATTTACAGCCGATGCCGGGAAGTTTATGTCATCAAGACCCTCAAGAATCGTCATTTGTCAAGTAAAGCCCTTGGATCCTACTTTTCGAAAATGGCAAAAATGGTCCTTTGAGTTTCATAAAATACACATTTGGTCCTTATATCATTACATCACCAAATCTCAAATAAAACACAAACCTTATTACCGGATTTAATATAAATCCAAAGTCCAAATCCAAGTGCTAAAACCCCACAGCCCAACCATTTTTAACCCAAAAGCCCAACTCATTTAAACCCCTAATCCAGCCCACCCTTAAAACAACCCACCAACCCAACTTTTTAACCCTTAAACCCGACCCAAATCCTACCCGGTCAAACCTTTATTATAACTATCGGTCAAACAATAAAAAAAATAAATACACTTACCCGCTCAATTGTTCTTCCCCAATTATTACCCTCATGAACCCTAGAATGACCGTACATCAAATTTACCTCGTCCCTCAATAATTACCCAATGATTAAAGTTTCTAGAAGGACCTGACAGCTTAGGGGACACGTGGGGGATGCTCATTGGAGGTGCCACCTCACTAAATCCAATCTAAGGGCTGGAAATCAAGCGTGGAGAGCAAGGGAGGATCTAAGGGCTGATATCAAGAGCAGTGACACGGATTGATGACCTGGACAAGCCTGGAACCTTCATCCTTCGGCTATAAATAGAGAGATCTCCTCAGCACTCAAATTGTCCAATTTTTATGTCTTTAAAAAATTGTTACCATTTTAATTTCTGTGTCATTTACTGTTTTTAGTAGTGTAATTTTTAATTCAAGTTGTAATTTACATTTCCAGTCATTTTATGTACTCAGTTCTTTATTTTTAATGAAAGTCAACTTTGGTCAAATTCTTGTTCATCAGCTTATTTCTAAGATAAAGTGCTTATTTTTACTCTTCTGCTTTTCAAATTTAGTTTTGATGTAATATTGTTGGTTTATGATCATCTGTTTTTAAATTTCTGCTTATTATTGCTTTAAGTCAACAGGAAAGTCAAAGTCAGCTTATTATGCTTTTTCAGCTTATTTTCTTTTAAAAAGTTCATTTTCTGGATAAAAACTAGTCTAGTGTTTTTTTTAAAATTCTGTTTTACAACTTTTAAAAGGTCCCTTGTATTTAATCTCAAAAACAGATTATGTAAGGGTGTGTTTGGTTTAAAATAGCTAATGGGTCAAAATGGGTAATATCAGAGAGAAACTGTTCATTTACCTTTGGTATAAGTTTAATTTAACTCAATCTAGGTTAGAATAGCTTTAGTTGTTAAAATTTATGCTGTTTTGAGTACTGTTGGAGGATTTGAAGTGATTAGTAGCCTAACTGCCCTTATAAGCTAGGTGTAAGCTGAGGATTATATGGTGTAAGTTTTTTAGCAGCTTTTAGTGTTATTAGGTGGTCTAAGTAAGATATTAAGAGTTGGATTAGTTTGATGTAGTATTGCATGAATTAGAAGTCAAAAAGTTCCTCTGCTGCATCAGGTTCTATATGTGCAGACCTGCGCATCCCCTTGACTCAGTAGTATCCTTATTTTTCTGCTTATTAGCTTACTGTTCTTGCCTGACTTTTAGTTTATATGATTGCAGTGATAGTAGTTCTAGTCTTAGACTTGTTTTTCATTTTCAGCTTATTAGGTAGAATATTTGTCAGCCTGCAATTAGTCCATTCAACTACTCTCGCCTGCACTGTTTAAGTAGCTTGTGTCTCAGCTTATTGCTGGCTTATTCAGTGGACCTCAGGACCCTCTTTTTGGTTTACAAGTAGTTTGCATATCAGGTTTTGAGTTCATGATCTGGTTTTGGATTTTTAGCTTATTCTATAGCTTCTTTTTAAGTCTGCATTTCCCCCAAAATTGTTTTTCAAATCTGCAATCAGCAGAGCAGTCCAACACCATCTGATCTAAGGTTCAATTAAGCTAGCAATAGTTGCTAATTTTTGGGCATTTTCATATTTTAAGCTCTCTGTTGTTCTAGCTTTTGATTTCTGCTTCTGGATTCCCATACAAGGTCCTACTTAGCTTATTATTCAGCTGCAAAGAACTGCTTTTCAACACTGTTTTGGTTAAAACTTGCAGTTGAACATAGTGCTTTTTAGGCTTATTCTGTAGGTTTTTCTAAGCTAATTTGGTTGATTCTAGTTTTCAGTAGTATGTAGAATAGGTCCTAAGCTTTTGATAATTTTAGGTCAGCTTTAGCTTATTTTTGGCTTATTTCCAACTGCTTATTTGCCCTGTTCTGCTTATTAGGCCTTAATCAGTTTTTGAATTTATTTTTCTTAGATTAGAAATATAATTTTAGAATTACTCAAAAATTTTCAGATTTTTCCTAGTTGTTTTAATATTTTTAAATCATTTAAATTGTTTTAATTAGTTTTTAATTCATAAAAAATTATTAAAAAGTCAAAAAAATATTTTTCTTTTTCCAAAAATTTTCTTTTATCAGTTTTAATATAGGAAAATTATTTTTAAATTTTTAGGTTTTAAATTTTAGAAAATCACTTTTTATTTACGTTTTATAATTCGTCGCGTAACGTTTTTTAAATCCAATTTTCGTTCTTAGGATTTCATGCTTAGTTTAATTATTTCATTAGCATAATTAGTTGTTTTTATTTCATATTTCATTATTAGTTGTATAAAATCACCAATCAATCACTCTTTTTCACACACATTCACCACACAATTCGACAACGTTAACGACAACTCGATATTCGACCTTCGTTGGGACACGACCCGGGGAAAACGCATACGTTGCCTTTTCCTTTGGAAAATATTACATCATTGCCACATTGGGGGAAGATTGTTAGGAATGCTCCTAACACGAAAATGTGACAACATATTCGGTATTACAATAGTTATCTTGTTAGGCTCAAACACATGGATTAGAAACGTCAATAGTGTAAAGTGTGGAGTGTGAGAGCCTATATATACCCCTCTATACTTCCATAGAGGGGTGGGACTTGAGTGTGTATTTCACCTTTTACTATTATTAATAAAACAACCAGGTTTCCTGCTTCTCTCTCTACTCTCTCTCTAACCATGAAGATGATATATTTCCATCATACCCGACCTCCCGAATCACAATATAATCCAAAAACATGATCCATTACTAGGGTTTTCTATTTTATTTGTGATTCATTAAATGAGCATTAAAGGCTGATCATTAGGGCTTGTTTTAGGTATAGTTTTAGGTCGATAAGGGTTAGCATAGAAGACCTCAATTTAGTCCATATAATTCGACATACATAATCACATATAGGTGTATGACTTATCATGTTATATAAGATTCTATGTCGACACACACATGATCACAAGTTCTACAATTATCCAATATCACCCACACACGACTTACGCAGCAAGTTACAACCCTATATATCTTCACACATGTCGACCCATAACAGAACATACACCAGTTTAATGAGCCAATCAATTCACATAAAATAACACATTAATGAGTTCTAGTTCTCACGTATTATATTCATGCGCCTCATAAATTCTGATAAGGTTTTATCTAGGTTTTTAAATGCTACATTTCTATCATTTAAAACAAATATTATGGCTTGTTAATGGTACTATATTTATGTCGACATAAGCTGTTAATAATGACACAACACCACTCAAAATACACGACACAAACAGGTCTGATTCTACATCTTCATACAAATTCAAAACGAAATACTTCCCATGTTTTAAACCCTTTAAATTAACCGATACTCACCATAGTTTTTAATGAACCATGCATCAGAAACATTCACATAAAATCACAGCTTCTCAATTGTTAAAACAGCCTAGCTTTTTAGATCTCTCATGCCTCATTAAATGATTAAGTAAACCAGATTTTTTTAGGGCTTGTTTTAGGGTTATATAAGGTCGACCAAAAGCTGAAACGAAACCACAAAACAATCCATAATTAATACGACACCAGACCATGCATATAGGCGTACAAGTTATGATTTCATGTGATATATATCTCTATCGTACCCTTCATATATAATGAAACAATGGTTAGGTTTTTACATGTTTATACGTATACAAATGTATCTTATAGATCAGTGAAACATAAGGACGATTTGTGGGAGATACCTTGATCGGATTTAGGAACGAATGTGGTGTGCGTGTCGTTGTGTTCAAGTTTTAAAATTTATAAACACGATTTATCCAATTCTCTAATCACACATACGAGCAAGTATACTCGTCCGTGGTAGTAAAGGTGGGTAAGTCGAGATCGTCCTAAGGGAATTGGGGTTTAGGTTTAGTAAATAAGTTTTAGCAAAAAGGAGTGTCAATCCAATTTGAAGCAAATTCTAAAAACAAACAAGCAAGGTTCAATCAATCAAAAACTAATATACTTGTGTGTAGTTTCCATGACAATTGTTTAGAGTAACCAATCAAGTTGGGTGTGACTTGTAATGATGCACAACTTAAAATGAATGATTCACAATCAATGGTTTTATCATGAGAAATCATATCTAAGAATTCAATCTCCTAGTTAACTCCTTTCGGCCATGATTAACTATTACGATAATTCTATTAAGTCCTTTTTGTTGTTTGAAAGCATTTCTTATCTCAAGAATTCCTTCGAATCCTTTCGGCCTTTTTCGTGATGAAATCGTTTCCAAATCCATTTTAATGAGTAAAGGTGTTGCTTGTCACACACCACAATCCATACTAATTCGTGCACTAACTTTTTGGAATAAAAACATAAAGAAAACTCCTTTCGGCCTTTGTGAATCTTTGAAATTGTTTTTACCAACCAATTAAGCAAGATTAGATTTTATCTCAACAAACTCATAAAACAAGATATTTTTCATGCATCACTATGATAAGATTACTCCAACAATTGTCACATCATCCACACACAAGTATAACTAAATTACTCCATAACAATCATAATCAAACACAAGTAATTAACCAAACTTTCATTCATCATATAGTAAAAGTAAAAGTAGTTCATGATAACTCAACAAGAAATACCTATCAAGGAATTACAAGAACTAGAATTGTGGAACTATAGCAATCCACACTCCTCCAATCGCCTATTATCACAAGTAAACAACTCCACACACGGACGCAACTCTTGAGACTCGAACTCAAGATCTCCTGGACGTTTTCACAGCAACTACAAGCTTTCGGGCAATAATAATAAAGTGGTGTAGCTTTTTTAGGTTATGTCACTTTCCCCAAAAGAACTCTCTTTGTAAACTAAGTAAGGGTTCGTTAAATAAGTGAGGAAACCCTTATTATCCAAGTAAAAACGTCCCATATGATTTAACAGCCGAGAAATGATAAGCCTTAATGATTATGGGGCTTAAATTCACCATTTAATGCAACTTTGTAACTTCAGTGTCGGCCAACCGATCGGTATTTGTCTCCTACCGATCGGTTGGAGCTCTCGGTGTCTCCAACTTCACTCCATCAAAATCGGATGCGGGCAGCATCCGATCGGATGGATGATTCTGCCATGCACTTTTATTTTCTTTTATTCTCTTCTCGTTACGTGCTTGATCCTTTGCTGTACCACTAATTTCCTTCATAGAACTTGATATTTTCTTGATATATAAAGCATAGAAGTCTTGGTCTAATCAATTCTTTGAAGTATCATGTGGTCTCTTTCTCGTAATTCTCCTTATGTGCATAATCTCTTCATTTCTTTGTGTTTTCCTCCACTTTTCCTGTACTTGGCTATATTTACTTGCATACACACTTTTTCATCATTTAGCAACAAATACATGCAAATATAACCAAATATGATGCACAAAACTAGCAATAACGCACCTAAAAACATGTTAGATATAAGCGTTATCAGAATGAAACAAGAGACAAGGAATCACAGCAAGAATCCACGATCACCATGAGCTACAAACCCCATCAATCACCACGAGTTAGGACACCAAAAGAACTGATCACAACCTTGGCTAAACCTCCTTCATGCCGTGATTTCTTGGAGAGAAAATGTGCAGCCGATCTATGATGTTTTTAGGGTTTAGTAAGTGTAAGAAATGGTGGAATACGGTTTGTTAAAGATAACGAAGGGAATGGATATAAATTTGAAAAAATGCCGTGATTAGAGGGGACCGATTCTTCTAAATCTTCACATGATAAATTTCGGTATCTGTCCTTATAATTTCCAATCATGTACACGTATGTTAAGAACTAGTAATGGGTCCAATATGACATAATTAACGTGTGGTATTCAGAGGAACTTAAGTTATGTCGAATCTCATTATGACTTAGGTTAAAATTTTTCGTATTTTGTAGCTTTTCATCCATAACGTATAGTTTGCATCTTAGGTTAAATTCGTGTCAAATGTTCAAAGCTATATCGGATTTTAGGTCGTTATAATAAGCTTAATCCGAAACTATCCAACTACATGGAAAAGACAAAGGTAAGTAGTTAGCAATAACTGTTTCTTTAATAAAAGCATTTGGTAACATAGTTCTACGTGTAATTATAAAGTGTAAAATGACGTAAAAAGACATGTACACGTGAACATAAAAAATGTTTAAATAAATAAGGGAATATATGTAATTTGAGAGCCAAAACGCTAGCGGCAAGTGAAAGGATTAGTTTACAAAGATCAACGTCTTTCACAAGTGGTACTCATAGAAATGTCGATGGGCATATCGGTGCACACTAAACAGAACATGCACGTTGATAACGAGAATAGAGTGACGAAATGAAATAAAAATGATGAGGAAACAAGAATATGATAATATTCTCATAGAAGGGCAAAACAATAATTATCTACCATTTCTAACAAGAAGTTATTATACATCAAAACTTGTGTCCAAACACCGCTTACGATCAATAACACTTATAACTTTCTTAATCATTCTTTTCCATTTTTCCAATTCAATTAACAATGAAGATGTTAATGTTACAATCATCTATTCATGGTCTAATAATTAATTTAACTAGAACATGTTTTTACCCAAAACCTCCAATTTACTGCATGAACCATAAATCTTTAAATTGTGCAAAATTAGGAATTCTTACCTTGGTTTAATGCCTCAATTTACTAAACACTTTCTAGAAAGTGTTATTCTCCACTTAATCTTTCCAATAGCTTGAAGTACTTGATCCTTAATTGGTTCCTCTTCATGTTCAATCCAAAGGTATTTATGCTCTATCATCTAAGTTGCGAAAACTCATCAAATCAGTTCCTCATCTTTCATTTTTCGTCATCCATCAACATACACACATACTTTCTTGGAATGAGAAGAAATGCGTGGAAGGTTGGGGAAGAACCCCACAAAAATTTAATTTTAGACAAATTTACACTTTTAATCTCTCAAGTTTTACTTTTTGACATTTTACACCCTATGTCTATAAGTTTTGACATTTCTAGTCCTTTGACTTTCATATGTGACTCTTGGTTTTGAATTTCAACGCTATATTCACTAACTAACCAATCATATGATATTTTACACGTATACTTCCAAACTTAAGTGAGTCAAGCTTATAATAGTCAATACATTTCGATTTTGGGTTGTAACAAATGTAACGTTTACACGTTAGAGTTTAAGGCACAATCCAACAATGCATACTTTAACTGTGCTTGGGTTGTTGATTTTGTTGTTAATTAGGTTTGTAGTTTTTTCTTTGCTTTACAACACTTCTTCTCACTATTTTTTCTCACTTTATCATGTTCCAAAATCATACGGCTTCCACTTATCTGAGATAATAATAGTAACTAATTAGTCACACTGAAGGGCTAACTCTAGCAAGTAATTTGAAACTCAGCATCTCACCAAATTTTCTTTATAGATTTTTGCCACACCAAATGTCTACTTTCATCTAGTTGGTATAGTTATTTTTATATTTTTGCCCAAAAAATATTGAGGTTACATTTCTTTTTCTTAATATTAATTTCTTCCTCATATTTTTGTGTCTAGATATGTTCTTATCACTTTTTTGCTCATCCTAATTGTTGGGATATGCTCGTGTCATAATTACTAATTATATGGCTAGACATATGTGAGCCTATGGGGTCACACACATATACACTGAGGTGCCACTTTATATGTAGTGTTTATTGTATTTATGATATATAAATAACCGTAAGTAACCAGGAACCGCTATTGGGCTTCTAATGAATAAGTAATGGACTTATTACATTGGACTAGAAAAACAAATGGGAAGCCCATTTGAGCCCAATAGAGGGCCGGCCATAAGGGCTTGGAAGAGGCCTTTTGGGTTTTGATTTTTTGGTCAATTATATCTTCCAGGATCTCCTCATATTGGAGATATCTTTTACCAAAAAAATCTCTCTCTCCCTCTCCCAAATAAACTCACGGCATCAACAATAAAAACCTAGGGTTTTTATTTTTTTTCATCTTTAACTTTTGTATCTTGCTTATTCAAAAGTATTTGATTGGTTACGGGTTGAAGGACTAGCATCCATTGGCATACGGTGAAGTGTAGTGTGGACACATCATAGAGGTGATCTCCTTTGGTCACTTGTGGTTCTTATTCTATTCGATCCATTAGCATTGGTGGTGACTCCCGGATCACGCTACAAAGGTATAACATGTTTGTTTAATTCATTTGATTGATCATATGGCTATATGGATCCTTGTTGGTGATGTATTCCACTGCGTTTATATATTTGATATGTTATTTTATTATTACATCACCTATAGTGGTATCACGAGCCATCATATGATGTCATATGATCATCAAGTATGCATAAAAATTGCTAAAAACGCATGTTTTTAATGAATTTAAAGGTATATCTTTAAAACAGCCCCTAGGGCTCATATTTTCTGAATATGTTGACCCATTTAGGGTCTTAAGATCTGGACTTTTTCATCCCATGGTCATTGGTTATGCATACATCAATTGTTTACTTGTTCGGTACCCGTAAAATGGCTTAAAAACGCATTTTTTTGATAGATTTATAACCCGATTTTCAATCAGCCCATAAGGCTTAATTTTCTGTGGTAAAATGATGTTAAGAAGGTCCTAATATCAGTGGGTTTTGAGTCTATGGCCATTTGACACGCGTACCATTCGGGGTTTTAATTCTTGTTAATTAATTTCTTCGATTCGTTGGCTAACAATTTAATTCTTGTTATTTATTTTGTTGTCCATGGCAAATACATGCATGTTTGTCCATGGAGTTAGCCAACACCTTGTAATGATCATAATTTTAATGTATTATTATGTGTATATGCAAAGCCGATGAAAACCTAGACCAGTTGTGCGTTGTGATTGTGATTGTTGGTTGATTTTCTTGTTTTTGGGGTTTGCCATTGTTTCGGCACTTTTGCAATGTATTTCATTTTGGTTTTGTCATTGTTTGGGCATTTTTACAGTAGATACAAAGTAGATTAGATGTGCTTTACTTTATATATCATGTAATCGAAAGCTTGGAAGCCAATGGCAAAAGAATGAAGTATTTTGGACCAAAAGTAGCTGCTGGACACCTGATGGGAAAATGCGATTTCGAGAAGATTGGTAAGGTATTTTTGGCTAAATTTTTTCGTGCAGGTTCAAAAGACATGGGCCTACAACTCTCTAGTTTGGGCCGAAGCAAGAGGAGGACTCCTTCTAGGCCATTTGGGCCTCGCAAGACAGAAAATCTGGGCTGACAGAATAAACTTTTCAAGTGCATAATGGACTTTTACTTGCCCATGATTGTCTTGGGGCAAGTGGGAGTCCTCCGTGTGGTTGTGGTTTATGTCCCTAGTTGACTCTTGGTTCTTGTGATGGCTCAGAAGACCAAGCATAGGATTTTCATCGGTTGAGGCTTTGCATATTGTGGTTGTATGTTTGTTTGGTTGTTTTATGTATGTTGTGAGTACATGAAAATCGAAAATTGTTTTCTTAAAACTTAAAACGAAACATAAACCATTTTGGACTAAGTCTTATGATTTAGTTTAACTACGTTTAAATATGATTTGAAACTTAAATCATTGTTTTATAAACAACACTTAAACCAGTTAAGATTGTTTGTTTATTTATTTATTTGTATTGTCCAAACTAAATAATAATCCACTTAGGATATATATTAGTCTTGAAAATGGACAACTTGACTCACATAAATTAAAACAATGATTAGACTTAAGTTAAGAAAATTTTTTAACTTGTGCCACGAAGAATGAATGCATGCTTCTTTCATACACGTTTTTGATCCACATCAAAACTCTTTACCCGTCAAAATTTAAGTCATGCCGTCCAGTTATGAGAACACTTGCAATTACCTTTTGGCTATGGTCAGACCTAGGCTGATTTGTAACCCAGGGTGACTATTCTCCATGCGTCAGACCTAGGATTATTCTCACAGTTTTCAAATTGGATGACTTAATCGTGTTTAGCGGTCAGATCCTGACACGAGGCAAAGATGGGACTAAACATGCCAGCTTGACACTAGTTGCTTGTTCACTAGTGCCATGAGTCCCATAAAGATCTAAGAGTTGCACATGTAATGCAATTGGTCGACGTTACCTACCTATTGAATCCACCATTTCTAGTAGACAGTCTACTGTGATGGTCGAACCTCAATGAGGATCTTAGTCTTTTCGTAAAATTAATTGTTTTAATATGCTTAAACTTGGGTAGTTAAATTTAAAAAGGATTAATTATCGAAAATACTAAAATTGAACTTTGTAAATTCAATTAATGCAACGCAAGCCGTAAACAAGAGTTTGTTCTTTTCTTGTTAAAAGGACGAACTAAGTCGATCTTTCCTTGTAAGAAAGAGACTTATTCCTATCCTTTTTCTTTATGAGGAAAAGCCATAATAGGAATATTTGAATTTTCCTAATTCTAATCAAACTCAAGGAAAACCTACTCTAGAAATCGTGATTTCTTGTAAAAGTCAAAACGGTTAAGTATGGTTACACATCTTATTCTTTCAAGATTGTTTCATAACCCTAGTTTCGGTTTTGAAACCTCTAAGAATATAAGATATTTGGATAACTAGAGAACACGTGCATTTGACTTGACTCTTTGGTCAGACCTTAGGGCCATTTCAACCCATGGCGAATTTTGCTCATTGGTCAGACCTTTGGCGATATTTGCATGTTCTTGCTTGGTCGACCTTTTTCGTACTACCTACCATTCTAAAATGAGTTCAAATAATTAGAAGACGGAAATATCAATAAACCGCAAAGTGGTAAAGGCAATTACTAGCATGATTACCTAGCAGTTTGTCATAACCCAATAAACCCACTATGGTCCTACATACCCTTGTGGTGAAGTAGATCAATTATAGAGCAAATGCATGCCTATTTTCAAGTTAAAATAGCAATGATGGCTAGCCCATCATCTATATGTTAGAACTTGATGCACTTTCTTGAATACCTAAGTACATGTTTACTAGTCAAAGTGACTCACATTAGCAATAATGTGTAGATATTCAAAGAAAGATGGAAAGTATCCAATTGCAACTCACTTTCCACTGGTGACATAACACATTAAAATGTTGTATAATCCAGTGGGAGCTACGTGATTATATTACTGGTGATGAAACACATGTAATGTTGTCTAATCCATTGGGAGTTGTAAGCTGTAATACCTTACAACTTGCCCATCTTATTTCCAGATTGTCTTGAAATAATACATTACTTTCCACATGTTAAGCATCATAGTTTATATAAGAACCATTGCATAAGTTTTATATGATAACTTGTCGCGTTCCTGATGTTGCTTCCTGAAATGTTATCTATAAAATTGTTATGCATGATTCATTATTCAAAAGATAAAGTTCTACATATCTATATTTTGATTTTGACTAAAAATCATATGTTATCTTATACATTGTCATATTGCTCTCATGATGTTGTGCCATGCACAAGTGGGAGAAATCTTAATTGTGTGCAAGGTACAACATATAACAATATGACTAATAGCTTTTCTTGACTGAAAGTTAAGAAACCAAAATTCTACTAGGACTTCTACACATAAAATGTAGGTTGCCCTAATTAGAACAAATATCAAGATAACATGAAAAGCTACTTCAACATATTCACTGAATTGTTTAGTAAATATGATTATGTCTTCTTGTAATGTCATAATCATGAAGTATGAAATTAACTTGAAATTACTATTGAGGCCAAGTGTCGGCGCTCGTAATTACTTTAGTTGAATATGTTTAGGTCTCTTGTAAAGACACAAACATCAATTCAGTTAATTGTTGAAAGACAAATAACGTAAAGTAAGATGTTGATTTGTTATGTCTTCTTGTTAAGACATGCACACTTACGACGTATAATATTAAATGTTTGTGTTTTCTAGTCAAAACATACACATGAAGTAAAGTATGCAATAGGCTAAAATTACTATTGATGTCATCTGGTTTAACCTGGTTGGCATATATGTAAGCCAAAAGTATAAGTTCATCTAATGAGTTGTGTGATAGTCTCACAACATCAGTCCTCATGGAATACCACAACTTTATGGTATGTCCATCATGGAAAATCAAACACTATTGATATTGTTTGATCCTTGATGACTTAAACTGTTTTACCTCCAAAGCTATCAAGGTTAGAAAATTGGATGTGCCATGTGTACACTCAATATGATTCCAACCCAGAAGGAATTTAAGACACCATTGTATTATGGCATGGGATGAATCTCATTATGTCTTGATTGAAGTTCATAATTTGTTAACTACCTAAGAGTAAGTAATTAACAAACTAGAGTCAAGAACTAACGATGTATTTTAGATGTCCCACTTGAAAACAATTCATTGTTACTCAAGATGCTGAGTATCTAGAGATTAGTCTCTACATACAAAAACAAGTGGGAGCACCTTTAGATCTTGAAGTTATTCAAGAGCAACCTTCTGAGTACACTTGCTAATGTCATACTAAGGTTGAACATGCATATTTTAAACCATAGATTGATATCTCTCATTCATAAATCCGCAAGGATTCCTTTTGCACCTGAATGATATAGTTTTAATATCAATGCTAAGGGACAAAAGTTAGAGGATCATAGTGAGCCTGCTAACTACTGAGATGCATTATCAGATATTGTATCTGATGAGTAGCTCAAAACTATGAATGTTAAGATGCAGTCCTTGAAAGACAATCACTCATGGAGCTTGATTGATCTCTTACCAATCAGTTAGACTGTGAGGTTCAGAATGAGTTTCTTGATGAGAAAACTCAAAAGGACAAACTTGTACACGCATTTAATGCACGCGTAGTAAAAAGAGTTTACTCATACTCAGAATTTGACTATGATTAAATCTTCCTATCTACAAACATTAAATGTATAAAGATTAATTGTCATACTTGTTTTCATGTAAATGAAATATGACAATCGGATATCAAAACACCTTTCTTGTTGATTATCTTTGTGAGGACGATGAGTAATCAAAAGGGTTTATGAATCCATATAATCTTTATTATGTATACAAGATAAAATAATCCATGCGTGGATTAGATCATGCATCTAGGAGCAAAGATCTTGAGTTAATTATAAAATCATTAATTTGATTTTGATTAATAAGATTACTCCTAAGTACACTAAGAGCAAGTTGGAGCACGGTATTTATTTTCTTAAATCTCATATGTCATTAACATATTAGAAACAATATTCCATCTAAGCTAGAGTTTAATCCTTAGCTTGGAATGAAGTTTCTCTTGAGGGATTTATAAAATAAGACATACAACCTTGTCATGTATATGTTTATTAGAATAAACATAAGCGGTTATTAAGTCTAAACATAATATGACATGTTATTGAGGGGAGTCTCAATGATCAATCTCACTTGATGAGATTGAACACATGAGTGGAAATCTTAAGTTCGACTAAAGGATTCATCATGTAAGTCATATTACGCATTGGACTATGTATATATCATTTGAATGAATGCAAGATGATTTGATAACAACAAATATCTAAGTGAAAGTCATTAGATAATTGTTAAACGAACATTATAATGGACCTACAAAGGACCAAAGATATGTTCAAACGTTTACGGATATTTGAGGAGCTCTGTTTTGTTTGCATACGTTAATGCTTATTTAACTGAGATGATACTCAACCCCAGTCGTGGTCATCATGAATGATGACATTGATGACTAGATGTGCTCGACTGAGAGCATTAATGCGTTATACATTAAAAGAATAAAAATACTTTATAGTTTGATAAACTATTCAGATGACTGTCTGAAGTAGGTGTTTTGCTAGCTTCAAACACCCTATGGAATGTATTATTGCAGTACTCTCTTGTACTTGAATGCACACATACAAAGGACAATCATCATTTAAACCTTTTATGAGTTTTAAAATAAGTATTCTCAAAGTTTACTCAGATGACTACTTGTTATCTTGTACAACATGATTCGATCATGGTGGGAACATCGGATTCCAACCTATGAGTAGTCTTATGCATATCTGTTTTTAGTATTTGGATAATGGAACTGTAAGCAGTCGTATTATACAATGAATTGATATACCTGGTATGATCGTCTTTATTTATACTACTGTGTTCTATATTTGCATGTTTAATCCATGAATAATTTATTTATTCTAAAATTGTCCATTGCCAGTTGACGATACGGGAGTATCATCAAATTAAGGCAAATGTGAGCGTGTTGGTGATTCATTTGCCACACTCACATGTTGTTCATTGTGATGAACATTGGATTGACCCAACCTACGAGTATTCACTACATGGATCGTCGTCAATAGTGAATCTCGCTAGAGGTTATGTCTCTTATCCTTAGACTTGAGATGCAAGCAGGTCTTGCATGTGTGGAATTTCATTCCTTGATATGGTTAAACGCTGTCCTGAATAAGGTAGTTATAAAAGCCATTATCAGGAGTGATATGAAGCATGTGAATGACACGTGTAGTCAAAATAGGATTTGTTCCTCCACATGTTATGGAGTTAGATACTATTGGGCCCCTCGATGAATTGAACAGATGTTTGTATGGCCGTACCCAAATGAGATTAAGATGAATCTTAATTCACTTGGTAATCTTGTTCAATATCTATATCGAGAAACATAATAGTTGAACTATTAGAATGACATTTGATCCATGTCTAATGTTCAACACGGTATCTGAAACAAAAGGATAGATGACATGTAAACCATCTAAAATGAGACGTTTAAGAAACTAACCTCACATATTTCTAGGGGCAGTGGCATGTTGCTAGACGCTAACCATTGCTTGTATAATTACTTGATTATTATGACGTCGCAAGTGGGAGCTGTTGGGATATGCTCGTGTCATAATTACTAATTATATGGCTAGACATATGTGAGCCTATGGGGTCACACACATATACACTGAGGTGCCACTTTATATGTAGTGTTTATTGTATTTACGATATATAAATAACCGTAAGTAACCAGGAACCGCTATTGGGCTTCTAATGAATAAGTAATGGACTTATTACATTGGACTAGAAAAACAAATGGGAAGCCCATTTGAGCCCAATAGAGGGCCGGCCATAAGGGCTTGGAAGAGGCCTTTTGGGTTTTGATTTTTTGGTCAATTATATCTTCCAGGATCTCCTCATATTGGAGATATCTTTTACCAAAAAAATCTCTCTCTCCCTCTCCCAAATAAACTCACGGCATCAACAATAAAAACCTAGGGTTTTTATTTTTTTTCATCTTTAACTTTTGTATCTTGCTTATTCAAAAGTGTTTGATTGGTTACGGGTTGAAGGACTAGCATCCATTGGCATACGGTGAAGTATAGTGTGGACACATCATAGAGGTGATCTCCTTTGGTCACTTGTGGTTCTTATTTTATTCGATCCATTAGCATTGGTGGTGACTCCCGGATCACGATACAAAGGTATAACATGTTTGTTTAATTCATTTGATTGATCATATGGCTATATGGATCCTTGTTGGTGATGTATTCCGCTGCGTTTATATATTTGATATGTTATTTTATTATTACATCACCTATACTAATCGCTGCAAGTCGACAATGTTGGTAACTTTTGATTGTTGTTTGGGCTTATGTTTAATAGAAGGACGATTTATATTTAAGAAACATATCGAAAAATTGGTTTATGCAGGCAAGAACCTTAGACAACACGATGTTATAAGTTATTTTTTTCTTCTTCTTATGATTAGTTGTTCTCGAGCCTTACAGAAACAACATCCCCACATTTAATACAAAAGTTAAGTTGTGCTAGGTTTGTTTCAAGTACTGATCGTAGTTATACTTATTATTTGTTATAATCATGTATTAAAGCCTAACAAAGAGTGACAAATGAAGGTGATAAGGATTTAAAACATGCGTTTTTAGGGGTCATTTAGTCTCTAAACTCGTATATATTTGATCAATTATTACCATAAATCGTTTCTTTTCAAGTTTTAGGTGCTTTGGAAGCGAATGTTGGAAAAGGACGTGTTTTTGGCTTATTTGAACAAGAAAACGACCAAGTCATGAAAACGTCAGGAAAAGGAGGCCTCACGGCGTCACAATCCTAATGTGACGCCGTCACTTGCAATTCGACAGGATGATTCAGTTACAATTTTACAAGTGACGGTTCAGATAACTGTGACGGTCTAGAGCTGACGGCGTCATTACTAGATGAACAGTAGCTGACGGCGTCACAACCTATAAGGTGACGCCGTCACAATGGCGACACAGCTAAGGATGAAACTCTAATGATGGCGAGCTGACGGCGTCACAACCATAACGTGACGCCGTCACCAATGTGTAAATCTAAATATATTTTTCGTATTTTTCTTATTCATTGTAACATCTTGGAGAGGTAATTTGGTGAACGATTTTCAGAGCTTTTGTAAGGTTTTTCAGCCCCCGAACTGCATGTTTTATTGAAGTTAAGTAATTACTCTTTAATCATTCAATATGTCTATGCGTTGTTTGATTATATGTGTTTCTTCTATTCTCTTTAACATGCACGGCTAAATTAATTAGTATTTGCTTAGGATTTAATGAAACCTAGTCATTGATTATTGATTGTCGTCTCTTGTTTAATTAATGTATCGTGTTAGGGTTTGAAAAACTGGCTTTTTCATTTGTATATTAGCTTGTACATCCGGCTAAATGCTTTCCTCACTAGAGTGCACTAGTTATTTCCATTCTTTGTATTTATTGCGTGAATTACGGATTGTTAATATTAGGAAGTCTTAATTACACGGCATAATTGCTGATTGGTGACATTAATAATTCTTAAAGGAGACCTATACATTCATAGAGTTGGGGATTTCAGCACCACCCTACAACTAATATTAAGAAATAAAACGCGCTAATTAAAACAAGGGCATGACAATTCGACTAATCAATTGGAGATATCTAGGGAGTAATAAGATTCTAAGTAAACACCTTTACCTATCATAATAAATTTACCAACTTTATTTTCCGCATAATTAGTTTAATTTAATTTAATTAGTTTAATTAGTAGTTTAAAAACCAAATCTTCAAACCCCGAGATATATTAATTTGCTTTCTATAAAATATAAAAATACAAAAAGAATCATCCCTCACCTTTAGACCTAATTCGTCATACACTTCGTCCTTGACAACACTATTCCCCTAGAGAACGATCAATCCCCCGTGTCTTGCCTATACTACACTACAACTGTTAGGTACACTGCCTAGGAGGATTGTAAAACTTTTGTGGTTTTGCAAAATTCCGCATCAAGTTTTTGGCGCCGCTGCCGAGGAATAGTTTAGGTTTCAATTTCTATCTCGTTTAGGTCTACTCACTAGATTCCTATCAAGTGGGATTTTTCTTTTTCTTTTATTAGCTTTCTCGTAGTCTTAATGTCTTTTCTTCGTGTTTTTGTTCGTAAAAATTTTCCACTACCTATTCCGGCCCCCATTATGGAGGAAGCGAATCCACCCAACCTTTCACCCGACCATCACTTTGGTAATGATTTTGAAAGTGATTAATCAGACCATGATAATGACCATGAAAATGGCCCTTTTTATTTTTTGGATTCCGATGAGGACTTAGGAGATGGTGAGGTTATTGATGAAGTAAGGAAAGAGGATGAAGTTGACCCTCTTCATTATGCTGACCTTAGAGCAAGGATTGAGAAAGATAGCCTTTTTAATATGCAATTTCCTTGTAAAATTGGGTTTAGAAGTTTTGACGCTTACCTCAGTTGGGCTTTACAAATGAATTTAATCTCGCGTGCTAATTACAATAAAATCATGGTAAAAGAGTTAGATTATCAAGGAGACAATATAGTGGCTAAGATTGAACCCTTGCACATTTTTGTAGGAAGTTTGTTTTATTTGGTTGACTTCGTAGTTATGGAAGACTTAGGGGAATTTATTGAGAACAATTTGACCCAAGTCATATTTGAAAAACCCTTTAAGAGGCTAGCTAAATTAGATGAAAGGCTTGTAGAAGGGTTAATCACATTCTCAAATGGAGTCGAGGATTTTGTTTATCAAATGCCCCATTCGCACCCTAGGCTTAAGGATTTTACGACTGAGGCATGCAATAGATTGGCTGCTATTTCACTTTTAAGCGAGAATGATAAAAGGAATGGACTTAAATACCCACCTGAAAGAATAAGAGGTATTATAAAGGATGTTTAGAATTAAGTGATGAATATAAAAAGGATGATGCAACCATTAATTGGCTCACATATGAACATGTGAGCATGCATGAGATGACGTAGGGCATGACTTTGAGTCCAGCTACAAGACTCGCAAATAAAGAAAAGCGCTTCGTGGGAGGCAACCCATTTTTTTATTTGTTTGATTTTTATTTTGTTTGTTTGTTTGTGTCATATATATGTTTAATTATAATTGTTTAATTCTCATGTTTCGAATGAATTTGTGAAAATGCTTTATTTTGTTTTTAACGTCGTCTTAATTGCATATAAATGTATTTTATAAAAAGATAAGTGTAGGGAAGTTCACATTTATTAAAAGAACGAAATTCAAACATAAAAACTTAAAATTCATAATTAACATATATTCTGTCGTATTTGTGTGTTTGTTTGAGTCAAATGCTTGTATCGAGTCACAATGAATGTTTTGCAGAAAATTCCAGGTTTTAAAAGTTAGATTTTTACAGAAATTTTCCGGAAAACAAAACGAAATAATCTGTCAGGTCCTGACGGCATCAGGTACTGTAGCAACAATTTTCCAGATTTTGGTTTTTCTGTCGAAACTTAATTTTTGAAAATTTCTAGATTTCTGTAAAAATTTATCTTGCAAGCATTATATCTTGTTTGCTTTATAGGATTTGTTTTTATTGTATATAGTGTTTACTGCCAATTTTATGCGAGGTTTCGTTTTCATTTTCTTAGTGATTTACAGGTTATATTGGAAGAGAAGCATATCATTGGACAATCTTATCTTCCTGGAAGAGTTAACCGTATTTCCATTCCGTCCATACCGAGCTAATCAGGGGAGTACTAGTTTCTTTGATCTCTTTTATTTTTCCCGTTATCATATCTTTGGTACTTTTTAAGAACATTTAGGACAATTTTCAATTTAAGTGTAGGGAGGGTAAAAAGGGACACCTTAGAGACTAATCACTCATTTGATATTTGTTTTGTTTTTAAGTAATTCTGTAATAAACCAAAAGAAATACTTGTAAAGGTAATTTTAGCACCAAATTAATTTTTTTTTAATGACATATACGAGTGAAAGTTTAGTCTTAATAAAGCGTCTCATGGATAGGAATTATATAGCTAGCACAAAAACCCTACCACTCAAAAATTCCACCCAAAAAATGTGAGGTTCGCCTTTAGATATGTACGAAAAAGTATTCACCTTTAATGCTTATGAGTGTACCGGTAGTATATAGATTCTAGAACTTGCTTTTGTGATGCATTCCGAGATCGCTAGTGAGATCGCATTCATGTGATTAGGATTGACTAAATGATAAGAGGCATTAAGATAACCATTGTTTTAAACATGTTTTTTATAGTTACATTGGCTACATTAGTCAAGTAATTACCCCACACCCTTACTATGTACTCATTTTTTAGTACAAGATACCCTTAGTTAACCCCTCTGAGCCTATCCTTTTCGCGGTTCTCGTAATATTTTAGTGGATTCTGAAATATTAATGAAGAGCATTGTTTACAATCCACCCCCAAATGTTACACCCAAATCTTCATAGCTTTCCTTGTATGCACTCATCTTTAGTGTATTATTGTTACAACATTTTATGTAAACCCTTCGTTAATTATCTAGTTGATTACATGGTTGCTAAGTCGAGTCATATATTGTAAATACAGTTTTGGGACGATTGGGACTCATGGGTTTAGTACTATTTAATATGGAGTAATGGGGAAGAAAGTCAAAATTATTATCCCCATATGTACACTAATGTTTAAGTACTCCACGTGTTTTGATCCTCTTAATTCAGGTCATTAATTAGTTTTACTTATTTAAAAGTTCAAGTGTAAGAATGCAACTATAAATCCCCTTTGTATGGATGTATATTTTGTGGATGGTAGGGCAAGAGTGTATAAAAAAAATCAAAAAAAAGATAAAAGAAGGGGAAAAAAAAACATACGGACTACCATCCCGCCTTTTTACTTTTGTTTAAGTCAATAAATAGTCAAGAAAATACAAAAAGAGTTAGAGTTAGTGAGTCTAGTCTTGGCTTAGCAACACCATCTTGTACATGTGATTGACTTAGATAATTGACTTGCCACCAGTAATGTAAAACCCTAAATTTCCATTCACTTGGAATTCCCATTTTGTCCCTCTAAAAGTTTGAATTTATAAGAGCATACCAATAATTATACAAGAGCATATTACATTTTATCCTAAGTATGAAGTATAACTACATGTCATTGAAAACTACACCTTGTAATTAATATACACATTATAATTAAATCCTAAAACTAAATAATTATACTCTAAAGTTTCATAAGACTAAATGTTATCCTAATATTGCTAAGTCTTAAGTGTTTCCTTTTGCCTCCTAAATTATGAACCGATTCTAGACACATTCAACTCACTAACACCTTAAATGGAAAATCCCATAGATATTAACTATTTAGAATGTTAAAAATCAAAATGGACTAAACACATTCAAATTTGTCCATGCATTATTTACGTTTCATGCATATATGTTTTCAATATATATTCTTCTATATTTAAAGTAAACACAAGTCCTAACCTATACATTAAAATAGACCCATTCCTTCTTTTGTGTAATCAAACCACACGTTTTGTACGCTAGATGATAAGAACCAAACGTTCCTTTTCTCTCATTTACCCCATGTGTTTGAAGGACAAGATAATGAGACCAAATCAGTGATATTATTTAGAAGATATGCCCCATTCCTTCTTGCCAAAATAAACATACACGACTTTCCTCTTTTTGAGATCCGAATATATCATTTGACATAAATCTTCCATTTGTCCCATTAGTTATCATATATGCATGATATCTCCACCATTCATAAAACACGCTTTTGTGTCAGTTCTTGTCAAACCATCTTCTCCTTCACAATCGTACGAGTAAATTTAAATGTGTGATTTCATGAGTTTTGGGAGTTGCCAATGCCCATCATTCAAACAACCAATACAAGTTAAGTTCCTGTTATGGTCTTGTGTGGTTCAAACTATTTAAGGCTGCTAATGTGGTTTTGATTCATTGGAGATCTTGGTTCGTGAGTGGGGTACGATCGAGTAGTGATTGTGTACGATGGAGTTTTGGATTCTATGTTACTCCGTTGATTCTTGTGGTTGTCTCGCTCATGTGCTCTCGTTTACATCTCGATCCAATATTCGACTAAAGGTATTCCCAGGATCTTACGTCACATGTACGCATGAAAAACATTATACGAGAACCTGTTGTATCAAGATAATTATAAGTACACATATAAAAGATTACATATATGTTATAGTTAAAATCATGGAACCATACCTACGATATATATGATACGTATATATATAAGAGACCTAATCAAATCATTAATAATGAGGGGCGATTAGTTACGAGTTAAAAACATGTTATATGAATAGTGCGAAGCCTTGCTAATAAGAGGTCGAGCATGGCGTGTGTGTTGTGCTTCATTGTCAATCGATCATGTCGTGGTTAAACGTATACGATAAATCGGGGTTGGAGTTTTGGTTTGTGTTTTTGTACAGGGTTAGTAGCGCATGAATGGTATTAGAGAATTGATGATGTCTCGTTTATTCTTAGTGTGGTGTGCGTGTGTTTTGGGTCGATCATTATCTTGGGATATATTTAGAACCTGTCGTATACAAGAACCGAATGAGAAAGTTAAAAAAATGTTATAAGACATACATATACTAAATGAAATCAAGGTTAAAATCTGGTTGGTGAGGGCACGTATGGTATATATATGAAATTTGCGTTTGAAGACCATTTCGTATGCATGTATGTTACTTGTATCTCTTAGACTCTTACATGCAAAGACCATATAAAATTGTCATTTGAATCCTAAATTATAAAACTTACATAAATCGGAAAACTTACTAAAATCGGAAGTTACTAAAAGCGGAAGGATGCTAAAAATGGTAGGAAACCATAAATAAATATAATAAATGAAATGGTAAATAATAGTCGATTCATAATTCATGTAGATTCTCTGAAGAAGGAGTGACTCCCGTCTCCGTGTTCATTTCCTTTCGTTGTCTTTTCTTGCTAAGGTACAATATTCTGCTCTTTGAATGAGGAGCCTTCGTTCTCCTATTTTTGATTCGTATTAGGGTTTCCTAAGCCATTGCTATGTTTCCCTACACTTTGATATGAAACTTTGGCATATGAACCTTTTGATATGAACCCTGTGATTTGGACTTTGATATTTGGACTATGACTACATGGACCTTTCTTGATTTGGACTTTGACATTTGACCCCAGTTTGATACCCGAGCCAAGTTCGTTTCCTAGCCATGAAGGTAACATGGCCGTGTCTGTGATGCACCACTGGCATGACTAGCGTGTAGCCCTAGTGATTTGGTTACACCGTCCCCATTTTGATTATGATATGCATGCACACTATATGATTTATTATGGCCTATATGATTTTGTTCGGGGGGCGAATGGATGCATCCTAGGTTCGTGTCCGTGTTCGTGGACAGTTCGTTTTGATATGATGTGGTGACTGGGGATGGGTGCAATCCACTCCTTTCACAAAGTTCGGGAGCTGATCACTCCAACTGGTACATGAGGACACCCCTCATATTATCGGCTTATTTGAGAGGCATCCCCTCTACATGATTATGATATGATTATGATATGATATGTGATTTGTTTGGGCTCGTGGTGGATTACTGTCCTAAACCTTACTCTTTATTTCCTTTTCCTATATCTCATTCATTATGATATGTCTGTTCATCTCCATTAAATTTTGTTTCCGTTTATTATATATCTGTTCACTGGGCTTTTTAAGCTCAGCCGCATTTCTTTTCCTGCGGCAGGTTTTAGTAGGAAGCCAGGAGCTTGGGTTTGCTTTGGGATGAGAGATTAGCTTATGAAGACGATACCTTAGTTTTAGTATTCATTTATGTATGACTTCGTAGATTTGGTATATTTTCCTTTGTAACATTGTAAACCATTTGTATTATGTAAGTCGTATGTTATGCTTGCCTTTGATATGTTACCATTTGCGTGACACTTCTACCCTTGCCGGGTTGGGGTGTTACAATTATGGTATCAGAGCCAGGTTTACGACTTGTAGTACATCTACCCTTGGCCTGTGTAAGTTAGGACCCCTAAGTTTCCACTGTAGGCGCTCGTAGGATAACCTTTGCGAAGTTGCGTAAGATTTTCCCATAGGAACATAAGTCATAACCGGTGAGGAATGGGTAGTCTAGGACATCCATGTGAGTAGTATTTGCTTCCGCATCACTCTGAATCTTGCCTTTGCCTTAGTCATGCCTTATAAGAACGTTTGTCGCAGAAGACGAGGAAGTCTTCCCTCTTTCATTTTCATGATCAATTTCCTTTGGAAGGATTTGATGTTGACATTTGTCCAGTACGGAATTGTTATCTGAGCATGCCGATGCTAATAACTGATATTCCTTACATCCCAACTCAGACAGTTAAACGATGTTCGTGTTACTATCGGTGCACACCCTACCATTCCTATGCTATAAGCTAAACAAGATTCCAATCCTTTGAACTGTTCACTATTCTAACCTTCAATTTGATATATTTGACTTTGATATATTCTAATACTCTCCCATCCCACACTTTGATGAACCATGTACCTAAATTTGACATGTGAACTATCCGTATGTTTTGACAACCACATTCGCTCTAAGAATCCGTTTGCCTTTGGATGCATTTGACCTTGAGGTCTTTTGATTTTGGATTGGTGACTTTTGTGAAGCTACCGTAGACTGCCATATTTGAAACGTGACCTTTCATAATCTGTTCCACCATATTTGATATGATATTCTCAATCATTTGGATCTGTTAAAATTATTGTGCTTTGGAAGCACATACTCTGATCTCCTTGATTTCCAATTTTCTCCTAACGCCTGTTAATATCCACTCTTGAAAACTCCAGCATCTGAAGATCCGTTGGGAAGTGAAGTTTGCATTGACCTGAAGAAGTTAAGAGATTGTAGGAACTGATGGAATATGAGTTTGTTCACTTCAGTAATCTCTTTGAATGCTCCTGTTCGTTTATGAAGAAGAAAGAGAGAAGTATGCGGCGGCGCACCGACTATTGTGAATTTTAACCGTAATCATTATTCATTTCCGCGTATCAGTATTTGATTCGATTTGTTCCATCTTTGTGAAGAGAAAGATTTGTGATATGAAGCTTTTCCCTAAGAAGATTTCTTGAAGCTGTTTTAGTACTCGTGTGACCACTATGAGTTTGAAGAAGCATATTTTCGCAAGTAGCTGGACAATTGTCATAGTATGACAGTGTGTTTATGCTCAGAGACGAACGAGGAACTCGTAGACCATTTGTTTGTATTTTGTGAACCGACCCTTTGTTCTGGAAGAATAGTTTTGATTTGCGATCAGAGATTGTAGCAGACAACACCACCAGGTATCCGATGACGACAGAGCTTCCACAGAAAGGACCAAGACTGAAGACCATGGTTAGAGTTAGAAACCTTGTAGAAGATTGGTAGAAGATGTTCGTGACCGGCGTTACCAAGAGAGAAGCATGAGAGGAGAAGACAGACTGAGATGAGACTCGATTACACCTCAAGTAGCACGTGGAGATTTCAGTTGGGCATCAAGACGACCAGACCGTAGAAGATGAGCTTTCAGCACATAAACCAGGAAGTCCACAGCAGTTTGAGTTGGTAAATTTCAAATCATGCTAGAAAACCTGTAGGAGACACGCAACTTTGTTTCTCTAGTCATTTTAGTTGTACTAAGATGAATTGAGGGCTGAAGCAGACTCGCAAATGGAGGAATGCACGGTGATCACGTCGGAGATTCACGCTACCACACCGAAGTGTCCAGAAGAAGTGTCGAAGACTTGAGGAACCAGACTCAAGTTTATGATTTCCTTTTTCACCCTATGATCGTATGATTAGACAAGAGAGCGACTACTTGGAATTTGAAAAGATTCGAGATCATGAAATTGAATGGATGAAATTTTGTAGTAAACGTTTGGATTTGGAAGATTTGATTGTTGTAAAGGATGAAGATATTGAAGATGTAATTCATTTCCTCTTAGACCACTTAAGTTTCCATTACCTCTCGATAGGATCTTTTGAATGGGCCTTACCCTATTAGAAATTCCGTTCTGTGATTCGTTATGCATTTGTTTGGATGATGGTTTCGTTTTGAGAAGGATGATGAATTGTGGAAGACCTAACGTTTCGACAACGAGTTTCATTTTGAGGTATGCACATTCCGTTACGCTATTTGTACGTTCAAATTCCTCCGATTTAGAATCCGTAGTGATGTTTGTTTTGGACCAACCCTAGGAGGTAGAAAGACTGATAGATGGTTAAGATAAGTAGTTCTGTTCGCGACTTGAGATAAAGTATGACCATAATGATGGTATACTCATATGATGCTGGTATTATGACGAGTAGCTAACGTGATAATACTTACGTCATATGGCGTACCCTTATTGTGTTCATAGGATATTTCGAGGAGTACTTTAGAAACCTTGTAATTTTGATAGGAGATGTGAGAATTTTTGCATCTGTAAGATTTAGGTTCATTCCACCTATACACTTAATCTGTTCGCCGTTATACGATCTGATACGTTCGATTCTTGACACGCATTTGTTGATCCCTATACTTCTGACAAGAATCTTAAGATCTGCTGTGAAGTTTTCTGCCATTTGATGTCACCAACAATCTATGTTCTGTATGATCTCATGTGATTTGCTTAATCAAATTCTATGGACGGCATATCCGTCAAAATCCTATGTATTCTTTGTATCTCTTCTGAGAGAATATGATAACCATTCGTCAGGTTTGAATATGATCCTTGCAATCTGAATTTCGTATGATATGTCATTTCTGGGAACTGAAGTTACTTTTGGATCGGCAATGAAGAGTCATGAGAAACAAGTCTTTTACATTTCCGTTCGCTGTCCGTTGTGTCTTCTGTTTCGTTTCATCTCCGTTCGTAAAGATTCTTTGGAAGAACCACCCAGAGCGGGAAGCTACCTGGGAAACCGAGGAATCGATACGAGCTAGTTATCCGCATTTCGTATTCTGATCTGGTATATCTCTGTTTTGTTTTCGATCCTTTCATTTCTGATTCCTTGCAAATTTCGAGGACGAAATTTTTCTGTTAGAGGGGAAGAGTTGTAAAACCCTAAATTTTCATTCACTTGGAATTCCCATTTTGTCCCTCTAAAAGTTTGAATTTATAAGAGCATACCAATAATTATACAAGAGCATATTACATTTTATCCTAAGTATGAAGTATAACTACATGTCATTGAAAACTACACCTTGTAATTAATATACACATTATAATTAAATCCTAAAACTAAATAATTATACTCTAAAGTTTCATAAGACTAAATGTTATCCTAATATTGCTAAGTCTTAAGTGTTTCCTTTTGCCTCCTAAATTATGAACCGATTCTAGACACATTCAACTCACTAACACCTTAAATGGAAAATCCCATAGATATTAACTATTTAGAATGTTAAAAATCAAAATGGACTAAACACATTTAAATTTGTCCACGCATTATTTACGTTTCATGCATATATGTTTTCAATATATATTCTTCTATATTTAAAGTAAACACAAGTCCTAACCTATACATTAAAATAGACCTATTCCTTCTTTTGTGTAATCAAACCACACGTTTTGTGCGCTAGATGATAAGAACCAAACGTTCATTTTCTCTCATTTACCCCATGTGTTTGAAGGACAAGATAATGAGACCAAATCAGTGATATTATTTAGAAGATATGCCCCATTCCTTCTTGCCAAAATAAACATACACGACTTTCCTCTTTTTGAGATCCGAATATATCATTTGACATAAATCTTCCATTTGTCCCATTAGTTATCATATATGCATGATATCTCCACCATTCATAAAACACGCTTTTGTGTCAGTTCTTGTCAAACCATCTTCTCCTTCACAATCGTACGAGTAAATTTAAATGTGTGATTTCATGAGTTTTGGGAGTTGCTGATTGGCTCTAAAAGGTCTGCTTAAATCAACCACAAATGTGGTCAAACAAAGTCAAACTATCAAGGACACAATGCAATAAACCAAGGAGTATAGTTTTATCCCCGGGTCGTTTAAGTCCCAGCGAAGTGTGAAATTGTGCTTTAAAACAGATTGTGATCAAGTGTTTATGAACAGAAACGGGATTATGATTTTGATTACACTAATGAGATAAGAAAATAGCTTTAACCAAGCTATATAAACAAGAACTGGAAACCAAATTACTTAAAAACGTATAAAAACCTAAAAACGTACGTTTATATTTAAATAAACGTAAACGTACCAAATAAAAAGTGAGTTTTAAGAAATAAACAGCCTGCGGATATGAAATTTATATTTTTACAACCCTAATAATAAAAGAAAATTATTGGAAAAAGAAAATTATTTATTTAACTTATTAATTAATTATTATTAATTAAAAACTATTTAATTATTATTTAAACTAATTAAAATTCTAATAAATACTAAAAGATCAAACAAAAATCTGAAAATTTTTATATAAATACTCTAAGGTAATAAAAAGATAAGAAAATTATAAAAATGAAAATTACTTAATTAAAATTTAAAAAGATAAATTCTATTAAATAGAAGCTATCACTATATTTCTATTTCGTTTGTTTTTAAGTCCTAAAAATATTTTTATATTTTTCCTAGATTAAAAATGACAAAAGAAAATTATGAAAATTGGAATTATATTTTTTTGATTATTTTTCTATTTTTTATGATTAAATTACTATTAAAAACTACTTAAATTGATTAAAAATATTAAAACTGATCAGAAAATTATGAAAAATTACAGATAATGCTAAAATATTACTCCCTCCGTCCCTAAATAAATGTCCAGTATTGACTTTCAAAGTTTTTTCTTTTCAACTTTGACCTTAAATTATTTCATTTGTGTTATGTAATACTTAATGAAAATTATACCAATGAAAATACATTTTAAAATCAATTCATTCATATATTTTGCATCAAATATTACATAACACAATTAAAATCATTGAAGGTCAAAGTTAAAAAGGGAAGACTTGAAAAGTCAATTGTTGACACTTATTTAGGGACGGAGGGAGTATAAGGAAGATGGGAAAAATAAAATGAAAAGCTGACAAGGCCCAATAAGCAGATTTGGGCTAATGGGCAATAAGCTAATAAGCCAAAAATAAGCAAATAAGCAGTAAACTTGGCCAACTGATCAGAACAAGCTTAATACTCTAAAATAAGCCTAAAACAACTTAAAACTACAAATTATTACAAGAGCTTAACATATTTGAACACTTGGCTGCTATGGATTCTTACACAGAAACTCAGGAAATCAGGCAACTTTAAGGCAAGATTAAGCTAAGCAATAAGCTACTGAGATCCAATATTAGGGGGGCAAAAGTTAGCTAGCCTAGTGGGCTATCTAAAAATCACAAAAGCCCTATGAGAATCACCCCAATTGAGGTCTGATTTTTGCAAAGATCAGCAACTCAGAACCATGTTTCTGCTGATGCAGTTGACTTGTGCAGAAAAATAGAAGGTTTGACTTTGGTGAGATTTGGTTGATTCCTAGTGATTAATTATGGTATGATATGGTGTAATGAGATAAGATTGAGCTATTTCAACAGGTTTTTTTAACAAGTGTGATGAGTTTCACACTCAAAATCACAACAGTGAAACTGTTGTGATCAAGTTTTGATGATTTTGACTTTTTATTGAAAATGAGCAAAGTTTGAGTTTTGACTGAACTAGTATGAACTAGTGAACCATGTAACAACAGAAATCAACAACAAACAAGCCCTATAGACCCAATAATTCAGCAAATCCAAACACCCTTTAAAACTCAGATTTGTGTGATTTTCAAAGGATTACAAAGATCTAGGCCATGCAACTGATTAAGAACTTCATATTATCACTATGTGGAACTAAAGAAACATGAAACAACAACAATACAAGCATGAAACTTAGGAATCACAAATATGCTAGTTTGACTGCCAAAAGTGGAATTCAAAGCAACTATGGATTTCAAAACACAAGCAGGATATTTTAATGCATAAGTCTACTCAATAACAACTAAGAAACACAGAAATGCAATGATCAAAGATTATGAACCACTAACACAGTGAAATGCCAAATTACTTAGAAATGCTTACAAATGCTTTCCTGCTAAAAACCAAGAACAAGGACCAATGAATCACTCCTATAGAACCTCCTCAGGCTCACTAACCCAAGGGCAATCCAAATTCTCCCTTGCTCCAGCTTTTCTTCATCATTCCTTGAACTTTGACTTTAGTTGACTGTTTTTGTAATTTTGATTTTCTTATTACTAAACTTGTTTTACTGATTACTAATAGCTTCAATAAGCTATATGGGAGCTTATGTGTTCCTATGAAGTCCAGAAACAACAATAACAATAACATTCAACATACATGATATTTTTGAGATTTAGAAAAGTGCATAAACTGAGATTAAACCAAACACCTGAAATTAATTATTAGAAAAGGTTTAAATTACACTGGAACAACTAAAAACAACACTTGAAAGATTACAATTACACTGAGAAATTTAATTTAACTAAATTCGACACTAAATAAACTAAAAATTACACTAGATAACTATTATACACTCTCTCCTCTGCTCTTTATAGCTTCAAACCTTCTTGTCGACATCTCTGAGTACTTCCCACCATCTTTTGACCATTGATTTACTCAATTTCATCTCATTCGACCACTTGGCACTTTTGGCGGGAAAGGTGGAAATTGGTGATTAACTCTGATTTTGCTATTGGGGAGTGGGAGGGATGCATTAATTGGTTTTGGCATGTTAGGTGGAGTGTTGAGGAGGGGGAATGAGGTGGATGGTGGTTTTGGGTGAGCTGGGGTGGTTTTGGCGGGGTTTAGTGAAGAAGAAGGAATACCAGGGTTGGTTTGACCCTGGTTTGACCTGGTATTTTATTTATTTAGGGGTTGGGCCGGGTAAAGGTTTAGTGGGCTAGGGGATTGGGTTGGGTAGGTTGTGTTTTTATTTTGGGTTTAGATAAGCAGCTAGGGTCCGGATTTGGATTTAGTTTTAGTAACAAGGACCATTTTGTAATTTATGCAAAGTAGAGGGGCTTGAGTTGTCATCTTTCCAAAGTTAATCCAAGGACAAAACCTGCCATAAAATAATTACACAAGGACCATATTTGCCAAAAATGAATAGTACAAGGGTTTTAATTATTTATTTTCCATTTTAAATAACCCAGGGACCATTTTTGACATTTTTCAAAAGTTGAGGGACCTTTTTGTAATTTTTGCCCAGACAATCATTCAAGGACCAAATTTGACAATTAAGATTATTTTAGGGACCTTGAATGATAAATTCCATTTTTTTTAGATTCTAGGGACTAGATTTGCCAAATTCTGAAAGTTCAGGGACTAAAATGCAAATTTTGACATTAATTGTTTGTTTTTCCCTGAAACTTATAAAATCACAGTCAGATGATATTTTTATATATTTTTAGACTTTTTAAAGTATTTTTGACTGTTTCTGTAGCTCAAATGTGAAAGAAATGATGAGTATTTACACACTCATCAATCCCCCACACTAAACTATTGCTAGTCCCTAGCAATCTTTTATGAAGATTTTAATGGATGTATCTCTTTACCAGAAGCCATCACCTCTGGAGTAGCCAAATGTTTTAGTTCAAGTAAGAACTATGGTACACTGATAACCATGTGATTTTGAGCAAATCACCAGCTGTCAACGGTTTTGATTTGTCTTTACCAGAAGCCGTTTGCTTCTGGACTAGCCAGCTCTTAGATAAATTACAACTATTATCTTTGGTGAACTGATTACCAATTATGGTATTCCAAAGCCTTTACCACAAGCCATAACCTTGCGGGCTAGCCAACTCTTCACTAATTAAAGATATGGTGAGTCGAGAACCATACAATTTTTGGCAAATTGCAAGCCATAAACGGATTTGATACATCTTTACCCAGAGCCGTTTGCTCCGGATTAGCCAATCCTTATGTGGGTTAGACATGGCGGACTGATTACCATTTTCTGAGTTCTAAGTGAGAAAAATTTTAAAATTTTGGCTAAAATGGGGGTGCTAGATGATACATTTGATAAAATTCGCTAGAATTTCCCCCCCACACTTAGAACTGAATATTGCCCTCAATATTCAAAGAACCGGCTGTTAAACCAACACTTAGAACGTAAAAGGGAAATACTGAATAGCCATTATTTTTATATACATAGCTATTTTATTTTTATTTAATTTGCATTTAAGCCGTTAAGGCATGCAAATTCCCTCTAATTAATTTTTTTTTTTTTTTTTTTTTTTTTTTTTTTTTTTTTTTTTTTTTTTTTTTTTTTTGAAACTGAAATGAAAATACTTACATATATACAACCTGTGGGGCATTCCTCCAAACTTGGGTGGTAGAAAATAGAAAGAAGTCAGAATATATGGGTGAAAACCCATATGGTGCGGGCTAATGTTTTTTTATCACCGAGTCACTAGCTTGACTCGACCCCTAATTAAGTTGATTCCTCCCGAACAGTCAGGTTTATCACGCTAGCTAACCGCTTGTGAACGGCTAACTGTAATAAAGTGCTCCTGAACAGCCTGGGAGAAAAAGCAATTTAAAAGTCTACGGGGAAGTAAGTGGAAGGGACCCTCTCCCCCACACTAGGTAGTAGAAAATAGAAAGAAAACAGAGACACGGGTGAGAACCCATGTTTTGCTAATGTTTTTGATCACCGAGTCACTAGCTTGACTCGATCCCCGCATTTATTGGTTCATGGGGAAAGTTTGAAGATCCGGGACAACCATAAATGGTATGTCCTCTCCAAAGTAGTGTTTTAATCGATGACCATTTACTTTGAAATTTGGTCCGTCATTTTGAGATAACTCAACGGTACCATATGGATAAACTTTTGTAACAGAGAATGGACCAGACCAACGGGATTTGAGTTTTCCCGAGAAAATCTTCAATCTTGAATTGAAAAGAAGGACTCGATCACCAACGTTGAAAACGCGGTTCTTGATTTTTGAGTCATGAATCTTTTTTGTCTTTTCTTTATAAATCAAAGAGTTCTCGTATGATTGATCACGCAGTTCATTTAATTCATTCATTTGAACTTTTCGGTGATCACCCGCAGTTTGAAGATCAAAGTTTGCATGTTTCAAGGCCCAGTAGGCTTTGTGCTCTAATTCGATCGGTAGATGACATGCCTTTCCGTACACAAGCTTGTAAGGAGTACACCCGATGGGTGTTTTGTAAGCTGTACGAAAGGCCCATAGTGCATCATCCAATTTATCCGACCAGGATGCACGATTTTCTCCTACAGTCCTTTCCAAGATTCTTTTAATACCCCGATTTGAAACTTCAACTTGCCCACTTGTTTGTGGGTGATACGCAGTGGAAAGACGGTGAGTTACACCATACTTTTGCATGACTTTATCAAATTTGTCATTGCAGAAATGCGTACCACGATCACTAATTATAGCACGTGGGGTTCCAAAACGGGCAAAAAGAGCTTTCAGAAATTTTACAACAACTCGGGCATCATTAGTGGGTAAAGCTTTTGCTTCAACCCATTTTGACAAATAGTCAACAGCCACGAGAATGTATTTGTTTCCTCGAGATGATGGAAATGGCCCCATAAAGTCAATGCCCCAGACATCAAAGATTTCACAGACTTGAATTGCATTTTGTGGCATTTCATTCCGTTGTGAAATATTACCGTGACGCTGACAAGCTTCACAAGTTTTTATGAGTTCTTGGGCATCCTTATAGATTGTGGGCCAATAAAACCCGGAATCAAACACCTTTTTGGCGGTGTAGTTTGGACTATGATGGCCCCCCGTGGGTCCAGCATGGCAAGCTTTGAGAATGTCAATAGCTTCTTGACCATAAACACACCGTCGGATGACTTGATCCGCACAGATTTTGAATAAGTAGGGGTCGTCCCAGAAATAATGTTTAACATCCTTGAAGAATTTATTCTTCTGTTGGGTCGACATCCCTTTCACTATGAAGTTACCCGCATGGTAATTTGCGAAGTCGGCAAACCATGGGGTAATAGAATCTCCTCGAAAAGTAACCGCATTGAGTGTCTCGAGAGGAAATGTTTCATTTATTTCCTTTTTCTCGAAAACATCTTGGTGTGGGTTCTCTAATCGGGACAGATGATCAGCAGCAAGGTTCTCAGCTCCTTTTTTATCACGTATAATGATATCAAATTCTTGCAGAAGGAGAACCCAACGGAGTAATCTCGGCTTTGCATCTTGTTTTGCAAAGAGATATTTAAGAGCCGAGTGATCCGTATACACTACACATTTTGTCAAGATTAAATATGGCCGAAACTTCTCAAAGGCATACACCACAGCCAATAATTCTTTTTCTGTAGTGGTGTAATGAGTTTGAGCTTCAGTCATTGTTTTACTTGCGTAGTGGATAGGCTGAAAATGTTTGGCTTTTCGTTGCCCCAGGACTGCACCGATTGCAAAATCACTTGCATCGCACATGAGTTCAAAGGGAAAATCCCAGTCGGGGGCAACTAGAATGGGTGCCTCAGTAAGCTTTTTCTTTAGTATTTCAAAAGCTTTGATGCACTCTGGTGAGAAGATAAAAGGAGCATCTTTTTCAAGAAGATGAGTCATAGGCCGGGCGATTTTAGAAAAATCTTGTATGAATCTACGATAGAAACCGGCATGACCCAGAAAACTCCTAATACCTTTGACGGTAGTGGGATGAGGTAATTTACCAATGACATCAACTTTAGCTTTGTCAACCTCAATCCCGTTCTTTGATATCTTATGGCCGAGGACAATGCCCTCTCTGACCATAAAATGACTTTTCTCCCAATTTAGACAAAGGTTGGTGTCTTTACACCTTTTCAACATGTTTTCTAAATTGGAGAGACATGCTTGGAATGAATTCCCAATGACCGAAAAGTCATCCATAAAGACCTCCATTGTTTTACCGATCATGTCGGTAAATATAGCCATCATACACCTCTGGAATGTGCCTGGAGCATTACATAAGCCGAAAGGCATACGTTTATAAGCAAAGGTTCCATAAGGGCATGTGAAGGTAGTCTTTTCTTGATCTTGTGGATCAATGGGAATTTGAAAGTAACCCGAGAAACCATCAAGGAAACAATAGTACTCGTTTCCTGCTAATCTCTCAAGCATCTGATCCATAAAAGGTAGAGGAAAATGGTCTTTACGGGTGGCATCATTTAATTTACGATAGTCAATGCAAACACGCCACCCCGTAACCAATCGAGTTGGAATCAACTCATTCTCATCATTCGTGACAACAGTCATGCCACCCTTTTTTGGAACACAGTGAATGGGACTAACCCAAGGACTATCAGAGATGGGATAAATCAATCCTGCATCAAGAAGTTTGAGAACCTCTTGTTTGATAACATCGTGGATTTTAGGATTCACCCTTCTTTGATGTTGGACTGCTGGTTTAAAGTCATCCTCCATTAAAATCTTGTGAGTACAAAATTCAGGGTCAATACCCTTAATGTCGGAGAGTTTCCAAGCAATTGCTTGCTTGTGTGACTTTAAGACCTTTATTAAAGCAGTCTTTTCCTCATCACTTAAGTCTTTAGCAATAATGACGGGTAATTTATCATCACCTTCCAAAAATGCGTACTCAAGATGAGGCGGTAAGTCTTTGAGTTCGACCTCAGGAAATTCATCAGTTTTATCAACTGATTTGACTTCCTCATTATGAAGTTCAACGGGAGGGAGTGGAGGAGAATTGTCCTGATTTAACAATGTCTCAAGAAGAAGAATATCTCCCTCCAGATCAATCTCAGCGTCATCAATCCCCTCTAGGAATGAATCACACTTGAGAAAATCATCGATCTCTTCCAAATTGAAATCACCTCCCTCAAACGGAGTGAGAGAAGGGGAAGAGTCGGAAATGCCAGGTAAAGAAGATGTGGTGGTTTCCCCACTCACAGAATTATCAGAATAACCAAGAAACTCTTGAGAATACTCCTCTGAAACAATATCAATGACATCGATTCGGTTAACCGATTCAGAATCATAATTTGAGGAGTACCTCGAAGTTTGATCGAGGTTAAAGGTAATAGCTTCATGACCCACACGTAATGTGATTTCATGCTCAAATACATCTATGAGAGCACGGCCCGTTCTCAGGAATCCTCTTCCAAGAATGAGAGGAACCTTGGAATCAGCATCGAAATCCACAACCACAAAGTCAGCTGGAAAATGGAACTTTCCTACTTTCACAAACACGTCCTCAGCAATGCCAAGAGGATGAGATATTGAACGATCTGCAAGCTCGAGAGTCATGCAGGTAGGAGTAAGTTCAGGAAGAGAAAGTTTCTTCCATACTGATTTAGGCATCAGGTTGATGCTTGCACCAAGATCGGCCAAGGCATAGCATTCAACCATTCCTGGAAAGACACACGGTAGTAGAAACCTTCCAGGATCTCCAAGCTTCTCGGGAAGCTTTTTCAAGATAACTGCTGAGCAGTTCTCATTCAATGGAGTCTTTGCCATTTCAAACAGTTTTTCCTTGTTGCTCAACAAGTGTTTGATTGTGGATGCAAACTTGGGCATCAGAATGATAGCATCCGCAAAGCTTATGTCAAAGTGTAATTCTTGGAAAATTTGGAAGAATTTATCCATTTGTTGACTAGCTTTTTCGCGGAGCTTTTGTTCATTTAAACGTGATGGGTAGGGAATAGAAGTTTTGGATTTAGGGTCTTCAACCGGGGTTTCAGGATGTTCAAAGACAACTTGAGGTTTAGTCTTGGGTTTCGGGACAACTGGAGGCTGGACGTTGTTGGTATTTCCGTTATTAGTAGGAAGTACCTGGTCCTTGGTCACCTCAGGCTCACTTCCCACTACCTTGGGGGAAGAAGAAGAAGTGGTAGTGGAAACAGTGGGTCCCTTATATGAAACACCACTTCGGGTTGTGATCGCTTTAGCATCGCCCTTCGGGTTAGCGATCGTGTTGCTCGGAAGTTTTCCTGAGCCCGAAGGTTGATCATTTAAAGATTTTTTAATCTCAGAGATCTGGCTGACCAACAACCTGTTTGTGTCCTCTTGAGCTTTCATGAACTGCCTCAACAACTCATCAGATGATGGATGTTGGGCTGGAATGGCTTGATGTTGATTAGGGAAATTTTGCATTCGGTTATTTTGATTATAACCTTGATGTTGAAAATTCCCTTGATTTGGATTACCATTTCCCTGAAAATGATTTCCCTGGTTAGAATTGTTTCGATTAAAGTTTCCTTGATTTTGGAAACCTTGATTTTGTCCAGAATTGAAATTCCCTTGGTTTTGATAACCTTGGTTCATTCGAGGTTGATTTTGGTTCCGGTTTTGCAAATTCTGGTTCTGATTAAAACCGGGTGGTCCTTGGTAACTACTAGCTCGGTATGGTTCCATTTGAGGACGGTATTGATTACCTCCTTGATTTGAAGTACCGGCTATAGCATTAACTTCAAAAGGACTACCATCGGTGGCAGTACAGTCATAGTATGCGTGAGGTCCACCACAAGTAACACAGACTTCCACTTTCTTCACTTCAGCATGTGAAGGAGTTTGTGTGAAAGTGACTTTCTTTTGGCTTGAGAGAACCAAAGCTTGAATAGCATCCGTGAGTTTGTCAATCTTAGCATCGGTGCTAGAAGTACTCACGGGAGATGAAGTAGAAGGACCGGCACTAGCCTGAGAATGATATGGCTTTGTTCGTGCAGTACGGACCTTAGACTTATTTTCAATAATCGCTAAAGCTTCTTTGACAGTCCTACTCAAAAAGTTACCTCCTGAGGAGGCATTGAGAGAATCTTGATCTGATTGGCTCACACCATTATAGAAAGTGTCGATTTGCATCAACTCGGTAAAACCATGATGAGGACATTTACGAAGCAATTCTTTGTAACGATCCCACGCGTCACTAAACGATTCATCAAATCTTTGTGTGAATTTGATGATTTCATTTTTAAGACTTGTCGTTCTAGACGGTGGAAAAAATTCGTTCACAAACTTTGTAACTAAGTCCTCCCATGTCTCAATTGAACGAGGGGGTTGTTTTTCAAGCCATATCCGGGCTTGTCCCTCGAGAGAAAATGGGAATAGAAGAAGTTTGATTGAGCTAGCAGGGATGTTCTTATATTTGATGGTAGATGTGATTTTGTTAAACCATCGAATGTGAGCATGAGGATCATCCCTCTCAAAACCATAGAATTGGCTTGAGGTTACAAGATTCAGTAACCCGGTTTTGAGCTCAAAACTTTCAGCTACAATAGCTGGAACAACAATGGCATCTCCATAACCCTCGATGGGTGCCTGGAGAAGCTCATTCATCGGCAAATCTGCCATGTGGGCAGGATCAGTTCGTTCCTCAGATACGACTGATGGGGCAGAACGTCTACGACGCCTTCGAGGTATGTTTCCAAGCTCACGGAGAGGGCTTGATGACCTAGAAGAACGAGTGCGCATGCACTAAGACGAGTCTGAGATTCCTTTATAGTGGAGGAAACTCAGAAAAGGGTAAGAAGATTCTTTTTGGATTTTTATTTAAACAAAATTTTTCTATTAAAAATCAAGATCGAGAAAAAACACAAGTGAACTTAAACCAATAATCAACAGGCGTACGGTAGCTCTCTAACTGACAAACGCACAGAGTGGCGGAGAAGCAAAGGTGGGCAGTTACGCTCCTTAAAAACCCGCTTCTTTCAGTCCGACAATTTAATGTCAGACTATCCTAGAACCTCCGTTAGAGTTTGTTTATCAATTAAAGGTGAGCCGATATTCGCAAGTGATACAAAGGCAAGTTTTTATCTTAGGTTTGGGAACTTATTATGGCCGCACCCCCAGTTAGGTAGTGCTCAGTCTTGGTTCTCGATGGTTAATTTTTATTTATTGTTTATTATTTAACACAGAAAATGGAAAATATTTTTGATGTTTTAATTTTTTATATGATAGTATATATATAGAAAAGAAAAGAAAATATTTTTGTTTTTTATATGGTTTTATGGGGAATGGGAATACGATATTTTTGGTGCTTGATCCGTTAAATGAGTTAACTTCACAAGCGTTTTGCTTTATATATGATAAATATACAAGAGAGAAAAGATATTCACAGATTGGGGTTCAAAGACACGATACTGCAAAACGTTTGAAACACGCTGCACACTTCCCCGGCAGCGGCGCCAAAATTTGATTGGCTCTAAAAGGTCTGCTTAAATCAACCACAAATGTGGTCAAACAAAGTCAAACTATCAAGGACACAATGCAATAAACCAAGGAGTATAGTTTTATCCCCGGGTCGTTTAAGTCCCAGCGAAGTGTGAAATTGTGCTTTAAAACAGATTGTGATCAAGTGTTTATGAACAGAAACGGGATTATGATTTTGATTACACTAATGAGATAAGAAAATAGCTTTAACCAAGCTATATAAACAAGAACTGGAAACCAAATTACTTAAAAACGTATAAAAACCTAAAAACGTACGTTTATATTTAAATAAACGTAAACGTACCAAATAAAAAGTGAGTTTTAAGAAATAAACAGCCTGCGGATATGAAATTTATATTTTTACAACCCTAATAATAAAAGAAAATTATTGGAAAAAGAAAATTATTTATTTAACTTATTAATTAATTATTATTAATTAAAAACTATTTAATTATTATTTAAACTAATTAAAATTCTAATAAATACTAAAAGATCAAACAAAAATCTGAAAATTTTTATATAAATACTCTAAGGTAATAAAAAGATAAGAAAATTATAAAAATGAAAATTACTTAATTAAAATTTAAAAAGATAAATTCTATTAAATAGAAGCTATCACTATATTTCTATTTCGTTTGTTTTTAAGTCCTAAAAATATTTTTATATTTTTCCTAGATTAAAAATGACAAAAGAAAATTATGAAAATTGGAATTATATTTTTTTGATTATTTTTCTATTTTTTATGATTAAATTACTATTAAAAACTACTTAAATTGATTAAAAATATTAAAACTGATCAGAAAATTATGAAAAATTACAGATAATGCTAAAATATTATAAGGAAGATGGGAAAAATAAAATGAAAAGCTGACAAGGCCCAATAAGCAGATTTGGGCTAATGGGCAATAAGCTAATAAGCCAAAAATAAGCAAATAAGCAGTAAACTTGGCCAACTGATCAGAACAAGCTTAATACTCTAAAATAAGCCTAAAACAACTTAAAACTACAAATTATTACAAGAGCTTAACAGATTTGAACACTTGGCTGCTATGGATTCTTACACAGAAACTCAGGAAATCAGGCAACTTTAAGGCAAGATTAAGCTAAGCAATAAGCTACTGAGATCCAATATTAGGGGGGCAAAAGTTAGCTAGCCTAGTGGGCTATCTAAAAATCACAAAAGCCCTATGAGAATCACCCCAATTGAGGTCTGATTTTTGCAAAGATCAGCAACTCAGAACCATGTTTCTGCTGATGCAGTTGACTTGTGCAGAAAAATAGAAGGTTTGACTTTGGTGAGATTTGGTTGATTCCTAGTGATTAATTATGGTATGATATGGTGTAATGAGATAAGATTGAGCTATTTCAACAGGTTTTTTTAACAAGTGTGATGAGTTTCACACTCAAAATCACAACAGTGAAACTGTTGTGATAAAGTTTTGATGATTTTGACTTTTTATTGAAAATGAGCAAAGTTTGAGTTTTGACTGAACTAGTATGAACTAGTGAACCATGTAACAACAGAAATCAACAACAAACAAGCCCTATAGACCCAATAATTCAGCAAATCCAAACACCCTTTAAAACTCAGATTTGTGTGATTTTCAAAGGATTACAAAGATCTAGGCCATGCAACTGATTAAGAACTTCATATTATCACTATGTGGAACTAAAGAAACATGAAACAACAACAATACAAGCATGAAACTTAGGAATCACAAATATGCTAGTTTGACTGCCAAAAGTGGAATTCAAAGCAACTATGGATTTCAAAACACAAGCAGGATATTTTAATGCATAAGTCTACTCAATAACAACTAAGAAACACAGAAATGCAATGATCAAAGATTATGAACCACTAACACAGTGAAATGCCAAATTACTTAGAAATGCTTACAAATGCTTTCCTGCTAAAAACCAAGAACAAGGACCAATGAATCACTCCTATAGAACCTCCTCAGGCTCACTAACCCAAGGGCAATCCAAATTCTCCCTTGCTCCAGCTTTTCTTCATCATTCCTTGAACTTTGACTTTAGTTGACTGTTTTTGTAATTTTGATTTTCTTATTACTAAACTTGTTTTACTGATTACTAATAGCTTCAATAAGCTATATGGGAGCTTATGTGTTCCTATGAAGTCCAGAAACAACAATAACAATAACATTCAACATACATGATATTTTTGAGATTTAGAAAAGTGCATAAACTGAGATTAAACCAAACACCTGAAATTAATTATTAGAAAAGGTTTAAATTACACTGGAACAACTAAAAACAACACTTGAAAGATTACAATTACACTGAGAAATTTAATTTAACTAAATTCGACACTAATTAACTAAATTACACTAGATAACTATTATACACTCTCTCCTCTGCTCTTTATAGCTTCAAACCTTCTTGTCGACATCTCTGAGTACTTCCCACCATCTTTTGACCATTGATTTACTCAATTTCATCTCATTCGACCACTTGGCACTTTTGGCGGGAAAGGTGGAAATTGGTGATTAACTCTGATTTTGCTATTGGGGAGTGGGAGGGATGCATTAATTGGTTTTGGCATGTTAGGTGGAGTGTTGAGGAGGGGGAATGAGGTGGATGGTGGTTTTGGGTGAGCTGGGGTGGTTTTGGCGGGGTTTAGTGAAGAAGAAGGAATACCAGGGTTGGTTTGACCCTGGTTTGACCTGGTATTTTATTTATTTAGGGGTTGGGCCGGGTAAAGGTTTAGTGGGCTAGGGGATTGGGTTGGGTAGGTTGTGTTTTTATTTTGGGTTTAGATAAGCAGCTAGGGTCCGGATTTGGATTTAGTTTTAGTAACAAGGACCATTTTGTAATTTATGCAAAGTAGAGGGGCTTGAGTTGTCATCTTTCCAAAGTTAATCCAAGGACAAAACCTGCCATAAAATAATTACACAAGGACCATATTTGCCAAAAATGAATAGTACAAGGGTTTTAATTATTTATTTTCCATTTTAAATAACCCAGGGACCATTTTTGACATTTTTCAAAAGTTGAGGGACCTTTTTGTAATTTTTGCCTAGACAATCATTCAAGGACCAAATTTGACAATTAAGATTATTTTAGGGACCTTGAATGATAAATTCCATTTTTTTTAGATTCTAGGGACTAGATTTGCCAAATTCTGAAAGTTCAGGGACTAAAATGCAAATTTTGACATTAATTGTTTGTTTTTCCCTGAAACTTATAAAATCACAGTCAGATGATATTTTTATATATTTTTAGACTTTTTAAAGTATTTTTGACTGTTTCTGTAGCTCAAATGTGAAAGAAATGATGAGTATTTACACACTCATCAGTTGCCAATGCCCATCATTCAAACAACCAATACAAGTTAAGTTCCTGTTATGGTCTTGTGTGGTTCAAACTATTTGAAGGCTGCTAATGTGGTTTTGATTCATTGGAGATGTTGGTTCGTGAGTGGGGTACGATCGAGTAGTGATTGTGTACGATGGAGTTTTGGATTCTATGTTACTCCGTTGATTCTTGTGGTTGTCTCGCTCATGTGCTCTCGTTTACATCTCGATCCAATATTCGACTAAAGGTATTCCCAGGATCTTACGTCACATGTACGCATGAAAAACATTATACGAGAACCTGTTGTATCAAGATAATTATAAGTACACATATAAAAGATTACATATATGTTATAGTTAAAATCATGGAACCATACCTACGATATATATGATACGTATATATATAAGAGACCTAATCAAATCGTTAATAATGAGGGGCGATTAGTTACGAGTTAAAAACATGTTATATGAATAGTGCGAAGCCTTGCTAATAAGAGGTCGAGCATGGCGTGTGTGTTATGCTTCATTGTCAATCAATCATGTCGTGGTTAAACGTATACGATAAATCGGGGTTGGAGTTTTGGTTTGTGTTTTTGTGCAGGGTTAGTAGCGCATGAATGGTATTAGAGAATTGATGATGTCTCGTTTATTCTTAGTGTGGTGTGCGTGTGTTTTGGGTCGATCATTATCTTGGGATATATTTAGAACCTGTCGTATACAAGAACCGAATGAGAAAGTTAAAAAATGTTATAAGACATACATATACTAAATGAAATCAAGGTTAAAATCTGGTTGGTGAGGGCACGTATGGTATATATATGAAATTTGCGTTTGAAGACCATTTCGTATGCATGTATGTTACTTGTATCTCTTAGACTCTTACATGCAAAGACCATATAAAATTGTCATTTGAATCCTAAATTATAAAACTTACATAAATCGGAAAACTTACTAAAATCGGAAGTTACTAAAAGCGGAAGGATGCTAAAAATGGTAGGAAACCATAAATAAATATAATAAATGAAATGGTAAATAATAGTCGATTCATAATTCATGTAGATTCTCTGAAGAAGGAGTGACTCCCGTCTCCGTGTTCATTTCCTTTCGTTGTCTTTTCTTGCTAAGGTACAGATATTCTGCTCTTTGAATGAGGAGCCTTCGTTCTCCTATTTTTGATTCGTATTAGGGTTTCCTAAGCCATTGCTATGTTTCCCTACACTTTGATATGAACCTTTGGCATATGAACCTTTTGATATGAACCCTGTGATTTGGACTTTGATATTTGGACTATGACTACATGGACCTTTGCCTTGATTTGGACTTTGACATTTGACCCCAGTTTGATACCCGAGCCAAGTTCGTTTCCTAGCCATGAAGGTAACATGGCCGTGTCTGTGATGCACCACTGGCATGACTAGCGTGTAGCCCTAGTGATTTGGTTACACCGTCCCCATTTTGATTATGATATGCATGCACACTATATGATTTATTATGGCCTATATGATTTTGTTCGGGGGGCGAATGGATGCATCCTAGGTTCGTGTCCGTGTTCGTGGACAGTTCGTTTTGATATGATGTGGTGACTGGGGATGGGTGCAATCCACTCCTTTCACAAAGTTCGGGAGCTGATCACTCCAACTGGTACATGAGGACACCCCTCATATTATCGGCTTATTTGAGAGGCATCCCCTCTACATGATTATGATATGATTATGATATGATATGTGATTTGTTTGGGCTCGTGGTGGATTACTGTCCTAAACCTTACTCTTTATTTCCTTTTCCTATATCTCATTCATTATGATATGTCTGTTCATCTCCATTAAATTTTGTTTCCGTTTATTATATATCTGTTCACTGGGCTTTTTAAGCTCAGCCGCATTTCTTTTCCTGCGGCAGGTTTTAGTAGGAAGCCAGGAGCTTGGGTTTGCTTTGGGATGAGAGATTAGCTTATGAAGACGATACCTTAGTTTTAGTATTCATTTATGTATGACTTCGTAAATTTGGTATATTTTCCTTTGTAACATTGTAAACCATTTGTATTATGTAAGTCGTATGTTATGCTTGCCTTTGATATGTCACCATTTGCGTGACACTTCTACCCTTGCCGGGTTGGGGTGTTAAAAGTAAAAATCCCTATATCCATAAAATTGTGTTTTCCATACCCTTATACCTAACGTTACAACCCTTTAAAGGTCCTCTTTGATAGTTTATCCTAGGTGCTTATGCCAAAGCGGTGGAGGTTTGATCCTTTATCTAGCCTATGGTAACCTATGTGCTGTAACAGGTATATAGTGTTTTATTTTCCCGTTTCCATACACGTTATACAACTTATACACCCGAGAGATGTGAGAATCCAAACACTTTATGTGAGGTGCTAGTATATAATTTCCGTGCTTGTTATGACTATTATGGAATGAATGTGTGTTGTAATTACTTTTAAACCAATGCTAAATGCCCCCTAACTTGTAAATTGATTAGGATAAAAGGACATTTGATTGAGGACAAGCAAATTCCAAGTGTAGGGATATTTGATAAGGATTTAAAATGTGCGTTTTTAGGGGGTCATTTAGTCTCTAAACTCGTATACATTTGATCAATTATGACCCTAAATCATTTCTTTTCGAGTTTTAGGTACTTTGGAAGCGATTGTTGGAAAGGGACAAGTTTTTGGCTTATTTGGACAAGAAAACAAAAAAAACGACCAAGTCACGAAAAGGTGGCATGACGGCGTCACAATCCCAACATGACGCCGTCACTTGCAATTAGACAGGATGATTTAGTGACAATTTTACAAGTGATGGTTCAGATAAATGTGACGGTCTAGAGGTAACGGCGTCATTAGAAGATGAACAGTAGCTGACGGCGTCACAACCTATAAGGTGACGCCGTCACAACGGCGAAATAGCTAAGGATAAAACACTAATGACGGCGAGCTGATGGCGTCATAACCATAACGTGGTGACCAATGTAAATCTAAATATATTTTTCGTGTTTTTCTCATTCATTATAACATCTTGGAGAGGTAATTTGGTGAATAATTTTCAGAGCTTTTGTAAGGGGTTTTCAGCCCCCGAACTCTATGTTTTATTGAAGTTAAGTAATTTATGTCACACCCCCAAATACCTGATTTGCAGCGGAATAGAATACCTGGGGCGTGACTGCCATAACATCACAGTTACAGTTTTATTGAATGATCTAAAGTGTCGTTTTAAAAGTACATCATTTGATTTCATAAAACATTCAGAGTTTACAAAAGATATGTCCCTAAAGATTTGTCAAAGTTGCGGACATAAGTTTGTTACAAACCAAACGATAGTTTAAGTGCATAAAAAAAACAAGTGAGACGCGTCATCACCGCGACTCTATGATAGGTCCTCATGCAGGCCATGATGTGAATGCCTTAATTACCTGAAAATACATTGCTAAAACGGTCAACAAAAATGTTGGTGAGAATCATAGGTTTATGTAAATGTTTTGTACGATATCCACAAGTATAAAGTTAAGTGTGACAATGTTGCCATATAATTAAAATGATACAATTGCTATAAGCTCATGACCCCGAAGCTAGACAGAAAATAAAAGCCCCACCAGAGTGGTTTGCCAGACACTCTAATATGATTCAAATGAAATCCGTTCGTAGACTTGTTGGAGCTACCAACCCGAACTGAGGAGTCACCCTCAATAGATCTATTCACTCACCCTCGCTTAATGTCAATTAACGGTTCATGATAAATAAAAGGGGACTTTAACTTGGCAATGTGGTAACTTAAGCAATGTAAATGAATTTAATGTACTTGGGCTTGTAATAAAATGATATGCAATGTATTCTCCCCCGTAGGTTTGAAATGAAATATTAACTTGAAAAAAAAAACGGGGCTATGAAAAGTCACCTTAGCAAAAGCAATTCCCGATTGATATTAATGTAAACTGAAAATATAGGTCCGATACTCTAACCGCGACCTAAATAATGCATGTGTCTTAGGTTCAATAACAAGGCCATGCACGCAAGTTCATACTTTACTTTATCACTTGTACATTTTGTTGAAATATTTGTTGCCAAAATATAGTTGTGTCAATTTAATCCTTTATTTAGAAAATTACCACTTCTGAGAAAATGTAACTTGTAAATCTTGCTACCAAATTTTAGTCTTCATGTTAATGGCTATTTCAAAAGCCTCTAACGCGCTAAATAAATATATACAATGTTTTACCAATTCCGTGTTCGTCATTTTAGCCAAAATGTCCTCAAAAAGGTCCAAAAATCCATTTTATACATTCCATCAGCTTTCTAATAGCCAAAATATATGATGTCAACGTATATGTTGACGTAAACATTCGTTAGGCCATAACTTTTGCGTCGTAGCTCCGTTTCTTAAGTTTGACCTATCCCCGCGAAGGTATTTAAGTGTACTATCGGCTTTTCAAGGTCTCGGCTAGTCTAGTTACCATTTAACCTCAGTTTTTATCTTTCAAAATTCTGGACAGATTCATTTATTTTCTGAAAATAATGTTTTCGTCGTAAAAATTGAAACTAGTGTATCTTTTTCGTTACAAGCACGTTTTAACTCATTCAAGCGGCCACATTTTCGTTATTGAGTCTATTTTCTATATTTCTAGCTAAAAATGGTTAACAAGTTATTGAGTTTGCTGTATTTACTAAAACGGGACAGAATCTCTTTTAAAAGTGCCAAACTATTTTTACAAACCTCCTAGTCATTTTTCCACTTAACCACAACTTCAATTCTAGTCCTAGTTCCTCCATCAACTTCTCAACATAATAATAATGATCTAACCATAAACTCAACAATGTTCTAATGTCCATGTAAATAATCCTCAAGAATGTTTAAATATACAAGTTTACTAACGTACATGTTTATAAGGTTTATTACCACTTTCTTGTGAAGAGTTTTATCTACCAGTTTTCTTGAAATAAAAACTTGTTCAAAATATAATCTTTTGTTAAAGGATCTTTGTGAATGTAAATCTTTATCAACATGTACCAAGTGATAACCAAGTATATACTTGACTAGCATTATGACATAAAGAAAAACATGAAGTTTTTGTAGTGTATGATTACTTACAAAAGTGATTAGTGAGATATGAGTGCAAGACACTTGATTAACCAGAAGATTAATGTTCCAAATACTTGTTAGAATGCCCTAGGAATGCTTGAACTTAGTCACAACAAAATTTTTCTCCTCCTTGCTCCTCCTATATGTTGACTTTTATGTATAGATGGGAAGGTGATTTTTATTTCTTTGAACTAATTAGTGTAAGAATGAAGTTTACTTGAAGTATATATAGAGCAAGAGATCTTTCAAAATCCAAGTAGTGATTAATTTAGGTATGGGTTGGGTATGGAGGGGGGGGGGTATGGCCGATTAGACCAAGGGATTGGGGGGGGGGGGCAAGATTTTCTCCAAAATTCTTACTTGACCATGCTTTGAATTTTAGGATGTATGGAGTCACATAAATGCATGGTGCTTTTTGTCTAGTGTTATTTTCAAACCAAGGAAGGTGGGGGGCGGGGGGGCGGCAATGAGGATATATTGGGATAAAATGTGTTGTTTTGATACAAGAGTGTATATATTGTATGTATTGGGTGTTAAAAATAGGTATTGGTTGTTGTTTCAGTGATTAACGAAGGTTATACATAAATAAACGTAGGATATAAAGAAATTAATTTTGGTGTGAGGAAATATTTTTGGAACTTTTGTAATCATTTTGGAAGTATAAAAATACATTAAAAATAATTGTTGGGAGAATTTGGTATATCGGGTGTTAAATTTTGAATTACGAATAGTGTTCGTTGAATTGCCAACTGTAAATAATTTAAGAAAAAAAGAATTTTTTTTGAGTTTAAACTTCGGAATTGGAGTAGGAGCAAGGTACTTGATTGTTGTGGACTAAATTTAGCCTAAGTCCTAGTGTACTAGAAATATATTCTAGGTTTTTCACATCGGTTCAAGTAAAAGATTATATATAAATTGTTTTCAAATGAATATCTAGGAAATAAATTCGAGTTTGTTGAATAGTATTGACCTGTAAATTATGATTTGTCACAGTCTTCCACCCTAAAAGGAATTTAGTCCCTGAATTCAGTTAGTGTCGGTCTCTGGAGTGGTATTGGTGAAAAGGTGTGGATATTTGAGTCGCATCTGGTCTTCCCGCTCCCAAGTAAACTCGGGACTTTTTGAGAATTCCAGCGAACTTTCACGATAGGAATTCGATTCTGCTTCAACTGTTTGACCTCACGGTCCATGATTTCTGCTGGTTCCTCCACGAAATTGAGGCTATCGTCAAGTTGAATTTCTTCTAATGGAATTATGAGTGAATCATCTGAAAGACACTTCTTGAGGTTTGAAACATGGAATGTGTTATGTACGCTGCTGAGCTCTGACGGAAGCTCAAGTCTGTATGCCAGTTGGCCGATTCTAGCTAGAATCTTAAATGGTCCAATATACCTAGGGTTCAATTTCCCGCGTTTCCCAAAAATTGTATCATGCCTTTCCAAGGCTAGATTTTCAACATAACTCGCTCTACAACTCGAATCCAATTGGTTCGCGGCTTAGGGATACCTAATTCCAATGATTTGCGTCATGTACCAACCTAACTTTTCTATCGTTCTCTTGTTGCTTGTAACTGATTCGTGACCTGTACGATTTTCCTTTGTTGTTTCACAATTAAGTCCTAGACTAGTGAGTTGGGCTTTTCTGATTTCGGTCTGTCAATAGGTGATTGGTACTTTGACCATAGGGTGCCTTAAAGGGTGCAGTCTTTATATTCATGTGATGGCTATTGTTGAAGGTGAAATCTGTCAATGTCAAAAGATTACTCTAAACAATTCAAAGTTGATTATACGGCGCTGAGCACGTCCTATAGTGTTTGGATAGTTCTCTTTAATGTTCGTTGGTCCGAGGATGGTAGAGCGTGCGTATATCTGATTGGGTAAAACAAATATCTTAAATGGATTGCCAGAAGTTTGAAGTGTATTGTCTACTTTTTATTGGGAGTATTTGAAATTGATACAACATGTTTTGTGACTAATTCTACAATCATAAGTTCGTCGAAAAGATGTTATCGAAGGGATAAAGCTATGGTAACCATTTTGATTCCTTGTGTCTTGCTCTAACTAGTATTACGATATGAGTCTCCCTCCGCCTATGGTGCTTAGTCTAACTAGTACTCACAGAATGATAGGATTGGGTGACTATGTCAAAGATGGTGATTTGGGTTGCCTCATGAGATCTTATGTTTTCTGTTGCGATAACAATCAACTTATTGTATACTTCTAGTCATCGTTTGTAGTTCCAAAATCCTTTCGTTGTTTTCTTATATCAGAGAATTCTCCTTGTAATTGGAAAGTCTTTCCTAGAAAGGTCAAGGGTAAAAAAAATCCAACTTAACGGTTGAGTGAGTGACATGTGGTGTAGGTATCTAGAGAGGGTTTGTCAAAAGGGATGTTTATGGAAATTCTATTTGGTTACAAAACTTTTGAATGAAGATTGTTATTAAGAATTTTTGAAAAGATGATTGTTTCCTTCATGACATAATTCTTCCTGAAATAGACATAGGTGATCAGGCTATGTATAATTGAGGACTAATGATGCGATGCTCAGTTTAGTCAAAGTAGCCTTATGTTTCTCAAAAGTTTTAGATGATGTTCAACGTGTTGTTTGGTAAAATAGTAGTAAATAGTTGGTAGGATGACAGAATATCAATTTATAAGGTGGTAGTAATATAACTCGTTCGAAAAATTTGTGAAATAATTTCCTGAGATGGTAGTAAAATAGCTTGAGATAAAGTTATGCGAAATAGTTTTATAAAGCGGTAGTGCAATAGTTTGGGATAAAATCTGTTGGATGGGTTACAGGATGTATGTGAGAATCTTATAGAATGGTACTAGTCTATAGTCAAAGACGAAATTTGCCTAACCCCTACTAGGATAGAGGTATGTTGTTGCGAAATGATTGAAAATTGGGCAAATGAAATAAACGAAGGTTGTGATTATTGTGGAGATGATTAAAGATAGAGATTACATTAGATAGAAAGGTACATGTTTCTGCCTAAGAAGCGGCTTCAGCAGCCCGAGCAGCCACAACTTCTCGTTCAGTTTCTAGTGCTACCGCTATACTATCCGCAACGAGTTTTCGGATAGCAGCTGGAGTCATAGCTGGAGTAAAGATAATAATAATGAGAACTCACAATAGAAACGATCCTCACACACAATTATACCACCACAATGTGTATGAATACAATGAAATCACAACGAGAAACAACCATGAAATATCATAGGTATAATCACAACACACATGAATATAATACATGAAAATTTCAACCTACATAGACCGATATCAAGTATAGCACAACCATATCCATATGGTAGAGTCAACACTTGGTAAGTTCATTGTACAACAACCAAAATACTACAAGTTTCTTTGAACTATGCCACACATCCCGTGGCTAGGATAATGGTAAAAGCTAGTAAAGATATAAGTCTAGTCTAGAGGCTCCCTGGTGCTCCTCTGATTGGATCCTGGATTGCGGCATCTTGGGGTTGTGATGAGTTCTGATGTGGGGTCTGGAGTCGTGCATCGATCATATCCGAGATAGTATAGATCCCAAACCATTTTTGAGGAATCTGCTAATGTTCTTGATGAGTCGGTGATCTTGGTACTATCCACAAGGAGTCATCTAATTCCTGATATGTGGGAATGGAAAAGGGGAATGGCAACTGAAAGAGGTATTGAGGCCGCATTGTTAACTGAAAGAGCTGCTGTAGCTGCAGCTGCTGCTGAAGCCGCTTCACGGGCAGAAACCGGAGAAGTGGGAGGAACAAATACTAATGGAACAAATGGCCGTAAATGTACGTACAAGGATTTCAAGAGTGGTGATCCGGAAAAATTCAAAGGCATTGAAGGAGCCACTGCCATGATCCGATGGTTTGAAAAGACAGAATCAGTATTCCTTCTATGCAACTGTCCGGAAGACAGCAAGGTTAAGTTTGCTACTAGTACACTCGTTGGGGAAGCTATGTCGTGGTGGAATTCGTATGCAAAGCCCATGGGAATGGAGAATGCTCACAAGCTTACATAGGACGAATTCAAGAAGTTGCTGACAAAGAAGTTTTGCCCACGAACAGAAGTGAAAAAGATGGAAACAGAGTTTTATGAACTAGTGACAGCAGGTAATGATATTGAGGCATATATCAGGAGATTTCAGGAATTGGCAGCATCATGTCCGACAACGGTTCCAGACACTGAGAAGCTATTAGAGAATTTCATTGGAGAATTACCTCACAACATCTAAGGAGATGTGATTTCTTTTGACCCACAAACATTAGATGAGTCAATCAGAATGTCTCAGAAATCATGGCTTAGATAGTGAAGAAAGGAACTGCTTCAGACAACAACAACACCAACAGTAACCGTAACTACAACAACCGTAACTCCAACAACAACTACCGAAACAACAACAATTATAACAGCAACCGAAACACTTCCAATAACAATAACAACAAAATAAACCGGGACAACAACCAGAGTAACAATCTTACTCAACCACCACCCAAGAAACAGGAAACTACAAAGGCTTATGTTGCAGGTCAAGCTGAGAAAAGAGGTTACAATGGTACTTTACCCAAGTGCAACAAATGCCAAACCCATCATAATCCTGGAAATTGTCCGAATCCGTGTGGAAACTGTAAGAAGGTTGGTCATTCAACCAGGGATTGCAAAGCTACGATTGTGGTTGATAGTCAGAAGCCCCCAGTAACATGCTTTGGATGTGGAGAAGTTGGACACTTCAAGAAGGAATGTCCGAAAGGAAAGAATCAGGGAAACAATAACCAAGGTGGAACAGCTAGCGGAAGAGCTTATGTCCTTGGAGGAGGAGATGTTAGGGAGGACCCGAGTGTCATTACAGGTACGTTCCTCATTAATAATCGTTATGCATCCATACTATTTGATTCAGGAGCCGATAGAAGTTTTGTTTCTACTGCATTTGCACCATTACTTAACATTGAACCAACCGCGTTAGACACTCCATATCACATTGAACTAGCTAACAGTAGTTTAGTTGGCACCGACACGATCATTCGTGGTTGCACTCTTAATTTTCTCAATCACCCATTCAATATAGACCTCATGCCAGTAGAACTTGGAAGTTTCGACATTGTTATCGGAATGGATTGGTTATCTCAACATCATGCCAGAATCATCTGTGATGAAAAAGTTGTTCATCTTCCTTATGAAGGTGAAACATTGGTCGTTCGCGGAGAACGCAGTGGGACTAGACTCAGCATCATCTCGTGCATTAAAACAAAGAAATACATAAAGAAGGGTTGTTATGCATTCTTGGCTCATATCACAGAAAAGAAGCCGGAGGAGAAGCGACTTGAGGATGTGCCAACAGTTAAAGATTTCCCAGAAGTTTTTCCAGAAGACTTACCAGGACTGCCACCTACTCGCCAAGTCGAATTTCAGATTGAATTAGTATCGGGAGCCGCACCAGTTGCGCGAGCACCTTATCAACTTGCACCTTCAGAAATGCAAGAGTTGTCGAACCAATTGCTAGAGCACTTGGATAAAGGATTCATTAGACCAAGTTCCTCGCCTTGGGGAGCACCAGTGTTGTTTGTAAAGAAGAAGATGGATCTTTCAGAATGTGCATTGATTATCGAGAGCTAAACAAATTAACGGTGAAGAATCGTCATCCACTTCCCAGGATCGACGATCTATTTGATCAGTTGCAAGGTTATAGTTATTACTCCAAGATCGACTTGAGATCGGGTTACCATCAGCTTAAGGTTCGGGAGGAGGATATCCCGAAGACAGCATTCAGAACACGCTATGGTCATTATGAATTTCAGGTAATGCCGTTCGGATTAACCAACGCACCAGCTGTGTTCATGGATCTCATGAACAGGGTGTGCAAGCCATATCTAGACAAGTTTGTGATCGTATTCATTGACGATATCTTGATCTACTCAAGGAGTGAAGAAGAGCACCGAGAATAGCTCAGAACAATCTTAGAACTGCTCAAGAAAGAGAAACTGTATGCAAAATTTTCAAAGTGTGATTTTTGGATCAGAAGAGTACAATTTCTTGGTCACGTCATTGATAGTCAGGGACTACAGGTTGATCCAGCAAAGATTGAGGCAGTTAAAGATTGGGCAACACCAAAAACTCCCACAGAAATTCGTCAATTCTTAGGACTTGCCGGATATTACAGAAGGTTCATTGAAGGTTTTTCCAAGATAGCTAAGCCACTGACCAAGTTGACACAAAAGAACCAGAAGTATGATTGGGGAGAAAAGCAAGAGACCGCTTTTCAGTTATTGAAACAGAAACTTTGCAGCACGCCAATTTTGTCATTGCCAGAAGGGATTGAAAACTTCGTGGTATATTGCGATACTTCACACAAAGGACTTGGAGCAGTGCTAATGCAAAATGAGAAGGTGATAGCTTATGCATCTCGTCAGCTTAAGAAGCATGAGAAGAACTTCACTACACACGATTTAGAGTTGGGTGCCGTAGTTTTCGCACTCAAGATTTGGAGGCATTATCTTTATGGAACAAAGTGTGTAGTATTTACAGACCACAAAAGCCTACAGTACATTCTTGATCAGAAAGAACTTAACATGAGGCAACGTCGTTGGTTGGAACTACTTAGTGATTACGACTGTGAAATCAGATATCACCCAGGAAAAGCCAATGTTGTGGCAGATGCACTCAGTCGGAAAGAGAGACTCAAGCCTTTGAGAGTCAGATCATTGGGAATGACAATTATTTCACCACTACCATCAAAAATCCTCGAGGCTCAGGTAGAAGCACTCAAGGAAGAAAACCTACCAAGTGAAACACTCAAAGGAATGCAAGATAATGCAAACGGTTTAGTAAGGAGATCAGATGGAACATTATGCTTCAAGGATAGAAGTTGGATACCTCTCTATGGTGGAATACGAGGGTTGATCATGCATGAATCACATAAGTCGAAGTACTCTATTCATCCAGGTTCTGATAAGATGTATCAGGATTTCAAGAAGCTTTATTGGTGGCTGAATATGAAAGCAGAGATAGCTACGTATGTCAGTAAATGCCTTACTTGTGCTAAAGTGAAAGCCGAGTATGAAAAGCCATCAGGATTGCTCCAGCAACCAGAGATTCCCCAGTGGAAGTGGGAACGCATTACAATGGACTTTGTCACTAAACTTCCCAAAACATCAGGAGGTTACGATGCTATTTGGGTAATAGTTGATCGTCTCACCAAGTCAGCTCATTTCATTCCAATCAAAGAGACTTACACTATGGATCAGCTCGCCAGACTTTACGTCAAGGAAATTGTCTCAAGGCACGGTGCACCAATTTCCATCATTTCCGACAGAGATAGTCGCTTTACTTAAAATTTTTGGGAATCATTGCAAGACTCATTTGGATCTAAGTTAGACATGAGTACCGCCTATCATCCTCAGACCGATGGTCAGAGCGAGAGAACGATTCAGAAATTGGAAGACATACTTAGGGCATGTGTCATTGATTTTGGAAATGGTTGGTCTAACCATTTGCCATTGATCGAGTTCTCTTACAATAACAGTTATAATACGAGCATAAAAGCTGCACCATTCGAGGCACTCTACGGTCGTAAGTGCAGGTCCCTAGTTTGTTGGGCCGAAGTTGGTGATGTACAGCTAACAGATCCAGAATTGGTCAGAGAGACAACAGAAAAGATAATTCAGATTCGAGAAAGACTCCAAACAGCCAGAAGTCGACAGAAAAGTTACTCCAATGTTCGACGCAAACCATTAGAATTTCAGGTTGGAGACAGAGTCATGTTGAAGGTCTCGCCTTGGAAGGGCGTGATACAATTCGGGAAACGCGGTAAGTTGAACCCGAGATACATAGGGCCATTCAAGATTCTGGAAAGGATCGGTCCGGTAGCGTACAGGCTTGAGCTTCCATCAGAGCTCAGCAATGTACATAACACGTTTCATGTCTCAAACCTCAAGAAATGTCTTTCAGACGAAACGCTCGTAATCCCATTGGAAGATATTCAGATCGATGATAAGCTTAACTTTGTGGAAGAACCAGCAGAAATCATGGACCGAGAGTTCAAACTGTTGAAGCAAAGTCGAATTTCTATCATCAAAGTTCGCTGGAATTCTCGCAGAGGTCCTAAGTTTACTTGGGAACGGGAAGACCAGATGCGACTCAAATACCCACATCTTTTCACAGAGACAACTCCAGAGAACAACATCAGCTGAATTCAGGGACTGAATTCCTTTTAGGGTGGTCGACTGTCACAACTTGTAATTTCAGGTCATTTTCCAAACCCCGACAATTTACTATTCATGGGTTACTATTCATCAAACACTATTCATTGATCACTATTCATCATTTCAATATTCATCATTTTTGAAGTCAGTTTGAGACTTTGAGAAGTCGTCAAAAATTTTACTATTCACATGACATTATTCATTCCCGGAGGGAAATCACTATTCATGGGCATCATTCATCATGTCGTAAATTAGGTTTACGAGTATTCAAATGTGCGTAACCAGTTAGGTTTAGCTGCGTATTCATGCATCATCAGTAAAGAAACATCATACGGACTTGGGTAGTTTGCATATTATCAGTAACATCGTTTCCATATCAGTTCATGCATGTGTTTGGGTGATTTTCATTAACGTATGCTTAATTGTTTAATTAACGTTACCACTCAGTCATTTCTACTAACAGTAAACCCAATACTCTCGACAATGATCCTAATACATTTTCAATCTAATTATAATGATATAGAGATTATATTATTACTTTACCCGGTGTTTTTAAACCAATCGCTATACTTTTCGTTTGACGCTTATAACTCCGTCGGTTTACGAAATTTCAATCCGGTTACCATTCTAACACCCGATTCTTGCAAGGAACATGATTTTACAATTTTTACAACTTCGTCGTATCTCATTTCACCTCGTCACAATTTATTTTTAGTTAACTCGGTACCCGATAACACTCAAGGTATACACTAAACTAGCTAAACTCTAAATAAATGGAGTCAAGTGTCTTAATTAGCTATCAAATCTCTTCCATTTACCCCATGTGTGCCGCCCCCTACCCCCCCCCCCCCCCCCTATTTAGGCTAAATACTTCCAAATCCCATTAATGAATTTACATGCATTTTATTTCCAAAACCCACTAACTATAACACATACTTATAAACAATTAGCTAACAAAAAGATCAAACCCTCCCATTCCCATCCACCCCAATCGGCCACAACCAAGAACACACCTAAAATCCATAGATTTTTCAAGAACAAATCATAATCATACTCCATTTGCCTTCCTAGTTATGGATTTGTGATCAAACCTCAAGGTTATTACTCATTTCTTATCAAAACTCATCCAATCATCAAGTAAGTTTTCAAGAACATGTTTTGATCATTTTACACTTTCATTTGATATATATGTTCATGTATTTTCAAGTTATAATAGTCATCCATGCAAGATACTTATGTTTTACATACCACATTTGAACATAAACTCTTTAAATCACTAGATCCATAAGTTTCACTAATGATCTCATGAAATCCACCAAGGTTGGTGATGTTTAGGACCCCATGACACCCTAATAAGGTGTATGGTAAGATTTGCGAACTTGTGGAGTTGATTTGAGTTAGTATGATCAAGTTTAGAACCAAGAAAGTGAGTTTTTATCAATCTAATATAGCTACTGTCCAAAAACGTGTAAACTGGAAAACTCAGTAATTTTTGGCATATTTTGGCCTTCATATTCAGAAAGTTCTTTCAAAAACGAAACCGTGGCCGCAAGAATCACTAAAAACCGACTTATAACGAAGGAGTTATGATTTTTCGAAGTTAGACGACGAAAACTAATTTTCTGAAAATTTAGTTGCTGATCGCCGAGATTCAAAGGAAAAAACGAGGCGTTAGACGTGATCTAGACGACCCGACCCATTGAGATTATGTTATTTCATGTTTATACGAAGCCGTGGATGTAAAGAACGTAGAAAACGAGCTTGTAACGGCCGAGTTATTCACGTTTAAAGCCGACGAACTCTAGTTTATTTTGACAGCCACTATTAGAAAGTGTTTTAAATATTAAAACTAGTGTTTTTTGCGAAACATAACGTTGTTAGCCGATTTTCTAATTGATCGAGACGTGTACAATCGAAAGTTAAAGGAAACGACATTTATACATGGTTACAAGATTTTCAAAAACGTCGAGTTTGATCAACTAACATTTAACGTGCTATATTTCGCGACTAGTTTTACGAAGCCAAATTGGACATATTTTCACAAGCTAAGGAAAATATTAAATTGCGATGAAAACGCTACACTTTGCCGATAGAACACCAAACAAGAATTGTGGAGTACCGTTTCAACGTATTTACGCGAAAAAGTAGTTTATAACTTAACGAGACGTCAAAAGTGTATTTTTCGTCGATAAAAGTTATTTTCAAAACTAACAAGTGATATCGTTAACATACGTATTTGCATGTGTTGCATTGTATCATTGCTTACATTGGATCACATCATTCATAATAGGTCGTGGTTAGAGACCGAGCTTTGTTTCATCATATCCATTGTGATCATTGTTGCTATATCATATCAGGTGAGTTTTCATAGCCCCGTTTTAAATTGTTTATTGATTTCTAAACTCTCGGGGGAGAATACATTGCACCATTTTCATATGCGGACCAAAGTATACAAACTCATTACATTGCTTAAGTTACATCATTGCCCAGATTAATGTCTCCTTTTATTATCATGAACCGTTAATTGTTAGCAAGCGAGAGTGAGTGAATAGATCTATTGAGGGTGACTCCTCCGTTCGGGTTGGCAGCACCAACTGGTCAAACGAACGCATTTCATTTCTGTCATATTAGAGTGATTGGCAAACACTCGGTTGGGGCATTTCATTCAGTCTAGCTTCGGGGTCATGAGCTTAGAGCTAATGTATCATTTTTATGTGGCATGGTTTTGTCATACACTTTATACTTGTGGTATCCATACAATATTTCATTTACATAAACCAATGATCTCACCAACATTTTTGTTGGCCATTTTTAGCAATGTATTTTCAGGTTATTAAGGTATCGCATGTTGGCTTGCATATGGACATCATGGAGTCGCGGAGTCGACGCGTCTCACTTTATATTTTATGCACTTATCCATCGTTTGAATTGTATGAACTTGTTTTCTGAAAACTTGTTTCACCTTTTGGGACCTAGCTTTATAACTCTGAATGTTTTTAAATAATCAAACGATGTATTTTCTAAACGACACTTTAGGTCGTTCAATATAACTGCAACTTTGGTGCTATGACCAGTCGTGCCCCTGAATGACTTATTCCGCTGCAAGTCACGAAATTTGGGGGTGTTACATTAGTCTTCATGTTAATGGCTATTTCAAAAGCCTCTAACGCGCTAAATAAATATATACAATGTTCTACCAATTACGTGTTCGTCATTTTAGCCAAAATGTCCTCAAAAAGGTCCAAAAATCCATTTTATACATTCCATCAGCTTTCTAATAGCCAAAATATATGCTGTCAACGTATATGTTGACGTAAACATTCGTTAGGCCATAACTTTTGCGTCGTAGCTCCGTTTCTTAAGTTTGACCTATCCCCGCGAAGGTATTTAAGTGTATTATTGGCTTTTCAAGGTCTCGGCTAGTCTAGTTACCGTTTAACCTCAGTTTTTATCTTTCGAAATTCTGGACAGATTCATTTATTTTTTGAAAATAATGTTTTCGTCGTAAAAATTGAAACTAGTGTATCTTTTTCGTTACAAGCCCGTTTTAACTCATTCAAGCGGCTACGTTTTCGTTATTGAGTCTATTTTCTATATTTCTAGCTAAAAATGGTTACCAAGTTACTGAGTTTGCTGTATTTACTAAAACGGGACAGAATCTCTTTTAAAAGTGCCAAACTATTTTTACAAACCTCCTAGTCATTTTTCCACTTAACCACAACCTCAATTTTAGTCCTAGTTCCTCCATCAACTTATCAACATAATAATAATGATCTAATCATAAACTCAAAAATGTTCTAAGGTCCATGTAAATAATCCTCAAGAATGTTTAAATATAAAAGTTTACTAACATACATGTTTATAAGGTTTATTACCACTTTTTTGTGAAGAGTTTTATCTGCCAGTTTTCTTGAAATAAAAATTTGTTCAAAATATAATCTTTTGTTAAAGGATATTTGTGAATGTAAATCTTTATCAGCATGTACCAAGTGATAACCAAGTATATACTTGACTAGCATTATGACATAAAGAAAAACATGAAGTTTTTGTAGTGTATGATTACTTACAAGAGTGATTAGTGAGATATGAGTGCAAGACACTTGATTAACCCCAAGATTAATGTTCCAAATACTTGTTAGAATGCCCTAGGAATGCTTGAACTTAGTCACAACAAAAATTTTCTCCTCCTTGCTCCTCCTATATGTCGACTTTTATGTATAGATGGGAAGGTGATTTTTATTTCTTTGAACTAATTAGTGTAGGAATGAAGTTTACTTGAAGTATATATAGAGCAAGAGATCTTTCAAAGTCCAAGTAGTGATTAATTTAGGTATGGGTTAGGTATGGAGGGGGGTATGGCCGATTAGACCAAGGGATGGGGGGGGGGGGGGCAAGATTTTCTCCAAAATTCTTACTTGACCATGCTTTGAATTTTAGGAAGTATGGAGTCACATAAATGCATGGTACTTTTTGGCTGG